>OW121688.1:4655374-5255374 GCA_933228735.2 Amblyteles armatorius | reverse complement strand
CGATTGCGTTTTGCGCTCCCTGTAGGCGTTCCAGCTCGCCTAATTAGATAAAAAAACTTTTCATTCTATGCAAATACGCACGATTCATGCGTTTGCAGCAGCCAAACAAGCCCCAAACGAATGAGAAGTCGCTTTATAACGAAATCGAACGATTGTGTTTTGCGCTCGCTGTAGGCGTTCCAGCTCGTCGTATTAGATAGAAAAACTCTCCATTCTATGCAAATACGCAAGATTCATGCGTTTGGAGCAGCCAAACAAGCCCTAAACGAATGCAAAGTCGCTTTATAACAAACTCGACCGATTCAGTTTTGCGCTCGCTGCATTCGTTCCAGCTCGTGTTATTAGATTAAAAACTCTTCATTTTATGCAAATACGCAAGATTCATGCGTTTGGAGCAGCCAAACAGGCCCCAAACGAATGCAAAGGCGCTTTTCTACAAAATCGACCGATTCAGTTTTGCGCTCGCTGCATCCGTTCCAGTTCGTGTTATTCGATTAAAAACTCTTCATTTTATGCAAATACGCAAGATTCATGCGTTTGGAGCAGCCAAACAAGCCCGAAACGAATGCAAAGTCACTTTTCTACAAAACCGACCGATTCAGTTTTGCGCTCGCTGCATTCGTTCCAGTTCGTGTTATTCGATCAAAAACTCTTCATTTTATGCAAATACGCAAGATTCATGCGTTTGGAGCAGCCAAACAAGCCCCAAACGAATCCAAAGTTGCATTATAACGAAATCGAACGATTGCGTTTTGCGCTCCCTGTAGGCATTCCAGCTCGCCTAATTAGATCAAAAACTCTTCATTCTATGCAAATACGCAAGATTCGAGCGTTTGGAGCAGCCAAACAAGCCCCAAACGAATGCCAAGTCGCTTTATAACGAAATCCACCGTCTCAGTTTTGCGCACGCTGCATTCGTTCCAGCTCGTGTTATTAGATCAAAAACTTTTTATTCTATGCGAATACGCAAGATTCGAGCGTTCGGAGCAGCCAAACAAGCCCGAAATGAATGCAAAGTCGCTTTATAACGAAATTGATCGATTCAGTTTTGCGCTCGCTGCAGGCGTTCCAGCTCGTCTAATTAGATAAAAAAAACTCTTCATTCTATGCAAATACGCAAGATTCGAGCGTTTGGAGCAGCCAAACAAGCCCCAAACGAATGCAAAGTCGCTTTTCTAAAAAAACCGACCGATTCAGTTTTGCGCTCGCTGCATTCGTTCCAGCTCGTGTTATTAGATTAAAAACTCTTCATTCTATGCAAATACGCAAGATTCATGCGTTTGGAGCAGCCAAACGGGCCCCAAACGAATGCAAAGTCGCTTTCCTACAAAACCGACCGATTCAGTTTTACGCTCGCTGCATCCGTTCCAGTTCGTGTTATTCGATCAAAAACTCTTTATTTTATGCAAATACGCAAGATTCATGCGTTTCGGGCAGCCAAACAAGTGTTGTGCCCCGGGTATAGCGACATTATTATTCGCATTATTCCTCGACCCCGATTATTTCGGTTGCGAGGAATTCGGTTGCGTTACGCACCAGGCGTACGTCGAGCGTCGAACGCCGAGCGTCGAGCATCGATACTGCTGACGCAGCAGTTAGGCAACCGAGAGCGCCTCGGTAACTGGAGCATCGACTCGAGAATACCGAGGCGAGAATTACGAAAGGGAAAACATGCTCCAAATCCCGCTCGCGAAAAAGCGAGAATTTGGCAAGAATCTGTTTACAGAGTTTTTGTAAATATTAAACTCGCGCTAGATGTTAAGCGGACATACCTGCCCTCGAGGAATATATATAGAGGATCGAGAGCAGGTAGTCGGCAGTCTGATTACAATTCTGACCGGTACGGTTGAATACGAATGATCGTTCCTGAAGGACTCGTAAAGGGAACGACAAGGGTGCATAGTGTGCACGATCGGTAAAATTCAAATAGCGATAAAATAAATAGTTAACCAAGTTGTAAAACGAATAATCGAACCGTTATTTAACCGAACCGTGAGTCAAATAAACATTGTTAATTAACCATTATTTAACTTCGTTAAATAAATCATCATCGAACTCTGTTAAATAAACCATTACGAATAAATACTGTTTTATAAATATTGTGTCATTAATTCACGTGGGTTCCAACCCTTTACTGGATAATCCCGAGAAACAGTTTCACGCGAACCCGGAATAGCTAACCGGGATTCTGCGGCATAACATTGGTGGCAGCGGTGGGATATCCAGAGTGAATTTCTTTTAAATCGCTGAAAATTACCAAAACTCAAACCACCGCACGGTGCGGCAACGTGTGTGAATTCCGCGAGCCAAGGGTCGACTAGTGCTCGAGCGGACCATAGGGCGATCAAAGGATCGAGGTGGACATCCCGTTACTCAGGGGAGGTAACGGAAGGTATCAACCGAGACCTTCGAGGATCGCTGCAGGATACCTGAAGGGCGTCGCCAACAAGTGGGACGTAGAAGAGGTCAAAGGGAGCCTGGCACCCCAAATGGGTTATACGTCACGGACCAAAAGGCATCCCGTAATGTGGCACGTGCCGTAAGTGACTCCACATTACTTGTTAAAAATTTTTTTTTTAGGAAAAAAAAAGCATTGTCGACGCCGGTAAAACGCCACTGAGCGATAGAATTATCGAGTGGAAATACCAGAACGGAAAATAATTTAAAAAAAAAAAAAAAATGAGCGATCACGACGCCGAACGGTCGGGACGACGGGAGTCCACCCCTGGGATGGGGGAAGAGGCCCTTCAGGTCGAGGAAGGGATCAGGAATGCTCTGTCGGAGATTACCAACCAATCCCGACGGGCTCTGGCCGAAAGCCCACGAAGGGATGGACAGCCTGAGCAACGAGTATCACCAAATCCGCTGTACGGGGTGAACACTCGGAGGGGGACCGGATGGGAACAGATGAACGTCCGGATGTTCGAGCGTCCCGATCAGGTCACCCCGGCCATGGTGGAGGGCGAGATTGCCCGTATGCGGTCGCAGGCGCGAGAGGCACAGCGTGAACAGGCCAACCCGCCCGGCGGGAATAGGGCACCGGGGTCTACAGACCGGTACAACCCAGAAAATCCGCCGTTGGGACCGGCATTAAGGGCGTCGCGGAGGACCCTATTCACGAGACTCAGGGCAGTGGACGAAGAGGATAATAACTCCATCCAGGGACAGGAGGAACAGCCCTTAGAGGAGGATGCTGCAGCCCGTCGATTAACTCAGCTCGAGCATCAACTGCAGGGAATCGGTGACCAGCTACAAAGGGTGCTGGAACGGGCTGCGCGAGCCCCAGCGGACGACTCGGTGGGGGAACGACTCATCGCGATGGAGGAAACCTTAAGGGATTTTGTCCTGGAAGGGCAGCCGAGGGCAACGCGCAGGCGGACAAGCCCTCCACCGCAACCACCCCCGGTGCAACGACAAACACGAATAGTGGAGCCATCGGAGGGCGAAGCCGAGTATTTGGATATGGCCTCGGCCCTCAGAAACATAAAGACGTTCGATGGTAACGACCCGGCAAAACTTGACGGGTTTATGCTGTCCTGTGAAGCGGTATGGGGGATGGTGAGGCCAAGACAGCGCTCCACCCTACTCACACTAATCCGCAGCAGCAAGTTGGAGGACCGAGCGACGCGGGAAATGCGTCACAAAACCATTGTGACCCTTAACGATCTACGCGTGGAATTGGAAGCGTTATACGGTAAGCGTGAGTCGCTCGCGTCACTGCAATATCAATTTTGTACCTTGCACCAGGAAGCGAAGGAAAATGTCTCTACCTACGCCACAAGGGTCGAGACCCTTACGGTAGAAGTGGTGGAGAAATTGTGCGAGGGGGCCGACGCGCGGGGGGCCCGTGCTATCGGAGAAGCTATACGGAAAAGTGCTCAGATGAATTTTGAAAACGGGCTTAAGAAGGAAATCCAGACCATCGTCCGGTCACGGAACTACCAGGGTCTACACGACGCCGTGATGGGGGCTATGGAGGTCGAAAAAATGACGACAGGACGACCGGGTACAGCACGACCCAGCAGCGGGAGAGGAAATCCCCGACAATCGCAGGGTGCGGCAGGAGGGGCTGTCAGGGCCTGCTACACATGCGGGAAGACCGGGCACATGGCGAAACAATGCCGAGCCGGTCGGCAGAGTCTCCCAGCACCGGCACCAAGGGACGTGCACGTGGCCAGCATTACGTGCAACTACTGTAAAAAAACCGGGCATCTCTGGAAGGATTGCCGGGCACGTAAGCAGGAAAACAATAAACGGAACAAAAATAATAACAGTAATGGAAGGCGGCAAAACGAGTCACGAGAAGCTGCCGTGCATTCGGGGCAGGAAGGAACTGTGGGAACATTTCGGGTCAACATGGTCACCGCATCGGAGAGGCCCTTAAGGGAGGCCAACGTTTACACGACCATAACGGTTGGAGCCGTGTCTGGACTCGAGACGTCAACCGCCGGTCCACTAACGGTGGCCTCATTCCGTGGGAAGGAACGAGGGGGGCAAGAAGGCCCTATTAAGGAAGTCGAGGTATATGTGATAGGGTCTCCCGGGCCCCATGCATCGGCAAGTGACTTCCACATAGAATCACCATCCAGCCGGCAGGGAATATTGACCCTTAAGGCGGATACGGGGGCAACCGTAAGTTTAATACACGAAAATGTGTTGTCCATCGATACCCCGGCGGCAAGGTCGGGAGTATCGTTAAAAGGGCTGGGGGGAGGAACCCTGAACGCCCTCTATGCCGCCCTTGTGGAGCTGGTCACCCCCACTGGATCTGTGAAGCATTGGTTCCACGTGATACCACAGAATCTTCACGTGCAGACCCATGGAATTCTGGGGATGGATTTCATTAAGGAAAAGGGCGTAGACATCCTTGGAGGTAAAATAATCTGCATCAAGGGACACCGCATGCCGCTCGTGGATGGAAGCTTACGAATTGCTTTGCCACCACGAAGCGAAAATATCGCGTATGTCTCGACCCTAAGTTCCCAGGAAGGAGTCGTCGAGAGATGTGACGTCACCGAGGGGGTGATATTGGGGGCGTGCATGACCTCGCCTCAAGGTAACAGCTGCGCGGTGAGTTTGGTAAACACCACACCGGAGTATGTTTACATCGAACGCCCGGTGGTGCAACTCGAGCCGGTTGCGTCAGCAGACGAGCTGCACCGCGAGCTCGCTGCCTCCACGTGCGAAGTTAATACGGCGGTGAGTACGAGTGGCACGCGGCTGGAGAGATTGCGACAGGCAATCGAGGTCACTCACCTCAACCAGGAGGAAAGAGACACGCTGTTGGAAGTCTGCGAGGAATATGCGGATATATTCCATCTCGAAGGGGATCGGCTACCCTGCACCAGAATGGTGGAGCACAGCATCCCGATCTTGAAGGGTGTACAACCTATCAAGGTACACCCTTATCGACTACCCGAGGCCCACAAAAGGGAGGTACAAGAGCAGACCAAGGGCATGCTTAAGGATGGCATTATTCAACCGAGTCGGAGCCAGTGGAACGCGCCGTTACTCGTGGTGGCGAAAAAACCTGACGCAACAGGAAACATAAAAATGCGAGTGGTGGTGGACTTTCGCAAGTTAAATGAGGTCACCATCGGGGACTCATACCCGCTGCCGCATATAGCGGAAATATTGGACCAGCTGGGACGAGCCCACTACTTTACGACTCTAGATCTTGCATCCGGCTTTCATCAGATACCGATGGCGGAAAGGGATAAGGAAAAGACAGCATTTTCTACACCGCAGGGACACTTTGAGTACACTCGGATGCCCTTCCGATTGAAGAACGCACCGCCGACATTCCAACGATTGATGAGTACGGTACTGGCAGGGCTCGAAGGGCTGAAATGCTACGTGTACTTGGATGATATCGTGATCTTCGGGGCGACCTTGATAGAGCACAACGGTCGTCTCCGAGAAGTATTTCATCGCCTGCGAGAGGCGAAGCTGGCCCTTCAGCCGGGGAAATGCCGATTTCTGCGTTTGGAAACGCGATACCTCGGGCACGTGATCTCCAGTAAGGGAGTACGACCCGATCCGTCACTCGTGACCTCCGTCCGGGGATTTCCGACACCAAAGGACGTAAAGGGAGTGCAGTCCTTCCTGGGACTTGCGGGGTACTACCGTAAATTCATCCAGGATTTCTCTAAGGTCGCAAAGCCCTTAACGGAGCTCACTAAAAAGGACCATAAATTCGAGTGGACGGCAAGGCACGAGCAGGCTATGGAGGACCTAAAAAGGGCCTTGACAACCGCGCCGGTGTTACAATACCCGGATTTCGAGAAGCCCTTCGTCGTCACCACGGACGCGTCGGACAAGGCCATAGGGGCCATATTATCCCAAGGGCCAATCGGGGAGGATTTGCCTATATGCTACGCCAGTCGGACATTGAATAAGGCGGAGCAAAATTATACCACGACGGAAAAGGAATTGCTGGCAATTGTATGGGGAATATCTCAATTTCGCCCTTACGTATACGGCACGCGGTTCACCGTGGTAACAGACCACAAGCCCTTAACATGGCTGTCCGGTGTAAAGGATCCCGGGTCGAGACTCATGCGCTGGAAAATAAAACTATCGGAGCATGAGTTCGACGTGCAGTACAAATCGGGGAAGAAAAATACTAACGCCGACGCGCTGAGTCGGGTGTGTGTGGCGACACGTTCGCAGGCAAGGAAGGAATCAGGCAAGTCGAGCGGCCGCGGCGGTAAGGAAGGCAGCGGTCAACCTCGCACTCGAGAGCGCCAAGGAGCCGCAACCCGCGTTACAGCGAAAGCCGCGGCCAGTCAGGGGTATAGTCCCGCGGATAGTCCGCCAGACGCGCGCTGCGGGAAGGAGTACGACGCGGTACGCTCAGACGAAGGCCGCCTAAGCACAGAGGAAAAATCGGAAATCCTCCATGAGCACCACGATGCACCCTTGGGGGGTCACCAAGGGGTGGCTCGGATGCTCGCACGCATCAGGTTACAGTATGGCTGGCCCGGCATGCGGAAGGACATAGAAGCGTATGTGGCACGGTGTGACAAGTGCCAGAGGAACAAAACACGGCCAATGGTGAAGGCACCACTAGTAATAACGGACACCCCGACCAAGGCCTTCCAAAAATGTGCAATGGATATTGTAGGTCCATTGCCTGAAACCGAGCGAAGGAACAAGTACATCCTAACCTTCCAGGATTTGCTCACGAAGTACAGTGTGGCCATACCGCTGGAAACGCAACAGGCCAATGAAGTGGCAAGAGCTTTCGCCAAGGAAATTGTGTGTCGGTACGGGGCACCGGAGTCCGTCCTTACCGACCAGGGTACAAATTTCCTCAGCGCCGTATTTAAGGGCGTGTGCCAGTTATTACGTATAAAAAAGATACAGACGACGGCATATCACCCTGAGTCGAACGGGGCGTTGGAACGCTCACACCGAACCCTTGCGGAGTACCTTAAGGGTTACGTAGACGAGGATCAGGGGAACTGGGATGAATGGTTACCCTACGCCATGTTCACCTACAATACAACACCCCACACGGCGACGGGATTCACCCCGCATTACCTGGTCTACGGGGAAAACGCCGAGCTACCAACAGCCCTTCGAAGGGAACCCAGGCTCACCTATGCATACGACGATTACTCGCAAGAATTACGGGAGCGTCTACGCGCGGCTTGGTCTACAGCACGCCGCAACCTGAAGGTCTCCAAGGACCGGGCCAAGGTCTACTATGATCAAAGGGCAAGGGATAGGAAGTTCCAAGTCGGGGACCGGGTCTTACTACGAGACGAGACCGTGCGCCGAGGACGATCAGCCAAATTAACACCGAAGTGGGTCGGACCCTACCCCATCGTGGAGGAGCACCCTCCATGCAACTACACCCTTCGCCAAGGGCGACGGGTGGTCAAGGTGCATGTAGACCGCCTCCGAAATTTTGCGAGGAATAGGGGGGGTTATACGACGGGAAATAGGCGGGTCTACCCGCGGGTCTTACCCGAGTTAGACCCATAGTCGCCGGCTTCGACAAGGCTCCGCTCCGGTGGAAGGAAAAATTCACAAAGTATGAAACTGGGATTCTAGATTACTGCTGGTGGGTCTACTAGGGGGTCTACCGGCCGTGGTCGTCGCTTCAGACGACCTGTACGAGATACGACCTTTCCGGGACGCACCCGGATTATACTTTGAAAAAATCGGTCTGCTGCATCTCCACACCAACCTCTGGACCGTAGCAATTCGGATGAACCTTTCGAGTCTGGCATACATGGAGAGTCAGATTAATTTCCAACTAGGGGAGGTCCGACGGAAGTGCGAATTGTACGGTGGCCCGGACGGCCATTGTGCCGAGATGCTGGAGCATCTCGTGCGTCTGTCAGGGAAGATTGAGGAGAATGTAGGGGTCGTACAGGACCTTGTCGGTGCCGAGCCGAACCGGAAGCGACGGGGCCTGATCGACGGTCTAGGCACCGTATTAAAAGCCATTACCGGCAACCTGGACGCAACAGATGGGGAACGGATTGATGCGGAGATCGCCTCCATCCAGGACACCCAAGGGACTCTGAAAAGGGCCATGAAAGAGCAGCTGCAGGTCGTGGAATCGACACTGGAGATGTTCAACAAGACGTCACGAGCCTCGCAGAGGAACCTACAGAAGCTGTATACTATGGTGCGCACCGTAAACGGGTACTTCCGGAATCGTACCCAGGTGCTGAGTGAGCGTCAGCATTTTGACGAGAGTCTCGCCCTTATCGAGGCCTCCGTGGAGACTTATCTGCGGGATATGGAAAAAATGGCTGAACTCTTTGCCGGTGTAGCTTCCGGTACCATGAGTGCGTCGACGGTTACGCCGGCGGCGCTAACAGGATATCTCATGGAAGCCCTGCCTCACCTACCTACAGGGTATGGGTTCCCGCGTCCAGTTACGCGAGAAAATGCGGCGGCCGTTTTACGTCTGGCGACGCCGCGAGCGTACCAGAAGGGAGGGATGATAACCCTTATGCTGGAGATTCCGTTGGTTGGACCTTCGGTCTACAACGTGAATTACGTGTATCCGCTCCCGAGGAGGGGAATAAACAACACGTATTATTATATAGAAGCCGCCGAGGATCTCGTGGTGGTGGATCGCGAGAACCGACATTACCTTCGAGTGACCACGTCGGACCTGGAAACCTGCAAAAGGGATAGGGACGAATACTATTGTCCGCCACGATATCCAACTCTGGCCATAAACACGGACGCCCCCTGTGGGGTGCGACTCTACACCGAGGGGGTAGTAGGTCAAGACCAGCATTGCCTGAAGAAAATAGTCCAGCTCACGCACACCCTCATAATGGGTATGCGGCAACACGGACAGTGGTTGCATTTGTCACCACGTGGAGAGACGGTGAGCATCAGCTGTCGCAATGAGCCGGCAAGGTAGGAGCAGCTCGACGGCGCGGGGCTGTTGACCGTGCACGGACGG
The DNA here is from genome assembly GCA_933228735.2 of Amblyteles armatorius. Lineage (NCBI taxonomy): Eukaryota > Metazoa > Arthropoda > Insecta > Hymenoptera > Ichneumonidae > Amblyteles > Amblyteles armatorius. The sequence continues at coordinate 5,245,935 of OW121688.1, read as the reverse complement.
TGTGTTGTCACCGCGGCCGACTTTAAACTCGAGACGGTCAAACGCTGGAGTCAGCAGATCACCGGCGCAGGCTATGTGCCTGTCTACAACCTCACCCTGTTGCCGGCTGAGAAAGAAGCAATACCCCGAATGTTGACTGAAGTAATGGATACTAAAATGGAACGGGCGATAAACAGCCCGAGCGAATTACAAAATCTAAGCGTACGGGTACGCAAGATGAAGTCGGAATTAATTTCGCCGGATCGTCCCAGCTCGTCGATTCCCACGCAGCTATATCATACGTTTGGTTCTTATAGTGTGGGCACGCTTGCCCTACTGGCCATTGTTGGCTACATAGGTTACCGCGCCCTACGAAAAAGGGCGGGGAAGACGCCCTCACAGGAGCCCTGCGAAATTCCCCGGGTGGTGACCCGGGTGGGCGCATAGCTCGGGAGAAGGAGGGAAAATAAGTAATACCGAAAATATTTTCCTAGAAGTGTCAATTTATTGTCTAACTCTGTGGAAACGGGGAGAAAGAACGAACGCAGGGGAAAAAACATCCATTGATTCTTGCTCAAATATATATATATTTCAAGGAAAAAAAAACGTACATATACACATACGCGGATAGAGCGTATTACTCATAATATAAAAACATGGAAATCTACGGAGGGTGGAGGGATTAGTTCCACTCTGCGTGGCGCCAATCCATATTCCCCGTGGCAGCACGGCGGCGACGAGAGGCCGGACTTTCCTCGTCCTCTTCCTCTTCGCTCGGGGACTCTGAGTCCGAAGCCCCGGCTGGACGCGGCATCACCCGAGGAGCACCTCTAGGAAGGGGGGCGAGACGACTCCTGGGAAAAAGGGGTTCCCCAGGCCTGGGCATCCGACCATAGGCGCCGCTGAACTCCATCGCGGCTGCCGAGATTTCCGGGGACCGGGTGGAACGAACCCTCCGGGAGGCGGGTCTCCTCCAGGAGCCCAGCGCCACGGCGGGAGAGCTAGGGGCCCTGGCCGGGGCCTGGCTCGTCTCAGGCCCAGAAACCTCGACGTCCGGGCTGGACCGACCAGAGCGGCTGGTACGCACCACCAGGGTGTAGACCACGTCACCGGGAAGGGTGACGCGTACCCTTTGGAAATAAAACAGCAAATTAGTCGGGTAAAAATTAAGATAACTAAATCGATAGTAAAGGGGGGAAAATTCATATTGGGGAAATATTCAAGATATCGAGATTTAGGGGAAATATTGTATAAAATGTACATACCTTGGCGGGCGGGCTCGGGCTTCTCCTGGAGCTCATCTTCTGAAGGTGCGCGGAAATGTAAATAATTAACGGTCGCTGAACGAATAAGTAAACACACTAGCGAAGCGACGGTTAATATAGCCCAAAAGTGCGAACGCGTCGACCTACTGAGCGTCGACCTCGTCCGTCAGCATTAAGCAATAGCGAGGCCTTCCGCCTCAGTATTCCGCAATAGCCCGGTAACACGCTTAGCTTATACGCACATTTGTTGTTTACGGGAATTAATTTTTTTTTTTTTTTGGCCCATAGTATTGGGTACGGGGCACACGAGAATCATAAAAATGAAGCTCGCGAGAGACGAGCGAAAAGAAATCAGATTTCTTTTCTTTTTAGGGGGGAGGGATGTTGTGCCCCGGGTATAGCGACATTATTATTCGCATTATTCCTCGACCCCGATTATTTCAGTTGCGAGGAATTCGGTTGCGTTACGCACCAGGCGTACGTCGAGCGTCGAACGCCGAGCGTCGAGCATCGATACTGCTGACGCAGCAGTTAGGCAACCGAGAGCGCCTCGGTAACTGGAGCATCGACTCGAGAATACCGAGGCGAGAATTACGAAAGGGAAAACATGCTCCAAATCCGGCTCGCGAAAAAGCGAGAATTTGGAAAGAAATTGTTTACAGAGTTTTTGTAAATATTAAACTCGCACTAGATGTTAAGCGGACATACCTGCCCTCGAGGAATATATATGGAGGATCGAGAGCAGGTAGTCGGCAGTCTGATTACAATTCTGACCAGTACGGTTGAATACAAAAGATCGTTCCTGAAGGACTCGTAAAGGGAACGACAAGGGTGCATAGTGTACACAAACAGTAAAATTCAAATAGCGATAAAATAAATAGTTAACCAAGTTATAAAACAAGTAATCGAACCGTTATTTAACCGAACCGTGAGTTAAATAAACATTGTTAATTAACCATTATTTAACGTCGTTAAATAAATCATCATCGAACTCTGTTAAATAAACCATTACGAATAAATATTGTTTTATAAATATTGTGTCATTTATTCACGTGGGTTCCAACCCTTTACTGGATAATCCCGAGAAACAGTTTCACGCGAACCCGGAATAGCTAACCGCGATTCTGGGGCATAACAAGCCAAAAAAGACCCAAACGAATGCGAAGTCGCTTTATAACGAAATCGAACGATTGCGTTTTGCGCTCCCTGTAGGCGTTCCAGCTCGCCTAATTAGATCAAAAACTCTTCATTCTATGCAAATACGCAAGATTCATGCGTTTGGAGCAGCCAAACAAGCCCTAAACGAATGCAAAGTCGCTTTTCTACAAAACCGACCGATTCAGTTTTGCGCTCGCTGAATTCGTTCCAGCTCGTGTTATTAGATCAAAAACTCTTTATTCTATGCGAATACGCAAGATCTATGCGTTCCAGCTCGTGTTATTAGATTAAAAACTCTTTATTTTATGCAAATACGCAAGATTCATGCGTTTCGAGCAGCCAAACAAGCCCCAAACGAATGCAAAGTCGTTTTATAACGAAATCGAACGATTGCGTTTTGCGCTCCCTGTAGGCGTTCCAGCTCGCCTAATAAGATAAAAAAAACTCTTCATTCTATGCAAATACGCAAGATTCACGCGTTTCGAGCAGCCAAACAAGCCTCAAACGAATGCAAATTCGCTTTATAACGAAATCGAACGATTGCGTTTTGCGCTCCCTGTAGGCGTTCCAGCTCACCTAATTAGATAAAAAAACTCTTCATTCTATGCAAATACGCAAGATTCATGCGTTTGGAGCACCCAAACAAGAACCAAACGAACCCAAAGTCGCTTTATAACGAAATCGAACGATTGCGTTTTGCGCTCCCTGTAGGCGTTCCAGCTCGCCCAATTAGATAAAAAAACGCTTCATTCTATGCAAATACGCAAGATTCATGCGTTTGGAGCAGCCAAACAAGCCCCAAACGAATGCAAAGTCGCTTTATAACGAAATCGACCGATTCAGTTTTGCGCTCGCTGCATTCGTTCCAGCTCGTCTTATTAGATAAAAAACTCTCCATTCTATGCAACTACGCAAGATTCATGCGTTTGGAGCAGCCAAACAAGCCCTAAACGTATGCAAAGTCGCTTTATAACGAAATCGAACGATTGCGTTTTGCGCTCCCTGTAGGCGTTCCAGCTCGCCTAATTAGATGAAAAAACTCTTCATTGTATGCAAATACGCAAGATCCATGCGTTTGGAGCAGCCAAACAAGCCCCAAACGAATGCAAAGTCGCTTTATAACGAAATCGACCGATTCAGTTTTGCGCTCGCTGCATTCGTTCCAGCTAGTGTTCTTAGATCAAAAACTCTTTATTCTATGCGAATACGCAAGATTCATGCGTTTGCAGCAGCCAAACAAGCCCCAAACGAATGCAAAGTCGCGTTATAACGAAATCGAACGATTGCGTTTTGCGCTCCCTGTAGGCTTTCCAGCTCGCCCAATTAGATAAAAAAACTCTTCATTCTATGCAAATACGCAAGATTCATGCGTTTGGAGCAGCCAAACAAGCCCCAAACGAATGCAAAGTCGCTTTATAACGAAATCGACCGATTCAGTTTTGCGCTCGCTGCATTCGTTCCAGCTCGTCTTATTAGATAAAAAACTCTCCATTCTATGCAAGTACGCAAGATTCATGCGTTTGGAGCAGCCAAACAAGCCCTAAACGAATGCAAAGTCGCTTTATAACGAAATCGAACGATTGCGTTTTGCGCTCCCTGTAGGCGTTCCAGCTCGCCTAATAAGATGAAAAAACTCTTCATTCTATGCAACTACGCAAGATTCATGCGTTTGGAGCAGCCAAACAAGCCCTAAACGAATGCAAAGTCGCTTTACAACGAAATTGACCGATTCAGTTTTGCGCTCGCTGCAGGCGTTCCAGCTCGTCTAATTAGATAAAAAAAACTCTTCATTCTATGCAAGTACGCAAGATTCGAGCGTTTGGAGCAGCCAAACAAGCCCCAAACGAATGCAAAGTCGCTTTATAACGAAATCGACCGATTCAGTTTTGCGCTCGCTGCATTCGTTCCAGCTCGTGTTATGAGATCAAAAACTCTTTATTCTATGCGAATACGCAAGATTCATGCGTTTGGAGCAGCCAAACAAGCCCCAAACGAATGGGAAAACGCTTTATAACGAAATCGAACGATTGTGTTTTGCGCTAGCTGTAGGCGTTCCAGCTCGTCTTATTAGATATAAAAACTCTCCATTCTATGCAAATACGCAAGATTCATGCGTTTCGAGCAGCCAAACAAGCCCTAAACGAATGCAAAGTCGCTTTATAACAAAATCGACCTATTCAGTTTTGCGCTCTCTGCATTCGTTCCAGCTCGTGTTATTAGATTAAAAACTCTTTATTTCATGCAAATACGCAAGATTCATGCGTTTCGAGCAGCCAAACAAGCCCCAAACGAATGCAAAGTCGCTTTATAACGAAATTGACCGATTCAGTTTTGCGCTCGCTGCAGGCGTTCCAGCTCGTCTAATTAGATCAAAAACTCTTCATTCTATGCAAATACGCAAGATTCATGCGTTTGGAGCAGCCAAACAAGCCCGAAACGAATGCAAAGTCGCTTTATAACAAAATCGACCGATTCAGTTTTGCGCTCGCTGCATTCGTTCCAGCTCGTGTTATTTGATCAAAAACTCTTCATTCTATGCAAATACGCAAGATTCATGCGTTTGGAGCAGCCAAACAAGCCCGAAATGAATGCAAAGTCGCTTTGTAACGAAATTGACCGATTCAGTTTTGCGCTCGCTGCAGGCGTTCCAGCTCGTCTAATTAGATAAAAAAAACTCTTCATTCTATGCAAATACGCAAGATTCGAGCGTTTGGAGCAGCCAAACAAGCCCCAAACGAATGCAAAGTCGCTTTTCTACAAAACCGACCGATTCAGTTTTGCGCTCGCTGCATTCGTTCCAGTTCGTGTTATTCGATCAGAAACTCTTCATTTTATGCAAATACGGAAGATGCATGCGTTTGGAGCAGCCAAACAAGCCCCAAACGAATGCAAAGTCGCTTTATAACGAAATTGACCGATTCAGGTTTGCGCTCGCTGCAGGCGTTCCAGCTCGTCTAATTAGATTAAAAACTCTTCATTCTATGCAAATACCCAAGATTCATGCGTTTGGAGCAGCCAAACAAGCCCCAAACGAATGCAAAGTCGCTTTATAACGAAATCGACCGATTCAGTTTTGCGCTCGCTGCATTCGTTCCAGCTCGTGTTATTAGATCAAAAACTCTTTATTCTATGCGAATACGCAAGATTCATGCGTTTGGAGCAGCCAAACAAGCCCCAAACGAATGCGAAAACGCTTTATAACGAAATCGAACGATTGTGTTTTGCGCTAGCTGTAGGCGTTCCAGCTCGTCTTATTAGATAAAAAAAACTCTCCATTCTATGCAAATACGCCAGATTCATGCGTTTCGAGCAGCCAAACAAGCCCTAAACGAATGCAAAGTCGCTTTATAACAAAATCGACTGATTCAGTTTTGCGCTCTCTGCATTCGTTCCAGCTCGTGTTATTAGATTAAAAACTCTTTATTTCATGCAAATACGCAAGATTCATGCGTTTCGAGCAGCCAAACAAGCCCCAAACGAATGCAAAGTCGCTTTATAACGAAATTGACCGATTCAGTTTTGCGCTCGCTGCAGGCGTTCCAGCTCGTCTAATGAGATCAAAAACTCTTCATTCTATGCAAATACGCAAGATTCCTGCGTTTGGAGCAGCCAAACAAGCCCGAAATGAATGCAAAGTCGCTTTATAACGAAATTGACCGATTCAGTTTTGCGCTCGCTGCAGGCGTTCCAGCTCGTCTAATTAGATAAAAAAAACTCTTCATTCTATGCAAGTACGCAAGATTCGAGCGTTTGGAGCAGCCAAACAAGCCCCAAACGAATGCAAAGTCGCTTTATAACGAAATCGACCGATTCAGTTTTGCGCTCGCTGCATTCGTTCCAGCTCGTGTTATGAGATCAAAAACTCTTTATTCTATGCGAATACGCAAGATTCATGCGTTTGGAGCAGCCAAACAAGCCCCAAACGAATGCGAAAACGCTTTATAACGAAATCGAACGATTGTGTTTTGCGCTAGCTGTAGGCGTTCCAGCTCGTCTTATTAGATATAAAAACTCTCCATTCTATGCAAATACGCAAGATTCATGCGTTTCGAGCAGCCAAACAAGCCCTAAACGAATGCAAAGTCGCTTTATAACAAAATCGACCTATTCAGTTTTGCGCTCTCTGCATTCGTTCCAGCTCGTGTTATTAGATTAAAAACTCTTTATTTCATGCAAATACGCAAGATTCATGCGTTTCGAGCAGCCAAACAAGCCCCAAACGAATGCAAAGTCGCTTTATAACGAAATTGACCGATTCAGTTTTGCGCTCGCTGCAGGCGTTCCAGCTCGTCTTATTAGATAAAAAACTCTCCATTCTATGCAAGTACGCAAGATTCATGCGTTTGGAGCAGCCAAACAAGCCCTAAACGAATGCGAAGTCGCTTTATAACGAAATCGAACGATTGCGTTTTGCGCTCCCTGTAGGCGTTCCAGCTCGCCTAATTAGATCAAAAACTCTTCATTCTATGCAAATACGCAAGATTCATGCGTTTGGAGCAGCCAAACAAGCCCTAAACGAATGCAAAGTCGCTTTTCTACAAAACCGACCGATTCAGTTTTGCGCTCGCTGAATTCGTTCCAGCTCGTGTTATTAGATCAAAAACTCTTTATTCTATGCGAATACGCAAGATCTATGCGTTCCAGCTCGTGTTATTAGATTAAAAACTCTTTATTTTATGCAAATACGCAAGATTCATGCGTTTCGAGCAGCCAAACAAGCCCCAAACGAATGCAAAGTCGTTTTATAACGAAATCGAACGATTGTGTTTTGCGCTCCCTGTAGGCGTTCCAGCTCGCCTAATAAGATAAAAAAAACTCTTCATTCTATGCAAATACGCAAGATTCATGCGTTTGGAGCAGCCAAACAAGCCCCAAACGAATGCGAAGTCGCTTTATAACGAAATCGAACGATTGCGTTTTGCGCTCCCTGTAGGCGTTGCAGCTCGCCTAATTAGATCAAAAACTCTTCATTCTATGCAAATACGCAAGATTCGAGCGTTTGGAGCAGCCAAACAAGCCCCAAACGAATGCAAAGTCGCTTTACAACGAAATCGACCGATTCAGTTTTGCGCTCGCTGCATTCGTTCCAGCTCGTCTTATTAGATCAAAAACTCTTCATTCTACGCAAATACGCAAGATTCACGCGTTTCGAGCAGCCAAACAAGCCTCAAACGAATGCAAATTCGCTTTATAACGAAATCGAACGATTGCGTTTTGCGCTCCCTGTAGGCGTTCCAGCTCACCTAATTAGATAAAAAAACTCTTCATTCTATGCAAATACGCAAGATTCATGCGTTTGGAGCACCCAAACAAGAACCAAACGAACCCAAAGTCGCTTTATAACGAAATCGAACGATTGCGTTTTGCGCTCCCTGTAGGCGTTCCAGCTCGCCCAATTAGATAAAAAAACTCTTCATTCTATGCAAATACGCAAGATTCATGCGTTTGGAGCAGCCAAACAAGCCCCAAACGAATGCAAAGTCGCTTTATAACGAAATCGACCGATTCAGTTTTGCGCTCGCTGCATTCGTTCCAGCTCGTCTTATTAGATAAAAAACTCTCCATTCTATGCAACTACGCAAGATTCATGCGTTTGGAGCAGCCAAACAAGCCCTAAACGTATGCAAAGTCGCTTTATAACGAAATCGAACGATTGCGTTTTGCGCTCCCTGTAGGCGTTCCAGCTCGCCTAATTAGATGAAAAAACTCTTCATTGTATGCAAATACGCAAGATCCATGCGTTTGGAGCAGCCAAACAAGCCCCAAACGAATGCAAAGTCGCTTTATAACGAAATCGACCGATTCAGTTTTGCGCTCGCTGCATTCGTTCCAGCTAGTGTTCTTAGATCAAAAACTCTTTATTCTATGCGAATACGCAAGATTCATGCGTTTGGAGCAGCCAAACAAGCCCCAAACGAATGCAAAGTCGCTTTATAACGAAATCGAACGATTGCGTTTTGCGCTCCCTGTAGGCTTTCCAGCTCGCCCAATTAGATAAAAAAACTCTTCATTCTATGCAAATACGCAAGATTCATGCGTTTGGAGCAGCCAAACAAGCCCCAAACGAATGCAAAGTCGCTTTATAACGAAATCGACCGATTCAGTTTTGCGCTCGCTGCATTCGTTCCAGCTCGTCTTATTAGATAAAAAACTCTCCATTCTATGCAAGTACGCAAGATTCATGCGTTTGGAGCAGCCAAACAAGCCCTAAACGAATGCAAAGTCGCTTTATAACGAAATCGAACGATTGCGTTTTGCGCTCCCTGTAGGCGTTCCAGCTCGCCTAATTAGATGAAAAAACTCTTCATTGTATGCAAATACGCAAGATTCATGCGTTTGGAGCAGCCAAACAAGACCCAAACGAATGCAAAGTCGCTTTATAACGAAATCGACCGATTCAGTTTTGCGCTCGCTGCATTCGTTCCAGCTCGTCTTATTAGATAAAAAAACTCTCCATTCTATGCAACTACGCAAGATTCATGCGTTTGGAGCAGCCAAACAAGCCCTAAACGAATGCAAAGTCGCTTTACAACGAAATTGACCGATTCAGTTTTGCGCTCGCTGCAGGCGTTCCAGCTCGTCTAATTAGATAAAAAAAACTCTTCATTCTATGCAAGTACGCAAGATTCGAGCGTTTGGAGCAGCCAAACAAGCCCCAAACGAATGCAAAGTCGCTTTATAACGAAATCGACCGATTCAGTTTTGCGCTCGCTGCATTCGTTCCAGCTCGTGTTATGAGATCAAAAACTCTTTATTCTATGCGAATACACAAGATTCATGCGTTTGGAGCAGCCAAACAAGCCCCAAACGAATGGGAAAACGCTTTATAACGAAATCGAACGATTGTGTTTTGCGCTAGCTGTAGGCGTTCCAGCTCGTCTTATTAGATATAAAAACTCTCCATTCTATGCAAATACGCAAGATTCATGCGTTTCGAGCAGCCAAACAAGCCCTAAACGAATGCAAAGTCGCTTTATAACAAAATCGACCTATTCAGTTTTGCGCTCTCTGCATTCGTTCCAGCTCGTGTTATTAGATTAAAAACTCTTTATTTCATGCAAATACGCAAGATTCATGCGTTTCGAGCAGCCAAACAAGCCCCAAACGAATGCAAAGTCGCTTTATAACGAAATTGACCGATTCAGTTTTGCGCTCGCTGCAGGCGTTCCAGCTCGTCTAATTAGATCAAAAACTCTTCATTCTATGCAAATACGCAAGATTCATGCGTTTGGAGCAGCCAAACAAGCCCGAAACGAATGCAAAGTCGCTTTATAACAAAATCGACCGATTCAGTTTTGCGCTCGCTGCATTCGTTCCAGCTCGTGTTATTTGATCAAAAACTCTTCATTCTATGCAAATACGCAAGATTCATGCGTTTGGAGCAGCCAAACAAGCCCGAAATGAATGCAAAGTCGCTTTATAACGAAATTGACCGATTCAGTTTTGCGCTCGCTGCAGGCGTTCCAGCTCGTCTAATTAGATAAAAAAAACTCTTCATTCTATGCAAATACGCAAGATTCGAGCGTTTGGAGCAGCCAAACAAGCCCCAAACGAATGCAAAGTCGCTTTTCTACAAAACCGACCGATTCAGTTTTGCGCTCGCTGCATTCGTTCCAGTTCGTGTTATTCGATCAGAAACTCTTCATTTTATGCAAATACGGAAGATGCATGCGTTTGGAGCAGCCAAACAAGCCCCAAACGAATGCAAAGTCGCTTTATAACGAAATTGACCGATTCAGGTTTGCGCTCGCTGCAGGCGTTCCAGCTCGTCTAATTAGATTAAAAACTCTTCATTCTATGCAAATACCCAAGATTCATGCGTTTGGAGCAGCCAAACAAGCCCCAAACGAATGCAAAGTCGCTTTATAACGAAATCGACCGATTCAGTTTTGCGCTCGCTGCATTCGTTCCAGCTCGTGTTATTAGATCAAAAACTCTTTATTCTATGCGAATACGCAAGATTCATGCGTTTGGAGCAGCCAAACAAGCCCCAAACGAATGCGAAAACGCTTTATAACGAAATCGAACGATTGTGTTTTGCGCTAGCTGTAGGCGTTCCAGCTCGTCTTATTAGATAAAAAAAACTCTCCATTCTATGCAAATACGCCAGATTCATGCGTTTCGAGCAGCCAAACAAGCCCTAAACGAATGCAAAGTCGCTTTATAACAAAATCGACTGATTCAGTTTTGCGCTCTCTGCATTCGTTCCAGCTCGTGTTATTAGATTAAAAACTCTTTATTTCATGCAAATACGCAAGATTCATGCGTTTCGAGCAGCCAAACAAGCCCCAAACGAATGCAAAGTCGCTTTATAACGAAATTGACCGATTCAGTTTTGCGCTCGCTGCAGGCGTTCCAGCTCGTCTAATGAGATCAAAAACTCTTCATTCTATGCAAATACGCAAGATTCCTGCGTTTGGAGCAGCCAAACAAGCCCGAAATGAATGCAAAGTCGCTTTATAACGAAATTGACCGATTCAGTTTTGCGCTCGCTGCAGGCGTTCCAGCTCGTCTAATTAGATAAAAAAAACTCTTCATTCTATGCAAGTACGCAAGATTCGAGCGTTTGGAGCAGCCAAACAAGCCCCAAACGAATGCAAAGTCGCTTTATAACGAAATCGACCGATTCAGTTTTGCGCTCGCTGCATTCGTTCCAGCTCGTGTTATGAGATCAAAAACTCTTTATTCTATGCGAATACGCAAGATTCATGCGTTTGGAGCAGCCAAACAAGCCCCAAACGAATGCGAAAACGCTTTATAACGAAATCGAACGATTGTGTTTTGCGCTAGCTGTAGGCGTTCCAGCTCGTCTTATTAGATATAAAAACTCTCCATTCTATGCAAATACGCAAGATTCATGCGTTTCGAGCAGCCAAACAAGCCCTAAACGAATGCAAAGTCGCTTTATAACAAAATCGACCTATTCAGTTTTGCGCTCTCTGCATTCGTTCCAGCTCGTGTTATTAGATTAAAAACTCTTTATTTCATGCAAATACGCAAGATTCATGCGTTTCGAGCAGCCAAACAAGCCCCAAACGAATGCAAAGTCGCTTTATAACGAAATTGACCGATTCAGTTTTGCGCTCGCTGCAGGCGTTCCAGCTCGTCTTATTAGATAAAAAACTCTCCATTCTATGCAAGTACGCAAGATTCATGCGTTTGGAGCAGCCAAACAAGCCCTAAACGAATGCGAAGTCGCTTTATAACGAAATCGAACGATTGCGTTTTGCGCTCCCTGTAGGCGTTCCAGCTCGCCTAATTAGATCAAAAACTCTTCATTCTATGCAAATACGCAAGATTCATGCGTTTGGAGCAGCCAAACAAGCCCTAAACGAATGCAAAGTCGCTTTTCTACAAAACCGACCGATTCAGTTTTGCGCTCGCTGAATTCGTTCCAGCTCGTGTTATTAGATCAAAAACTCTTTATTCTATGCGAATACGCAAGATCTATGCGTTCCAGCTCGTGTTATTAGATTAAAAACTCTTTATTTTATGCAAATACGCAAGATTCATGCGTTTCGAGCAGCCAAACAAGCCCCAAACGAATGCAAAGTCGTTTTATAACGAAATCGAACGATTGTGTTTTGCGCTCCCTGTAGGCGTTCCAGCTCGCCTAATAAGATAAAAAAAACTCTTCATTCTATGCAAATACGCAAGATTCATGCGTTTGGAGCAGCCAAACAAGCCCCAAACGAATGCGAAGTCGCTTTATAACGAAATCGAACGATTGCGTTTTGCGCTCCCTGTAGGCGTTGCAGCTCGCCTAATTAGATGAAAAAACTCTTCATTGTATGCAAATACGCAAGATTCATGCGTTTGGAGCAGCCAAACAAGACCCAAACGAATGCAAAGTCGCTTTATAACGAAATCGACCGATTCAGTTTTGCGCTCGCTGCATTCGTTCCAGCTCGTCTTATTAGATAAAAAAACTCTCCATTCTATGCAACTACGCAAGATTCATGCGTTTGGAGCAGCCAAACAAGCCCTAAACGAATGCAAAGTCGCTTTACAACGAAATTGACCGATTCAGTTTTGCGCTCGCTGCAGGCGTTCCAGCTCGTCTAATTAGATAAAAAAAACTCTTCATTCTATGCAAGTACGCAAGATTCGAGCGTTTGGAGCAGCCAAACAAGCCCCAAACGAATGCAAAGTCGCTTTATAACGAAATCGACCGATTCAGTTTTGCGCTCTCTGCATTCGTTCCAGCTCGTGTTATTAGATTAAAAACTCTTTATTTCATGCAAATACGCAAGATTCATGCGTTTCGAGCAGCCAAACAAGCCCCAAACGAATGCAAAGTCGCTTCATAACGAAATTGACCGATTCAGTTTTGCGCTCGCTGCAGGCGTTCCAGCTCGTCTAATTAGATCAAAAACTCTTCATTCTATGCAAATACGCAAGATTCATGCGTTTGGAGCAGCCAAACAAGCCCGAAACGAATGCAAAGTCGCTTTATAACAAAATCGACCGATTCAGTTTTGCGCTCGCTGCATTCGTTCCAGCTCGTGTTATTTGATCAAAAACTCTTCATTCTATGCAAATACGCAAGATTCATGCGTTTGGAGCAGCCAAACAAGCCCGAAATGAATGCAAAGTCGCTTTATAACGAAATTGACCGATTCAGTTTTGCGCTCGCTGCAGGCGTTCCAGCTCGTCTAATTAGATAAAAAAAACTCTTCATTCTATGCAAATACGCAAGATTCGAGCGTTTGGAGCAGCCAAACAAGCCCCAAACGAATGCAAAGTCGCTTTTTTACAAAACCGACCGATTCAGTTTTGCGCTCGCTGCATTCGTTCCAGTTCGTGTTATTCGATCAAAAACTCTTCATTTTATGCAAATACGGAAGATGCATGCGTTTGGAGCAGCCAAACAAGCCCCAAACGAATGCAAAGTCGCTTTATAACGAAATTGACCGATTCAGTTTTGCGCTCGCTGCAGGCGTTCCAGCTCGTCTAATTAGATTAAAAACTCTTCATTCTATGCAAATACCCAAGATTCATGCGTTTGGAGCAGCCAAACAAGCCCGAAACGAATGCAAAGTCGCTTTATAACAAAATCGACCGATTCAGTTTTGCGCTCGCTGCATTCGTTCCAGCTCGTGTTTTTTAAATTAAAAACTCTTCATTCTATGCAAATACGCAAGATTCATGCGTTTGGAGCAGCCAAACAGGCCCCAAACGAATGCAAAGTCGCTTTCCTACAAAACCGACCGATTCAGTTTTGCGCTCGCTGCATCCGTTCCAGTTCGTGTTATTCGATCAAAAACTCTTCATTCTATGCAAATACGCAAGATTCATGCGTTTAGAGCAGCCAAACAAGCCCCAAACGAACCCAAAGTCGCTTTATAACGAAATCGAACGATTGCGTTTTGCGCTCCCTGTAGGCGTTCCAGCTCGCCCAATTAGATAAAAAAACTCTTCATTCTATGCAAATACGCAAGATTCATGCGTTTGGAGCAGCCAAACAAGCCCCAAACGAATGCAAAGTCGCTTTATAACGAAATCGACCGATTCCGTTTTGCGCTCGCTGCATTCGTTCCAGCTCGTCTTATTAGATAAAAAACTCTCCATTCTATGCAACTACGCAAGATTCATGCGTTTGGAGCAGCCAAACAAGCCCTAAACGAATGCAAAGTCGCTTTATAACGAAATCGAACGATTGCGTTTTGCGCTCCCTGTAGGCGTTCCAGCTCGCCTAATTAGATGAAAAAACTCTTCATTGTATGCAAATACGCAAGATTCATGCGTTTGGAGCAGCCAAACAAGACCCAAACGAATGCAAAGTCGCTTTATAACGAAATCGACCGATTCAGTTTTGCGCTCGCTGCATTCGTTCCAGCTCGTGTTATTAGATCAAAAACTCTTTATTCTATGCGAATACGCAAGATTCATGCGTTTGGAGCAGCCAAACAAGCCCGAAATGAATGCAAAGTCACTTTTCTACAAAACCGACCGATTCAGTTTTGCGCTCGCTGCATTCGTTCCAGTTCGTCTTATTAGATAAAAAAAACTCTCCATTCTATGCAACTACGGAAGATTCATGCGTTTGGAGCAGCCAAACAAGCCCCAAACGAATGCAAAGTCGCTTTATAACGAAATTCACCGATTCAGTTTTGCGCTCGCTGCAGGCGTTCCAGCTCGTCTAATTAGATTAAAAACTCTTCATTCTATGCAAATACGTAAGATTTATGCGTTTGGAGCAGCCAAACAAGCCCCAAACGAATGCAAAGTCGCTTTATAACGAAATTGACCGATTCAGTTTTGCGCTCGCTGCAGGCGTTCCAGCTCGTCTAATTAGATTAAAAACTCTTCATTCTATGCAAATACGCAAGATTCATGCGTTTGGAGCAGCCAAACAAGCCCGAAACGAATGCAAAGTCGCTTTATAACGAAATCGAACGATTGCGTTTTGCGCTCCCTGTAGGCGTTCCAGCTCGCCTAATTAGATAAAAAAAACTCTTCATTCTATGCAAATACGCAAGATTCATGCGTTTGGAGCAGCCAAACAAGCCCCAAACGAATGCGAAGTCGCTTTATAACGAAATCGAACGATTGCGTTTTGCGCTCCCTGTAGGCGTTCCAGCTCGCCTAATTAGATCAAAAACTCTTCATTCTATGCAAATACGCAAGATTCGAGCGTTTGGAGCAGCCAAACAAGCCCCAAACGAATGCAAAGTCGCTTTATAACGAAATTGACCGATTGAGTTTTGCGCTAGCTTTAGCCGTTCCAGCTCGTCTTATTAGATCAAAAACTCTTCATTCTACGCGAATACGCAAGATTCATGCGTTTCGAGCAGCCAAACAAGCCTCAAACGAATGCAAATTCGCTTTATAACGAAATCGAAAGATTGCGTTTTGCGCTCCCTGTAGGCGTTCCAGCTCGCCTAATTAGATCAAAAACTCTTCATTCTATGCAAATACGCAAGATTCGAGCGTTTGGAGCAGCCAAACAAGCCCTAAACGAATGCAAAGTCGCTTTATAACAAAATCGACCGATTCAGTTTTGCGCTCGCTGCATTCGTTCCAGCTCGTGTTATTAGATTAAAAACTCGTCATTCTATGCAAATACGCAAGATTCATGCGTTTGGAGCAGCCAAATAGGCCCCAAACGAATGCAAAATCGCTTTTCTACAAAACCGACCGATTCAGTTTTGCGCTCGCTGCATTCGTTTCAGCTCGTATTACTAGATCAAAAACTCTTCATTCTATGCAAACACGCAGGATTCATGCGTTTGGAGCAGCCAAACGGGCCTCAAGCGAATGCAAAGTCGCATTATAACGAAATTGACCGATTGAGTTTTGCGCTAGCTTTAGGCGTTCCAGCTCGTCTTATTAGATCAAAAACTCTTCATTCTACGCAAATACGCAAGATTCATGCGTTTCGAGCAGCCAAACAAGCCTCGAACGAATGCAAATTCGCTTTATAACGAAATCGAACGATTGCGTTTTGCGCTTTCTGTAGGCGTTCCAGCTCGCCTAATTAGATAAAAAAAACTCTTCATTCTATGCAAATACGCAAGATTCATGCGTTTGGAGCAGCCAAACAAGCCCCAAACGAATGCAAAGTCGCTTTGTAACGAAATCGACCGATTCAGTTTTGCGCTCGCTGCAGGCGTTTCAGCTCGTCTAATTAGATTAAAAACTCTTCATTCTATGCAAATACGCAAGATTCATGCGTTTGGAGCAGCTAAACAAGCCCGAAACGAATGCAAAGTCGCTTTATAACAAAATCAACCGATTCAGTTTGGCGCTCGCTGCATTCGTTCCTGCTTGCGTTATTAGATCAAAAACTCTTCATTCTATGCAAATACTCAAGATTCATGCGTTTGGAGCAGCCAAAGAAGCTCCAAACGAATGCAGAGTCGCTTTATAACGAAATCGAACGATTCAGTTTTGCGCTCGCTGCAGGCGTTCCAGCCTGTCTAATTAGATAAAAAAACTTATCATTCTATGCAAATACGCGAGATTCGAGCGTTTAGAGCAGCCAAATAAGCCCCAAACGAATGCAAAGTCACTTTTCTACAAAACCGACCGCTTCAGTTTTGCGCTCGCGGCATCCGTTCCAGATCGTGTTATTCGATCAAAAACTCTTCATTTGATGCAAATATGCAAGATTCATGCGTTTCGAGCAGCCAAACAAGCCCCAAACGAATACAAAGTTGCATTATAACGAAATCGAACGATTGCGTTTTGCGCTCGCTGTAGGCGTTCCAGCTCGTCTTATTAGATTAAAAAACTCTTTATTCTATGCAAATACGCAAGATTCATGCGTTTGGAGCAGCCAAACAAGCCCGAAACGAATGCAAAGACGCTTTATAACAAAATCAACCGATTCAGTTTTGCGCTCCCTGCATTCGTTCCAGCTCGTGTGATTAGATCAAAAACTCTTCATTCTATGCAAATACTCAAGATTCATGCGTTTGGAGCAGCCAAAAAAGCTCCAAACGAATGCAGAGTCGCTTTATAACGAAATTGACCGATTCAGTTTTGCGCTCGCTGCAGGCGTTCCAGCTCGTCTAATTAGACAAAAAACTTATCATTTAATGCCAATACGCGAGATTCGAGCGTTTAGAGCAGCCAAACAAGCCCCAAACGAATGCAAAGTCACTTTTCTACGAAACCGACCGATTCAGTTTTGCGCTCGCTGCATTCGTTCCAGTTCGTGTTATTCGATCAAAAACTCTTCATTTTATGCAAATACGCAAGATTCATGCGTTTGAAGCAGCCAAACAAGCCCCAAACGAATACAAAGTTGCATTATAACGAAATTGAACGATTGCGTTTTGCGCTCCCTGTAGGCGTTGCAGCTCGCCTTATTAGATCAAAAACTCTTCATTCTATGCAAATACGCAAGATTCGAGCGTTTGGAGCAGCCAAACAAGCCCCAAACGAATGCAAAGTCGCTTTATAACGAAATCGACCGATTGAGTTTTGCGCTAGCTTTAGGCGTTCCAGCTCGTCTTATTAGATCAAAAACTTTTCATTCTACGCAAATACGCAAGATTCGAGCGTTTGGAGCAGCCAAACAAGCCCCAAACGAATGAAAGTCGCTTTATATCGAAATTGACCGATTCAGTTTTGCGCTCGCTGCAGGCGTTCCAGCTCGTCTAATTAGATTAAAAACTCTTCATTCTATGCAAATACGCTAGATTCATGCGTTCCAGCTCGTGTTATTACATTAAAAACTCTTTATTTAATGCAAATTTGCAAGATTCATGCGTTTCGAGCAGCCAAACAAGCCCCAAACGAATGCGAAGTCGCTTTATAACGAAATCAAACGAGTGTGTTTTGCGCTCGCTGTATTCGTTCCAGCTCGTCTTATTGGATAAAAAAAACTCTCCATTCTATGCAAATACGCAAGATTCATGCGTTTGGAGCAGCCAAACAAGCCCTAAACGAATGCAAAGTCGCTTTATAACAAAACCGACCGATTCAGTTTTGCGCTCGCTGCATCCGTTCCAGTTCGTGTTATTCGATCAAAAACTCTTCATTCTATGCAAATACGCAAGATTCGAGCGTTTGGAGCAGCCAAACAAGCCCCAAACGAATGCAAAGTCACTTTATAACGAAATTGACCGATTCAGTTTTGCGCTCGCTGCAGGCGTTCCAGCTCGTTTAATTAGATTAAAAACTCTTCATTCTATGCAAATACGCAAGATTCATGCGTTTGGAGCAGCCAAACAATCCCGAAACGAATGCAAAGTCGCTTTACAACAAAATCGACCGATTCAGTTTTGCGGTCCCTGCATTCGTTCCAGCTCGTGTTATTAGATCAAAAAATCTTCATTCTATGCAAATACGCAAGATTCATAGGTTTGGAGCAGCAAAACGGGCCCCAAACGAATGCAAAGTTTCATTATAACGAAATTGACCGATTGAGTTTTGCGCTAGCTTAAGGCGTTCCAGCTCGTCTTATTAGATCAAAAACTTTTCTTTCTACGCAAATACGGAAGATTCATGAGTTTCGAGCAGCCAAACAAGCCTCAAACGAATGCAAATTCGCTTTATAACGAAATCGAACGATTGCGTTTTGCGCTCCCTGTAGGCGTTCCAACTCGCCTAATTAGATAAAAAAACTTTTCATTCTATGCAAATACGCAATATTCGAGCGTTTGGAGCAGCCAAACAAGCCCCAATCGAATGCAAAGTCGCTTTATAACGAAATCGACCGATTCAGTTTTGCGCTCGCTGCATTCGTTCCAGCTCGTGTTATTACATCAAAAACTCTTTATTCTATGCGAATACGCAAGATTCATGCGTTTGGAGCAGCCAAACAAGCCCCAAACGAATGCAAAGTCGCTTTATAACGAAATCGAACGTTTGCGTTTTGCGCTCCCTGTAGGCGTTCCAGCTCGCCTAAGTGAATCAAAAACTATTCATTCTATGCAAGGACGCAGGTTCGAGCGTTTGGAGCAGCCAAACAAGCCCCAAACGAATGCAAAGTCGCTTTATAACGAAATTGACCGATTCAGTTTTGCGCTCGCTGCATTCGTTCCAGCTCGTGTTATTAGATCAAAAACTCTTTATTCTATGCGAATACGCAAGATTCATGCGTTTGGAGCAGCCTAACAAGCCCCAAACGAATGCAAAGTCGCTTTACAACAAAATCGACCGATTCAGTTTTGCGCTCGCTGCATTCGTTCCAGCTCGTGTTATTAGATTAAAAACTCTTCATTCTATGCAAATACGCAAGATTCATTCGTTTTCAGCAGCCAAACAGGGCCCAAACGAATGCAAAGTCGCTTTTCTACAAAACCGACCGATTCAGTTTTGCGCTCGCTGCATCCGTTCCAGTTCGTGTTATTCGATCAAAAACTCTTGATTCTATGCAAATACGCAAGATTCATGCGTTTGGAGCAGCCAAACAAGCCCCAAACGAATGCGAAGTCGCTTTATGACGAAATTGAACGATTGCGTTTTGCGCTCCCTGTAAGCGTTCCAGCTCACCTAATTAGATAAAAAAACTCTTCATTCTATGCAAATACGCAAGATTCATGCGTTTGGAGCAGCCAAACAAGCCCCAAACGAATGCGAAGTCGCTTTATAACGAAATCGAACGATTGCGTTTTGCGCTCCCTGTAGGCGTTCCAGCTCGCCTAATTAGATGAAAAAACTCTTCATTGTATGCAAATACGCAAGATCCATGCGTTTGGAGCAGCCAAACAAGCCCCAAACGAATGCAAAGTCGCTTTATAACGAAATCGACCGATTCAGTTTTGCGCTCGCTGCATTCGTTCCAGCTCGTGTTATGAGATCAAAAACTCTTTATTCTATGCGAATACGCAAGATTCATGCGTTTGGAGCAGCCAAACAAGCCCCAAACGAATGCGAAAACGCTTTATAACGAAATCGAACGATTGTGTTTTGCGCTAGCTGTAGGCGTTCCAGCTCGTCTTATTAGATATAAAAACTCTCCATTCTATGCAAATACGCAAGATTCATGCGTTTCGAGCAGCCAAACAAGCCCTAAACGAATGCAAAGTTGCTTTATAACAAAATCGACCTATTCAGTTTTGCGCTCTCTGCATTCGTTCCAGCTCGTGTTATTAGATTAAAAACTCTTTATTTCATGCAAATACGCAAGATTCATGCGTTTCGAGCAGCCAAACAAGCCCCAAACGAATGCAAAGTCGCTTTATAACGAAATTGACCGATTCAGTTTTGCGCTCGCTGCAGGCGTTCCAGCTCGTCTAATTAGATCAAAAACTCTTCATTCTATGCAAATACGCAAGATTCATGCGTTTGGAGCAGCCAAACAAGCCCGAAACGAATGCAAAGTCACTTTATAACAAAATCGACCGATTCAGTTTTGCGCTCGCTGCATTCGTTCCAGCTCGTGTTATCTGATCAAAAACTCTTCATTCTATGCAAATACGCAAGATTCATGCGTTTGGAGCAGCCAAACAAGCCCGAAATGAATGCAAAGTCGCTTTATAACGAAATTGACCGATTCAGTTTTGCGCTCGCTGCAGGCGTTCCAGCTCGTCTAATTAGATAAAAAAAAACTCTTCATTCTATGCAAATACGCAAGATTCGAGCGTTTGGAGCAGCCAAACAAGCCCCAAACGAATGCAAAGTCGCTTTTCTACAAAACCGACCGATTCAGTTTTGCGCTCGCTGCATTCGTTCCAGTTCGTGTTATTCGATCAAAAACTCTTCATTTTATGCAAATACGGAAGATGCATGCGTTTGGAGCAGCCAAACAAGCCCCAAACGAATGCAAAGTCGCTTTATAACGAAATTGACCGATTCAGTTTTGCGCTCGCTGCAGGCGTTCCAGCTCGTCTAATTAGATTAAAAACTCTTCATTCTATGCAAATACCCAAGATTCATGCGTTTGGAGCAGCCAAACAAGCCCCAAACGAATGCAAAGTCGCTTTATAACGAAATCGACCGATTCAGTTTTGCGCTCGCTGCATTCGTTCCAGCTCGTGTTATTAGATCAAAAACTCTTTATTCTATGCGAATACGCAAGATTCATGCGTTTGGAGCAGCCAAACAAGCCCCAAACGAATGCGAAAACGCTTTATAACGAAATCGAACGATTGTGTTTTGCGCTAGCGGTAGGCGTTCCAGCTCGTCTTATTAGATAAAAAAAACTCTCCATTCTATGCAAATACGCCAGATTCATGCGTTTCGAGCAGCCAAACAAGCCCTAAACGAATACAAAGTCGCTTTATAACAAAATCGACCGATTCAGTTTTGCGCTCTCTGCATTCGTTCCAGCTCGTGTTATTAGATTAAAAACTCTTTATTTCATGCAAATACGCAAGATTCATGCGTTTCGAGCAGCCAAACAAGCCCCAAACGAATGCAAAGTCGCTTTATAACGAAATTGACCGATTCAGTTTTGCGCTCGCTGCAGGCGTTCCAGCTCGTCTAATGAGATCAAAAACTCTTCATTCTATGCAAATACGCAAGATTCCTGCGTTTGGAGCAGCCAAACAAGCCCGAAATGAATGCAAAGTCGCTTTATAACGAAATTGACCGATTCAGTTTTGCGCTCGCTGCAGGCGTTCCAGCTCGTCTAATTAGATAAAAAAAACTCTTCATTCTATGCAAGTACGCAAGATTCGAGCGTTTGGAGCAGCCAAACAAGCCCCAAACGAATGCAAAGTCGCTTTATAACGAAATCGACCGATTCAGTTTTGCGCTCGCTGCATTCGTTCCAGCTCGTGTTATGAGATCAAAAACTCTTTATTCTATGCGAATACGCAAGATTCATGCGTTTGGAGCAGCCAAACAAGCCCCAGACGAATGCGAAAACGCTTTATAACGAAATCGAACGATTGTGTTTTGCGCTAGCTGTAGGCGTTCCAGCTCGTCTTATTAGATATAAAAACTCTCCATTCTATGCAAATACGCAAGATTCATGCGTTTCGAGCAGCCAAACAAGCCCTAAACGAATGCAAAGTCGCTTTATAACGAAATTGACCGATTCAGTTTTGCGCTCGCTGCAGGCGTTCCAGCTCGTCTAATTAGATCAAAATCTCTTCATTCTATGCAAATACGCAAGATTCATGCGTTTGGAGCAGCCAAACAAGCCCGAAACGAATGCAAAGTCGCTTTATAACAAAATCGACCGATTCAGTTTTGCGCTCGCTGCATTCGTTCCAGCTCGTGTTATTTGATCAAAAACTCTTCATTCTATGCAAATACGCAAGATTCATGCGTTTGGAGCAGCCAAACAAGCCCGAAATGAATGCAAAGTCGCTTTATAACAAAATTGACCGATTCAGTTTTGCGCTCGCTGCAGGCGTTCCAGCTCGTCTAATTAGATAAAAAAAACTCTTCATTCTATGCAAATACGCAAGATTCGAGCGTTTGGAGCAGCCAAACAAGCCCCAAACGAATGCAAAGTCGCTTTTTTACAAAACCGACCGATTCAGTTTTGCGCTCGCTGCATTCGTTCCAGTTCGTGTTATTCGATCAAAAACTCTTCATTTTATGCAAATACGGAAGATGCATGCGTTTGGAGCAGCCAAACAAGCCCCAAACGAATGCAAAGTCGCTTTATAACGAAATTGACCGATTAAGTTTTGCGCTCGCTGCAGGCGTTCCAGCTCGTCTAATTACATTAAAAACTCTTCATTCCATGCAAATACCCAAGATTCATGCGTTTGGAGCAGCCAAACAAGCCCGAAACGAATGCAAAGTCGCTTTATAACAAAATCGACCGATTCAGTTTTGCGCTCGCTGCATTCGTTCCAGCTCGTGTTTTTTAAATTAAAAACTCTTCATTCTATGCAAATACGCAAGATTCATGCGTTTAGAGCAGCCAAACAAGCCCCAAACGAACCCAAAGTCGCTTTATAACGAAATCGAACGATTGCGTTTTGCGCTCCCTGTAGGCGTTCCAGCTCGCCCAATTAGATAAAAAAACTCTTCATTCTATGCAAATACGCAAGATTCATGCGTTTGGAGCAGCCAAACAAGCCCCAAACGAATGCAAAGTCGCTTTATAACGAAATCGACCGATTCAGTTTTGCGCTCGCTGCATTCGTTCCAGCTCGTGTTATTAGATCAAAAACTCTTTATTCTATGCGAATACGCAGGATTCATGCGTTTGGAGCAGCCAAGCAAGCCCTAAACGAATGCAAAGTCGCTTCATAACAAAATCGACCGATTCAGTTTTGCGCTCGCTGCATTCGTTCCAGCTAGTGTTCTTAGATCAAAAACTCTTTATTCTATGCGAATACGCAAGATTCATGCGTTTGGAGCAGCCAAACAAGCCCCAAACGAATGCAAAGTCGCTTTATAACGAAATCGAACGATTGCGTTTTGCGCTCCCTGACGGCGTTCCAGCTCGCCCAATTAGATAAAAAAACTCTTCATTCTATGCAAATACGCAAGATTCATGCGTTTGGAGCAGCCAAACAAGCCCCAAACGAATGCAAAGTCGCTTTATAACGAAATCGACCGATTCAGTTTTGCGATCGCTGCATTCGTTCCAGCTCGTCTTATTAGATAACAAACTCTCCATTCTATGCAACTACGCAAGATTCATGCGTTTGGAGTAGCCAAACAAGCCCTAAACGAATGCAAAGTCGCTTTATAACGAAATCGAACGATTGCGTTTTGCGCTCCCTGTAGGCGTTCCAGTTCGCCTAATTAGATGAAAAAACTCTTCATTGTATGCAAATACGCAAGATTCATGCGTTTGGAGCAGCCAAACAAGACCCAAACGAATGCAAAGTCGCTTTATAACGAAATCGACCGATTCAGTTTTGCGCTCGCTGCATTCGTTCCAGCTCGTGTTATTAGATCAAAAACTCTTTATTCTATGCGAATACGCAAGATTCATGCGTTTGGAGCAGCCAAACAAGCCCGAAATGAATGCAAAGTCACTTTTCTACAAAACCGACCGATTCAGTTTTGCGCTCGCTGCATTCGTTCCAGTTCGTCTTATTAGATAAAAAAAACTCTCCATTCTATGCAACTACGGAAGATTCATGCGTTTGGAGCAGCCAAACAAGCCCCAAACGAATGCAAAGTCGCTTTATAACGAAATTCACCGATTCAGTTTTGCGCTCGCTGCAGGCGTTCCAGCTCGTCTAATGAGATCAAAAACTCTTCATTCTATGCAAATACGCAAGATTCCTGCGTTTGGAGCAGCCAAACAAGCCCGAAATGAATGCAAAGTCGCTTTATAACGAAATTGACCGATTCAGTTTTGCGCTCGCTGCAGGCGTTCCAGCTCGTCTAATTAGATAAAAAAAACTCTTCATTCTATGCAAGTACGCAAGATTCGAGCGTTTGGAGCAGCCAAACAAGCCCCAAACGAATGCAAAGTCGCTTTATAACGAAATCGACCGATTCAGTTTTGCGCTCGCTGCATTCGTTCCAGCTCGTGTTATGAGATCAAAAACTCTTTATTCTATGCGAATACGCAAGATTCATGCGTTTGGAGCAGCCAAACAAGCCCCAAACGAATGCGAAAACGCTTTATAACGAAATCGAACGATTGTGTTTTGCGCTAGCTGTAGGCGTTCCAGCTCGTCTTATTAGATATAAAAACTCTCCATTCTATGCAAATACGCAAGATTCATGCGTTTCGAGCAGCCAAACAAGCCCTAAACGAATGCAAAGTCGCTTTATAACGAAATTGACCGATTCAGTTTTGCGCTCGCTGCAGGCGTTCCAGCTCGTCTAATTAGATCAAAAACTCTTCATTCTATGCAAATACGCAAGATTCATGCGTTTGGAGCAGCCAAACAAGCCCGAAACGAATGCAAAGTCGCTTTATAACAAAATCGACCGATTCAGTTTTGCGCTCGCTGCATTCGTTCCAGCTCGTGTTATTTGATCAAAAACTCTTCATTCTATGCAAATACGCAAGATTCATGCGTTTGGAGCAGCCAAACAAGCCCGAAATGAATGCAAAGTCGCTTTATAACAAAATTGACCGATTCAGTTTTGCGCTCGCTGCAGGCGTTCCAGCTCGTCTAATTAGATAAAAAAAACTCTTCATTCTATGCAAATACGCAAGATTCGAGCGTTTGGAGCAGCCAAACAAGCCCCAAACGAATGCAAAGTCGCTTTTTTACAAAACCGACCGATTCAGTTTTGCGCTCGCTGCATTCGTTCCAGTTTGTGTTATTCGATCAAAAACTCTTCATTTTATGCAAATACGGAAGATGCATGCGTTTGAAGCAGCCAAACAAGCCCCAAACGAATGCAAAGTCGGTTTATAACGAAATTGACCGATTAAGTTTTGCGCTCGCTGCAGGCGTTCCAGCTCGTCTAATTAGATTAAAAACTCTTCATTCCATGCAAATACCCAAGATTCATGCGTTTGGAGCAGCCAAACAAGCCCGAAACGAATGCAAAGTCGCTTTATAACAAAATCGACCGATTCAGTTTTGCGCTCGCTGCATTCGTTCCAGCTCGTGTTTTTTAAATTAAAAACTCTTCATTCTATGCAAATACGCAAGATTCATGCGTTTGGAGCAGCCAAACAGGCCCCAAACGAATGCAAAGTCGCTTTTCTACAAAACCGACCGATTCAGTTTTGCGCTCGCTGCATCCGTTCCAGTTCGTGTTATTCGATCAAAAACTCTTCATTCTATGCAAATACGCAAGATTCATGCGTTTAGAGCAGCCAAACAAGCCCCAAACGAACCCAAAGTCGCTTTATAACGAAATCGAACGATTGCGTTTTGCGCTCCCTGTAGGCGTTCCAGCTCGCCCAATTAGATAAAAAAACTCTTCATTCTATGCAAATACGCAAGATTCATGCGTTTGGAGCAGCCAAACAAGCCCCAAACGAATGCAAAGTCGCTTTATAACGAAATCGACCGATTCAGTTTTGCGCTCGCTGCATTCGTTCCAGCTCGTGTTATTAGATCAAAAACTCTTTATTCTATGCGAATACGCAGGATTCATGCGTTTGGAGCAGCCAAGCAAGCCCTAAACGAATGCAAAGTCGCTTCATAACAAAATCGACCGATTCAGTTTTGCGCTCGCTGCATTCGTTCCAGCTAGTGTTCTTAGATCAAAAACTCTTTATTCTATGCGAATACGCAAGATTCATGCGTTTGGAGCAGCCAAACAAGCCCCAAACGAATGCAAAGTCGCTTTATAACGAAATCGAACGATTGCGTTTTGCGCTCCCTGACGGCGTTCCAGCTCGCCCAATTAGATAAAAAAACTCTTCATTCTATGCAAATACGCAAGATTCATGCGTTTGGAGCAGCCAAACAAGCCCCAAACGAATGCAAAGTCGCTTTATAACGAAATCGACCGATTCAGTTTTGCGATCGCTGCATTCGTTCCAGCTCGTCTTATTAGATAACAAACTCTCCATTCTATGCAACTACGCAAGATTCATGCGTTTGGAGTAGCCAAACAAGCCCTAAACGAATGCAAAGTCGCTTTATAACGAAATCGAACGATTGCGTTTTGCGCTCCCTGTAGGCGTTCCAGTTCGCCTAATTAGATGAAAAAACTCTTCATTGTATGCAAATACGCAAGATTCATGCGTTTGGAGCAGCCAAACAAGACCCAAACGAATGCAAAGTCGCTTTATAACGAAATCGACCGATTCAGTTTTGCGCTCGCTGCATTCGTTCCAGCTCGTGTTATTGGATCAAAAACTCTTTATTCTATGCGAATACGCAAGATTCATGCGTTTGGAGCAGCCAAACAAGCCCGAAATGAATGCAAAGTCACTTTTCTACAAAACCGACCGATTCAGTTTTGCGCTCGCTGCATTCGTTCCAGTTCGTCTTATTAGATAAAAAAAACTCTCCATTCTATGCAACTACGGAAGATTCATGCGTTTGGAGCAGCCAAACAAGCCCCAAACGAATGCAAAGTCGCTTTATAACGAAATTCACCGATTCAGTTTTGCGCTCGCTGCAGGCGTTCCAGCTCGTCTAATTAGAGTAAAAACTCTTCATTCTATGCAAATACGTAAGATTTATGCGTTTGGAGCAGCCAAACAAGCCCTAAACGAATGCAAAGTCGCTTTATAACGAAATCGAACGATTGCGTTTTGCGCTCCCTGACGGCGTTCCAGCTCGCCCAATTAGATAAAAAAACTCTTCATTCTATGCAAATACGCAAGATTCATGCGTTTGGAGCAGCCAAACAAGCCCCAAACGAATGCAAAGTCGCTTTATAACGAAATCGACCGATTCAGTTTTGCGATCGCTGCATTCGTTCCAGCTCGTCTTATTAGATCAAAAACTCTTCATTCTACGCAAATACGCAAGATTCATGCGTTTCGAGCAGCCAAACAAGCCTCAAACGAATGCAAATTCGCTTTATAACGAAATCGAACGAGTGCGTTTTGCGCTCCCTGTAGGCGTTCCAGCTCGCCTAATTAGATCAAAAACTCTTCATTCTATGCAAATACGCAAGATTCGAGCGTTTGGAGCAGCCAAACAAGCCCTAAACGAATGCAAAGTCGCTTTATAACAAAATCGACCGATTCAGTTTTGCGCTCGCTGCATTCGTTCCAGCTCGTGTTATTAGATTAAAAACTCGTCATTCTATGCAAATACGCAAGATTCATGCGTTTGGAGCAGCCAAATAGGCCCCAAACGAATGCAAAGTCGCTTTTCTACAAAACCGACCGATTCAGTTTTGCGCTCGCTGCATTCGTTTCAGCTCGTATTACTAGATCAAAAACTCTTCATTCTATGCAAACACGCAGGATTCATGCGTTTGGAGCAGCCAAACGGGCCTCAAGCGAATGCAAAGTCGCATTATAACGAAATTGACCGATTGAGTTTTGCGCTAGCTTTAGGCGTTCCAGCTCGTCTTATTAGATCAAAAACTCTTCACTCTACGCAAATACGCAAGATTCATGCGTTTCGAGCAGCCAAACAAGCCTCGAACGAATGCAAATTCGCTTTATAACGAAATCGAACGATTGCGTTTTGCGCTTTCTGTGAGCGTTCCAGCTCGCCTAATTAGATAAAAAAAACTCTTCATTCTATGCAAATACGCAAGATTCATGCGTTTGGAGCAGCCAAACAAGCCCCAAACGAATGCAAAGTCGCTTTGTAACGAAATCGACCGATTCAGTTTTGCGCTCGCTGCAGGCGTTCCAGCTCGTCTAATTAGATTAAAAACTCTTCATTCTATGCAAATACGCAAGATTCATGCGTTTGGAGCAGCTAAACAAGCCCGAAACGAATGCAAAGTCGCTTTATAACAAAATCAACCGATTCAGTTTTGCGCTCGCTGCATTCGTTCCTGCTTGCGTTATTAGATCAAAAACTCTTCATTCCATGCAAATACTCAAGATTCATGCGTTTGGAGCAGCCAAAGAAGCTCCAAACGAATGCAGAGTCGCTTTATAACGAAATCGAACGATTCAGTTTTGCGCTCGCTGCAGGCGTTCCAGCCTGTCTAATTAGATAAAAAAACTTATCATTCTATGCAAATACGCGAGATTCGAGCGTTTAGAGCAGCCAAATAAGCCCCAAACGAATGCAAAGTCACTTTTCTACAAAACCGACCGCTTCAGTTTTGCGCTCGCGGCATCCGTTCCAGTTCGTGTTATTCGATCAAAAACTCTTCATTTGATGCAAATATGCAAGATTCATGCGTTTCGAGCAGCCAAACAAGCCCCAAACGAATACAAAGTTGCATTATAACGAAATCGAACGATTGCGTTTTGCGCTCGCTGTAGGCGTTCCAGCTCGTCTTATTAGATTAAAAAACTCTTTATTCTATGCAAATACGCAAGATTCATGCGTTTGGAGCAGCCAAACAAGCCCCAAACGAATGCGAAGTCGCTTTATATCGAAATTGACCGATTCAGTTTTGCGCTCGCTGGAGGCGTTCTAGCTCGTCTAATTAGATTAAAAACTCTTCATTCTATGCAAATACGCAAAATTCATGCGTTTGGAGCAGCCAAACAAGCCCGAAACGAATGCAAAGTCGCTTTATAACAAAATCAACCGATTCAGTTTTGCGCTCCCTGCATTCGTTCCAGCTCGTGTGATTAGATCAAAAACTCTTCATTCTATGCAAATACTCAAGATTCATGCGTTTGGAGCAGCCAAAAAAGCTCCAAACGAATGCAGAGTCGCTTTATAACGAAATTGACCGATTCAGTTTTGCGCTCGCTGCAGGCGTTCCAGCTCGTCTAATTAGACAAAAAACTTATCATTTAATGCCAATACGCGAGATTCGAGCGTTTAGAGCAGCCAAACAAGCCCCAAACGAATGCAAAGTCACTTTTCTACGAAACCGACCGATTCAGTTTTGCGCTCGCTGCATTCGTTCCAGTTCGTGTTATTCGATCAAAAACTCTTCATTTTATGCAAATACGCAAGATTCATGCGTTTGAAGCAGCCAAACAAGCCCCAAACGAATACTAAGTTGCATTATAACGAAATCGAACGATTGCGTTTTGCGCTCCCTGAAGGCGTTGCAGCTCGCCTTATTAGATCAAAAACTCTTCATTCTATGCAAATACGCAAGATTCGAGCGTTTGGCGCAGCCAAACAAGCCCCAAACGAATGCAAAGTCGCTTTATAACGAAATCGACCGATTGAGTTTTGCGCTAGCTTTAGGCGTTCCAGCTCGTCTTATTAGATCAAAAACTTTTCATTATACGCAAATACGCAAGATTCGAGCGTTTGGAGCAGCCAAACAAGCCCCAAACGAATGAAAGTCGCTTTATATCGAAATTGACCGATTCAGTTTTGCGCTCGCTGCAGGCGTTCCAGCTCGTCTAATTAGATTAAAAACTCTTCATTCTATGCAAATACGCTAGATTCATGCGTTTGGAGCAGCCAAGAAAGCCCGAAACGAATGCAAAGTCGCTTTATAACAAAATCAACCGATTCAGTTTCGCGCTCGCTGCATTCGTTCCAGCTCGTGTTATTAGATCAAAAACTCTTCATCCTATGCAAATACTCAAGATTAATGCGTTTAAAGCAGCCAAAGAAGCTCCAAACGAATGCAGCGTCGCTTTATAACGAAATTGACCGATTCAGTTTTGCGCTCGCTGCATTCGTTCCAGTTCGTGTTATTCGATCAAAAACTCTTCATTTTATGCAAATACGCAAGATTCATGCGTTTGGAGCAGCCAAACAAGCCCCAAACGAATACAAAGTTGCATTATAACGAAATCGAACGATTGCGTTTTGAGCTCCCTGTAGGCGTTTCAGCTCGCCTAATTAGATCAAAAACTCTTCATTCTATGCAAATACGCAAGATTCGAGCGTTTGGAGCAGCCAAACAAGCCCCAAACGAATGCAAAGTCGCTTTTTTACAAAACCGACCGATTCAGTTTTGCGCTCTCTGCATTCGTTCCAGCTCGTGTTATTAGATCAAAAACTCTTCATTCTATGCAAATACGCAAGATTCATGCGTTTGGAGCAGAAAAACGGGCCCCAAACGAATGCAAAGTCGCTTTATAACGAAACCGACCGATTCAGTTTTGCGCTCGCTGCAGGCGTTCCAGCTCGTCTAATAAAATAAAAAACGTATCATTCTATGCAAATACGCGAGATTCGAGCGTTTAGAGCAGCCAAACAAGCCCCAAACGAATGCAAAGTCACTTTTCTACAAAACCGACCGATTCAGTTTTGCGCTCGCGGCATTGGTTCCAGTTCGAGTTATTCGATCAAAAACTCTTCATTTTATGCAAATACGCAAGATTCATGCGTTTGGAGCAGCCAAACAAGCCCCAAACGAATACAAAGTTGCATTATAACGAAATCGAACGATTGCGTTTTGCGCTCCCTGTAGGCGTTCCAGCTCGCCTAATTAGATCAAAAACTCTTCATTTTATGCAAATACGAAAGATACATGCGTTTGGAGCAGCCAAACAAGCCCCAAACGAATGCGAAGTCGCTTCATAACGAAATCGAACGGTTGCGTTTCGCGCTCCCTGTAGGCGTTCCAGTTCGCCTAATGAGATCAAAAATCTTCATTCTATGCAAATACGCAAGATTCGAGCGTTTGGAGCAGCCAAACAAGCCCCAAACGAATGCAAAGTCGCTTTATAACGAAATTGACCGATTCAGTTTTGCGCTCGCTGCAGGTGTTCCAGCTCGTCTAATTAGATTAAAAACTCTTCATTCTATGCAAATACGCAAGATTCATGCGTTTGGAGCAGCCAAACAAGCCCGAAACGAATGCAAAGTCGCTTTATAACAAAATCAACCGATTCAGTTTTGCGCTCGCTGCATTCGTTCCAGCTCATCTAATTAGATAAAAAACTCCTCATTTTATGCAAATACGCAAGATTCATGCGTTTGAAGCAGCCAAACAAGCCCCAAACGAATGCAAAGTCGCTTTTTTACAAAACCGACCGATTCAGTTTTGCGCTCTCTGCATTCGTTCCAGCTCGTGTGATAAGATCAAAAACTTTTCATTCTATGCAAATACTCAAGATTCATGCGTTTGGAGCAGCCAAAGAAGCTCCAAACGAATGCAGAGTCGCTTTATAATGAAATTGACCGATTTAGTTTTGCGCTCGCTGCAGGCGTTCCAGCTCATCTAATTAGATAAAAAACTTATCATTCTATGCCAATACGCGAGATTCGAGCGTTTAGAGCAGCCAAACAAGCCCCAAACGAATGCAAAGTCACTTTTCTACAAAACCGACCGATTCAGTTTTGCGCTCGCTGCATTCGTTCCAGTTCGTGTTATTCGATCAAAAACTCCTCATTTTATGCAAATACGCAAGATTCATGCGTTTGAAGCAGCCAAACAAGCCCCAAACGAATGCAAAGTCGCTTTTTTACAAAACCGACCGATTCAGTTTTGCGCTCTCTGCATTCGTTCCAGCTCGTGTTATTAGATCAAAAACTCTTCATTCTATGCAAATACGCAAGATTCATGCGTTTGAAGCAGCCAAACAAGCCCCAAACGAATGCGAAGTCGCTTTATAACGAAATCGAACGATTGCGTTTTGCGCTCCCTGTAGGCGCTGCAGCTCGCCTAATCAGATCAAAAACTCTTCATTCTATGCAAATACGCAAGATTCGAGCTTTTGGAGCAGCCAAACAAGCCCCAAACGAATGCAAAGTCGCTTTATAACAAAATCGACCGATTCAGTTTTGCGCTCGCTGCAGGCGTTCCAGCTCGTGTTATTAGATTAAAAACTCTTCATTCTATGCAAATACGCAAGATTCATGCGTTTCGAGCAGCCAAACAAGCCCCAAACGAATGCAAAGTCGCTTTTCTACAAAACCGACCGATTCAGTTTTGCGCTCGCGGCATTCGTTCCAGTTCGTGTTATTCGATCAAAAACTCTTCATTTTATGCAAATACGCAAGATTCATGCGTTTGGAGCAGCTAAACAAGCCCGAAACGAATGCAAAGTCGCTTTATAACGAAATTGACCAATTCAGTTTTGCGTTCGCTGCATTCGTTCCAGAGCTCGTGTTATTAGATCAAAAACTCTGCATTCTATGCAAATACGCAAGATTCATGCGTTTGGAGCAGCCAAACGGGCCCCAAACAAATGCAAAGTCGCTTTATAACGAAATCCACCGATTCAGTTTTGCGCTCGCTGCATTCGTTCCAGCTCGTGTTATTAGATCAAAAACTCTTTATTCTATGCAAATACGCAATATTCATGCGTTTGGAGCAGCCAAACAAGCCCGAAATGAATGCAAAGTAACTTTATAACGAAATTGATCGATTCAGTTTTGCGCTCGCTGCAGGCGTTCCAGCTCGTCTAATTAGATAAAAAAAAACTCTTCATTATATGCAAATACGCAAGATTCGAGCGTTTGGAGCAGCCAAACAAGCCCCAAACGAATGCAAAGTCGCTTTTCTACAAAACCGACCGATTCAGTTTTGCGCTCGCTGCATTCGTTCCAGCTCGTGTGATAAGATCAAAAACTTTTCATTCTATGCAAATACTCAAGATTCATGCGTTTGAAGCAGCCAAACAAGCCCCAAACGAATACTAAGTTGCATTATAACGAAATCGAACGATTGCGTTTTGCGCTCCCTGTAGGCGTTGCAGCTCGCCTTATTAGATCAAAAACTCTTCATTCTATGCAAATACGCAAGATTCGTGCGTTTCGAGCAGCCAAACAAGCCCCAAACGAATGCAAAGTCGCTTTATAACAAAATTGACCGATTGAGTTTTGCGCTAGCTTTAGGCGTTCCAGCTCGTCTTATTAGATTAAAAACACTTCATTCTACGCAAATACGCAAGATTCATGCATTTCGAGCAGCGAACAAGCCTCAAACGAATGCAAATTCGCTTTATAACGAAATCGAACGATTGCGTTTTGCGCTCCCTGTAGGCGTTCCAGCTCGGGTAATTAGATAAAAAAAAAACTCTTGATTCTATGCAAATACGCAAGATTCATGCGTTTGGAGCAGCCAAAAAAGCCCCAAACGAATGCGAAGTCGCTTTATAACGAAATCGAACGATTGCGTTTTGCGCTCCCTGTAGGCGTTCCAGCTCGCCTAATTAGATCAAAAACTCTTAATTCTATGCAAATACGCAAGATTCGAGCGTTTGGAGCAGCCAAACAAGCCCCAAACGAATGCAAAGTCGCTTTATAACGAAATCGACCAATTCAGTTTTACGCTCGCTGCATTCGTTCCAGCTCGTGTTATTAGATCAAAAACTCTTTATTCTATGCGAATACGCAAGATTCATGCGTTCCAGCTCGTGTTATTACATTAAAAACTCTTTATTTAATGCAAATTTGCAAGATTCATGCGTTTCGAGCAGCCAAACAAGCCCCAAACGAATGCGAAGTCGCTTTATAACGAAATCAAACGATTGTGTTTTGCGCTCGCTGTATTCGTTCCAGCTCGTCTTATTGGATAAAAAAAACTCTCCATTCTATGCAAATACGCAAGATTCATGCGTTTGGAGCAGCCAAACAAGCCCTAAACGAATGCAAAGTCGCTTTATAACAAAATCGACCGATTCAGTTTTGCGCTCGCTGCATTCGTTCCAGCTCGTGTTATTAGATTAAAAACTCTTCATTCGAAGCAAATACTCAAGATTCATGCGTTTGGAGCAGCCAAACAGGCCCCAAACGAATGCAAAGTCGCTTTTCTACAAAACCGACCGATTCAGTTTTGCGCTCGCTGCATCCGTTCCAGTTCGTGTTATTCGATCAAAAACTCTTCATTCTATGCAAATACGCAAGATTCGAGCGTTTGGAGCAGCCAAACAAGCCCCAAACGAATGCAAAGTCACTTTATAACGAAATTGACCGATTCAGTTTTGCGCTCGCTGCAGGCGTTCCAGCTCGTTTAATTAGATTAAAAACTCTTCATTCTATGCAAATACGCAAGATTCATGCGTTTGGAGCAGCCAAACAATCCCGAAACGAATGCAAAGTCGCTTTACAACAAAATCGACCGATTCAGTTTTGCGGTCCCTGCATTCGTTCCAGCTCGTGTTATTAGATCAAAAAATCTTCATTCTATGCAAATACGCAAGATTCATAGGTTTGGAGCAGCAAAACGGGCCCCAAACGAATGCAAAGTTTCATTATAACGAAATTGACCGATTGAGTTTTGCGCTAGCTTAAGGCGTTCCAGCTCGTCTTATTAGATCAAAAACTTTTCTTTCTACGCAAATACGGAAGATTCATGAGTTTCGAGCAGCCAAACAAGCCTCAAACGAATGCAAATTCGCTTTATCACGAAATCGAACGATTGCGTTTTGCGCTCCCTGTAGGCGTTCCAACTCGCCTAATTAGATAAAAAAACTTTTCATTCTATGCAAATACGCAATATTCGAGCGTTTGGAGCAGCCAAACAAGCCCCAATCGAATGCAAAGTCGCTTTATAACAAAATCGAACGTTTGCGTTTTGCGCTCCCTGTAGGCGTTCCAGCTCGCCTAAGTGAATCAAAAACTATTCATTCTATGCAAGGACGCAGGTTCGAGCGTTTGGAGCAGCCAAACAAGCCCCAAACGAATGCAAAGTCGCTTTATAACGAAATTGACCGATTCAGTTTTGCGCTCGCTGCATTCGTTCCAGCTCGTGTTATTAGATCAAAAACTCTTTATTCTATGCGAATACGCAAGATTCATGCGTTTGGAGCAGCCTAACAAGCCCCAAACGAATGCAAAGTCGCTTTACAACAAAATCGACCGATTCAGTTTTGCGCTCGCTGCATTCGTTCCAGCTCGTGTTATTAGATTAAGAACTCTTCATTCTATGCAAATACGCAAGATTCATGCGTTTGGAGCAGCCAAACAGGGCCCAAACGAATGCAAAGTCGCTTTTCTACAAAACCGACCGATTCAGTTTTGCGCTCGCTGCATCCGTTCCAGTTCGTGTTATTCGATCAAAAACTCTTGATTCTATGCAAATACGCAAGATTCATGCGTTTGGAGCAGCCAAACAAGCCCCAAACGAATGCGAAGTCGCTTTATAACGAAATTGAACGATTGCGTTTTGCGCTCCCTGTAAGCGTTCCAGCTCACCTAATTAGATAAAAAAACTCTTCATTCTATGCAAATACGCAAGATTCATGCGTTTGGAGCAGCCAAACAAGCCCCAAACGAATGCGAAGTCGCTTTATAACGAAATCGAACGATTGCGTTTTGCGCTCCCTGTAGGCGTTCCAGCTCGCCTAATTAGATGAAAAAACTCTTCATTGTATGCAAATACGCAAGATCCATGCGTTTGGAGCAGCCAAACAAGCCCCAAACGAATGCAAAGTCGCTTTATAACGAAATCGACCGATTCAGTTTTGCGCTCGCTGCATTCGTTCCAGCTAGTGTTCTTAGATCAAAAACTCTTTATTCTATGCGAATACGCAAGATTCATGCGTTTGGAGCAGCCAAACAAGCCCCAAACGAATGCAAAGTCGCTTTATAACGAAATCGAACGATTGCGTTTTGCGCTCCCTGTAGGCTTTCCAGCTCGCCCAATTAGATAAAAAAACTCTTCATTCTATGCAAATACGCAAGATTCATGCGTTTGGAGCAGCCAAACAAGCCCCAAACGAATGCAAAGTCGCTTTATAACGAAATCGACCGATTCAGTTTTGCGCTCGCTGCATTCGTTCCAGCTCGTCTTATTAGATAAAAAAACTCTCCATTCTATGCAACTACGCAAGATTCATGCGTTTGGAGCAGCCAAACAAGCCCTAAACGAATGCAAAGTCGCTTTATAACGAAATTGACCGATTCAGTTTTGCGCTCGCTGCAGGCGTTCCAGCTCCTCTAATTAGATTAAAAAAACTCTTCATTCTATGCAAGTACGCAAGATTCGAGCGTTTGGAGCAGCCAAACAAGCCCCAAACGAATGCAAAGTCGCTTTATAACGAAATCGACCGATTCAGTTTTGCGCTCGCTGCATTCGTTCCAGCTCGTGTTATGAGATCAAAAACTCTTTATTCTATGCGAATACGCAAGATTCATGCGTTTGGAGCAGCCAAACAAGCCCCAAACGAATGCGAAAACGCTTTATAACGAAATCGAACGATTGTGTTTTGCGCTAGCTGTAGGCGTTCCAGCTCGTCTTATTAGATATAACAACTCTCCATTCTATGCAAATACGCAAGATTCATGCGTTTCGAGCAGCCAAACAAGCCCTAAACGAATGCAAAGTCGCTTTATAACAAAATCGACCTATTCAGTTTTGCGCTCTCTGCATTCGTTCCAGCTCGTGTTATTAGATTAAAAACTCTTTATTTCATGCAAATACGCAAGATTCATGCGTTTCGAGCAGCCAAACAAGCCCTAAACGAATGCAAAGCCGCTTTATAACGAAATTGACCGATTCAGTTTTGCGCTCGCTGCAGGCGTTCCAGCTCGTCTAATTAGATCAAAAACTCTTCATTCTATGCAAATACGCAAGATTCATGCGTTTGGAGCAGCCAAACAAGCCCGAAACGAATGCAAAGTCGCTTTATAACAAAATCGACCGATTCAGTTTTGCGCTCGCTGCATTCGTTCCAGCTCGTGTTATTTGATCAAAAACTCTTCATTCTATGCAAATACGCAAGATTCATGCGTTTGGAGCAGCCAAACAAGCCCGAAATGAATGCAAAGTCGCTTTATGACGAAATTGACCGATTCAGTTTTGCGCTCGCTGCAGGCGTTCCAGCTCGTCTAATTAGATAAAAGAAACTCTTCATTCGATGCAAATACGCAAGATTCGAGCGTTTGGAGCAGCCAAACAAGCCCCAAACGAATGCAAAGTCGCTTGTCTACAAAACCGACCGATTCAGTTTTGCGCTCGCTGCATTCGTTCCAGTTCGTGTTATTCGATCAAAAACTCTTCATTTTATGCAAATACGGAAGATGCATGCGTTTGGAGCAGCCAAACAAGCCCCAAACGAATGCAAAGTCGCTTTATAACGAAATTGACCGATTCAGTTTTGCGCTCGCTGCAGGCGTTCCAGCTCGTCTAATTAGATTAAAAACTCTTCATTCTATGCAAATACCCAAGATTCATGCGTTTGGAGCAGCCAAACAAGCCCCAAACGAATGCAAAGTCGCTT
This sequence comes from Amblyteles armatorius, assembly GCA_933228735.2. Classification (NCBI taxonomy): domain Eukaryota; kingdom Metazoa; phylum Arthropoda; class Insecta; order Hymenoptera; family Ichneumonidae; genus Amblyteles; species Amblyteles armatorius. Next base: position 5,208,618 of record OW121688.1, on the reverse strand, counting down.
TATAACGAAATCGACCGATTCAGTTTTGCGGTCGCTGCATTCGTTCCAGCTCGTGTTATTAGATCAAAAACTCTTTATTCTATGCGAATACGCAAGATTCATGCGTTTGGAGCAGCCAAACAAGCCCCAAACGAATGCGAAGTCGCTTTATAACGAAATTGAACGATTGCGTTTTGCGCTCCCTGTAAGCGTTCCAGCTCACCTAATTAGATAAAAAAACTCTTCATTCTATGCAAATACGCAAGATTCATGCGTTTGGAGCAGCCAAACAAGCCCCAAACGAATGCGAAGTCGCTTTATAACGAAATCGAACGATTGCGTTTTGCGCTCCCTGTAGGCGTTCCAGCTCGCCTAATTAGATGAAAAAACTCTTCATTGTATGCAAATACGCAAGATCCATGCGTTTGGAGCAGCTAAACAAGCCCCAAACGAATGCAAAGTCGCTTTATAACGAAATCGACCGATTCAGTTTTGCGCTCGCTGCATTCGTTCCAGCTCGTCTTATTAGATAAAAAACTCTCCATTCTATGCAAGTAAGCAAGATTCATGCGTTTGGAGCAGCCAAACAAGCCCTAAACGAATGCAAAGTCGCTTTATAACGAAATCGAACGATTGCGTTTTGCGCTCCCTGTAGGCGTTCCAGCTCGCCTAATTAGATGAAAAAACTCTTCATTGTATGCAAATACGCAAGATTCATGCGTTTGGAGCAGCCAAACAAGACCCAAACGAATGCAAAGTCGCTTTATAACGAAATCGACCGATTCAGTTTTGCGCTCGCTGCATTCGTTCCAGCTCGTCTTATTAGATAAAAAAAATCTCCATTCTATGCAACTACGCAAGATTCATGCGTTTGGAGAAGCCAAACAAGCCCTAAACGAATGCAAAGTCGCTTTATAACGAAATTGACCGATTCAGTTTTGCGCTCGCTGCAGGCGTTCCAGCTCGTCTAATTAGATAAAAAAACTCTTCATTCTATGCAAGTACGCAAGATTCGAGCGTTTGGAGCAGCCAAACAAGCCCCAAACGAATGCAAAGTCGCTTTATAACGAAATCGACCGATTCAGTTTTCCGCTCGCTGCATTCGTTCCAGCTCGTGTTATGAGATCAAAAACTCTTTATTCTATGCGAATACGCAAGATTCATGCGTTTGGAGCAGCCAAACAAGCCCCAAACGAATGCGAAAACGCTTTATAACGAAATCGAACGATTGTGTTTTGCGCTAGCTGTAGGCGTTCCAGCTCGTCTTATTAGATATAAAAACTCTCCATTCTATGCAAATACGCAAGATTCATGCGTTTGGAGCAGCCAAACAAGCCCTAAACGAATGCAAAGTCGCTTTATAACGAAATCGAACGATTGTGTTTTGCGCTCCCTGTAGGCGTTCCAGCTCGCCTAATTAGATGAAAAAACTCTTCATTGTATGCAAATACGCAAGATCCATGCGTTTGGAGCAGCCAAACAAGCCCCAAACGAATGCAAAGTCGCTTTATAACGAAATCGACCGATTCAGTTTTGCGCTCGCTGCATTCGTTCCAGCTAGTGTTCTTAGATCAAAAACTCTTTATTCTATGCGAATACGCAAGATTCATGCGTTTGGAGCAGCCAAACAAGCCCCAAACGAATGCAAAGTCGCTTTATAACGAAATCGAACGATTGCGTTTTGCGCTCCCTGTAGGCTTTCCAGTTCGCCCAATTAGATAAAAAAAACTCTTCATTCTATGCAAATACGCAAGATTCATGCGTTTGGAGCAGCCAAACAAGCCCCAAACGAATGCAAAGTCGCTTTATAACGAAATCGACCGATTCAGTTTTGCGCTCGCTGCATTCGTTCCAGCTCGTCTTATTAGATAAAAAACTCTCCATTCTATGCAAGTACGCAAGATTCATGCGTTTGGAGCAGCCAAACAAGCCCTAAACGAATGCAAAGTCGCTTTATAACGAAATCGAACGATTGCGTTTTGCGCTCCCTGTAGGCGTTCCAGCTCGCCTAATTAGATGAAAAAACTCTTCATTGTATGCAAATACGCAAGATTCATGCGTTTGGAGCAGCCAAACAAGACCCAAACGAATGCAAAGTCGCTTTATAACGAAATCGACCAATTCAGTTTTGCGCTCGCTGCATTCGTTCCAGCTCGTTTTATTAGATAAAAAAACTCTCCATTCTATGCAACTACGCAAGATTCATGCGTTTGGAGCAGCCAAACAAGCCCTAAACGAATGCAAAGTCGCTTTATAACGAAATTGACCGATTCAGTTTTGCGCTCGCTGCAGGCGTTCCAGCTCGTCTAATTAGATAAAAAAAACTCTTCATTCTATGCAATACGCAAGATTCGAGCGTTTGGAGCAGCCAAACAAGCCCCAAACGAATGCAAAGTCGCTTTATAACGAAATCGACCGATTCAGTTTTGCGCTCGCTGCATTCGTTCCAGCTCGTGTTATGAGATCAAAAACTCTTTATTCTATGCGAATACGCAAGATTCATGCGTTTGGAGCAGCCAAACAAGCCCCAAACGAATGCGAAAACGCTTTATAACGAAATCGAACGATTGTGTTTTGCGCTAGCTGTAGGCGTTCCAGCTCGTCTTATTAGATATAAAAACTCTCCATTCTATGCAAATACGCAAGATTCATGCGTTTCGAGCAGCCAAACAAGCCCTAAACGAACGCAAAGTCGCTTTATAACGAAATTGACCGATTCAGTTTTGCGCTCGCTGCAGGCGTTCCAGCTCGTCTAATTAGATAAAAAAACTCTTCATCCTATGCAAGTACGCAAGATTCGAGCGTTTGGAGCAGCCAAACAAGCCCCAAACGAATGCAAAGTCGCTTTATAACGAAATCGACCGATTCAGTTTTGCGCTCGCTGGATTCGTTCCAGCTCGTGTTATGAGATCAAAAACTCTTTATTCTATGCGAATACGCAAGATTCATGCGTTTGGAGCAGCCAAACAAGCCCCAAACGAATGCGAAAACGCTTTATAACGAAATCGAACGATTGTGTTTTGCGCTAGCTGTAGGCGTTCCAGCTCGTCTTATTAGATATAAAAACTCTCCATTCTATGCAAATACGCAAGATTCATGCGTTTGGAGCAGCCAAACAAGCCCCAAACGAATGCAAAGTCGCTTTATAACGAAATCGAACGATTGCGTTTTGCGCTCCCTGACGGCGTTCCAGCTCGCCCAATTAGATAAAAAAACTCTTCATTCTATGCAAATACGCAAGATTCATGCGTTTGGAGCAGCCAAACAAGCCCCAAACGAATGCAAAGTCGCTTTATAACGAAATCGACCGATTCAGTTTTGCGATCGCTGCATTCGTTCCAGCTCGTCTTATTAGATAACAAACTCTCCATTCTATGCAACTACGCAAGATTCATGCGTTTGGAGTAGCCAAACAAGCCCTAAACGAATGCAAAGTCGCTTTATAACGAAATCGAACGATTGCGTTTTGCGCTCCCTGTAGGCGTTCCAGTTCGCCTAATTAGATGAAAAAACTCTTCATTGTATGCAAATACGCAAGATTCATGCGTTTGGAGCAGCCAAACAAGACCCAAACGAATGCAAAGTCGCTTTATAACGAAATCGACCGATTCAGTTTTGCGCTCGCTGCATTCGTTCCAGCTCGTGTTATTAGATCAAAAACTCTTTATTCTATGCGAATACGCAAGATTCATGCGTTTGGAGCAGCCAAACAAGCCCGAAATGAATGCAAAGTCACTTTTCTACAAAACCGACCGATTCAGTTTTGCGCTCGCTGCATTCGTTCCAGTTCGTCTTATTAGATAAAAAAAACTCTCCATTCTATGCAACTACGGAAGATTCATGCGTTTGGAGCAGCCAAACAAGCCCCAAACGAATGCATAGTCGCTTTATAACGAAATTCACCGATTCAGTTTTGCGCTCGCTGCAGGCGTTCCAGCTCGTCTAATTAGATTAAAAACTCTTCATTCTATGCAAATACGTAAGATTTATGCGTTTGGAGCAGCCAAACAAGCCCCAAACGAATGCAAAGTCGCTTTATAACGAAATTGACTGATTCAGTTTTGCGCTCGCTGCAGGCGTTCCAGCTCGTCTAATTAGATTAAAAACTCTTCATTCTATGCAAATACGCAAGATTCATGCGTTTGGAGCAGCCAAACAAGCCCGAAACGAATGCAAAGTCGCTTTATAACGAAATCGAACGATTGCGTTTTGCGCTCCCTGTAGGCGTTCCAGCTCGCCCAATTAGATAAAAAAACTCTTCATTCTATGCAAATACGCAAGATTCATGCGTTTGGAGCAGCCAAACAAGCTCCAAACGAATGCAAAGTCGCCTTATAACGAAATCGACCGATTCAGTTTTGCGCTCGCTGCATTCGTTCCAGCAGGTCTTATTAGATAAAAAACTCTCCATTCTATGCAACTACGCAAGATTCATGCGTTTGGAGCAGCCAAACAAGCCCTAAACGAATGCAACGTCGCTTCATAACGAAATTGACCGATTCAGTTTTGCGCACGCTGCAGGCGTTCCAGCTCGTCTAATTAGATTTAAAAAACTCTTCATTCTATGCAAGTACGCAAGATTCGAGCGTTTGGAGCAGCCAAACAAGCCCCAAACGAATGAAAAGTCGCTTTTCTACAAAACCGACCGATTCAGTTTTGCGCTCGCTGCATTCGTTCCAGTTCGTGTTATTCGATCAAAAACTCTTCATTTTATGCAAATACGGAAGATTCATGCGTTTGGAGCAGCCAAACAAGCCCCAAACGAATGCAAAGTCGCTTTATAACGAAATGGAACGATTGCGTTTTGCGCTCCCTGTAGGCGTTCCAGCTCGCCTAATTAGATAAGAAAACTCTTCATTCTATGCAAATACGCAAGATTCATGCGTTTGGAGCAGCCAAACAAGACCCAAACGAATGCAAAGTCGCTTTATAACGAAATCGACCGATTCAGTTTTGCGCTCGCTGCATTCGTTCCAGCTCGTGTTATTAGATCAAAAACTCTTTATTCTATGCGAATACGCAAGATTCATGCGTTTGGAGCAGCCAAACAAGCCCCAAACGAATGCAAAGTCGCTTTATAACGAAATCGAACGATTGAGCTTTGCGCTCGCTGTAGGCGTTCCAGCTCGTATCGTATGATCAGAAACTCTTCATTTTATGCAAATACGCAAGATTCATGCGTTTGGAGCAGCCAAACAAGACCCAAACGAATGCAAAGTCGCTTCATAAGAAAATCGACCGATTCAGTTTTGCGCTCGCTGCATTCGTTCCAGCTCGTGTTATTAGATCAAAAACTCTTTATTCTATGCAAATACTCAAGATTCATGCATTTGGAGCAGCCAAACGGGCCCCAAACGAATGCAAAGACGCTTTGTAACGAAATCGAACGATTGCGTTTTGCGCTCCCTGTAGGCGTTCCAGCTCGCCTAATTAGATAAAAAAAACTCTTCATTCTATGCAAATACGCAAGATTCATGCGTTTGGAGCAGCCAAACAAGCCCCAAACGAATTCAAAGTCGCTTTATAACAAAATTGACCGATTCGGTTTTGCGCTCGCTGCAGGCGTTCCAGCTCGTCTAATTAGATTAAAAACTCTTTATTCTATGCTAATACGCAAGATTCATGCGTTTGGAGCAGCCAAACAAGCCCGAAACGAATGCAAAGTCGCTTTATAACAAAATCGACCGATTCAGTTTTGCGCTCGCTGCATTCGTTCCAGCTCGTGTTATTTGATCAAAAACTCTTCATTCTATGCAAATACGCAAGATTCATGAGTTTGGAGCAGCCAAACAAGCCCGAAATGAATGCAAAGTCGCTTTATAACGAAATTGACCGATTCAGATTTGCGCTCGCTGCAGGCGTTCCAGCTCGTCTAATTAGATATAAAAAACTCTTCATTCTAAGCAAATACGCAAGATTCATGCGTTTGGAGCAGCCAAACAAGCCCCAAACGAATGCAAAGTCGCTTTATAACGAAATCGACCGATTCAGTTTTGCGCTTGCTGCATTCGTTCCTGCTCGTCTTATTAGATAAAAAAACTCTCCATTCTATGCAACTACGCAAGATTCATGCGTTTGGAGCAGCCAAACAAGCCCTAAACGAATGTAAAGTCGCTTAATAACGAAATCGAACGATTGCGTTTTGCGCTCCCTGTAGGCGTTCCAGCTCGCCTAATTAGATGAAAAAACTCTTCATTGTATGCAAATACGCAAGATTCATGCGTTTCGAGCAGCCAAACAAGCCCTAAACGAATGCAACGTCGCTTCATAACGAAATTGACCGATTCAGTTTTGCGCACGCTGCAGGCGTTCCAGCTCGTCTAATTAGATAAAAAAAACTCTTCATTCTATGCAAGTACGCAAGATTCGAGCGTTTGGAGCAGCCAAACAAGCCCCAAACGAATGCAAAGTCGCCTTATAACGAAATCGACCGATTCAGTTTTGCGCTCGCTGCATTTGTTCCAGCAGGTCTTATTAGATAAAAAACTCTCCATTCTATGCAACTACGCAAGATTCATGCATTTGGAGCAGCTAAACAAGCCCTAAACGAATGCAACGTCGCTTCATAACGAAATTGACCGATTCAGTTTTGCGCACGCTGCAGGCGTTCCAGCTCGTCTAATTAGATAAAAAAAACTCTTCATTCTATGCAAGTACGCAAGATTCGAGCGTTTGGAGCAGCCAAACAAGCCCCAAACGAATGAAAAGTCGCTTTTCTACAAAACCGACCGATTCAGTTTTGCGCTCGCTGCATTCGTTCCAGTTCGTGTTATTCGATCAAAAACTCTTCATTTTATGCAAATACGGAAGATTCATGCGTTTGGAGCAGCCAAACAAGCCCCAAACGAATGCAAAGTCGCTTTATAACGAAATGGAACGATTGCGTTTTGCGCTCCCTGTAGGCGTTCCAGCTCGCCTAATTAAATAAGAAAACTCTTCATTCTATGCAAATACGCAAGATTCATGCGTTTGGAGCAGCCAAACAAGACCCAAACGAATGCAAAGTCGCTTTATAACGAAATCGACCGATTCAGTTTTGCGCTCGCTGCATTCGTTCCAGCTCGTGTTATTAGATCAAAAACTCTTTATTCTATGCGAATACGCAAGATTCATGCGTTTGGAGCAGCCAAACAAGCCCCAAACGAATGCAAAGTCGCTTTATAACGAAATCGAACGATTGAGCTTTGCGCTCGCTGTAGGCGTTCCAGCTCGTATCGTATGATCAGAAACTCTTCATTTTATGCAAATACGCAAGATTCATGCGTTTGGAGCAGCCAAACAAGACCCAAACGAATGCAAAGTCGCTTCATATGAAAATCGACCGATTCAGTTTTGCGCTCGCTGCATTCGTTCCAGCTCGTGTTATTAGATCAAAAACTCTTTATTCTATGCAAGTACGCAAGATTCGAGCGTTTGGAGCAGCCAAACAAGCCCCAAACGAATGCAAAGTCGCCTTATAACGAAATCGACCGATTCAGTTTTGCGCTCGCTGCATTCGTTCCAGCAGGTCTTATTAGATAAAAAACTCTCCATTCTATGCAACTACGCAAGATTCATGCATTTGGAGCAGCTAAACAAGCCCTAAACGAATGCAACGTCGCTTCATAACGAAATTGACCGATTCAGTTTTGCGCACGCTGCAGGCGTTCCAGCTCGTCTAATTAGATAAAAAAAACTCTTCATTCTATGCAAGTACGCAAGATTCGAGCGTTTGGAGCAGCCAAACAAGCCCCAAACGAATGAAAAGTCGCTTTTCTACAAAACCGACCGATTCAGTTTTGCGCTCGCTGCATTCGTTCCAGCTCGTCTAATTAGATAAAAAAAACTCTTCATTCTATGCAAGTACGCAAGATTCGAGCGTTTGGAGCAGCCAAACAAGCCCCAAACGAATGAAAAGTCGCTTTTCTACAAAACCGACCGATTCAGTTTTGCGCTCGCTGCATTCGTTCCAGTTCGTGTTATTCGATCAAAAACTCTTCATTTTATGCAAATACGGAAGATTCATGCGTTTGGAGCAGCCAAACAAGCCCCAAACGAATGCAAAGTCGCTTTATAACGAAATGGAACGATTGCGTTCTGCGCTCCCTGTAGGCGTTCCAGCTCGCCTAATTAAATAAGAAAACTCTTCATTCTATGCAAATACGCAAGATTCATGTGTTTGGAGCAGCCAAACAAGACCCAAACGAATGCAAAGTCGCTTTATAACGAAATCGACCGATTCAGTTTTGCGCTCGCTGCATTCGTTCCAGCTCGTGTTATTAGATCAAAAACTCTTTATTCTATGCGAATACGCAAGATTCATGCGTTTGGAGCAGCCAAACAAGCCCCAAACGAATGCAAAGTCGCTTTATAACGAAATCGAACGATTGAGCTTTGCGCTCGCTGTAGGCGTTCCAGCTCGTATCGTATGATCAGAAACTCTTCATTTTATGCAAATACGCAAGATTCATGCGTTTGGAGCAGCCAAACAAGACCCAAACGAATGCAAAGTCGCTTCATATGAAAATCGACCGATTCAGTTTTGCGCTCGCTGCATTCGTTCCAGCTCGTGTTATTAGATCAAAAACTCTTTATTCTATGCAAATACTCAAGATTCATGCGTTTGGAGCAGCCAAACGGGCCCCAAACGAATGCAAAGTCGCTTTGTAACGAAATCGAACGATTGCGTTTTGCGCTCCCTGTAGGCGTTCCAGCTCGCCTAATTAGATAAAAAAAACTCTTCATTCTATGCAAATACGCAAGATTCATGCGTTTGGAGCAGCCAAACAAGCTCCAAACGAATGCAAAGTCGCCTTATAACGAAATCGACCGATTCAGTTTTGCGCTCGCTGCATTCGTTCCAGCAGGTCTTATTAGATAAAAAACTCTCCATTCTATGCAACTACGCAAGATTCATGCGTTTGGAGCAGCCAAACAAGCCCTAAACGAATGCAACGTCGCTTCATAACGAAATTGACCGATTCAGTTTTGCGCACGCTGCAGGCGTTCCAGCTCGTCTAATTAGATTTAAAAAACTCTTCATTCTATGCAAGTACGCAAGATTCGAGCGTTTGGAGCAGCCAAACAAGCCCCAAACGAATGAAAAGTCGCTTTTCTACAAAACCGACCGATTCAGTTTTGCGCTCGCTGCATTCGTTCCAGTTCGTGTTATTCGATCAAAAACTCTTCATTTTATGCAAATACGGAAGATTCATGCGTTTGGAGCAGCCAAACAAGCCCCAAACGAATGCAAAGTCGCTTTATAACGAAATGGAACGATTGCGTTTTGCGCTCCCTGTAGGCGTTCCAGCTCGCCTAATTAGATAAGAAAACTCTTCATTCTATGCAAATACGCAAGATTCATGCGTTTGGAGCAGCCAAACAAGACCCAAACGAATGCAAAGTCGCTTTATAACGAAATCGACCGATTCAGTTTTGCGCTCGCTGCATTCGTTCCAGCTCGTGTTATTAGATCAAAAACTCTTTATTCTATGCGAATACGCAAGATTCATGCGTTTGGAGCAGCCAAACAAGCCCCAAACGAATGCAAAGTCGCTTTATAACGAAATCGAACGATTGAGCTTTGCGCTCGCTGTAGGCGTTCCAGCTCGTATCGTATGATCAGAAACTCTTCATTTTATGCAAATACGCAAGATTCATGCGTTTGGAGCAGCCAAACAAGACCCAAACGAATGCAAAGTCGCTTCATAAGAAAATCGACCGATTCAGTTTTGCGCTCGCTGCATTCGTTCCAGCTCGTGTTATTAGATCAAAAACTCTTTATTCTATGCAAATACTCAAGATTCATGCATTTGGAGCAGCCAAACGGGCCCCAAACGAATGCAAAGACGCTTTGTAACGAAATCGAACGATTGCGTTTTGCGCTCCCTGTAGGCGTTCCAGCTCGCCTAATTAGATAAAAAAAACTCTTCATTCTATGCAAATACGCAAGATTCATGCGTTTGGAGCAGCCAAACAAGCCCCAAACGAATTCAAAGTCGCTTTATAACAAAATTGACCGATTCGGTTTTGCGCTCGCTGCAGGCGTTCCAGCTCGTCTAATTAGATTAAAAACTCTTTATTCTATGCTAATACGCAAGATTCATGCGTTTGGAGCAGCCAAACAAGCCCGAAACGAATGCAAAGTCGCTTTATAACAAAATCGACCGATTCAGTTTTGCGCTCGCTGCATTCGTTCCAGCTCGTGTTATTTGATCAAAAACTCTTCATTCTATGCAAATACGCAAGATTCATGAGTTTGGAGCAGCCAAACAAGCCCGAAATGAATGCAAAGTCGCTTTATAACGAAATTGACCGATTCAGATTTGCGCTCGCTGCAGGCGTTCCAGCTCGTCTAATTAGATATAAAAAACTCTTCATTCTAAGCAAATACGCAAGATTCGAGCGTTTGGAGCAGCCAAACAAGCCCCAAACGGATGCAAAGTCGCTTTTCTACAAAACCGACCGATTCAGTTTTGCGCACGCTGCATTTGTTCCAGTTCGTGTTATTCGATCAAAAACTCTTCATTTTATGCAAATACGGAAGATTCATGCGTTTGGAGCAGCCAAACAAGCCCCAAACGAATGCAAAGTCGCTTTATAACGAAATCGAACGATTGCGTTTTGCGCTCCCTGTAGGCGTTCCAGCTCGCCCAATTAGATAAAAAAACTCTTCATTCTATGCAAATACGCAAGATTCATGCGTTTGGAGCAGCCAAACAAGCCCCAAACGAATGCAAAGTCGCTTTATAACGAAATCGACCGATTCAGTTTTGCGCTTGCTGCATTCGTTCCTGCTCGTCTTATTAGATAAAAAAACTCTCCATTCTATGCAACTACGCAAGATTCATGCGTTTGGAGCAGCCAAACAAGCCCTAAACGAATGTAAAGTCGCTTAATAACGAAATCGAACGATTGCGTTTTGCGCTCCCTGTAGGCGTTCCAGCTCGCCTAATTAGATGAAAAAACTCTTCATTGTATGCAAATACGCAAGATTCATGCGTTTCGAGCAGCCAAACAAGCCCTAAACGAATGCAACGTCGCTTCATAACGAAATTGACCGATTCAGTTTTGCGCACGCTGCAGGCGTTCCAGCTCGTCTAATTAGATAAAAAAAACTCTTCATTCTATGCAAGTACGCAAGATTCGAGCGTTTGGAGCAGCCAAACAAGCCCCAAACGAATGCAAAGTCGCCTTATAACGAAATCGACCGATTCAGTTTTGCGCTCGCTGCATTTGTTCCAGCAGGTCTTATTAGATAAAAAACTCTCCATTCTATGCAACTACGCAAGATTCATGCATTTGGAGCAGCTAAACAAGCCCTAAACGAATGCAACGTCGCTTCATAACGAAATTGACCGATTCAGTTTTGCGCACGCTGCAGGCGTTCCAGCTCGTCTAATTAGATAAAAAAAACTCTTCATTCTATGCAAGTACGCAAGATTCGAGCGTTTGGAGCAGCCAAACAAGCCCCAAACGAATGAAAAGTCGCTTTTCTACAAAACCGACCGATTCAGTTTTGCGCTCGCTGCATTCGTTCCAGTTCGTGTTATTCGATCAAAAACTCTTCATTTTATGCAAATACGGAAGATTCATGCGTTTGGAGCAGCCAAACAAGCCCCAAACGAATGCAAAGTCGCTTTATAACGAAATGGAACGATTGCGTTTTGCGCTCCCTGTAGGCGTTCCAGCTCGCCTAATTAAATAAGAAAACTCTTCATTCTATGCAAATACGCAAGATTCATGCGTTTGGAGCAGCCAAACAAGACCCAAACGAATGCAAAGTCGCTTTATAACGAAATCGACCGATTCAGTTTTGCGCTCGCTGCATTCGTTCCAGCTCGTGTTATTAGATCAAAAACTCTTTATTCTATGCGAATACGCAAGATTCATGCGTTTGGAGCAGCCAAACAAGCCCCAAACGAATGCAAAGTCGCTTTATAACGAAATCGAACGATTGAGCTTTGCGCTCGCTGTAGGCGTTCCAGCTCGTATCGTATGATCAGAAACTCTTCATTTTATGCAAATACGCAAGATTCATGCGTTTGGAGCAGCCAAACAAGACCCAAACGAATGCAAAGTCGCTTCATATGAAAATCGACCGATTCAGTTTTGCGCTCGCTGCATTCGTTCCAGCTCGTGTTATTAGATCAAAAACTCTTTATTCTATGCAAGTACGCAAGATTCGAGCGTTTGGAGCAGCCAAACAAGCCCCAAACGAATGCAAAGTCGCCTTATAACGAAATCGACCGATTCAGTTTTGCGCTCGCTGCATTCGTTCCAGCAGGTCTTATTAGATAAAAAACTCTCCATTCTATGCAACTACGCAAGATTCATGCATTTGGAGCAGCTAAACAAGCCCTAAACGAATGCAACGTCGCTTCATAACGAAATTGACCGATTCAGTTTTGCGCACGCTGCAGGCGTTCCAGCTCGTCTAATTAGATTAAAAAAACTCTTCATTCTATGCAAGTACGCAAGATTCGAGCGTTTGGAGCAGCCAAACAAGCCCCAAACGAATGAAAAGTCGCTTTTCTACAAAACCGACCGATTCAGTTTTGCGCTCGCTGCATTCGTTCCAGCTCGTCTAATTAGATAAAAAAAACTCTTCATTCTATGCAAGTACGCAAGATTCGAGCGTTTGGAGCAGCCAAACAAGCCCCAAACGAATGAAAAGTCGCTTTTCTACAAAACCGACCGATTCAGTTTTGCGCTCGCTGCATTCGTTCCAGTTCGTGTTATTCGATCAAAAACTCTTCATTTTATGCAAATACGGAAGATTCATGCGTTTGGAGCAGCCAAACAAGCCCCAAACGAATGCAAAGTCACTTTATAACGAAATGGAACGATTGCGTTCTGCGCTCCCTGTAGGCGTTCCAGCTCGCCTAATTAAATAAGAAAACTCTTCATTCTATGCAAATACGCAAGATTCATGTGTTTGGAGCAGCCAAACAAGACCCAAACGAATGCAAAGTCGCTTTATAACGAAATCGACCGATTCAGTTTTGCGCTCGCTGCATTCGTTCCAGCTCGTGTTATTAGATCAAAAACTCTTTATTCTATGCGAATACGCAAGATTCATGCGTTTGGAGCAGCCAAACAAGCCCCAAACGAATGCAAAGTCGCTTTATAACGAAATCGAACGATTGAGCTTTGCGCTCGCTGTAGGCGTTCCAGCTCGTATCGTATGATCAGAAACTCTTCATTTTATGCAACTACGCAAGATTCATGCGTTTGGAGCAGCCAAACAAGACCCAAACGAATGCAAAGTCGCTTCATATGAAAATCGACCGATTCAGTTTTGCGCTCGCTGCATTCGTTCCAGCTCGTGTTATTAGATCAAAAACTCTTTATTCTATGCAAATACTCAAGATTCATGCGTTTGGAGCAGCCAAACGGGCCCCAAACGAATGCAAAGTCGCTTTGTAACGAAATCGAACGATTGCGTTTTGCGCTCCCTGTAGGCGTTCCAGCTCGCCTAATTAGATAAAAAAAACTCTTCATTCGATGCAAATACGCAAGATTCATGCGTTTGGAGCAGCCAAACAAGCCCCAAACGAATTCAAAGTCGCTTTATCACGAAATTGACCGATTCGGTTTTGCGCTCGCTGCAGGCGTTCCAGCTCGTCTAGGTAGATTAAAAACTCTTTATTCTATGCTAATACGCAAGATTCATGCGTTTGGAGCAGCCAAACAAGCCCGAAACGAATGCAAAGTCGCTTTATAACAAAATCGACCGATTCAGTTTTGCGCTCGCTGCATTTGTTCCAGTTCGTGTTATTCGATCAAAAACTCTTCATTTTATGCAAATACGGAAGATTCATGCGTTTGGAGCAGCCAAACAAGCCCCAAACGAATGCAAAGTCGCTTTATAACGAAATCGAACGATTGCGTTTTGCGCTCCCTGTAGGCGTTCCAGCTCGCCCAATTAGATAAAAAAAACTCTTCATTCTATGCAAATACGCAAGATTCATGCGTTTGGAGCAGCCAAACAAGCCCCAAACAAATGCAAAGTCGCTTTATAACGAAATCGACCGATTCAGTTTTGCGCTTGCTGCATTCGTTCCAGCTCGTCTTATTAGATAAAAAACTCTCCATTCTATGCAACTACGCAAGATTCATGCGTTTGGAGCAGCCAAACAAGCCCTAAACGAATGTAAAGTCGCTTAATAACGAAATCGAACGATTGCGTTTTGCGCTCCCTGTAGGCGTTCCAGCTCGCCTAATTAGATGAAAAAACTCTTCATTGTATGCAAATACGCAAGATTCATGCGTTTCGAGCAGCCAAACAAGCCCCAAACGAATGCAAAGTCGCTTTATAATGAAATTCACCGATTCAGTTTTGCGCTCGCTGCAGGCGTTCCAGCTCGTCTAATTAGATTAAAAACTCTTCATTCTATGCAAATACGCAAGATTCATGCGTTTGGAGCAGCCAAACAAGCCCGAAACGAATGCAAAGCCGCTTTATAACAAAATCGACCGATTCAGTTTTGCGCTTGCTGCATTCGTTCCAGCTCGTGTTATTTGATCAAAAACTCTTCATTCTATGCAAATACGCAAGATTCATGCGTTTGGAGCAACCAAACGGGCCCCAAACGAATGGAAAGTCGCTTTTCTACAAAACCGACCGATTGCGTTTTGCGCTCCCTGTAGGCGTTCCAGCTCGCCTAATTAGATAAAAAAAACTCTTCATTCTATGCAAATACGCAACATTCGAGCGTTTGGAGCAGCCAAACAAGCCCCAAACGAATGCAAAGTCGCTTTTCTACAAAACCGACCGATTCAGTTTTGCGCTCGCTGCATTTGTTCCAGTTCGTGTTATTCGATCAAAAACTCTTCATTTTATGCAAATACGGAAGATTCATGCGTTTGGAGCAGCCAAACAAGCCCCAAACGAATGCAAAGTCGCTTTATAACGAAATCGAACGATTGCGTTTTGCGCTCGCTGCAGGCGTTCCAGCTCGTCTAATTAGATTAAAAACTCTTTATTCTATGCTAATACGCAAGATTCATGCGTTTGGAGCAGCCAAACAAGCCCGAAACGAATGCAAAGTCGCTTTATAACAAAATCGACCGATTCAGTTTTGCGCTTGCTGCATTTGTTCCAGTTCGTGTTATTCGATCAAAAACTCTTCATTTTATGCAAATACGGAAGATTCATGCGTTTGGAGCAGCCAAACAAGCCCCAAACGAATGCAAAGTCGCTTTATAACGAAATCGAACGATTGCGTTTTGCGCTCCCTGTAGGCGTTCCAGCTCGCCCAATTAGATAAAAAAATCTCTTCATTCTATGCAAATACGCAAGATTCATGCGTTTGGAGCAGCCAAACAAGCCCCAAACGAATGCAAAGTCGCTTTATAACGAAATCGACCGATTCAGTTTTGCGCTTGCTGCATTCGTTCCAGCTCGTCTTATTAGATAAAAAACTCTCCATTCTATGCAACTACGCAAGATTCATGCGTTTGGAGCAGCCAAACAAGCCCTAAACGAATGTAAAGTCGCTTAATAACGAAATCGAACGATTGCGTTTTGCGCTCCCTGTAGGCGTTCCAGCTCGCCTAATTAGATGAAAAAACTCTTCATTCTATGCAAATACGCAAGATTCATGCGTTTGGAGCAGCCAAACAAGCCCGAAACGAATGCAAAGCCGCTTTATAACAAAATCGACCGATTCAGTTTTGCGCTTGCTGCATTCGTTCCAGCTCGTGTTATTTGATCAAAAACTCTTCATTCTATGCAAATACGCAAGATTCATGCGTTTGGAGCAACCAAACGGGCCCCAAACGAATGGAAAGTCGCTTTTCTACAAAACCGACCGATTGCGTTTTGCGCTCCCTGTAGGCGTTCCAGCTCGCCTAATTAGATAAAAAAAACTCTTCATTCTATGCAAATACGCAACATTCGAGCGTTTGGAGCAGCCAAACAAGCCCCAAACGAATGCAAAGTCGCTTTTCTACAAAACCGACCGATTTAGTTTTGCGCTCGCTGCATTTGTTCCAGTTCGTGTTAGTCGATCAAAAACTCTTCATTTTATGCAAATACGGAAGATTCATGCGTTTGGAGCAGCCAAACAAGCCCCAAACGAATGCAAAGTCGCTTTATAACGAAATCGAACGATTGCGTTTTGCGCTCCCTGTAGGCGTTCCAGCTCGCCCAATTAGATAAAAAAACTCTTCATTCTATGCAAATACGCAAGATTCATGCGTTTGGAGCAGCCAAACAAGCCCCAAACGAATGCAAAGTCGCTTTATAACGAAATCGACCGATTCAGTTTTGCGCTCGCTGCATTCGTTCCAGCTCGTGTTATTAGATCAAAAACTCTTTATTCTATGCGAATACGCAAGATTCATGCGTTTGGAGCAGCCAAACAAGCCCCAAACGAATGCAAAGTCGCTTTATAACGAAATCGAACGATTGAGCTTTGCGCTCGCTGTAGGCGTTCCAGCTCGTATCGTATGATCAGAAACTCTTCATTTTATGCAAATACGCAAGATTCATGCGTTTGGAGCAGCCAAACAAGACCCAAACGAATGCAAAGTCGCTTCATATGAAAATCGACCGATTCAGTTTTGCGCTCGCTGCATTCGTTCCAGCTCGTGTTATTAGATCAAAAACTCTTTATTCTATGCAAGTACGCAAGATTCGAGCGTTTGGAGCAGCCAAACAAGCCCCAAACGAATGCAAAGTCGCCTTATAACGAAATCGACCGATTCAGTTTTGCGCTCGCTGCATTCGTTCCAGCAGGTCTTATTAGATAAAAAACTCTCCATTCTATGCAACTACGCAAGATTCATGCATTTGGAGCAGCTAAACAAGCCCTAAACGAATGCAACGTCGCTTCATAACGAAATTGACCGATTCAGTTTTGCGCACGCTGCAGGCGTTCCAGCTCGTCTAATTAGATTAAAAAAACTCTTCATTCTATGCAAGTACGCAAGATTCGAGCGTTTGGAGCAGCCAAACAAGCCCCAAACGAATGAAAAGTCGCTTTTCTACAAAACCGACCGATTCAGTTTTGCGCTCGCTGCATTCGTTCCAGCTCGTCTAATTAGATAAAAAAAACTCTTCATTCTATGCAAGTACGCAAGATTCGAGCGTTTGGAGCAGCCAAACAAGCCCCAAACGAATGAAAAGTCGCTTTTCTACAAAACCGACCGATTCAGTTTTGCGCTCGCTGCATTCGTTCCAGTTCGTGTTATTCGATCAAAAACTCTTCATTTTATGCAAATACGGAAGATTCATGCGTTTGGAGCAGCCAAACAAGCCCCAAACGAATGCAAAGTCACTTTATAACGAAATGGAACGATTGCGTTCTGCGCTCCCTGTAGGCGTTCCAGCTCGCCTAATTAAATAAGAAAACTCTTCATTCTATGCAAATACGCAAGATTCATGTGTTTGGAGCAGCCAAACAAGACCCAAACGAATGCAAAGTCGCTTTATAACGAAATCGACCGATTCAGTTTTGCGCTCGCTGCATTCGTTCCAGCTCGTGTTATTAGATCAAAAACTCTTTATTCTATGCGAATACGCAAGATTCATGCGTTTGGAGCAGCCAAACAAGCCCCAAACGAATGCAAAGTCGCTTTATAACGAATCCGAACGATTGAGCTTTGCGCTCGCTGTAGGCGTTCCAGCTCGTATCGTATGATCAGAAACTCTTCATTTTATGCAACTACGCAAGATTCATGCGTTTGGAGCAGCCAAACAAGACCCAAACGAATGCAAAGTCGCTTCATATGAAAATCGACCGATTCAGTTTTGCGCTCGCTGCATTCGTTCCAGCTCGTGTTATTAGATCAAAAACTCTTTATTCTATGCAAATACTCAAGATTCATGCGTTTGGAGCAGCCAAACGGGCCCCAAACGAATGCAAAGTCGCTTTGTAACGAAATCGAACGATTGCGTTTTGCGCTCCCTGTAGGCGTTCCAGCTCGCCTAATTAGATAAAAAAAACTCTTCATTCGATGCAAATACGCAAGATTCATGCGTTTGGAGCAGCCAAACAAGCCCCAAACGAATTCAAAGTCGCTTTATCACGAAATTGACCGATTCGGTTTTGCGCTCGCTGCAGGCGTTCCAGCTCGTCTAGGTAGATTAAAAACTCTTTATTCTATGCTAATACGCAAGATTCATGCGTTTGGAGCAGCCAAACAAGCCCGAAACGAATGCAAAGTCGCTTTATAACAAAATCAACCGATTCAGTTTTGCGCTCGCTGCATTTGTTCCAGTTCGTGTTATTCGATCAAAAACTCTTCATTTTATGCAAATACGGAAGATTCATGCGTTTGGAGCAGCCAAACAAGCCCCAAACGAATGCAAAGTCGCTTTATAACGAAATCGAACGATTGCGTTTTGCGCTCCCTGTAGGCGTTCCAGCTCGCCCAATTAGATAAAAAAAACTCTTCATTCTATGCAAATACGCAAGATTCATGCGTTTGGAGCAGCCAAACAAGCCCCAAACAAATGCAAAGTCGCTTTATAACGAAATCGACCGATTCAGTTTTGCGCTTGCTGCATTCGTTCCAGCTCGTCTTATTAGATAAAAAACTCTCCATTCTATGCAACTACGCAAGATTCATGCGTTTGGAGCAGCCAAACAAGCCCTAAACGAATGTAAAGTCGCTTAATAACGAAATCGAACGATTGCGTTTTGCGCTCCCTGTAGGCGTTCCAGCTCGCCTAATTAGATGAAAAAACTCTTCATTGTATGCAAATACGCAAGATTCATGCGTTTCGAGCAGCCAAACAAGCCCCAAACGAATGCAAAGTCGCTTTATAATGAAATTCACCGATTCAGTTTTGCGCTCGCTGCAGGCGTTCCAGCTCGTCTAATTAGATTAAAAACTCTTCATTCTATGCAAATACGCAAGATTCATGCGTTTGGAGCAGCCAAACAAGCCCGAAACGAATGCAAAGCCGCTTTATAACAAAATCGACCGATTCAGTTTTGCGCTTGCTGCATTCGTTCCAGCTCGTGTTATTTGATCAAAAACTCTTCATTCTATGCAAATACGCAAGATTCATGCGTTTGGAGCAACCAAACGGGCCCCAAACGAATGGAAAGTCGCTTTTCTACAAAACCGACCGATTGCGTTTTGCGCTCCCTGTAGGCGTTCCAGCTCGCCTAATTAGA
This sequence comes from Amblyteles armatorius, assembly GCA_933228735.2. Classification (NCBI taxonomy): domain Eukaryota; kingdom Metazoa; phylum Arthropoda; class Insecta; order Hymenoptera; family Ichneumonidae; genus Amblyteles; species Amblyteles armatorius. Next base: position 5,189,527 of record OW121688.1, on the reverse strand, counting down.
TAAAAAAAACTCTTCATTCTATGCAAATACGCAACATTCGAGCGTTTGGAGCAGCCAAACAAGCCCCAAACGAATGCAAAGTCGCTTTTCTACAAAACCGACCGATTCAGTTTTGCGCTCGCTGCATTTGTTCCAGTTCGTGTTATTCGATCAAAAACTCTTCATTTTATGCAAATACGGAAGATTCATGCGTTTGGAGCAGCCAAACAAGCCCCAAACGAATGCAAAGTCGCTTTATAACGAAATCGAACGATTGCGTTTTGCGCTCGCTGCAGGCGTTCCAGCTCGTCTAATTAGATTAAAAACTCTTTATTCTATGCTAATACGCAAGATTCATGCGTTTGGAGCAGCCAAACAAGCCCGAAACGAATGCAAAGTCGCTTTATAACAAAATCGACCGATTCAGTTTTGCGCTTGCTGCATTTGTTCCAGTTCGTGTTATTCGATCAAAAACTCTTCATTTTATGCAAATACGGAAGATTCATGCGTTTGGAGCAGCCAAACAAGCCCCAAACGAATGCAAAGTCGCTTTATAACGAAATCGAACGATTGCGTTTTGCGCTCCCTGTAGGCGTTCCAGCTCGCCCAATTAGATAAAAAAATCTCTTCATTCTATGCAAATACGCAAGATTCATGCGTTTGGAGCAGCCAAACAAGCCCCAAACGAATGCAAAGTCGCTTTATAACGAAATCGACCGATTCAGTTTTGCGCTTGCTGCATTCGTTCCAGCTCGTCTTATTAGATAAAAAACTCTCCATTCTATGCAACTACGCAAGATTCATGCGTTTGGAGCAGCCAAACAAGCCCTAAACGAATGTAAAGTCGCTTAATAACGAAATCGAACGATTGCGTTTTGCGCTCCCTGTAGGCGTTCCAGCTCGCCTAATTAGATGAAAAAACTCTTCATTCTATGCAAATACGCAAGATTCATGCGTTTGGAGCAGCCAAACAAGCCCGAAACGAATGCAAAGCCGCTTTATAACAAAATCGACCGATTCAGTTTTGCGCTTGCTGCATTCGTTCCAGCTCGTGTTATTTGATCAAAAACTCTTCATTCTATGCAAATACGCAAGATTCATGCGTTTGGAGCAACCAAACGGGCCCCAAACGAATGGAAAGTCGCTTTTCTACAAAACCGACCGATTGCGTTTTGCGCTCCCTGTAGGCGTTCCAGCTCGCCTAATTAGATAAAAAAAACTCTTCATTCTATGCAAATACGCAACATTCGAGCGTTTGGAGCAGCCAAACAAGCCCCAAACGAATGCAAAGTCGCTTTTCTACAAAACCGACCGATTTAGTTTTGCGCTCGCTGCATTTGTTCCAGTTCGTGTTAGTCGATCAAAAACTCTTCATTTTATGCAAATACGGAAGATTCATGCGTTTGGAGCAGCCAAACAAGCCCCAAACGAATGCAAAGTCGCTTTATAACGAAATCGAACGATTGCGTTTTGCGCTCCCTGTAGGCGTTCCAGCTCGCCCAATTAGATAAAAAAACTCTTCATTCTATGCAAATACGCAAGATTCATGCGTTTGGAGCAGCCAAACAAGCCCCAAACGAATGCAAAGTCGCTTTATAACGAAATCGACCGATTCAGTTTTGCGCTTGCTGCATTCGTTCCAGCTTGTCTTATTAGATAAAAAAACTCTCCATTCTATGCAACTACGCAAGATTCATGCGTTTGGAGCAGCTAAACAAGCCCTAAACGAATGTAAAGTCGCTTAATAACGAAATCGAACGATTGCGTTTTGCGCTCCCTGTAGGCGTTCCAGCTCGCCCAATTAGATAAAAAAACTCTTCATTCTATGCAAATACGCAAGATTCATGCGTTTGGAGCAGCCAAACAAGCCCCAAACGAATGCAAAGTCGCTTTATAACGAAATCGACCGATTCAGTTTTGCGCTTGCTGCATTCGTTCCAGCTCGTGTTATTTGATCAAAAACTCTTCATTCTATGCAAATACGCAAGATTCATGCGTTTGGAGCAACCAAACGGGCCCCAAACGAATGCAAAGTCGCTTTTCTACAAAACCGACCGATTGCGTTTTGCGCTCCCTGTAGGCGTTCCAGCTCGCCTAATTAGATAAAAAAAACTCTTCATTCTATGCAAATACGCAAGATTCGAGCGTTTGGAGCAGCCAAACAAGCCCCAAACGAATGAAAAGTCGCTTTTCTACAAAACCGACCGATTCAGTTTTGCGCTCGCTGCATTCGTTCCAGTTCGTGTTATTCGATCAAAAACTCTTCATTTTATGCAAATACGGAAGATTCATGCGTTTGGAGCAGCCAAACAAGCCCCAAACGAATGCAAAGTCGCTTTATAACGAAATGGAACGATTGCGTTTTGCGCTCCCTGTAGGCGTTCCAGCTCGCCTAATTAAATAAGAAAACTCTTCATTCTATGCAAATACGCAAGATTCATGCGTTTGGAGCAGCCAAACAAGACCCAAACGAATGCAAAGTCGCTTTATAACGAAATCGACCGATTCAGTTTTGCGCTCGCTGCATTCGTTCCAGCTCGTGTTATTAGATCAAAAACTCTTTATTCTATGCGAATACGCAAGATTCATGCGTTTGGAGCAGCCAAACAAGCCCCAAACGAATGCAAAGTCGCTTTATAACGAAATCGAACGATTGAGCTTTGCGCTCGCTGTAGGCGTTCCAGCTCGTATCGTATGATCAGAAACTCTTCATTTTATGCAAATACGCAAGATTCATGCGTTTGGAGCAGCCAAACAAGACCCAAACGAATGCAAAGTCGCTTCATATGAAAATCGACCGATTCAGTTTTGCGCTCGCTGCATTCGTTCCAGCTCGTGTTATTAGATCAAAAACTCTTTATTCTATGCAAATACTCAAGATTCTTGCGTTTGGAGCAGCCAAACGGGCCCCAAACGAATGCAAAGTCGCTTTGTAACGAAATCGAACGATTGCGTTTTGCGCTCCCTGTAGGCGTTCCAGCTCGCCTAATTAGATAAAAAAAACTCTTCATTCTATGCAAATACGCAAGATTCATGCGTTTGGAGCAGCCAAACAAGCCCCAAACGAATTCAAAGTCGCTTTATCACGAAATTGACCGATTCGGTTTTGCGCTCGCTGCAGGCGTTCCAGCTCGTCTAATTAGATTAAAAACTCTTTATTCTATGCTAATACGCAAGATTCATGCGTTTGGAGCAGCCAAACAAGCCCGAAACGAATGCAAAGTCGATTTATAACAAAATCGACCGATTCAGTTTTGCGCTCGCTGCATTTGTTCCAGTTCGTGTTATTCGATCAAAAACTCTTCATTTTATGCAAATACGGAAGTCTCATGCGTTTGGAGCAGCCAAACAAGCCCCAAACGAATGCAAAGTCGCTTTATAACGAAATCGAACGATTGCGTTTTGCGCTCCCTGTAGGCGTTCCAGCTCGCCCAATTAGATAAAAAAAACTCTTCATTCTATGCAAATACGAGAGATTCATGCGTTTGGAGCAGCCAAACAAGCCCCAAACGAATGCAAAGTCGCTTTATAACGAAATCGACCGATTCAGTTTTGCGCTTGCTGCATTCGTTCCAGCTCGTCTTATTAGATAAAAAACTCCCCATTCTATGCAACTACGCAAGATTCATGCGTTTGGAGCAGCCAAACAAGCCCTAAACGAATGTAAAGTCGCTTAATAACGAAATCGAACGATTGCGTTTTGCGCTCCCTGTAGGCGTTCCAGCTCGCCTAATTAGATGAAAAAACTCTTCATTCTATGCAAATACGCAAGATTCATGCGTTTGGAGCAGCCAAACAAGCCCGAAACGAATGCAAAGCCGCTTTATAACAAAATCGACCGATTCAGTTTTGCGCTTGCTGCATTCGTTCCAGCTCGTGTTATTTGATCAAAAACTCTTCATTCTATGCAAATACGCAAGATTCATGCGTTTGGAGCAACCAAACGGGCCCCAAACGAATGGAAAGTCGCTTTTCTACAAAACCGACCGATTGCGTTTTGCGCTCCCTGTAGGCGTTCCAGCTCGCCTAATTAGATAAAAAAAACTCTTCATTCTATGCAAATACGCAACATTCGAGCGTTTGCAGCAGCCAAACAAGCCCCAAACGAATGCAAAGTCGCTTTTCTACAAAACCGACCGATTCAGTTTTGCGCTCGCTGCATTTGTTCCAGTTCGTGTTATTCGATCAAAAACTCTTCATTTTATGCAAATACGGAAGATTCATGCGTTTGGAGCAGCCAAACAAGCCCCAAACGAATGCAAAGTCGCTTTATAACGAAATCGAACGATTGCGTTTTGCGCTCCCTGTAGGCGTTCCAGCTCGCCCAATTAGATAAAAAAACTCTTCATTCTATGCAAATACGCAAGATTCATGCGTTTGGAGCAGCCAAACAAGCCCCAAACGAATGCAAAGTCGCTTTATAACGAAATCGACCGATTCAGTTTTGCGCTTGCTGCATTCGTTACAGCTTGTCTTATTAGATAAAAAAACTCTCCATTCTATGCAACTACGCAAGATTCATGCGTTTGGAGCAGCTAAACAAGCCCTAAACGAATGTAAAGTCGCTTAATAACGAAATCGAACGATTGCGTTTTGCGCTCCCTGTAGGCGTTCCAGCTCGCCCAATTAGATAAAAAAACTCTTCATTCTATGCAAATACGCAAGATTCATGCGTTTGGAGCAGCCAAACAAGCCCCAAACGAATGCAAAGTCGCTTTATAACGAAATCGACCGATTCAGTTTTGCGCTTGCTGCATTCGTTCCAGCTCGTGTTATTTGATCAAAAACTCTTCATTCTATGCAAATACGCAAGATTCATGCGTTTGGAGCAACCAAACGGGCCCCAAACGAATGCAAAGTCGCTTTTCTACAAAACCGACCGATTGCGTTTTGCGCTCCCTGTAGGCGTTCCAGCTCGCCTAATTAGATAAAAAAAACTCTTCATTCTATGCAAATACGCAAGATTCGAGCGTTTGGAGCAGCCAAACAAGCCCCAAACGAATGAAAAGTCGCTTTTCTACAAAACCGACCGATTCAGTTTTGCGCTCGCTGCATTCGTTCCAGTTCTCGTTATTCGATCAAAAACTCTTCATTTTATGCAAATACGGAAGATTCATGCGTTTGGAGCAGCCAAACAAGCCCCAAACGAATGCAAAGTCGCTTTATAACGAAATGGAACGATTGCGTTTTGCGCTCCCTGTAGGCGTTCCAGCTCGCCTAATTAAATAAGAAAACTCTTTATTCTATGCGAATACGCAAGATTCATGCGTTTGGAGCAGCCAAACAAGCCCCAAACGAATGCAAAGTCGCTTTATAACGAAATCGAACGATTGAGCTTTGCGCTCGCTGTAGGCGTTCCAGCTCGTATCGTATGATCAGAAACTCTTCATTTTATGCAAATACGCAAGATTCATGCGTTTGGAGCAGCCAAACAAGACCCAAACGAATGCAAAGTCGCTTCATATGAAAATCGACCGATTCAGTTTTGCGCTCGCTGCATTCGTTCCAGCTCGTGTTATTAGATCAAAAACTCTTTATTCTATGCAAATACTCAAGATTCATGCGTTTGGAGCAGCCAAACGGGCCCCAAACGAATGCAAAGTCGCTTTGTAACGAAATCGAACGATTGCGTTTTGCGCTCCCTGTAGGCGTTCCAGCTCGCCTAATTAGATAAAAAAAACTCTTCATTCTATGCAAATACGCAAGATTCATGCGTTTGGAGCAGCCAAACAAGCCCCAAACGAATTCAAAGTCGCTTTATCACGAAATTGACCGATTCGGTTTTGCGCTCGCTGCAGGCGTTCCAGCTCGTCTAATTAGATTAAAAACTCTTTATTCTATGCTAATACGCAAGATTCATGCGTTTGGAGCAGCCAAACAAGCCCGAAACGAATGCAAAGTCGCTTTATAACAAAATCGACCGATTCAGTTTTGCGCTCGCTGCATTTGTTCCAGTTCGTGTTATTCGATCAAAAACTCTTCATTTTATGCAAATACGGAAGATTCATGCGTTTGGAGCAGCCAAACAAGCCCCAAACGAATGCAAAGTCGCTTTATAACGAAATCGAACGATTGCGTTTTGCGCTCCCTGTAGGCGTTCCAGCTCGCCCAATTAGATAAAAAAAACTCTTCATTCTATGCAAATACGCAAGATTCATGCGTTTGGAGCAGCCAAACAAGCCCCAAACGAATGCAAAGTCGCTTTATAACGAAATCGACCGATTCAGTTTTGCGCTTGCTGCATTCGTTCCAGCTCGTCTTATTAGATAAAAAACTCCCCATTCTATGCAACTACGCAAGATTCATGCGTTTGGAGCAGTTAAACAAGCCCTAAACGAATGTAAAGTCGCTTAATAACGAAATCGAACGATTGCGTTTTGCGCTCCCTGTAGGCGTTCCAGCTCGCCTAATTAGATGAAAAAACTCTTCATTGTATGCAAATACGCAAGATTCATGCGTTTCGAGCAGCCAAACAAGCCCCAAACGAATGCAAAGTCACTTTATAATGAAATGCACCGATTCAGTTTTGCGCTCGCTGCAGGCGTTCCAGCTCGTCTAATTAGATTAAAAACTCTTCATTCTATGCAAATACGCAAGATTCATGCGTTTGGAGCAGCCAAACAAGCCCGAAACGAATGCAAAGCCGCTTTATAACAAAATCGACCGATTCAGTTTTGCGCTTGCTGCATTCGTTCCAGCTCGTGTTATTTGATCAAAAACTCTTCATTCTATGCAAATACGCAAGATTCATGCGTTTGGAGCAACCAAACGGGCCCCAAACGAATGCAAAGTCGCTTTTCTACAAAACCGACCGATTGCGTTTTGCGCTCCCTGTAGGCGTTCCAGCTCACCTAATTAGATAAAAAAAACTCTTCATTCTATGCAAATACGCAAGATTCGAGCGTTTGGAGCAGCCAAACAAGCCCCAAACGAATGCAAAGTCGCTTTTCTACAAAACCGACCGATTCAGTTTTGCGCTCGCTGCATTTGTTCCAGTTCGTGTTATTCGATCAAAAACTCTTCATTTTATGCAAATACGGAAGATTCATGCGTTTGGAGCAGCCAAACAAGCCCCAAACGAATGCAAAGTCGCTTTATAACGAAATCGAACGATTGCGTTTTGCGCTCCCTGTAGGCGTTCCAGCTCGCCCAATTAGATAAAAAAACTCTTCATTCTATGCAAATACGCAAGATTCATGCGTTTGGAGCAGCCAAACAAGCCCCAAACGAATGCAAAGTCGCTTTATAACGAAATCGACCGATTCAGTTTTGCGCTTGCTGCATTCGTTCCAGCTTGTCTTATGAGATAAAAAAACTCTCCATTCTATGCAACTACGCAAGATTCATGCGTTTGGAGCAGCTAAACAAGCCCTAAACGAATGTAAAGTCGCTTAATAACGAAATCGAACGATTGCGTTTTGCGCTCCCTGTAGGCGTTCCAGCTCGCCTAATTAGATGAAAAAACTCTTCATTGTATGCAAATACGCAAGATTCATGCGTTTGGAGCAGCCAAACAAGCCCCAAACGAATGCAAAGTCGCTTTATAACGAAATCGACCGATTCAGTTTTGCGCTCGCTGCATTCGTTCCAGCGCGTGTTATTAGATCAAAAACTCTTTATTCTATGCGAATACGCAAGATTCATGCGTTTGGAGCAGCCAAACAAGCCCGAAATGAATGCAAAGTCGCTTTTCTACAAAACCGACCGATTCAGTTTTGCGCTCGCTGCATTCGTTCTAGTTCGTGTTATTCGATCAAAAACTCTTCATTTTATGCAAATACGGAAGATTCATGCGTTTGGAGCAGCCAAACAAGCCCCAAACGAATGCAAAGTAGCTTTATAATGAAATTCACCGATTCAGTTTTGCGCTCGCTGCAGGCGTTCCAGCTCGTCTAATTAGATTAAAAACTCTTCATTCTATGCAAATACGCAAGATTCATGCGTTTGGAGCAGCCAAACAAGCCCGAAATGAATGCAAAGTCGCTTTTCTACAAAACCGACCGATTCAGTTTTGCGCTCGCTGCATTCGTTCCAGTTCGTGTTATTCGATCAAAAACTCTTCATTTTATGCAAATACGGAAGATTCATGCGTTTGGAGCAGCCAAACAAGCCCCAAACGAATGCAAAGTCGCTTTATAACGAAATCGAACGATTGCGTTTTGCGCTCCCTGTAGGCGTTCCAGCTCGCCTAATTAGATCAAAAACTATTCATTCTATGCAAATACGCAAGATTCATGCGTTTGGAGCAGCCAAACAAGCCCCAAACGAACCCAAAGTCGCTTTATAACGAAATCGAACGATTGCGTTTTGCGCTCCCTGTAGGCGTTCCAGCTCGCCCAATTAGATAAAAAAACTCTTCATTCTATGCAAATACGCAAGATTCATGCGTTTGGAGCAGCCAAACAAGCCCCAAACGAATTCAAAGTCGCTTTATAACGAAATTGACCGATTCGGTTTTGCGCTCGCTGCAGGCGTTCCAGCTCGTCTAATTAGATTAAAAACTCTTTATTCTATGCTAATACGCAAGATTCATGCGTTTGGAGCAGCCAAACAAGCCCGAAACGAATGCAAAGTCGCTTTATAACAAAATCGACCGATTCAGTTTTGCGCTCACTGCATTTGTTCCAGTTCGTGTTATTCGATCAAAAACTCTTCATTTTATGCAAATACGGAAGATTCATGCGTTTGGAGCAGCCAAACAAGCCCCAAACGAATGCAAAGTCGCTTTATAACGAAATCGAACGATTGCGTTTTGCGCTCCCTGTAGGCGTTCCAGCTCGCCCAATTAGATAAAAAAACTCTTCATTCTATGCAAATACGCAAGATTCATGCGTTTGGAGCAGCCAAACAAGCCCCAAACGAATGCAAAGTCGCTTTATAACGAAATCGACCGATTCAGTTTTGCGCTTGCTGCATTCGTTCCAGCTCGTCTTATTAGATAAAAAACTCTCCATTCTATGCAACTACGCAAGATTCATGCGTTTGGAGCAGCCAAACAAGCCCTAAACGAATGTAAAGTCGCTTAATAACGAAATCGAACGATTGCGTTTTGCGCTCCCTGTAGGCGTTCCAGCTCGCCTAATTAGATGAAAAAACTCTTCATTGTATGCAAATACGCAAGATTCATGCGTTTCGAGCAGCCAAACAAGCCCCAAACGAATGCAAAGTCGCTTTATAATGAAATTCACCGATTCAGTTTTGCGCTCGCTGCAGGCGTTCCAGCTCGTCTAATTAGATTAAAAACTCTTCATTCTATGCAAATACGCAAGATTCATGCGTTTGGAGCAGCCAAACAAGCCCGAAACGAATGCAAAGTCGCTTTATAACAAAATCGACCGATTCAGTTTTGCGCTTGCTGCATTCGTTCCAGCTCGTGTTATTTGATCAAAAACTCTTCATTCTATGCAAATACGCAAGATTCATGCGTTTGGAGCAACCAAACGGGCCCCAAACGAATGCAAAGTCGCTTTTCTACAAAACCGACCGATTCAGTTTTGCGCTCGCTGCATTCGTTCCAGCTCGTGTTATTTGATCAAAAACTCTCCATTCTATGCAAATACGCAAGATTCATGCGTTTGGAGCAACCAAACGGGCCCCAAACGAATGCAAAGTCGCTTTTCTACAAAACCGACCGATTCAGTTTTGCGCTCGCTGCATTCATTCCAGTTCGTGTTATTCGATCAAAAACTCTTCATTTTATGCAAACACGGAAGATTCATGCGTTTGGAGCAGCCAAACAAGCCCCAAACGAATGCAAAGTCGCTTTATAACGAAATCGACCGATTCAGTTTTGCGCTCGCTGCATTCGTTTCAGCTCGTGTTATTAGATCAAAAACTCTTTATTCTATGCGAATACGCAAGATTCATGCGTTTGGAGCAGCCAAACAAGCCCGAAATAAATGCAAAGTCGCTTCATAACGAAATTGACCGATTCAGTTTTGCGCTCGCTGCAGGCGTTCCAGCTCGTCTAATTAGATAAAAAAAACTCTTCATTCTATGCAAATACGCAAGATTCGAGCGTTTGGAGCAGCCAAACAAGCCCCAAACGAATGAAAAGTCGCTTTTCTACAAAACCGACCGATTCAGTTTTGCGCTTGCTGCATTCGTTCCAGTTCGTGTTATTCAATCAAAAACTCTTCATTTTATGCAAATACGGAAGATTCATGCGTTTGGAGCAGCCAAACAAGCCCCAAACGAATGCAAAGTCGCTTTATAACGAAATGGAACGATTGCGTTTTGCGCTCCCTGTAGGCGTTCCAGCTCGCCTAATTAGATAAAAAAACTCTTTATTCTATGCAAATACGCAAGATTCATGCGTTTGGAGCAGCCAAACAAGACCCAAACGAATGCAAAGTCGCTTTATAACGAAATCGACCGATTCAGTTTTGCGCTCGCTGCATTCGTTCCAGTTCGTGTTATTCGATCAAAAACTCTTCATTTTATGCAAATACGGAAGATTCATGCGTTTGGAGCAGCCAAACAAGCCCCAAACGAATGCAAAGTCGCTTTATAACGAAATCGAACGATTGCGTTTTGCGCTCCCTGTAGGCGTTCCAGCTCGCCTAATTAGATGAAAAAACTCTTCATTGTATGCAAATACGCAAGATTCATGCGTTTGGAGCAGCCAAACAAGCCCCAAACGCATGCAAAGTCGCTTTATAACGAAATCGACCGATTCAGTTTCGCGCTCGCTGCATTCGTTCCAGCTCGTGTTATTAGATCAAAAACTCTTTGTTCTATGCGAACACGCAAGATTCATGCGTTTGGAGCAGCCAAACAAGCCCCAAACGAATGCAAAGTCGCTTTATAACGAAATCGAACGATTGAGCTTTGCGCTCGCTGTAGGCGTTCCAGCTCGTATCGTATGATCAGAAACTCTTCATTTTATGCAAATACGCAAGATTCATGCGTTTGGAGCAGCCAAACAAGACCCAAACGAATGCAAAGTCGCTTCATAAGAAAATCGACCGATTCAGTTTTGCGCTCGCTGCATTCGTTCCAGCTCGTGTTATTAGATCAAAAACTCTTCATTCTATGCAAATACTCAAGATTCATGCGTTTGGAGCAGCCAAACGGGCCCCAAACGAATGCAAAGTCGCTTTATAACGAAATCGAACGATTGCGTTTTGCGCTCCCTGTAGGCGTTCCAGCTCGCCTAATTAGATAAAAAAAACTCTTCATTCTATGCAAATACGCAAGATTCATGCGTTTGGAGCAGCCAAACAAGCCCCAAACGAATGCAAAGTCGCTTTATGACGAAATTGACCGATTCGGTTTTGCGCTCGCTGCATTCGTTCCAGCTCGTGTTATTTGATCAAAAACTCTTCATTCTATGCAAATACGCAAGATTCATGAGTTTGGAGCAGCCAAACAAGCCCGAAATGAATGCAAAGTCGCTTTATAACGAAATTGACCGATTCAGTTTTGCGCTCGCTGCAGGCGTTCCAGCTCGTCTAATTAGATAAAAAAAACTCTTCATTCTATGCAAATACGCAAGATTCGAGCGTTTGGAGCAGCCAAACAAGCCCCAAACGAATGCAAAGTCGCTTTTCTACAAAACCGACCGATTCAGTTTTGCGCTCGCTGCATTCGTTCCAGTTCGTGTTATTCGATCAAAAACTCTTCATTTTATGCAAATACGGAAGATTCATGCGTTTGGAGCAGCCAAACAAGCCCCAAACGAATGCAAAGTCGCTTTATAACGAAATCGAACGATTGCGTTTTGCGCTCCCTGTAGGCGTTCCAGCTCGCCCAATTAGATAAAAAAACTCTTCATTCTATGCAAATACGCAAGATTCATGCGTTTAGAGCAGCCAAACAAGCCCCAAACGAATGCAAAGTCGCTTTATAACGAAATCGACCGATTCTGTTTTGCGCTCGCTGCATTCGTTCCAGCTCGTCTTATTAGATAAAAAACTCTCCATTCTATGCAACTACGCAAGATTCATGCGTTTGGAGCAGCCAAACAAGCCCTAAACGAATGTAAAGTCGCTTAATAACGAAATCGAACGATTGCGTTTTGCGCTCCCTGTAGGCGTTCCAGCTCGCCTAATTAGATGAAAAAACTCTTCATTGTATGCAAATACGCAAGATTCATGCGTTTGGAGCAGCCAAACAAGCCCCAAACGAATGCAAAGTCGCTTTATAACGAAATCGACCGATTCAGTTTTGCGCTCGCTGCATTCGTTCCAGCTCGTGTTATTAGATCAAAATCTCTTTATTCTATGCGAATATGCAAGATTCATGCGTTTGGAGCAGCCAAACAAGCCCGAAATGAATGCAAAGTCGCTTTTCTACAAAACCGACCGATTCAGTTTTGCGCTCGCTGCATTCGTTCCAGTTCGTGTTATTCGATCAAAAACTCTTCATTTTATGCAAATACGGAAGATTCATGCGTTTGGAGCAGCCAAACAAGCCCCAAACGAATGCAAAGTCGCTTTATAATGAAATTCACCGATTCAGTTTTGCGCTCGCTGCAGGCGTTCCAGCTCGTCTAATTAGATTAAAAACTCTTCATTCTATGCAAATACGCAAGATTCATGCGTTTGGAGCAGCCAAACAAGCCCCAAACGAACCCAAAGTCGCTTTATAACGAAATCGAACGATTGCGTTTTGCGCTCCCTGTAGGCGTTCCAGCTCGCCCAATTAGATAAAAAAACTCTTCATTCTATGCAAATACGCAAGATTCATGCGTTTGGAGCAGTCAAACAAGCCCCTAACGAATGCAAAGTCGCTTCATAACGAAATCGACCGATTCAGTTTTGCGCTCGCTGCATTCGTTCCAGCTCGTCTTATAAGATAAAAAACTCTCCATTCTATGCAACTACGCAAGATTCATGCGTTTGGAGCAGCCAAACAAGCCCTAAACGAATGCAAAGTCGCTTTATAACGAAATCGAACGATTGCGTTTTGCGCTCCCTGTAGGCGTTCCAGCTCGCCTAATTAGATGAAAAAACTCTTCATTGTATGCAAATACGCAAGATTCATGCGTTTGGAGCTGCCAAACAAGACCCAAACGAATGCAAAGTCGCTTTATAACGAAATCGACCGATTCAGTTTTGCGCTCGCTGCATTCGTTCTAGCTCGTGTTATTAGATCAAAAACTCTTTATTCTATGCGAATACGCAACATTCATGCGTGTGGAGCAGCCAAACAAGCCCGAAATGAATGCAAAGTCGCTTTTCTACAAAACCGACCGATTCAGTTTTGCGCTCGCTGCATTCGTTCCAGTTCGTCTTATTAGATAAAAAAACTCTCCATTCTATGCAACGACGGAAGATTCATGCGTTTGGAGCAGCCAAACAAGCCCCAAACGAATGCAAAGTCGCTTTATAACGAAATTCACCGATTCAGTTTTGCGCTCGCTGCAGGCGTTCCAGCTCGTCTAATTAGATTAAAAACTCTTCATTCTATGCAAATACGCAAGATTCATGCGTTTGGAGCAGCCAAACAAGCCCCAAACGAACGCAAAGTCGCTTTATAACAAAATTGACCGATTCAGTTTTGCGCTCGCTGCAGGCGTTCCAGCTCGTCTAATTAGATTAAGAACTCTTCATTCTATGCAAATACGCAAGATTCATGCGTTTGGAGCAGCCAAACAAGCCCGAAACGAATGCAAAGTCGCTTTATAACGAAATCGAACGATTGCGTTTTGCGCTCCCTGTAGGCGTTCCAGCTCGCCCAATTAGATAAAAAAACTCTTTATTCTATGCAAATACGCAAGATTCATGCGTTTGGAGCAGCCAAACAAGCCTCAAACGAATGCAAAGTCGCTTTATAACGAAATCGACCGATTCAGTTTTGCGCTCGCTGCATTCGTTCCAGCTCGTGTTTATAGATCAAAAACTCTTTATTCTATGCGAATACGCAAGATTCATGCGTTTGGAGCAGCCAAACAAGCCCGAAATGAATGCAAAGTCGCTTTTCTACAAAACCGACCGATTCAGTTTTGCGCTCGCTGCATTCGTTCCAGTTCGTGTTATTCGATCAAAAACTCTTCATTTTATGCAAATACGGAAGATTCATGCGTTTGGAGCAGCCAAAAAAGCCCCAAACGAATGCAAAGTCGCTTTATAATGAAATTCACTGATTCAGTTTTGCGCTCGCTGCAGGCGTTCCAGCTCGTCTAATTAGATTAAAAACTCTTCATTCTATGCAAATAGGCAAGATTCATGCGTTTGGAGCAGCCAAACAAGCCCGAAACGAATGCAAAGTCGATTTATAACAAAATCGACCGATTCAGTTTTGCGCTTGCTGCATTCGTTCCAGCTCGTGTTATTTGATCAAAAACTCTTCATTCTATGCAAATACGCAAGATTCATGCGTTTGGAGCAACCAAACGGGCCCCAAACGAATGCAAAGTCGCTTTTCTACAATACCGACCGATTCAGTTTTGCGCTCGCTGCATTCGTTCCAGTTCGTGTTATTCGATCAAAAACTCTTCATTTTATGCAAATACGGAAGATTCATGCGTTTGGAGCAGCCAAACAAGCCCCAAACGAATGCAAAGTCGCTTTATAACGAAATCGACCGATTCAGTTTTGCGCTCGCTGCATTCGTTCCAGCTCGTGTTATTAGATCAAAAACTCTTTATTCTATGCGAATACGCAAGATTCATGCGTTTGGAGCAGCCAAACAAGACCGAAATAAATGCAAAGTCGCTTCATAACGAAATTGACCGATTCAGTTTTGCGCTCGCTGCATTCGTTCCAGCTCGTGTTATTAGATCAAAAACTCTTTATTCTATGCGAATACGCAAGATTCATGCGTTTGGAGCAGCCAAACAAGCCCCAAACGAATGCAAAGTCGCTTTATAACGAAATCGAACGATTGAGCTTTGCGCTCGCTGTAGGCGTTCCAGCTCGTATCGTATGATCAAAAACTCTTCATCTTATGCAAATACGCAAGATTCATGCGTTTGGAGCAGCCAAACAAGCCTCAAACGAATGCGAAGTCGCTTTATAACGAAATCGAACGATTGCGTTTTGCGCTCCCTGTAGGCGTTCCAGCTCGCCTAATTAGATCAAAAACTATTCATTCTATGCAAATACGCAGGTTCGAGCGTTTGGAGCAGCCAAACAAGCCCCAAACGAATGCAAAGTCGCTTTATAACGAAATTGATCGATTCAGTTTTGCGCTCGCTGCATTCGTTCCAGCTCGTGTTATTAGATCAAAAACTCTTTATTTTATGCGAATACGCAAGATTCATGCGTTTGGAGCAGCCAAACAAGCCCCAAACGAATGCGAAGTCACTTTATAACGAAATCGAACGATTGTGTTTTGCGCTAGCTGTAGGCGTTCCAGCTCGTCTTATTAGATAAAAAAAAACTCTCCATTCTATGCAAATACGCAAGATTCATGCGTTAGGGGCAGCCAAACAAGCCCTAAACGAATGCAAAGTCTCTTTATAACAAAATCGACCGATTCAGTTTTGCGTTCGCTGCATTCGTTCCAGTTCGTGTTATTCGATCAAAAACTCTTCATTCTATGCAAATACGCAAGATTCATGCGTTTGGAGCAGCCAAACAAGCCCCAAACGAATACGAAGTCGCTTTTCTACAAAACCGACCGATTCAGTTTTGCGCTCGCTGCATTCGTTCCAGTTCGTGTTATTCGATCAAAAACTCTTCATTTTATGCAAATACGGAAGATTCATGCGTTTGGAGCAGCCAAACAAGCCCCAAACGAATGCAAAGTCGCTTTATAACGAAATCGAACGATTGCGTTTTGCGCTCCCTGTAGGCGTTCCAGCTCGCCCAATTAGATAAAAAAACTCTTCATTCTATGCAAATACGCAAGATTCATGCGTTTGGAGCAGCCAAACAAGCCCCAAACGAATGCAAAGTCGCTTTATAACGAAATCGACCGATTCAGTTTTGCGCTCGCTGCATTCGTTCCAGCTCGTCTTATTAGATAAAAAACTCTCCATTCTATGCAACCACGCAAGATTCATGCGTTTGGAGCAGCCAAACAAGCCCTAAACGAATGTAAAGTCGCTTAATAACGAAATCGAACGATTGCGTTTTGCGCTCCCTGTAGGCGTTCTAGCTCGCCTAATTAGATGAAAAAACTCTTCATTGTATGCAAATACGCAAGATTCATGCGTTTGGAGCAGCCAAACAAGCCCCAAACGAATGCAAAGTCGCTTTATAACGAAATCGACCGATTCAGTTTTGCGCTCGCTGCATTCGTTCCACCTCGTGTTATTAGATCAAAAACTCTTTATTCTATGCGAATATGCAAGATTCATGCGTTTGGAGCAGCCAAACAAGCCCGAAATGAATGCAAAGTCGCTTTTCTACAAAACCGACCGATTCAGTTTTGCGCTCGCTGCATTCGTTCCAGTTCGTGTTATTCGATCAAAAACTCTTCATTTTATGCAAATACGGAAGATTCATGCGTTTGGAGCAGCCAAACAAGCCCCAAACGAATGCAAAGTCGCTTTATAATGAAATTCACCGATTCAGTTTTGCGCTCGCTGCAGGCGTTCCAGCTCGTCTAATTAGATGAAAAACTCTTCATTCTATGCAAATACGCAAGATTCATGCGTTTGGAGCAGCCAAACAAGCCCGAAACGAATGCAAAGTCGCTTTATAACAAAATCGACCGATTCAGTTTTGCGCTTGCTGCAGTCGTTCCAGCTCGTGTTATTTGATCAAAAACTCTTCATTCTATGCAAATACGCAAGATTCATGCGTTTGGAGCAACCAAACGGGCCCCAAACGAATGCAAAGTCGCTTTTCTACAAAACCGACCGATTCAGTTTTGCGCTCGCTGCATTCGTTCCAGTTCGTGTTATTCGATCAAAAACTCTTCATTTTATGCAAATACGGAAGATTCATGCGTTTGGAGCAGCCAAACAAGCCCCAAACGAATGCAAAGTCGCTTTATAACGAAATCGACCGATTCAGTTTTGCGCTCGCTGCATTCGTTCCAGCTCGTGTTATTAGATCAAAAACTCTTTATTCTGTGCGAGTACGCAAGATTCATGCGTTTGGAGCAGCCGAACAAGCCCGAAATAAATGCAAAGTCGCTTCATAACGAAATTGACCGATTCAGTTTTGCGCTCGCTGCAGGCGTTCCAGCTCGTCTAATTAGATAAAAAAAACTCTTCATTCTATGCAAATACGCAAGATTCGAGCGTTTGGAGCAGCCAAACAAGCCCCAAACGAATGCAAAGTCGCTTTTCTACAAAACCGACCGATTCAGTTTTGCGCTCGCTGCATTCGTTCCAGTTCGTGTTATTCGATCAAAAACTCTTCATTTTATGCAAATACGGAAGATTCATGCGTTTGGAGCAGCCAAACAAGCCCCAAACGAATGCAAAGTCGCTTTATAACGAAATCGAACGATTGCGTTTTGCGCTCCCTGTAGGCGTTCCAGCTCGCCCAATTAGATAAAAAAACTCTTCATTCTATGCAAATACGCAAGATTCATGCGTTTAGAGCAGCCAAACAAGCCCCAAACGAATGCAAAGTCGCTTTATAACGAAATCGACCGATTCTGTTTTGCGCTCGCTGCATTCGTTCCAGCTCGTCTTATTAGATAAAAAACTCTCCATTCTATGCAACTACGCAAGATTCATGCGTTTGGAGCAGCCAAACAAGCCCTAAACGAATGTAAAGTCGCTTAATAACGAAATCGAACGATTGCGTTTTGCGCTCCCTGTAGGCGTTCCAGCTCGCCTAATTAGATGAAAAAACTCTTCATTGTATGCAAATACGCAAGATTCATGCGTTTGGAGCAGCCAAACAAGCCCCAAACGAATGCAAAGTCGCTTTATCACGAAATGGAACGATTGCGTTTTGCGCTCCCTGTAGGCGTTCCAGCTCGCCTAATTAGATAAAAAAACTCTTCATTCTATGCAAATACGCAAGATTCATGCGTTTGGAGCAGCCAAACAAGACCCAAACGAATGCAAAGTCGCTTTATAACAAAATCGACCGATTCAGTTTTGCGCTCTCTGCATTCGTTCCAGCTCGTGTTATTAGATTAAAAACTCTTTATTTCATGCAAATACGCAAGATTCATGCGTTTCGAGCAGCCAAACAAGCCCCAAACGAATGCAAAGTCGCTTTATAACGAAATTGACCGATTCAGTTTTGCGCTCGCTGCAGGCGTTCCAGCTCGTCTAATTAGATCAAAAACTCTTCATTCTATGCAAATACGCAAGAGTCATGCGTTTGGAGCAGCCAAACAAGCCCGAAACGAATGCAAAGTCGCTTTATAAAAAAATCGACCGATTCAGTTTTGCGCTCGCTGCATTCGTTCCAGCTCGTGTTATTTGATCAAAAACTCTTCATTCTATGCAAATACGCAAGATTCATGCGTTCGGAGCAGCCAAACAAGCCCGAAATGAATGCAAAGTCGCTTTATAACGAAATTGACCGATTCAGTTTTGCGCTCGCAGCAGGCGTTCCAGCTAGTCTAATTAGATAAAAAAAACTCTTCATTCTATGCAAATACGCAAGATTCGTGCGTTTGGAGCAGCCAAACAAGCCCCAAACGAATGCAAAGTCGCTTTTCTACAACACCGACCGATTCAGTTTTGCGCTCGCTGCATTCGTTCCAGTTCGTGTTATTCGATCAAAAACTCTTCATTTTATGCAAATACGGAAGATTCATGCGTTTGGAGCAGCCAAACAAGCCCCAAACGAATGCAAAGTCGCTTTATAACGAAATTGACCGATTCAGTTTTGCGCTCGCTGCAGGCGTTCCAGCTCGTCTAATTAGATTAAAAACTCTTCATTCTATGCAAATACCCAAGATTCATGCGTTTGGAGCAGCCAAACAAGCCCGAAACGAATGCAAAGTCCCTTTATAACAAAATCGACCGATTTAGTTTTGCGCTCGCTGCATTCGTTCCAGCTCGTGTTTTTTAGATTAAAAACTCTTCATTCTATGCAAATACGCAAGATTCATGCGTTTGGAGCAGCCAAACAGGCCCCAAACGAATGCAAAGTCGCTATGCTACAAAACCGACCGATTCAGTTTTGCGCTCGCTGCATCCGTTCCAGTTCATGTTATTCGATCAAAAACTCTTCATTCCATGCAAATACGCAAGATTCATGCGTTTGGAGCAGCCAAACAAGCCCCAAACGAATGCAAAGTCGCTTTATAACAAAATCGACCGATTCAGTTTCGCGCTCGCTGCATTCGTTCCAGCTCGTGTTATTAGATCAAAAACTCTTTATTCTACGCGAATACGCAAGATTCATGCGTTTTGAGCAGCCAAACAAGCCCGAAATAAATGCAAAGTCGCTTTATAACGAAATTGACCGATTCAGTTTTGCGCTCGCTGCAGGCGTTCCAGCTCGTCTAATTAGATAAAAAAAACTTAACATTCTATGCAAATACGGAAGATTCATGCGTTTGGAGCAGCCAGACAAGTCCCAAACGAATGCGAAGTCGCTTTATAACGAATTCGAACGATTGCGTTTTGCGCTCCCTGTAGGCGTTCCAGCTCGCCTAATTAGATCAAAAACTTTTCATTCCATGCAAATACGCAAGATTCGAGCGTTTGGAGCAGCCCAACAAGCCCCAAACGAATGCAAGGTCGCTTTATAACGAAATTGACCGATTCAGTTTTGCTCTCGCTGCAGGCGTTCCAGCTCGTCTAATAAGATAAAAAAAACTCTTCATTCTATGCAAATACGCAAGATTCGAGCGTTTGGAGCAGCCAAACAAGCCCCAAACGAATGCAAAGTCGCTTTTCTAAAAAACCGACCGATTCCGTTTTGCGCTCGCTGCAGGCGTTCCAGC
Organism: Amblyteles armatorius; assembly: GCA_933228735.2. Lineage (NCBI taxonomy): Eukaryota > Metazoa > Arthropoda > Insecta > Hymenoptera > Ichneumonidae > Amblyteles > Amblyteles armatorius. The sequence continues at coordinate 5,169,787 of OW121688.1, read as the reverse complement.
TCGTCTAATTAGATAGAAAAACTCTTTATTCTATGCAAATACGCAAGATTCGAGCGTTTGGAGCAGCCAAACAAGCCCCAAACGGATGCAAAGTCGCTTTATAATGAAATCGAACGATTGCGTTTTGCGCTCCCTGTAGGCGTTCCAGCTCGCCTAATAACATAAAAAACTTATCATTCTATGCAAATACGCAAGATTCATGCGTTCGGAGCAGCCAAACAAGCCCGAAATGAATGCAAAGTCGCTTTATAACGAAATTGACCGATTCAGTTTTGCGCTCGCTGCAGGCGTTCCAGCTAGTCTAATTAGATAAAAAAAACTCTTCATTCTATGCAAATACGCAAGATTCGTGCGTTTGGAGCAGCCAAACAAGCCCCAAACGAATGCAAAGTCGCTTTTCTACAATACCGACCGATTCAGTTTTGCGCTCGCTGCATTCGTTCCAGTTCGTGTTATTCGATCAAAAACTCTTCATTTTATGCAAATACGGAAGATTCATGCGTTTGGAGCAGCCAAACAAGCCCCAAACGAATGCAAAGTCGCTTTATAACGAAATGGAACGATTGCGTTTTGCGCTCCCTGTAGGCGTTCCAGCTCGCCTAATTAGATAAGAAAACTCTTCATTCTATGCAAATACGCAAGATTCATGCGTTTGGAGCAGCCAAACAAGACCCAAACGAATGCAAAGTCGCTTTATAACGAAATCGACCGATTCAGTTTTGCGCTCGCTGCATTCGTTCCAGCTCGTGTTATTAGATCAAAAACTCTTTATTCTATGCGAATACGCAAGATTCATGCGTTTGGAGCAGCCAAACAAGCCCCAAACGAATGCAAAGTCGCTTTATAACGAAATCGAACGATTGAGCTTTGCGCTCGCTGTAGGCGTTCCAGCTCGTATCGTATGATCAGAAACTCTTCATATTATGCAAATACGCAAGATTCATGCGTTTGGAGCAGCCAAACAAGACCCAAACGAATGCAAAGTCGCTTCATAAGAAAATCGACCGATTCAGTTTTGCGCTCGCTGCATTCGTTCCAGCTCGTGTTATTAGATCAAAAACTCTTTATTCCATGCAAATACTCAAGATTCATGCATTTGGAGCAGCCAAACGGGCCCCAAACCAATGCAAAGTCGCTTTGTAACGAAATCGAACGATTGCGTTTTGCGCTCCCTGTAGGCGTTCCAGCTCGCCTAATTAGATAAAAAAAACTCTTCATTCTATGCAAATACGCAAGATTCATGCGTTTGGAGCAGCCAAACAAGCCCCAAACGAATGCAAAGTCGCTTTATAACGAAATCGACCGATTCAGTTTTGCGCTTGCTGCATTCGTTCCTGCTCGTCTTATTAGATAAAAAAAACTCTCCATTCTATGCAACTACGCAAGATTCATGCGTTTGGAGCAGCCAAACAAGCCCTAAACGAATGTAAAGTTGCTTAATAACGAAATCGAACGATTGCGTTTTGCGCTCCCTGTAGGCGTTCCAGCTCGCCTAATTAGATGAAAAAACTCTTCATTGTATGCAAATACGCAAGATTCATGCGTTTATAGCAGCCAAACAAGCCCTAAACGAATGCAACGTCGCTTCATAACGAAATTGACCGATTCAGTTTTGCACACGCTGCAGGCGTTCCAGCTCGTCTAATTAGATAAAAAAAACTCTTCATTCTATGCAAGTACGCAAGATTCGAGCGTTTGGAGCAGCCAAACAAGCCCCAAACGAATGCAAAGTCGCCTTATAACGAAATCGACCGATTCAGTTTTGCGCTCGCTGCATTCGTTCCAGCAGGTCTTATTAGATAAAAAACTCTCCATTCTATGCAACTACGCAAGATTCATGCGTTTGGAGCAGCCAAACAAGCCCTAAACGAATGCAACGTCGCTTCATAACGAAATTGACCGGTTCAGTTTTGCGCACGCTGCAGGCGTTCCAGCTCGTCTAATTAGATAAAAAAAACTCTTCATTCTATGCAAGTACGCAAGATTCGAGCGTTTGGAGCAGCCAAACAAGCCCCAAACGAATGAAAAGTCGCTTTTCTACAAAACCGACCGATTCAGTTTTGCGCTCGCTGCATTCGTTCCAGTTCGTGTTATTCGATCAAAAACTCTTCATTTTATGCAAATACGGAAGATTCATACGTTTGGAGCAGCCAAACAAGCCCCAAACGAATGCAAAGTCGCTTTATAACGAAATGGAACGATTGCGTTTTGCGCTCCCTGTAGGCGTTCCAGCTCGCCTAATTAAATAAGAAAACTCTTCATTCTATGCAAATACGCAAGATTCATGCGTTTGGAGCAGCCAAACAAGACCCAAACGAATGCAAAGTCGCTTTATAACGAAATCGACCGATTCAGTTTTGCGCTCGCTGCATTCGTTCCAGCTCGTGTTATTAGATCAAAAACTCTTTATTCTATGCGAATACGCAAGATTCATGCGTTTGGAGCAGCCAAACAAGCCCCAAACGAATGCAAAGTCGCTTTATAACGAAATCGAACGATTGAGCTTTGCGCTCGCTGTAGGCGTTCCAGCTCGTATCGTATGATCAGAAACTCTTCATTTTATGCAAATACGCAAGATTCATGCGCTTGGAGCAGCCAAACAAGCCCCAAACGAATGCAAAGTCGCTTTATAACAAAATCGACCGATTCAGTTTTGCGCTCGCTGCAGGCGTTCCAGCTCGTCTAATTAGATTAAAAACTCTTTATTCTATGCTAATACGCAAGATTCATGCGTTTGGAGCAGCCAAACAAGCCCGAAACGAATGCAAAGTCGCTTTATAACAAAATCGACCGATTCAGTTTTGCGCTCGCTGCATTTGTTCCAGTTCGTGTTATTCGATCAAAAACTCTTCATTTTATGCAAATACGGAAGATTCATGCGTTTGGAGCAGCCAAACAAGCCCCAAACGAATGCAAAGTCGCTTTATAACGAAATCGAACGATTGCGTTTTGCGCTCCCTGTAGGCGTTCCAGCTCGCCCAATTAGATAAAAAAAACTCTTCATTCTATGCAAATACGCAAGATTCATGCGTTTGGAGCAGCCAAACAAGCCCCAAACGAATGCAAAGTCGCTTTATAACGAAATCGACCGATTCAGTTTTGCGTTTGCTGCATTCGTTCCAGCTCGTCTTATTAGATAAAAAACTCTCCATTCTATGCAACTACGCAAGATTCATGCGTTTGGAGCTGCCAAACAAGCCCTACACGAATGTAAAGTCGCTTAATAACGAAATCGAACGATTGCGTTTTGCGCTCCCTGTAGGCGTTCCAGCTCGCCTAATTAGATGAAAAAACTCTTCATTGTATGCAAATACGCAAGATTCATGCGTTTCGAGCAGCCAAACAAGCCCCAAACGAATGCAAAGTCGCTTTATAATGAAATTCACCGATTCAGTTTTGCGCTCGCTGCAGGCGTTCCAGCTCGTCTAATTAGATTAAAAACTCTTCATTCTATGCAAATACGCAAGATTCATGCGTTTGGAGCAGCCAAACAAGCCCGAAACGAATGCAAAGCCGCTTTATAACAAAATCGACCGATTCAGTTTTGCGCTTGCTGCATTCGTTCCAGCTCGTGTTATTTGATCAAAAACTCTTCATTCTATGCAAATACGCAAGATTCATGCATTTGGAGCAGCCAAACGGGCCCCAAACCAATGCAAAGTCGCTTTGTAACGAAATCGAACGATTGCGTTTTGCGCTCCCTGTAGGCGTTCCAGCTCGCCTAATTAGATAAAAAAAACTCTTCATTCTATGCAAATACGCAAGATTCATGCGTTTGGAGCAGCCAAACAAGCCCCAAACGAATGCAAAGTCGCTTTATAACGAAATCGACCGATTCAGTTTTGCGCTTGCTGCATTCGTTCCTGCTCGTCTTATTAGATAAAAAAAACTCTCCATTCTATGCAACTACGCAAGATTCATGCGTTTGGAGCAGCCAAACAAGCCCTAAACGAATGTAAAGTTGCTTAATAACGAAATCGAACGATTGCGTTTTGCGCTCCCTGTAGGCGTTCCAGCTCGCCTAATTAGATGAAAAAACTCTTCATTGTATGCAAATACGCAAGATTCATGCGTTTATAGCAGCCAAACAAGCCCTAAACGAATGCAACGTCGCTTCATAACGAAATTGACCGATTCAGTTTTGCACACGCTGCAGGCGTTCCAGCTCGTCTAATTAGATAAAAAAAACTCTTCATTCTATGCAAGTACGCAAGATTCGAGCGTTTGGAGCAGCCAAACAAGCCCCAAACGAATGCAAAGTCGCCTTATAACGAAATCGACCGATTCAGTTTTGCGCTCGCTGCATTCGTTCCAGCAGGTCTTATTAGATAAAAAACTCTCCATTCTATGCAACTACGCAAGATTCATGCGTTTGGAGCAGCCAAACAAGCCCTAAACGAATGCAACGTCGCTTCATAACGAAATTGACCGGTTCAGTTTTGCGCACGCTGCAGGCGTTCCAGCTCGTCTAATTAGATAAAAAAAACTCTTCATTCTATGCAAGTACGCAAGATTCTAGCGTTTGGAGCAGCCAAACAAGCCCCAAACGAATGAAAAGTCGCTTTTCTACAAAACCGACCGATTCAGTTTTGCGCTCGCTGCATTCGTTCCAGTTCGTGTTATTCGATCAAAAACTCTTCATTTTATGCAAATACGGAAGATTCATACGTTTGGAGCAGCCAAACAAGCCCCAAACGAATGCAAAGTCGCTTTATAACGAAATGGAACGATTGCGTTTTGCGCTCCCTGTAGGCGTTCCAGCTCGCCTAATTAAATAAGAAAACTCTTCATTCTATGCAAATACGCAAGATTCATGCGTTTGGAGCAGCCAAACAAGACCCAAACGAATGCAAAGTCGCTTTATAACGAAATCGACCGATTCAGTTTTGCGCTCGCTGCATTCGTTCCAGCTCGTGTTATTAGATCAAAAACTCTTTATTCTATGCGAATACGCAAGATTCATGCGTTTGGAGCAGCCAAACAAGCCCCAAACGAATGCAAAGTCGCTTTATAACGAAATCGAACGATTGAGCTTTGCGCTCGCTGTAGGCGTTCCAGCTCGTATCGTATGATCAGAAACTCTTCATTTTATGCAAATACGCAAGATTCATGCGCTTGGAGCAGCCAAACAAGCCCCAAACGAATGCAAAGTCGCTTTATAACAAAATCGACCGATTCAGTTTTGCGCTCGCTGCAGGCGTTCCAGCTCGTCTAATTAGATTAAAAACTCTTTATTCTATGCTAATACGCAAGATTCATGCGTTTGGAGCAGCCGAACAAGCCCGAAACGAATGCAAAGTCGCTTTATAACAAAATCGACCGATTCAGTTTTGCGCTCGCTGCATTTGTTCCAGTTCGTGTTATTCGATCAAAAACTCTTCATTTTATGCAAATACGGAAGATTCATGCGTTTGGAGCAGCCAAACAAGCCCCAAACGAATGCAAAGTCGCTTTATAACGAAATCGAACGATTGCGTTTTGCGCTCCCTGTAGGCGTTCCAGCTCGCCCAATTAGATAAAAAAAACTCTTCATTCTATGCAAATACGCAAGATTCATGCGTTTGGAGCAGCCAAACAAGCCCCAAACGAATGCAAAGTCGCTTTATAACGAAATCGACCGATTCAGTTTTGCGCTTGCTGCATTCGTTCCAGCTCGTCTTATTAGATAAAAAACTCTCCATTCTATGCAACTACGCAAGATTCATGCGTTTGGAGCTGCCAAACAAGCCCTACACGAATGTAAAGTCGCTTAATAACGAAATCGAACGATTGCGTTTTGCGCTCCCTGTAGGCGTTCCAGCTCGCCTAATTAGATGAAAAAACTCTTCATTGTATGCAAATACGCAAGATTCATGCGTTTCGAGCAGCCAAACAAGCCCCAAACGAATGCAAAGTCGCTTTATAATGAAATTCACCGATTCAGTTTTGCGCTCGCTGCAGGCGTTCCAGCTCGTCTAATTAGATTAAAAACTCTTCATTCTATGCAAATACGCAAGATTCATGCGTTTGGAGCAGCCAAACAAGCCCGAAACGAATGCAAAGCCGCTTTATAACAAAATCGACCGATTCAGTTTTGCGCTTGCTGCATTCGTTCCAGCTCGTGTTATTTGATCAAAAACTCTTCATTCTATGCAAATACGCAAGATTCATGCGTTTGGAGCAACCAAACGGGCCCCAAACGAATGCAAAGTCGCTTTTCTACAAAACCGACCGATTGCGTTTTGCGCTCCCTGTAGGCGTTCCAGCTCGCCTAATTAGATAAAAAAAACTCTTCATTCTATGCAAATACGCAAGATTCGAGCGTTTGGAGCAGCCAAACAAGCCCCAAACGAGTGCAAAGTCGCTTTTCTACAAAACCGACCGATTCAGTTTTGCGCTCGCTGCATTTGTTCCAGTTCGTGTTATTCGATCAAAAACTCTTCATTTTATGCAAATACGGAAGATTCATGCGTTTGGAGCAGCCAAACAAGCCCCAAACGAATGCAAAGTCGCTTTATAACGAAATCGAACGATTGCGTTTTGCGCTCCCTGTAGGCGTTCCAGCTCGCCCAATTAAATAAAAAAACTCTTCATTCTATGCAAATACGCAAGATTCATGCGTTTGGAGCAGCCAAACAAGCCCCAAACGAATGCAAAGTCGCTTTATAACGAAATCGACCGATTCAGTTTTGCGCTTGCTGCATTCGTTCCAGCTTGTCTTATTAGATAAAAAAACTCTCCATTCTATGCAACTACGCAAGATTCATGCGTTTGGAGCAGCTAAACAAGCCCTAAACGAATGTAAAGTCGCTTAATAACGAAATCGAACGATTGCGTTTTGCGCTCCCTGTAGGCGTTCCAGCTCGCCCAATTAGATAAAAAACTCTTCATTCTATGCAAATACGCAAGATTCATGCGTTTGGAGCAGCCAAACAAGCCCCAAACGAATGCAAAGTCGCTTTATAACGAAATCGACCGATTCAGTTTTGGGCTTGCTGCATTCGTTCCAGCTCGTGTTATTTGATCAAAAACTCTTCATTCTATGCAAATACGCAAGATTCATGCGTTTGGAGCAACCAAACGGGCCCCAAACGAATGCAAAGTCGCTTTTCTACAAAACCGACCGATTGCGTTTTGCGCTGCCTGTAGGCGTTCCAGCTCGCCTAATTAGATAAAAAAAACTCTTCATTCTATGCAAATACGCAAGATTCGAGCGTTTGGAGCAGCCAAACAAGCCCCAAACGAATGAAAAGTCGCTTTTCTACAAAACCGACCGATTCAGTTTTGCGCTTGCTGCATTCGTTCCAGTTCGTGTTATTCAATCAAAAACTCTTCATTTTATGCAAATACGGAAGATTCATGCGTTTGGAGCAGCCAAACAAGCCCCAAACGAATGCAAAGTCGCTTTATAACGAAATGGAACGATTGCGTTTTGCGCTCCCTGTAGGCGTTCCAGCTCGCCTAATTAGATAAAAAAACTCTTTATTCTATGCAAATACGCAAGATTCATGCGTTTGGAGCAGCCAAACAAGACCCAAACGAATGCAAAGTCGCTTTATAACGAAATCGACCGATTCAGTTTTGCGCTCGCTGCATTCGTTCCAGTTCGTGTTATTCGATCAAAAACTCTTCATTTTATGCAAATACGGAAGATTCATGCGTTTGGAGCAGCCAAACAAGCCCCAAACGAATGCAAAGTCGCTTTATATCGAAATCGAACGATTGCGTTTTGCGCTCCCTGTAGGCGTTCCAGCTCGCCTAATTAGATGAAAAAACTCTTCATTGTATGGAAATACGCAAGATTCATGCGTTTGGAGCAGCCAAACAAGCCCCAAACGCATGCAAAGTCGCTTTATAACGAAATCGACCGATTCAGTTTCGCGCTCGCTGCATTCGTTCCAGCTCGTGTTATTAGATCAAAAACTCTTTATTCTATGCAAATACGCAAGATTCGAGCGTTTGGAGCAGCCAAACAAGCCCCAAACGAATGAAAAGTCGCTTTTCTACAAAACCGACCGATTTAGTTTTGCGCTTGCTGCATTCGTTCCAGTTCGTGTTATTCAATCAAAAACTCTTCATTTTATGCAAATACGGAAGATTCATGCGTTTGGAGCAGCCAAACAAGCCCCAAACGAATGCAAAGTCGCTTTATAATGAAATGGAACGATTGCGTTTTGCGCTCCCTGTAGGCGTTCCAGCTCGCCTAATTAGATAAAAAAACTCTTTATTCTATGCAAATACGCAAGATTCATGCGTTTGGAGCAGCCAAACAAGACCCAAACGAATGCAAAGTCGCTTTATAACGAAATCGACCGATTCAGTTTTGCGCTCGCTGCATTCGTTCCAGCTCGTGTTATTAGATCAAAAACTCTTTGTTCTATGCGAACACGCAAGATTCATGCGTTTGGAGCAGCCAAACAAGCCCCAAACGAATGCAAAGTCGCTTTATAACGAAATCGAACGATTGAGCTTTGCGCTCGCTGTAGGCGTTCCAGCTCGTATCGTATGATCAGAAACTCTTCATTTTATGCAAATACGCAAGATTCATGCGTTTGGAGCAGCCAAACAAGACCCAAACGAATGCAAAGTCGCTTCATAAGAAAATCGACCGATTCAGTTTTGCGCTCGCTGCATTCGTTCCAGCTCGTGTTATTAGATCAAAAACTCTTCATTCTATGCAAATACTCAAGATTCATGCGTTTGGAGCAGCCAAACGGGCCCCAAACGAATGCAAAGTCGCTTTATAACGAAATCGACCGATTCAGTTTTGCGCTCGCTGCATTCGTTCCAGTTCGTGTTATTCGATCAAAAACTCTTCATTTTATGCAAATACGGAAGATTCATGCGTTTGGAGCAGCCAAACAAGCCCCAAACGAATGCAAAGTCGCTTTATATCGAAATCGAACGATTGCGTTTTGCGCTCCCTGTAGGCGTTCCAGCTCGCCTAATTAGATGAAAAAACTCTTCATTGTATGGAAATACGCAAGATTCATGCGTTTGGAGCAGCCAAACAAGCCCCAAACGCATGCAAAGTCGCTTTATAACGAAATCGACCGATTCAGTTTCGCGCTCGCTGCATTCGTTCCAGCTCGTGTTATTAGATCAAAAACTCTTTATTCTATGCAAATACGCAAGATTCGAGCGTTTGGAGCAGCCAAACAAGCCCCAAACGAATGAAAAGTCGCTTTTCTACAAAACCGACCGATTCAGTTTTGCGCTTGCTGCATTCGTTCCAGTTCGTGTTATTCAATCAAAAACTCTTCATTTTATGCAAATACGGAAGATTCATGCGTTTGGAGCAGCCAAACAAGCCCCAAACGAATGCAAAGTCGCTTTATAATGAAATGGAACGATTGCGTTTTGCGCTCCCTGTAGGCGTTCCAGCTCGCCTAATTAGATAAAAAAACTCTTTATTCTATGCAAATACGCAAGATTCATGCGTTTGGAGCAGCCAAACAAGACCCAAACGAATGCAAAGTCGCTTTATAACGAAATCGACCGATTCAGTTTTGCGCTCGCTGCATTCGTTCCAGCTCGTGTTATTAGATCAAAAACTCTTTGTTCTATGCGAACACGCAAGATTCATGCGTTTGGAGCAGCCAAACAAGCCCCAAACGAATGCAAAGTCGCTTTATAACGAAATCGAACGATTGAGCTTTGCGCTCGCTGTAGGCGTTCCAGCTCGTATCGTATGATCAGAAACTCTTCATTTTATGCAAATACGCAAGATTCATGCGTTTGGAGCAGCCAAACAAGACCCAAACGAATGCAAAGTCGCTTCATAAGAAAATCGACCGATTCAGTTTTGCGCTCGCTGCATTCGTTCCAGCTCGTGTTATTAGATCAAAAACTCTTCATTCTATGCAAATACTCAAGATTCATGCGTTTGGAGCAGCCAAACGGGCCCCAAACGAATGCAAAGTCGCTTTATAACGAAATCGAACGATTGCGTTTTGCGCTCCCTGTAGGCGTTCCAGCTCGCCTAATTAGATAAAAAAAACTCTTCATTCTATGCAAATACGCAAGATTCATGCGTTTGGAGCAGCCAAACAAGCCCCAAACGAATGCAAAGTCGCTTTATGACGAAATTGACCGATTCAGTTTTGCGCTCGCTGCATTCGTTCCAGCTCGTGTTATTTGATCAAAAACTCTTCATTTTATGCAAATACGGAAGATTCATGCGTTTGGAGCAGCCAAACAAGCCCCAAACGAATGCAAAGTCGCTTTATAACGAAATCGAACGATTGCGTTTTGCGCTCCCTGTAGGCGTTCCAGCTCGCCCAATTAGATAAAAAAAACTCTTCATTCTATGCAAATACGCAAGATTCATGCGTTTAGAGCAGCCAAACAAGCCCCAAACGAATGCAAAGTCGCTTTATAACGAAATCGACCGATTCTGTTTTGCGCTCGCTGCATTCGTTCCAGCTCGTCTTATTAGATAAAAAACTCTCCATTCTATGCAACTACGCAAGATTCATGCGTTTGGAGCAGCCAAACAAGCCCTAAACGAATGTAAAGTCGCTTAATAACGAAATCGAACGATTGCGTTTTGCGCTCCCTGTAGGCGTTCCAGCTCGCCTAATTAGATGAAAAAACTCTTCATTGTATGCAAATACGCAAGATTCATGCGTTTGGAGCAGCCAAACAAGCCCCAAACGAATGCAAAGTCGCTTTATAACAAAATCGACCGATTCAGTTTTGCGCTCGCTGCATTCGTTCCAGCTCGTGTTATTAGATCAAAAACTCTTCATTCTATGCGAATATGCAAGATTCATGCGTTTGGAGCAGCCAAACAAGCCCGAAATGAATGCAAAGTCGCTTTTCTACAAAACCGACCGATTCAGTTTTGCGCTCGCTGCATTCGTTCCAGTTCGTGTTATTCGATCAAAAACTCTTCATTTTATGCAAATACGGAAGATTCATGCGTTTGGAGCAGCCAAACAAGCCCCAAACGAATGCAAAGTCGCTTTATAATGAAATTCACCGATTCAGTTTTGCGCTCGCTGCAGGCGTTCCAGCTCGTCTAGTTAGATTAAAAACTCTTCATTCTATGCAAATACGCAAGATTCATGCGTTTGGAGCAGCCAAACAAGCCCCAAACGAACCCAAAGTCGCTTTATAACGAAATCGAACGATTGCGTTTTGCGCTCCCTGTAGGCGTTCCAGCTCGCCCAATTAGATAAAAAAACTCTTCATTCTATGCAAATACGCAAGATTCATGCGTTTGGAGCAGTCAAACAAGCCCCTAACGAATGCAAAGTCGCTTTATAACGAAATCGACCGATTCAGTTTTGCGCTCGCTGCATTCGTTCCAGCTCGTCTTATAAGATAAAAAACTCTCCATTCTATGCAACTACGCAAGATTCATGCGTTTGGAGCAGCCAAACAAGCCCTAAACGAATGCAAAGTCGCTTTATAACGAAATCGAACGATTGCGTTTTGCGCTCCCTGTAGGCGTTCCAGCTCGCCTAATTAGATGAAAAAACTCTTCATTGTATGCAAATACGCAAGATTCATGCGTTTGGAGTTGCCAAACAAGACCCAAACGAATGCAAAGTCGCTTTATAACGAAATCGACCGATTCAGTTTTGCGCTCGCTGCATTCGTTCTAGCTCGTGTTATTAGATCAAAAACTCTTTATTCTATGCGAATACGCAAGATTCATGCGTTTGGAGCAGCCAAACAAGCCCGAAATGAATGCAAAGTCGCTATTCTACAAAACCGACCGATTCAGTTTTGCGCTCGCTGCATTCGTTCCAGTTCGTCTTATTAGATAAAAAAAACTCTCCATTCTATGCAACTACGGAAGATTCATGCGTTTGGAGCAGCCAAACAAGCCCCAAACGAATGCAAAGTCGCTTTATAACGAAATTCACCGATTCAGTTTTGCGCTCGCTGCAGGCGTTCCAGCTCGTCTAATTAGATTAAAAACTCTTCATTCTATGCAAATACGCAAGATTCATGCGTTTGGAGCAGCCAAACGAGCCCCAAACGAACGCAAAGTCGCTTTATAACAAAATTGACCGATTCAGTTTTGCGCTCGCTGCAGGCGTTCCAGCTCGTCTAATTAGATTAAGAACTCTTCATTCTATGCAAATACGCAAAATTCATGCGTTTGGAGCAGCCAAACAAGCCCGAAACGAATGCAAAGTCGCTTTATAACGAAATCGAACGATTGCGTTTTGCGCTCCCTGTAGGCGTTCCAGCTCGCCCAATTAGATAAAAAAACTCTTTATTCTATGCAAATACGCAAGATTCATGCGTTTGGAGCAGCCAAACAAGCCTCAAACGAATGCAAAGTCGCTTTATAACGAAATCGACCGATTCAGTTTTGCGCTCGCTGCATTCGTTCCAGCTCGTCTTATTAGATAAAAAAACTCTCCATTCTATGCAACTACGCAAGATTCATGTGTTTGTAGCAGCCAAACAAGCCCTAAACGAATGCAAAGTCGCTTTATAACGAAATTGACCGATTCAGTTTTGCGCTCGCTGCAGGCGTTCCAGCTCGTCTAATTAGATAAAAAACACTCTTCATTCTATTCAAGTACGCAAGATCCGAGCGTTTGGAGCAGCAAAACAAGCCCCAAACGAATGAAAAGTCGCTTTTCTCCAAAACCGACCGATTCAGTTTTGCGCTCGCTGCATTCGTTCCAGTTCGTGTTATTCGATCAAAAACTCTTCATTTTATGCAAATACGGAAGATTCATGCGTTTGGAGCAGCCAAACAACCCCCAAACGAATGCAAAGTCGCTTTATAATGAAATGGAACAATTGCGTTTTGCGCTCCCTGTAGGCGTTCCAGCTCGCCTAATTAGATAAAAAAACTCTTCATTCTATGCAAATACGCAAGATTCATGCGTTTGGAGCAGCCAAACAAGACCCAAACGAATGCAAAGTCGCTTTATAACGAAATCGACCGATTCAGTTTTGCGCTCGCTGCATTCGTTCCAGCTCGTGTTATTAGATCAAAAACTCTTTATTCTATGCGAATACGCAAGATTCATGCGTTTGGAGCAGCCAAACAAGCCCCAAACGAATGCAAAGTCGCTTTATAACGAAATCGAACGATTGAGCTTTGCGCTCGCTGTAGGCGTTCCAGCTCGTATCGTATGATCAGAAACTCTTCATTTTATGCAAATACGCAAGATTCATGCGTTTGGAGCAGCCAAACAAGCCCTAAACGAATGCAAAGTCGCTTTATAACGAAATTGACCGATTCAGTTTTGCGCTCGCTGCAGGCGTTCCAGCTCGTCTAATTAGATAAAAAACACTCTTCATTCTATTCAAGTACGCAAGATTCGAGCGTTTGGAGCAGCAAAACAAGCCCCAAACGAATGAAAAGTCGCTTTTCTCCAAAACCGACCGATTCAGTTTTGCGCTCGCTGCATTCGTTCCAGTTCGTGTTATTCGATCAAAAACTCTTCATTTTATGCAAATACGGAAGATTCATGCGTTTGGAGCAGCCAAACAAGCCCTAAACGAATGTAAAGTCGCTTAATAACGGAATCGAACGATAGCGTTTTGCGCTCCCTGTAGGCGTTCCAGCTGGCCTAATTAGATGAAAAAACTCTTCATTGTATGCAAATACGCAAGATTCATGCGTTTGGAGCAGCCAAACAAGCCCCAAACGAATGCAAAGTCGCTTTATAACGAAATCGACCGATTCAGTTTTGCGCTCGCTGCATTCGTTCCAGCTCGTGTTTATAGATCAAAAACTCTTTATTCTATGCGAATACGCAAGATTCATGCGTTTGGAGCAGCCAAACAAGCCCGAAATGAATGCAAAGTCGCTTTTCTACAAAACCGACCGATTCAGTTTTGCGCTCGCTGCATTCGTTCCAGTTCGTGTTATTCAATCAAAAACTCTTCATTTTATGCAAATACGGAAGATTCATGCGTTTGGAGCAGCCAAAAAAGCCCCAAACGAATGCAAAGTCGCTTTATAATGAAATTCACTGATTCAGTTTTGCGCTCGCTGCAGGCGTTCCAGCTCGTCTAATTAGATTAAAAACTCTTCATTCTATGCAAATACGCAAGATTCATGCGTTTGGAGCAGCCAAACAAGCCCGAAACGAATGCAAAGTCGCTTTATAACAAAATCGACCGATTCAGTTTTGCGCTTGCTGCATTCGTTCCAGCTCGTGTTATTTGATCAAAAACTCTTCATTCTATGCAAATACGCAAGATTCATGCGTTTGGAGCAACCAAACGGGCCCCAAACGAATGCAAAGTCGCTTTTCTACAATACCGACCGATTCAGTTTTGCGCTCGCTGCATTCGTTCCAGTTCGTGTTATTCGATCAAAAACTCTTCATTTTATGCAAATACGGAAGATTCATGCGTTTGGAGCAGCCAAACAAGCCCCAAACGAATGCAAAGTCGCTTTATAACGAAATCGACCGATTCAGTTTTGCGCTCGCTGCATTCGTTCCAGCTCGTGTTATTAGATCAAAAACTCTTTATTCTATGCGAATACGCAAGATTCATGCGTTTGGAGCAGCCAAACAAGACCGAAATAAATGCAAAGTCGCTTCATAACGAAATTGACCGATTCAGTTTTGCGCTCGCTGCAGGCGTTCCAGCTCGTCTAATTAGATAAAAAAAACTCTTCATTCTATGCAAATACGCAAGATTCGAGCGTTTGGAGCAGCCAAACAAGCCCCAAACGAATGAAAAGTCGCTTCTCTACAAAACCGACCGATTCAGTTTTGCGCTCGCTGCATTCGTTCCAGTTCGTGTTATTCAATCAAAAACTCTTCATTTTATGCAAATACGGAAGATTCATGCGTTTGGAGCAGCCAAACAAGCCCCAAACGAATGCAAAGTCGCTTTATAACGAAATGGAACGATTGCGTTTTGCGCTCCCTGTAGGCGTTCCAGCTCGCCTAATTAGATAAAAAAAACTCTTCATTCTATGCAAATACGCAAGATTCATGCGTTTGGAGCAGCCAAACAAGACCCAAACGAATGCAAAGTCGCTTTATAACGAAATCGACAGATTCAGTTTTGCGCTCGCTGCATTCGTTCCAGCTCGTGTTATTAGATCAAAAACTCTTTATTCTATGCGAATACGCAAGATTCATGCGTTTGGAGCAGCCAAACAAGCCCCAAACGAATGCAAAGTCGCTTTATAACAAAATCGAACGATTGAGCTTTGCGCTCGCTGTAGGCGTTCCAGCTCGTATCGTATGATCAAAAACTCTTCATCTTATGCAAATACGCAAGATTCATGCGTTTGGAGCAGCCAAACAAGCCTCAAACGAATGCGAAGTCGCTTTATAACGAAATCGAACGATTGCGTTTTGCGCTCCCTGTAGGCGTTCCAGCTCGCCTAATTAGATCAAAAACTATTCATTCTATGCAAATACGCAGGTTCGAGCGTTTGGAGCAGCCAAACAAGCCCCAAACGAATGCAAAGTCGCTTTATAACGAAATTGATCGATTCAGTTTTGCGCTCGCTGCATTCGTTCCAGCTCGTGTTATTAGATCAAAAACTCTTTATTTTATGCGAATACGCAAGATTCATGCGTTTGGAGCAGCCAAACAAGCCCCAAACGAATGCGAAGTCACTTTATAACGAAATCGAACGATTGTGTTTTGCGCTAGCTGTAGGCGTTCCAGCTCGTCTTATTAGATAAAAAAAACTCTCCATTCTATGCAAATACGCAAGATTCATGCGTTAGGGGCAGCCAAACAAGCCCTAAACGAATGCAAAGTCTCTTTATAACAAAATCGACCGATTCAGTTTTGCGTTCGCTGCATTCGTTCCAGTTCGTGTTATTCGATCAAAAACTCTTCATTCTATGCAAATACGCAAGATTCATGCGTTTGGAGCAGCCAAACAAGCCCCAAACGAATACGAAGTCGCTTTTCTACAAAACCGACCGATTCAGTTTTGCGCTCGCTGCATTCGTTCCAGTTCGTGTTATTCGATCAAAAACTCTTCATTTTATGCAAATACGGAAGATTCATGCGTTTGGAGCAGCCAAACAAGCCCCAAACGAATGCAAAGTCGCTTTATAACGAAATCGAACGATTGCGTTTTGCGCTCCCTGTAGGCGTTCCAGCTCGCCCAATTAGATAAAAAAACTCTTCATTCTATGCAAATACGCAAGATTCATGCGTTTGGAGCAGCCAAACAAGCCCCAAACGAATGCAAAGTCGCTTTATAACGAAATCGACCGATTCAGTTTTGCACTCGCTGCATTCGTTCCAGCTCGTCTTATTAGATAAAAAACTCTCCATTCTATGCAACCACGCAAGATTCATGCGTTTGGAGCAGCCAAACAAGCCCTAAACGAATGTAAAGTCGCTTAATAACGAAATCGAACGATTGCGTTTTGCGCTCCCTGTAGGCGTTCCAGCTCGCCTAATTAGATGAAAAAACTCTTCATTGTATGCAAATACGCAAGATTCATGCGTTTGGAGCAGCCAAACAAGCCCCAAACGAATGCAAAGTCGCTTTATAACGAAATCGACCGATTCAGTTTTGCGCTCGCTGCATTCGTTCCAGCTCGTGTTATTAGATCAAAAACTCTTTATTCTATGCGAATATGCAAGATTCATGCGTTTGGAGCAGCCAAACAAGCCCGAAATGAATGCAAAGTCGCTTTTCTACAAAACCGACCGATTCAGTTTTGCGCTCGCTGCATTCGTTCCAGTTCGTGTTATTCGATCAAAAACTCTTCATTTTATGCAAATACGGAAGATTCATGCGTTTGGAGCAGCCAAACAAGCCCCAAACGAATGCAAAGTCGCTTTATAATGAAATTCACCGATTCAGTTTTGCGCTCGCTGCAGGCGTTCCAGCTCGTCTAATTAGATGAAAAACTCTTCATTCTATGCAAATACGCAAGATTCATGCGTTTGGAGCAGCCAAACAAGCCCGAAACGAATGCAAAGTCGCTTTATAAAAAAATCGACCGATTCAGTTTTGCGCTCGCTGCATTCGTTCCAGCTCGTGTTATTTGATCAAAAACTCTTCATTCGATGCAAATACGCAAGATTCATGCGTTCGGAGCAGCCAAACAAGCCCGAAATGAATGCAAAGTCGCTTTATAACGAAATTGACCGATTCAGTTTTGCGCTCGCTGCAGGCGTTCCAGCTAGTCTAATTAGTTAAAAAAAACTCTTCATTCTCTGCAAATACGCAAGATTCATGCGTTTGGAGCAGCCAAACAAGCCCCAAACGAATGCAAAGTCGCTTTATAACGAAATTGACCGATTCAGTTTTGCGCTCGCTGCAGGCGTTCCAGCTCGTCTAATTAGATTAAAAACTCTTCATTCTATGCAAATACCCAAGATTCATGCGTTTGGAGCAGCCAAACAAGCCCGAAACGAATGCAAAGTCCCTTTATAACAAAATCGACCGATTTAGTTTTGCGCTCGCTGCATTCGTTCCAGCTCGTGTTTTTTAGATTAAAAACTCTCCATTCTATGCAAATACGCAAGATTCATGCGTTTGGAGCAGCCAAACAGGCCCCAAACGAATGCAAAGTCGCTATGCTACAAAACCGACCGATTCAGTTTTGCGCTCGCTGCATCCGTTCCAGTTCATGTTATTCGATCAAAAACTCTTCATTCTATGCAAATACGCAAGATTCATGCGTTTGGAGCAGCCAAACAAGCCCCAAACGAATGCAAAGTCGCTTTATAACAAAATCGACCGATTCAGTTTCGCGCTCGCTGCATTCGTTCCAGCTCGTGTTATTAGATCAAAAACTCTTTATTCTACGCGAATACGCAAGATTCATGCGTTTTGAGCAGCTAAACAAGCCCGAAATAAATGCAAAGTCGCTTTATAACGAAATTGACCGATTCAGTTTTGCGCTCGCTGCAGGCGTTCCAGCTCGTCTAATTAGATAAAAAAAACTTATCATTCTATGCAAATACGGAAGATTCATGCGTTTGGAGCAGCCAGACAAGTCCCAAACGAATGCGAAGTCGCTTTATAACGAATTCGAACGATTGCGTTTTGCGCTCCCTGTAGGCGTTCCAGCTCGCCTAATTAGATCAAAAACTTTTCATTCCATGCAAATACGCAAGATTCGAGCGTTTGGAGCAGCCCAACAAGCCCCAAACGAATGCAAGGTCGCTTTATAACGAAATTGACCGATTCAGTTTTGCTCTCGCTGCAGGCGTTCCAGCTCGTCTAATAAGATAAAAAAAACTCTTCATTCTATGCAAATACGCAAGATTCGAGCGTTTGGAGCAGCCAAACAAGCCCCAAACGAATGCAAAGTCGCTTTTCTAAAAAACCGACCGATTCCGTTTTGCGCTCGCTGCAGGCGTTCCAGCTCGTCTAATTAGATAGAAAAACTCTTTATTCTATGCAAATACGCAAGATTCGAGCGTTTGGAGCAGCCAAACAAGCCCCAAACGGATGCAAAGTCGCTTTATAATGAAATCGAACGATTGCGTTTTGTGCTCCCTGTAGGCGTTCCAGCTCGCCCAATAACATAAAAAACTTATCATTCTATGCAAATACGCAAGATTCATGCGTTCGGAGCAGCCAAACAAGCCCCAAACGAATGCAATGTCGCTTTATAACAAAATCGACCGATTCAGTTTTGCGCCAGCTGCATGCGTTCCAGCTCGTGTTATTAAATTAGAAACTCTTTATTTTATGCAAATACGCAAGATTCATGCGTTTCGAGCAGCCAAACAAACCCCAAACGAATGCAAAGTCGCTTTATAACGAAATCGAACGATTGCTTTTTGCGCTCCCTGTAGGCGTTCCAGCTCGCCTAATTAGATAAAAAAACTCTTCATTCTATGCAAATACGCAAGATTCATGCGTTTGGAGCAGCCAAACAAGCCCCAAACGAATGCGAAGTCACTTTATAACGAAATTGAACGATTGCGTTTTGCGCTCCCTGTAGGCGTTCCAGCTCGCCTAATTAGATAAAAAAAACTCCATTCTATGCAAATACGCAAGATTCATGCGTTTGGAGCAGCCAAACAAGCCCCAAACGAATGCAAAGTCGCTTTATAACGAAATCGACCGATTCAGTTTTGCGCTCGCTGCATTCGTTCCAGCTCGTGTTTATAGATCAAAAACTCTTTATTCAATGCGAATACGCAAGATTCATGCGTTTGGAGCAGCCAGACAAGCCCGAAATGAATGCAAAGTCGCTTTTCTACAAAACCGACCGATTCAGTTTTGCGCTCGCTGCATTCGTTCCAGTTCGTGTTATTCGATCAAAAACTCTTCATTTTATGCAAATACGGAAGATTCATGCGTTTGGAGCAGCCAAAAAAGCCCCAAACGAATGCAAAGTCGCTTTATAATGAAATTCACTGATTCAGTTTTGCGCTCGCTGCAGGCGTTCCAGCTCGTCTAATTAGATTGAAAACTCTTCATTCTATGCAAATACGCAAGATTCATGCGTTTGGAGCAGCCAAACAAGCCCGAAACGAATGCAAAGTCGCTTTATAACAAAATCCACCGATTCAGTTTTGCGCTTGCTGCATTCGTTCCAGCTCGTGTTATTTGATCAAAAACTCTTCATTCTATGCAAATACGCAAGATTCATGCGTTTGGAGCAACCAAACGGGCCCCAAACGAATGCAAAGTCGCTTTTCTACAATACCGACCGATTCAGTTTTGCGCTCGCTGCATTCGTTCCAGTTCGTGTCATTCGATCAAAAACTCTTCATTTTATGCAAATACGGAAGATTCATGCGTTTGGAGCAGCCAAACAAGCCCCAAAGGAATGCAAAGTCGCTTTATAACGAAATCGACCGATTCAGTTTTGCGCTCGCTGCATTCGTTCCAGCTCGTGTTATTAGATCAAAAACTCTTTATTCTATGCGAATATGCAAGATTCATGCGTTTGGAGCAGCCAAACAAGCCCGAAATAAATGCAAAGTCGCTTTTCTACAAAACCGACCGATTCAGTTTTGCGCTCGCTGCATTCGTTCCAGTTCGTGTTATGCGATCAAAAACTCTTCATTTTATGCAAATACGGAAGATTCATGCGTTTGGAGCAGCCAAACAAGCCCCAAACGAATGCAAAGTCGCTTTATAATGAAATTCACCGATTCAGTTTTGCGCTCGCTGCAGGCGTTCCAGCTTGTCTAATTAGATGAAAAACTCTTCATTCTATGCAAATACGCAAGATTCATGCGTTTGGAGCAGCCAAACAAGCCCGAAACGAATGCAAAGTCGCTTTATAACAAAATCGACCGATTCAGTTTTGCGCTTGCTGCATTCGTTCCAGCTCGTGTTATTTGATCAAAAACTCTTCATTCTATGCAAATACGCAAGATTCATGCGTTTGGAGCAACCAAACGGGCCCCAAACGAATGCAAAGTCGCTTTTCTACAAAACCGACCGATTCAGTTTTGTGCTCGCTGCATTCGTTGCAGTTCGTGTTATTCGATCAAAAACTCTTCATTTTATGCAAATACGGAAGATCCATGCGTTTGGAGCAGCCAAACAAGCCCCAAACGAATGCAAAGTCGCTTTATAACGAAATCGACCGATTCAGTTTTGCGCTCGCTGCATTCGTTCCAGCTCGTGTTATTAGATCAAAAACTCTTTATTCTATGCGAGTACGCAAGATTCAGGCGTTTGGAGCAGCCGAACAAGCCCGAAATAAATGCAAAGTCGCTTCATAACGAAATTGACCGATTCAGTTTTGCGCTCGCTGCAGGCGTTCCAGCTCGTCTAATAAGATAAAAAAAACTCTTCATTCTATGCAAATACGCAAGATTCGAGCGTTTGGAGCAGCCAAACAAGCCCCAAACGAATGCAAAGTCGCTTTTCTAAAAAACCGACCGATTCCGTTTTGCGCTCGCTGCAGGCGTTCCAGCTCGTCTAATTAGATAGAAAAACTCTTTATTCTATGCAAATACGCAAGATTCGAGCGTTTGGAGCAGCCAAACAAGCCCCAAACGGATGCAAAGTCGCTTTATAATGAAATCGAACGATTGCGTTTTGCGCTCCCTGTAGGCGTTCCAGCTCGCCTAATAACATAAAAAACTTATCATTCTATGCAAATACGCAAGATTCATGCGTTCGGAGCAGCCAAACAAGCCCCAAACGAATGCAATGTCGCTTTATAACAAAATCGACCGATTCAGTTTTGCGCCAGCTGCATGCGTTCCAGCTCGTGTTATTAAATTAGAAACTCTTTATTTTATGCAAATACGCAAGATTCATGCGTTTCGAGTAGCCAAACAAACCCCAAACGAATGCAAAGTCGCTTTACAACGAAATCGAACGATTGCTTTTTGCGCTCCCTGTAGGCGTTCCAGCTCGCCTAATTAGATAAAAAACTCTTCATTCTATGCAAATACGCAAGATTCATGCGTTTGGAGCAGCCAAACAAGCCCCAAACGAATGCGAAGTCACTTTATAACGAAATCGAACGATTGCGTTTTGCGCTCCCTGTAAGCGTTCCAGCACGCCTAATTAGATTAAAAAACTCCATTCTATGCAAATACGCAAGATTCATGCGTTTGGAGCAGCCAAACAAGCCCCAAACGAATGCAAAGTCGCTTTATAACGAAATCGACCGATTCAGTTTTGCGCTCGCTGCATTCGTTCCAGCTCGTGTTATTAGATCAAAAACTCTTTATTCTATGCGAATACGCAAGATTCATGCGTTTGGAGCAGCCAAACAAGCCCCAAACGAATGCAAAGTCGCTTTATAACGAAATCGAACGATTGAGCTTTGCGCTCGCTGTAGGCGTTCCAGCTCGTATCGTATGATCAAAAACTTTTCATCTTATGCAAATACGCAAGATTCATGCGTTTGGAGCAGCCAAACAAGCCTCAAACGAATGCGAAGTCGCTTTATAACGAAATCGAACGATTGCGTTTTGCGCTCCCTGTAGGCGTTCCAGCTCGCCTAATTAGATCAAAAACTATTCATTCTATGCAAATACGCAGGTTCGAGCGTTTGGAGCAGCCAAACAAGCCCCAAACGAATGCAAAGTCGCTTTATAACGAAATTAATCGATTCAGTTTTGCGCTCGCTGCATTCGTTCCAGCTCGTGTTATTAGATCAAAAACTCTTTATTTTATGCGAATACGCAAGATTCATGCGTTTGGAGCAGCCAAACAAGCCCCAAACGAATGCGAAGTCGCTTTATAACGAAATCGAACGATTGTGTTTTGCGCTAGCTGTAGGCGTTCCAGCTCGTCTTATTAGATAAAAAAAACTCTCCATTCTATGCAAATACGCAAGATTCATGCGTTAGGGGCAGCCAAACAAGCCCTAAACGAATGCAAAGTCTCTTTATAACAAAATCGACCGATTCAGTTTTGCGTTCGCTGCATTCGTTCCAGTTCGTGTTATTCGATCAAAAACTCTTCATTCTATGCAAATACGCAAGATTCATGCGTTTGGAGCAGCCAAACAAGCCCCAAACGAATACGAAGTCGCTTTTCTTCAAAACCGACCGATTCAGTTTTGCGCTCGCTGCATTCGTTCCAGTTCGTGTTATTCGATCAAAAACTCTTCATTTTATGCAAATACGGAAGATTCATGCGTTTGGAGCAGCCAAACAAGCCCCAAACGAATGCAAAGTCGCTTTATAACGAAATCGAACGATTGCGTTTTGCGCTCCCTGTAGGCGTTCCAGCTCGCCCAATTAGATAAAAAAACTCTTCATTCTATGCAAATACGCAAGATTCATGCGTTTGGAGCAGCCAAACAAGCCCCAAACGAATGCAAAGTCGCTTTATAACGAAATCGACCGATTCAGTTTTGCGCTCGCTGCATTCGTTCCAGCTCGTCTTATTAGATAAAAAACTCTCCATTCTATGCAACCACGCAAGATTCATGCGTTTGGAGCAGCGAAACAAGCCCTAAACGAATGTAAAGTCGCTTAATAACGAAATCGAACGATTGCGTTTTGCGCTCCCTGTAGGCGTTCCAGCTCGCCTAATTA
This sequence comes from Amblyteles armatorius, assembly GCA_933228735.2. Taxonomy (NCBI): domain Eukaryota; kingdom Metazoa; phylum Arthropoda; class Insecta; order Hymenoptera; family Ichneumonidae; genus Amblyteles; species Amblyteles armatorius. The sequence goes on along the minus strand of OW121688.1, from coordinate 5,146,906 downwards.
GATGAAAAAACTCTTCATTGTATGCAAATACGCAAGATTCATGCGTTTGGAGCAGCCAAACAAGCCCCAAACGAATGCAAAGTCGCTTTATAACGAAATCGACCGATTCAGTTTTGCGCTCGCTGCATTCGTTCCAGCTCGTGTTATTAGATCAAAAACTCTTTATTCTATGCGAATATGCAAGATTCATGCGTTTGGAGCAGCCAAACAAGCCCGAAATGAATGCAAAGTCGCTTTTCTACAAAACCGACCGATTCAGTTTTGCGCTCGCTGCATTCGTTCCAGTTCGTGTTATTCGATCAAAAACTCTTCATTTTATGCAAATACGGAAGATTCATGCGTTTGGAGCAGCCAAACAAGCCCCAAACGAATGCAAAGTCGCTTTATAACGAAATCGACCGATTCAGTTTTGCGCTCGCTGCATTCGTTCCAGCTCGTGTTATTAGATCAAAAACTCTTTATTCTATGCGAGTACGCAAGATTCATGCGTTTGGAGCAGCCGAACAAGCCCGAAATAAATGCAAAGTCGCTTCATAACGAAATTGACCGATTCAGTTTTGCGCTCGCTGCAGGCGTTCCAGCTCGTCTAATTAGATAAAAAAAACTCTTCATTCTATGCGAATACGCAAGATTCGAGCGTTTGGAGCAGCCAAACAAGCCCCAAACGAATGAAAAGTCGCTTTTCTACAAAACCGACCGATTCAGTTTTGCGCTCGCTGCATTCGTTCCAGTTCGTGTTATTCAATCAAAAACTCTTCATTTTATGCAAATACGGAAGATTCATGCGTTTGGAGCAGCCAAACAAGCCCCAAACGAATGCAAAGTCGCTTTATAACGAAATGGAACGATTGCGTTTTGCGCTCTCTGCATTCGTTCCAGCTCGTGTTATTAGATTAAAAACTCTTTATTTCATGCAAATACGCAAGATTCATGCGTTTCGAGCAGCCAAACAAGCCCCAAACGAATGCAAAGTCGCTTTATAACGAAATTGACCGATTCAGTTTTGCGCTCGCTGCAGGCGTTCCAGCTCGTCTAATTAGATCAAAAACTCTTCATTCTATGCAAATACGCAAGATTCATGCGTTTGGAGCAGCCAAACAAGCCCGAAACGAATGCAAAGTCGCTTTATAAAAAAATCGACCGATTCAGTTTTGCGCTCGCTGCATTCGTTCCAGCTCGTGTTATTTGATCAAAAACTCTTCATTCTATGCAAATACGCAAGATTCATGCGTTCGGAGCAGCCAAACAAGCCCGAAATGAATGCAAAGTTGCTTTATAACGAAATTGACCGATTCAGTTTTGCGCTCGCTGCAGGCGTTCCAGCTAGTCTAATTAGATAAAAAAAACTCTTCATTCTATGCAAATACGCAAGATTCGTGCGTTTGGAGCAGCCAAACAAGCCCCAAACGAATGCAAAGTCGCTTTTCTACAATACCGACCGATTCAGTTTTGCGCCCGCTGCAGGAGTTCCAGCTCGTCTAATTAGATAAAAAAAACTCTTTATTCTATGCAAATACGCAAGATTCGAGCGTTTGGAACAGCCAAACAAGCACCAAACGAATGCAAAGTCGCTTTTCTACAAAACCAACCGATTCAGTTTTGCGCTCGCTGCAGGCGTTCCAGCTCGTCTAATTAGATAGAAAAACTCTTCATTCAATGCAAATACGCAAGATTCATGCGTTTGGAGCAGCCAAACGGGCCCCAAACGAATGCAAAGTCGCTTCATAACGAAATTGACCGATTCAGTTTTGCGCTCCCTGTAGGCGTTCCAGCTCGCCTAATTAGATAAAAAAACTCTAGATTCTATGCAAATACGCAAGATTCACGCGTTTGGAGCAGCCAAACAAGCCCCAAACGAATGCGAAGTCGCTTTATAACGAAATCGAACGATTGCATTTTGCGTTCCCTGTAGGCGTTCCAGCTCGCCCAATTAGATAAAAAACTCTTCATTCTATGCAAATACGCAAGATTCATGCGTTTGGAGCAGATAAACAAGCCCCAAACGAATGCAAAGTCGCTTTATAACGAAATCGACCGATTCAGTTTTGCGCTCGCTGCATTCGTTCCAGCTCGTGTTATTAGATCAAAAACTCTTTATTCTATGCGAATACGCAAGATTCATGCGTTTGGAGCAGCCAAACAAGCCTCAAACGAATGCGAAGTCGCTTTATAACGAAATCGAACGATTGTGTTTTGCGCTAGCTGTAGGCGTTCCAGCTCGTCTTATTAGATAAAAAAACTCTCCATTCTATGCAACCACGCAAGATTCATGCGTTTGGAGCAGCCAAACAAGCCCTAAACGAATGCAAAGTCGCTTTATAACGAAATCGAACGATTGCGTTTTGCGCTCCCTGTAGGCGTTCCAGCTCGCCTAATTACATGAAAAAAACTCTTCATTCTATGCAAATATGCAAGATTCATGCGTTTGGAGCAGCCAAACAAGCCCCAAACGAATGCAAAAACGTATTATAACGAAATCGACCGATTCAGTTTTGCACTCGCTGCATTCGTTCCAGCTCGTGTTATTAGATCAAAAACTCTTTATTCTATGCGAATACGCAAGATTCATGCGTTTGGAGCATCCAAACAAGCCCGAAATGAATGCAAAGTCGCTTTTCTACAAAACCGACCGATTCAGTTTTGCGCTCGCTGCATTCGTTCCAGTTCGTCTAATTAGATTAAAAACTCTTCATTCTATGCAAATACGCCAGATTCATGCGTTTGGAGCGACCAAACAAGCCCGAAACGAATGCAAAGTCGCTTTGTAACAAAATCATCCGATTCAGTTTTGCGCTCGCTGCATTCGTTCCAGCTCGTGTTATTAGATTAAAAACTCTTCATTCTATGCAAATACGCAAGATTCATGCGTTTGGAGCAGCCAAACGGGCCCTAAACGAATGCAAAGTCGCTTTTCTACAAAACCGACCGATTCAGTTTTGCGCTCGCTGCATCTGTTCCAGTTCGTGTTATCCGATCAAAAACTCTTCATTTTATGCAAATACGCAAGATTCATGCGTTTGGAGCAGCCAAACAAGCCCCAAACGAATGCAAAGTCGCTTTATAACGAAATCGAACGATTGCGTTTTGCGCTCCCTTTAGGCGTTCCAGCTCGCCTAATTAGATCAAAAACTCCTCATTCTATGCAAATACGCAAGATTCGACCGTATGGAGCAGCCAAACAAGCCCCAAACGAATGCAAAGTCGCTTTATAACGAAACCGACCGATTCAGTTTTGCGCTCGCTGCATTCGTTCCAGCTCGTGTTATTAGATCAAAAACTCTTCATTCTATGCAAATACGCAAGATTCATGCGTTTGGAGCAGCCAAACGGGCCCCAAACGAATGCAAAGTCGCTTTATAACGAAATTGACCGATTCAGTTTTGCGCTCGCTGCATTCGTTCCAGTTCGTGTTATTCGATCACAAACTCTTCATTTTATGCAAATACGGAAGATTCATGCGTTTGGAGCAGCCAAACAAGCCCCAAACGAATGCAAAGTCGCTTTATAACGAAATCGAACGATTGCGTTTTGCGCTCCCTGTAGGCGTTCCAGCTCGCCTAATTAGATAAAAAAAACTCTTCATTCTATGCAAATACGCAAGAATCATGCGTTTGGAGCAGGCAAACAAGCCCCAAACGAATGCGAAGTCGCTTTATAACGAAATCGAACGATTGTGTTATAAAGTGTCTTATTAGATAAAAAAAACTCTCCATTCTATGCAAATACGCAAGATTCATGCGTTTGGAGCAGCCAAACAAGCCCTAAACGAATGCAAAGTCGCTTTATAACAAAATCGACCGATTCAGTTTTGCGCTCGCTGCATTCGTTCCAGCTCGTGTTATTAGATCAAAAACTCTTCATTTTATGCAAATACGCAAGATTCATGCGTTTGGAGCAGCCAAACGGGCCCCAAACGAATGCGAAGTCGCTTTATAACGAAATCGAACGATTGCGTTTTGCGCTCCCTTTAGGCGTTCCAGCTCGCCTAATTAGATCAAAAACTCCTCATTCTATGCAAATACGCAAGATTCGACCGTATGGAGCAGCCAAACAAGCCCCAAACGAATGCAAAGTCGCTTTATAACGAAACCGACCGATTCGGTTTTGCGCTCGCTGCATTCGTTCCAGCTCGTGTTATTAGATCAAAAACTCTTCATTCTATGCAAATACGCAAGATTCATGCGTTTGGAGCAGCCAAACGGGCCCCAAACGAATGCAAAGTCGCTTTATAACGAAATTGACCGATTCAGTTTTGCGCTCGCTGCATTCGTTCCAGTTCGTGTTATTCGATCACAAACTCTTCATTTTATGCAAATACGGAAGATTCATGCGTTTGGAGCAGCCAAACAAGCCCCAAACGAATGCAAAGTCGCTTTATAACGAAATCGAACGATTGCGTTTTGCGCTCCCTGTAGGCGTTCCAGCTCGCCTAATTAGATAAAAAAACTCTTCATTCTATGCAAATACGCAAGAATCATGCGTTTGGAGCAGGCAAACAAGCCCCAAACGAATGCGAAGTCGCTTTATAACGAAATCGAACGATTGTGTTATAAAGTGTCTTATTAGATAAAAAAAACTCTCCATTCTATGCAAATACGCAAGATTTATGCGTTTGGAGCAGCCAAACAAGCCCTAAACGAATGCAAAGTCGCTTTATAACAAAATCGACCGATTCAGTTTTGCGCTCGCTGCATTCGTTCCAGCTCGTGTTATTAGATCAAAAACTCTTCATTTTATGCAAATACGCAAGATTCATGCGTTTGGAGCAGCCAAACGGGCCCCAAACGAATGCGATGTCGGTTTATAACGAAATCGAACGATTGCGTTTTCCGCTCCCTGTAGGCGTTCCAGCTCGCCTAATTAGATCAAAAACTCTTCATTCTATGCAAATACGCAATATTCATGCGTTTGGAGCAGCCAAACAAGCCCGAAACGAATGCAAAGTCGCTTTATAACAAAATCGACCGATTCAGTTTTGCGCTCGCTGCATCCGTTCCAGTTCGTGTTATTCGATCAAAAACTCTTCATTCTATGCGAATGCGCAAGATTCATGCGTTTGGAGCAGCCAAACAAGCCCCAAACGAATGCGAAGTCGCTTTGTAACGAAATCGAACGATTGCGTTTTGCGCTCCCTGTAGGCGTTCCAGCTCGCCTAATTAGATAAAAAAAACTCATCATTATATGCAAATACGCAAGATTCATGCGTTTGGAGCAGCCAAACAAGCCCCAAACGAATGCAAAAACGCATTATAACGAAATCGACCGACTCAGTTTTGCGCTCGCTGCATTCGTTCCAGCTCGTGTTATTAGATCAAAAACTCTTAATTCTATGCAAATACGCAAGATTCATGCGTTTGGAGCAGCCAAACGGGCCCCAAACGAATGCAAAGTCGTTTCAAAACGAAATTGACCGATTCAGTTTTGCGCTCCCAGTAGGCGTTCCAGCTCGCCTAATTAGATTAAAAAACTCTTCATTCTATGCAAATACGCAAGATTCACGCGTTTGAAGCAGCCAAACAAGCCCCAAACGAATGCAAAGTCGCTTTATAACGAAATCGAACGATTGCGTTTTGCGCTCCCTGTAGGCGTTCCAGCTCGCCTAATTACATGAAAAAAACTCTTCATTCTATGCAAATATGCAAGATTCATGCGTTTGGAGCAGCCAAACAAGCCCCAAACGAATGCAAAAACGTATTATAACGAAATCGACCGATTCAGTTTTGCGCTCGCTGCATTCGTTCCAGTTCGTCTAATTAGATTAAAAACTCTTCATTCTATGCAAATACGCCAGATTCATGCGTTTGGAGCGACCAAACAAGCCCGAAACGAATGCAAAGTCGCTTTGTAACAAAATCATCCGATTCAGTTTTGCGCTCGCTGCATTCGTTCCAGCTCGTGTTATTAGATCAAAAACTCTTCATTCTATGCATTGGAGCAGCCAAACGGGCCCCAAACGAATGCAAAGTCGCTTTTCTACAAAACCGACCGATTCAGTTTTGCGCTCGCTGCATCTGTTCCAGTTCGTGTTATCCGATCAAAAACTCTTCATTTTGTGCAAATACGCAAGATTCATGCGTTTGGAGCAGCCAAACAAGCCCCAAACGAATGCAAAGTCGCTTTATAACGAAATCGAACGATTGCGTTTTGCGCTCCCTTTAGGCGTTCCAGCTCGCCTAATTAGATCAAAAACTCCTCATTCTATGCAAATACGCAAGATTCGACCGTATGGAGCAGCCAAACAAGCCCCAAACAAATGCAAAGTCGCTTTATAACGAAACCGACCGATTCAGTTTTGCGCTCGCTGCATTCGTTCCAGCTCGTGTTATTAGATCAAAAACTCTTCATTCTATGCAAATACGCAAGATTCATGCGTTTGGAGCAGCCAAACGGGCCCCAAACGAATGCAAAGTCGCTTTATAACGAAATTGACCGATTCAGTTTTGCGCTCGCTGCATTCGTTCCAGTTCGTGTTATTCGATCACAAACTCTTCATTTTATGCAAATACGGAAGATTCATGCGTTTGGAGCAGCCAAACAAGCCCCAAACGAATGCAAAGTCGCTTTATAACGAAATCGAACGATTGCGTTTTGCGCTCCCTGTAGGCGTTCCAGCTCGCCTAATTAGATAAAAAAAACTCTTCATTCTATGCAAATACGCAAGAATCATGCGTTTGGAGCAGGCAAACAAGCCCCAAACGAATGCGAAGTCGCTTTATAACGAAATCGAACGATTGTGTTATAAAGTGTCTTATTAGATAAAAAAAACTCTCCATTCTATGCAAATACGCAAGATTCATGCGTTTGGAGCAGCCAAACAAGCCCTAAACGAATGCAAAGTCGCTTTATAACAAAATCGACCGATTCAGTTTTGCGCTCGCTGCATTCGTTCCAGCTCGTGTTATTAGATCAAAAACTCTTCATTTTATGCAAATACGCAAGATTCATGCGTTTGGAGCAGCCAAACGGGCCCCAAACGAATGCGAAGTCGCTTTATAACGAAATCGAACGATTGCGTTTTGCGCTCCCTTTAGGCGTTCCAGCTCGCCTAATTAGATCAAAAACTCCTCATTCTATGCAAATACGCAAGATTCGACCGTATGGAGCAGCCAAACAAGCCCCAAACGAATGCAAAGTCGCTTTATAACGAAACCGACCGATTCGGTTTTGCGCTCGCTGCATTCGTTCCAGCTCGTGTTATTAGATCAAAAACTCTTCATTCTATGCAAATACGCAAGATTCATGCGTTTGGAGCAGCCAAACGGGCCCCAAACGAATGCAAAGTCGCTTTATAACGAAATTGACCGATTCAGTTTTGCGCTCGCTGCAGGCGTTGCAGCTCGTCTAATTAGATAAAAAACTTATCATTCTATGCAAATACGCGAGATTCGAGCGTTTAGAGCAGCAAAACAAGCCCCGAACGAATGCAAAGTCGCTTTATAACGAAATCGAACGATTGCGTTTTGCGCTCCCTGTAGGCGTTCCAGCTCGCTTGATTAGATAAAAAAAACTCTTCATTCTATGCAAATACGCAAGATTCTTGCGTTTGGAGCAGCCAAACAAGCCCTAAACGAATGCAAAGTCACTTTATAACAAAACCGACCGATTCAGTTTTGCGCTCGCTGCATTCGTCCCAGCTCGTGTTATTCGATAAGAAACTCTTCATTCTATGCAAATACGCAAGATTCATGCGTTTGGAGCAGCCAAACGTGCCCCAAACGAATGCAAAGTCGCTTTATCACGAAATTGACCGATTCAGTTTTGCGCTTGCTGCAGGCGTTCCAGCTCGTCGAATTAGATAAAAAAAACTTATCATTCTATGCAAATACGCCAGATTCGAGCGTCTAGAGCAGCCAAACAAGCCCCAAACGAATGCAAAGTCGCTTTTCTACAAAACCGACCGATTCAGTTTTGCGCTCGCTGCATTCGTTCCAGTTCGTGTTATTCGATCAAAAACTCTTCATTTTATGCAAATACGGAAGATTCATGCGTTTGGAGCAGCCAAACAAGCCCCAAACGAATGCAAAGTCGCTTTATAACGAAATTGACCGATTCAGTTTTGCGCTCGCTGCAGGCGTTCCAGCTCGTCTAATTAGATTAAAAACTCTTCATTCTATGCAAATACGCAAGATTCATGCATTTGGAGCAGCCAAACAAGCCCGAAACGAATGCAAAGTCGCTTTATAACAAAATCGACCGATTCAGTTTTGCGCTCGCTGCATTCGTTCCAGCTCGTGTTATTTGATCAAAAACTCTTCATTCTATGCAAATACGCAAGATTCATGCGTTTGGAGCAGCCAAACGGGCCCCAAACGAATGCAAAGTTGCATTATAACGAAATCGACCGATTGAGTTTTGCGCTAGTGTTGTGCCCCGGGTATAGCGATGATATTATTCGCATTATTCCTCGACCCCGATTATTTCAGTGCGAGGAATTCGGTTGCGTTACGCACCAGGCGTACGTCGAGCGTCGAACACCGAGCGTCGAGCGTCGATACTGCTGACGCAGCAGTTAGGCAACCGAGAGCGCCTCGGTAACTGGAGCATCGACTCGAGAATACCGGGGCGAGAATTACGAAAGGGAAAACATGCTCCAAATCCCGCTCGCGAAAAAGCGAGAATTTGGAAAGAAATTGTTTACAGGGTTTTTGTAAATATTAAACTCGCGCTAAATGTTAAGCGGACATACCTGCCCTCGAGGAATATATATAGAGGATCGAGAGCAGGTAGTCGGCAGTCTGAATACAATTCTGACCAGTACGGTTGAATACAAAAGATCGTTCCCAAAGGACTCAGAAAGGGAACAAGGGTGCATAGTGTACGCAATCGGTAAAATTCAAATAGCGATAAAATAAATAGTTAACCAAGTTATAGAACAACTAAACATTGTTAATTGACCATTATTTAACTTCGTTAAATAAATCATCATCGAACTCTGTTAAATAAACCATTACAAATAAATATTGTTTTATAAATATTGTGTCATTAATTCACGTGGGTTCCAACCCTTTACTGGATAATCCCGAGAAACAGTTTCACGCGAACCCGGAATAGCTAACCGGGATTCCGCGGCATAACACTAGCTTTAGGCGTTTCAGCTCGTCTTATTAGATCAAAAACTCTTCATTCTACGCAAATACGCAAGATTCATTTTCGAGCAGCCAAACAAGCCTCAAACGAATGCAAATTCGCTTTATAACGAAATCGAACGATTGCGTTTTGCGCTCCCTGTAGGCGTTCCAGCTCGCCGAATTAGATAAAAAAAAACTCTTCATTCTATGCAAATACGCAAGATTCGGGCGTTTGGAGCAGCCAAACAAGTCCCAAACGAATGCGAAGTCGCTTTATAACGAATTCGAACGATTGCGTTTTGCGCTCCCTGTAGGCGTTCCAGCTCACCTAATTAGATCAAAAACTCTTCATTCTATGCAAATACGCAAGATTCATGCGTTTGGAGCAGCCAAACAAGCCCCAAACGAATGCAAAGTCGCTTTATAACGAAATCGACCGATTCAGTTTTGCGCTCGCTGCATTCGTTCCAGCTCGTGTTATTAGATCAAAAACTCTTTATTCTATGCAAATACGCAAGATTCATGCGTTTGGAGCAGCTAAACGAGCCCCAAACAAATGCAAAGTCGCTTTTCTACAAAACCGACCGATTCAGTTTTGCGCTTGCTGCATTCGTTCCAGCTCGTGGTATTTGATCAAAAACTCTTCATTCTATGCAAATACGCAAGATTCATGCGTTTGGAGCAGCCAAACGGGCCCCAAACGAATGCAAAGTCGCTTTATAACGAAATTGACCGATTCAGTTTTGCGCTTGCTGCAGGCGTTCCAGCTCGTCTTATTAGATGAAAAACTCTCCATTCTATGCAAATACGCAAGATTCATGCGTTTGGAGCAGCCAAACAAGCCCCAAACGAATGCAAAGTCGCTTTATAACGAAATCGAACGATTGCGTTTTGGGCTCCCTGTAGGCGTTCCAGCTCGCCTGATTAGATAAAAAAAGCTCTTCATTCTATGCAAATACGCAAGATTCATGCGTTTGGAGCAGCCAAACAAGCCCCAAACAAATGCGAAGTCACTTTATAACGAAATCGAACGATTGCGTTTTGCGCTCCCTGTAGGCGTTCCAGCTCGCCTAATTAGATAAAAAAAACTCTTTATTCTATGCAAATACGCAAGATTCATGCGTTTGGAGCAGCCAAACAAGCCCCAAACGAATGCAAAAACGCTTTATAACGAAATCGACCGATTCAGTTTTGCGCTCGCTGCATTCGTTCCAGCTCGTGTTATGAGATCAAAAACTCTTCATTCTATGCAAATTTGCAAGATTCATGCGTTTGGAGCAGCCAAACGGGCCCCAAACGAATGCAAAGTCGCTTCATAACGAAATTGACCGATTCAGTTTTGCGCTCCCTGTAGGCGTTCCAGCTCGCCTAATTAGATCAAAAACTCTTCATTCTATGCAAATACGCAACATTCATGCGTTTGGAGCAGCCAAACAAGCCCGAAACGAATGCAAAGTCGCTTTATAACAAAATCGACCCATTCAATTTTGCGCTCGCTGCATCCGTTCCAGTTCGTGTTATTCGATCAAAAACTCTTCACTCTATGCGAATACGCAAGATTCATGCGTTTGGAGCAGCCAAACAAGCCCCAAACGAATGCGAAGTCACTTTGTAACGAAATCGAACGATTGCGTTTTGCGCTCCCTGTAGGCGTTCCAGCTCGCCTAATCAGATAAAAAAAACTCTTCATTCTATGCAAATACGCAAGATTCAAGCGTTTGGAGCAGCCAAACAAGCCCGAAACGAATGCAAAGTCACTTTATAACAAAATCGACCCATTCAATTTTGCGCTCGCTGCATCCGTTCCAGTTCGTGTTATTCGATCAAAAACTCTTCATTCTATGCGGATACGCAAGATTCATGCGTTTGGAGCAGCCAAACAAGCCCCAAACGAATGCGAAGTCACTTTATAACGAAATCGAACGATTGCGTTTTGCGCTCCCTGTAGGCGTTCCAGCTTGCCTAATTAGATCAAAAACTCTTTATTCTATGCGAATACGCAAGATTCATGCGTTTGGAGCAGCCAAACAAGCCCCAAACGAATGTGAAGTCCCTTTATAACGAAATCGAACGATTGTGTTTTGCGCTAGCTGTAGGCGTTCCAGCTCGTCTTATTAGATCAAAAACTCTTCATTCTACGCAAATACGCGAGATTCATTTTCGAGCAGCCAAACAAGCCTCAAACGAATGCAAATTCGCTTTATAACGAAGTCGAACGATTGCGTTTTGCGCTCCCTGTAGGCGTTCCAGCTCGCCGAATTAGATAAAAAAAACTTTTCATTCTATGCAAATACGCAAGATTCATGCATTTCGAGCAGCCAAACAAGCCCCAAACGAATGCAAAGTCGCTTTATAACGAAATCGAACGATTCAGTTTCGCGCTCGCTGTAGGCGTTCCAGCTCGTCTTAATAGATCAAAAACTCTTAATTCTATGCAAATACGCAAGATTCGAGCGTTTGAAGCAGCCAAACAAGAACCAAACGAATGCAAAGTCGCTTTTCTACAAAACCGACCGATTCAGTTTTGCGCTCGCTGCATTCGTTCCAGTTCGTGTTATTCGATCAAAAACCCTTCATTCTATGCAAATACGCAAGATTCATGCGTTTGGAGCAGCCAAACAAGCCCCAAACGAATGCAATGTCGCTTTATAACAAAATCGACCGATTCAGTTTTGCGCTCGCTGCATGCGTTCCAGCTCGTGTTATTAGATTAAAAACTCTTTATTTTATGCAAATACGCAAGATTCATCCGTTTCGAGCAGCCAAACAAGCCCCAAACGAATGCAAAGTCGCTTTATAACGAAATCGAACGATCGCTTTTTGCGCTCCCTGTAGGCCTTCCAGCTCGCCTAATTAGATAAAAAAAACTCTTCATTCTATGCAAATACGCAAGATTCATGCGTTTGGAGCAGCCAAACAAGCCCCAAACGAATGCGAAGTCGCTTTATAACGAAATCGAACGATTGTGTTATAAAGTGTCTTATTAGATGAAAAAAACTCTCCATTCTATGCAAATACGCAAGATTCATGCGTTTGGAGCAGCCAAACAAGCCCTAAACGAATGCAAAGTCGCTTTATAACAAAATCGACCGATTCAGTTTTGCGCTCGCCCTAGGCGTTCCAGCTCGTCTAATTAGATTAAAAACTCTTCGTTCTATGCAAATACGCAAGATTCGGGCGTTTGGAGCAGACAAACAAGCCCGAAACGAATGCAAAGTCGCTTTATAACAAAATCGACCGATTCAGTTTTGCGCTCGCTGCATTCGTTCCAGCTCGTGTTATTAGATCAAAAACTCTTCATTCTATGCAAATACGCAAGATTCATGCGTTTGGAGCAGCCAAACGGGCCCCAAACGAATGCAAAGTCGCTTTATAACGAAATTGACCGATTCAGTTTTGCGCTCGCTGCAGGCGTTCCAGCTCGTCTAATTAGATGAAAAACTTATCATTCTATGCAAATACGCGAGATTCGAGCGTTTAGAGCAGCAGAACAAGCCCCAAACGAATGCAAAGTCACTTTATAACGAAATCGAACGATTGCGTTTTGCGCTCCCTGTAGGTGTTCCAGCTCGCCTGATTAGATAAAAAAAACTCTTCATTCTATGCAAATACGCAAGATTCATGCGTTTGGAGCAGCCAGACAAGCCCCAAACGAATGCGAAGTCGGTTTATAACGAAATCGAACGTTTGCGTTTTGCGCTCCCTGTAGGCGTTCCAGCTCGCCTAATTAGATTTAAAAACTCTTCATTCTATGCAATTACGCAAGATTCATGCGTTTGGAGCAGCCAAACAAGCCCCAAACGAATGCGAAGTCGCTTTATAACGAAATCGAACGATTGTGTTTTGCGCTCGCTGTAGGCGTTCCAGCTCGCCTAATGAGATAAAAAAACTCTTCATTCTATGCAAATACGCAAGATTCATGCGTTTGGAGCAGCCAAACAAGCCCCAAACGAATGCGAAGTCGCTTTATAACGAAATCGGACGATTGTGTTTTGCGCTCGCTGTAGGCGTTCCAGCTCGTCTTATTAGATAAAAAAAACTCTCCATTCTATGCAAATACGCAAGATTCATGCGTTTGGAGCAGCCAAACAAGCCCTAAACGAATGCAAAGTCGCTTTATAACAAAATCGACCGATTCAGTTTTGCGCTCGCTGCATTCGTTCCAGCTGGTGTTATTGGATTAAAAACTCTTTTTTCTATGCAAATACGCAAGATTCATGCGTTTGGAGCAGCCAAACAGGCCCCAAACGAATGCAAAGTCGCTTTTCTACAAAACCGACCGATTCAGTTTTGCGCTCGCTGCATCCGTTCCAGTTCGTGTTATTCGATCAAAAACTCTTTATTCTATGCAAATGCGCAAGATTCATGCGTTTGGAGCAGCCAAACAAGCCCCAAACAAATGCGAAGTCGCTTTATAACGAAATCGAACGATTGTGTTTTGCGCTCGCTGTAGGCGTTCCAGCTCGTCTTATTAGATGAAAAACTCTCCATTCTATGCAAATACGCAAGATTCATGCGTTTGGAGCAGCCAAACAAGCCCCAAACGAATGCAAAGTCGCTTTATAACGAAATCGACCGATTCAGTTTTGCGCTTGCTGCATTCGTTCCAGCTCGTGTTATTAGATCAAAAACTCTTTATTCTATTTGAATACGCAAGATTCATGCGTTTGGAGCAGCCAAACAAGCCCGAAATGAATGCAAAGTCGCTTTATAACGAAATTGACCGATTCAGTTTTGCGCCCGCTGCAGGAGTTCCAGCTCGTCTAATTAGATAAAAAAAACTCTTTATTCTATGCAAATACGCAAGATTCAAGCGTTTGGAACAGCCAAACAAGCACCAAACGAATGCAAAGTCGCTTTTCTACAAAATCAACCGATTCAGTTTTGCGCTCGCTGCAGGCGTTCCAGCTCGTCTAATTAGATAGAAAAACTCTTCATTCTATGCAAATACGCAAGATTCATGCGTTTGGAGCAGCCAAACGGGCCCGAAACGAATGCAAAGTCGCTTCATAACGAAATTGACCGATTCGGTTTGCGCTCCCTGTAGGCGTTCCAGCTCGCCTAATTAGATCAAAAACTCTTCATTCTATGCAAATACGCAAGATTCATGCGTTTGGAGCAGCCAAACAAGCCCGAAACGAATGCAAAGTCGCTTTATAACAAAATCGACCCATTCAATTTTGCGCTCGCTGCATCAGTTCCAGTTCGTGTTATTCGATCAAAAACTCTTCATTCTATGCGAATACGCAAGATTCATGCGTTTGGAGCAGCCAAACAAGCCCCAAACGAATGCGAAGTCACTTTATAACGAAATCGAACGATTGCGTTTTGCGCTCCCTGTAGGCGTTCCAGCTCGCCTAATTCGATAAAAAAACTCTTCATTCTATGCAAATACGCAAGATTCATGCGTTTGGAGCAGCCAAACAAGCCCCAAACGAATGCAAAAACGCTTTATAACGAAATCGACCGATTCAGTTTTGCGCTCGCTGCATTCGTTCCTGCTCGTGTTATGAGATCAAAAACTCTTCATTCTATGCAAATTTGCAAGATTCATGCGTTTGGAGCAGCCAAACGGGCCCCAAACGAATGCAAAGTCGCTTCATAACGAAATTGACCGATTCAGTTTTGCGCTCCCTGTAGGCGTTCCAGCTCGCCTAATTAGATAAAAAAAACTCTTCATTCTATGCAAATACGCAAGATTCTTGCGTTTGGAGCAGCCAAACAAGCCCCAAACGAATGCAAAGTCGCTTTATAACGAAATCGAACAATTGCGTTTTGCGCGCCCTGTAGGCGTTTCAGCTCGCCCAATTAGATAAAAAAAACTCTTCATTTTATGCAAATACGCAAGATTCATGCGTTTGGAGCAGCCAAACAAGCCCTAAACGAATGCAAAGTCACTTTATAACGAAAACGACCGATTTAGTTTTGCGCTCGCTGCATTCGTTCCAGCTCGTGTTATTAGATCAAAAACTCTTTATTCTATGCGAATACGCAAGATTCATGCGTTTGGAGCAGCCAAACAAGCCCCAAACGAATGTGAAGTCCCTTTATAACGAAATCGAACGATTGTGTTTTGCGCTAGCTGTAGGCGTTCCAGCTCGTCTTATTAGATCAAAAACTCTTAATTCTATGCAAATACGCAAGATTCATGCGTTTGGAGCAGCCAAGCAAGCCCCAAACGAATGCAAAGTCGCTTCATAACGAAATCTACCGATTCAGTTTTGCGCTCCCTGTAGGCGTTCCAGCTCGCCTAATTAGATAAAAAAAACTCTAGATTCTATGCAAATACGCAAGATTCACGCGTTTGGAGCAGCCAAACAAGCCCCAAACGAATGCAAAGTCGCTTTATAACGAAATCGAACGATTGCATTTTGCGTTCCCGGTAGGCGTTTCAGCTCGCCCAATTAGATAAAAAACTCTTCATTCTATGCAAATACGCAAGATTCATGCGTTTGGAGCAGCCAAACAAGCCCCAAACGAATGCAAAGTCGCTTTATAACGAAATCGACCGATTCAGTTTTGCGCTCGCTGCATTCGTTCCAGCTCGTGTTATTGGATCAAAAACTCTCCATTCTATGCAAATACGCAAGATTCATGCGTTTGGAGCAGCCAAACAAGCCCCAAACGAATGCAAAGTCGCTTTATAACGAAATCGACCGATTCAGTTTTGCGCTTGCTGCATTCGTTCCAGCTCGTGTTATTAGATCAAAAACTCTTTATTCTACTTGAATACGCAAGATTCATGCGTTTGGAGCAGCCAAACAAGCCCGAAATGAATGCAAAGTCGCTTTATAACGAAATTGACCGATTCAGTTTTGCGCCCGCTGCAGGAGTTCCAGCTCGTCTAATTAGATAAAAAAAACTCTTTATTCTATGCAAATACGCAAGATTCGAGCGTTTGGAACAGCCAAACAAGCACCAAACGAATGCAAAGTCGCTTTTCTACAAAACCAACCGATTCAGTTTTGCGCTCGCTGCAGGCGTTCCAGCTCGTCTAATTAGATAGAAAAACTCTTCATTCTATGCAAATACGCAAGATTCATGCGTTTGGAGCAGCCAAACGGGCCCCAAACGAATGCAAAGTCGCTTCATAACGAAATTGACCGATTCAGTTTTGCGCTCCCTGTAGGCGTTCCAGCTCGCCTAATTAGATAAAAAAAACTCTAGATTCTATGCAAATACGCAAGATTCACGCGTTTGTAGCAGCCAAACAAGCCCCAAACGAATGCGAAGTCGCTTTATAACGAAATCGAACGATTGCATTTTGCGTTCCCTGTAGGCGTTCCAGCTCGCCCAATTAGATAAAAAACTCTTCATTCTATGCAAATACGCAAGATTCATGCGTTTGGAGCAGCCAAACAAGCCCCAAACGAATGCAAAGTCGCTTTATAACGAAATCGACCGATTCAGTTTTGCGCTCGCTGCATTCGTTCCAGCTCGTGTTATTAGATCAAAAACTCTTTATTCTATGCGAATACGCAAGATTCATGCGTTTGGAGCAGCCAAACAAGCCTCAAACGAATGCGAAGTCGCTTTATAACGAAATCGAACGATTGTGTTTTGCGCTAGCTGTAGGCGTTCCAGCTCGTCTTATTAGATGAAAAAACTCTCCATTCTATGCAACCACGCAAGATTCATGCGTTTGGAGCAGCCAAACAAGCCCTAAACGAATGCAAAGTCGCTTTATAACGAAATCGAACGATTGCGTTTTGCGCTCCCTGTAGGCGTTCCAGCTCGCCTAATTACATGGAAAAAACTCTTCATTCTATTCAAATACGCAAGATTCATGCGTTTGGAGCAGCCAAACAAGCCCCAAACGAATGCAAAAACGTATTATAACGAAATCGACCGATTCAGTTTTGCACTCGCTGCATTCGTTCCAGCTCGTGTTATTAGATCAAAAACTCTTTATTCTATGCGAATACGCAAGATTCATGCGTTTGGAGCATCCAAACAAGCCCGAAATGAATGCAAAGTCGCTTTTCTACAAAACCGACCGATTCAGTTTTGCGCTCGCTGCATTCGTTCCAGTTCGTCTAATTAGATTAAAAACTCTTCATTCTATGCAAATACGCAAGATTCATGCGTTTGGAGCGACCAAACAAGCCCGAAACGAATGCAAAGTCGCTTTATAACAAAATCATCCGATTCAGTTTTGCGATCGCTGCATTCGTTCCAGCTCGTGTTATTAGATCAAAAACTCTTCATTCTATGCAAATACGCAAGATTCATGCGTTTGGAGCAGCCAAACGGGCCCCAAACGAATGCAAAGTCGCTTTTCTACAAAACCGACCGATTCAGTTTTGCGCTCGCTGCATCTGTTCCAGTTCGTGTTATCCGATCAAAAACTCTTCATTTTATGCAAATACGCAAGATTCATGCGTTTGGAGCAGCCAAACAAGCCCCAAACGAATGCAAAGTCGCTTTATAACGAAATCGAACGATTGCGTTTTGCGCTCCCTTTAGGCGTTCCAGCTCGCCTAATTAGATCAAAAACTCCTCATTCTATGCAAATACGCAAGATTCGACCGTATGGAGCAGCCAAACAAGCCCCAAACGAATGCAAAGTCGCTTTATAACGAAACCGACCGATTCAGTTTTGCGCTCGCTGCATTCGTTCCAGCTCGTGTTATTAGATCAAAAACTCTTCATTCTATGCAAATACGCAAGATTCATGCGTTTGGAGCAGCCAAACAAGCCCCAAACGAATGCAAAAACGTATTATAACGAAATCGACCGATTCAGTTTTGCGCTCGCTGCATTCGTTCCAGCTCGTGTTATTAGATCAAAAACTCTTCATTCTATGCAAATACGGAAGATTCATGCGTTTGGAGCAGCCAAACGGGCCCCAAACGAATGCAAAGTCGCTTTATAACGAAATCGAACGATTGCGTTTTGCGCTCCCTGTAGGCGTTCCAGCTCGCCTAATTAGATAAAAAAACTCTTCATTCTATGCAAATACGCAAGAATCATGCGTTTGGAGCAGGCAAACAAGCCCCAAACGAATGCGAAGTCGCTTTATAACGAAATCGAACGATTGTGTTATAAAGCGTCTTATTAGATAAAAAAAACTCTCCATTCTATGCAAATACGCAAGATTCATGCGTTTGGAGCAGCCAAACAAGCCCTAAACGAATGCAAAGTCGCTTTATAACAAAATCGACCGATTCAGTTTTGCGCTCGCTGCATTCGTTCCAGCTCGTGTTATTAGATCAAAAACTCTTCATTTTATGCAAATACGCAAGATTCATGCGTTTGGAGCAGCCAAACGGGCCCCAAACGAATGCGAAGTCGCTTTATAACGAAATCGAACGATTGTGTTTTGCGCTAGCTGTAGGCGTTCCAGCTCGTCTTATTAAATAAAAAACTCTCCATTTTATGCAACTACGCAAGATTCATGCGTTTGGAGCAGCCAAACAAGCCCTAAACGAATGCAAAGTCGCTTTATAACGAAATCGAACAATTGCGTTTTGCGCTCCCTGTAGGCGTTCCAGCTCGCCTAATTACATAAAAAAAACTCTTCATTCTATGCAAATACGCAAGATTCAAGCGTTTGGAGCAGCCAAACAAGCCCCAAACGAATGCAAAGTCGCTTTATAACGAAATCGACCGATTCAGTTGTGCGCTCGCTGCATTCGTTCCAGCTCGTGTTATTAGATCAAAAACTCTTTGATCTACGCGAATACGCAAGATTCATGCGTTTGGAGCAGCCAAACAAGCCCGAAATGAATGCAAAGTCGCTTTATAACAAAATTGATCGATTCAGTTTTGCGCTCGCTGCAGGCGTTCCAGCTCGTCTAATTAGATTAAAAAACTCTTTATCCTATGCAAATACGCAAGATTCGGGCGTTTGGAGCCGCCAAACAAGCCCCAAACGAATGCAAAGTTCTTTTCTACAAAACCGACCGATTCAGTTTTGTGCTCACTGCATTCGTTCCAGTTTGTGTTATTCGATCAAAAACTCTTCATTTTATGCAAATACGCAAGATTCATGCGTTTGGAGCAGCCAAACTAGCCCCAAACGAATGCAAAGTCGCTTTATAACGAAATCGAACGATTGCGTTTTGCGCTCCCTGTAGGCGTTCCAGCTCGCCTAATTACATAAAAAAACTCTTCATTCTATGCAAATACGCAAGATTCATGCGTATGGAGCAGCCAAACAAGCCCGAAACGAATGCAAAGTCGCTTTATAAGGAAATCGACCGATTCAGTTTTGCGCTCGCTGCATTCGTTCCAGCTCGTGTTATTAGATCAAAAACTCTTTGATCTACGCGAATACGCAAGATTCATGCGTTTGGAGCAGCCAAACAAGCCCGAAATGAATGCAAAGTCGCTTTATAACAAAATTGATCGATTCAGTTTTGCGCTCGCTGCAGGCGTTCCAGCTCGTCTAATTAGATTAAAAAACTCTTTATCCTATGCAAATACGCAAGATTCGGGCGTTTGGAGCCGCCAAACAAGCCCCAAACGAATGCAAAGTTCTTTTCTACAAAACCGACCGATTCAGTTTGGTGCTCGCTGCATTCGTTCCAGTTCGTGTTATTCGATCAAAAACTTTTCATTTTATGCAAATACGGAAGATTTATGCGTTTGGAGCAGCCAAACAAGCCCTAAACGAATGCAAAGTCGCTTTATAACGAAATTGACCGATTCAGTTTTGCGCTCGCCGCAGGCGTCCCAGCTCGTCTAATTAGATTAAAAACTCTTCGTTCTATGCAAATACGCAAGATTCGGGCGTTTGGAGCAGACAAACAAGCCCGAAACGAATGCAAAGTCGCTTTATAACAAAATCGACCCATTCAGTTTTGCGCTCGCTGCATTCGTTCCAGCTCATGTTATTAGATCAAAAACTCTTCATTCTATGCAAATACGCAAGATTCATGCGTTCGGAGCAGCCAAACGGGCCCCAAACGAATGCAAAGTCACTTTATAACGAAATTGACCGATTCAATTTTGCGCTCGCTGCAGGCGTTCCAGCTCGTCTAATTAGATAAAAAACTTATCATTCTATGCAAATAAGCGAGATTCGAGCGTTTAGAGCAGCAAAACAAGCCCCAAACGAATGCAAAGTCGCTTTATAACGAAATCGAACGATTGCGTTTTGCGCTCCCTTTAGGCGTTCCAGCTCGCCTGATTAGATAAAAAAAACTCTTCATTCTATGCGAATACGCAAGATTCATGCGTTTGGAGCAGCCAAACGGGCCCCAAACGAATGCAAAGTCACTTTATAACGAAATTGACCGATTCAATTTTGCGCTCGCTGCAGGCGTTCCAGCTCGTCTAATTAGATAAAAAACTTATCATTCTATGCAAATACGCGAGATTCGAGCGTTTAGAGCAGCAAAACAAGCCCCAAACGAATGCAAAGTCGCTTTATAACGAAATCGAACGATTGCGTTTTGCGCTCCCTTTAGGCGTTCCAGCTCGCCTGATTAGATAAAAAAAACTCTTCATTCTATGCAAATACGCAAGATTCATGCGTTTGGAGCAGCCAAACGGGCCCCAAACGAATGCAAAGTCGCTTTATAACGAAATTGACCGATTCAGTTTTGCGCTCGCTGCAGGCGTTGCAGCTCGTCTAATTAGATAAAAAACTTATCATTCTATGCAAATACGCGAGATTCGAGCGTTTAGAGCAGCAAAACAAGCCCCGAACGAATGCAAAGGCGCTTTATATCGAAATCGAACGATTGCGTTTTGCGCTCCCTGTAGGCGTTCCAGCTCGCTTGATTAGATAAAAAAAACTCTTCATTCTATGCAAATACGCAAGATTCTTGCGTTTGGAGCAGCCAAACAAGCCCTAAACGAATGCAAAGTCACTTTATAACAAAACCGACCGATTCAGTTTCGCGCTCGCTGCATTCGTCCCAGCTCGTGTTATTCGATAAGAAACTCTTCATTCTATGCAAATACGCAAGATTCATGCGTTTGGAGCAGCCAAACGGGCCCCAAACGAATGCAAAGTCGCTTTATCACGAAATTGACCGATTCAGTTTTGCGCTTGCTGCAGGCGTTCCAGCTCGTCGAATTAGATAAAAAAAACTTATCATTCTATGCAAATACGCCAGATTCGAGCGTCTAGAGCAGCCAAACAAGCCCCAAACGAATGCAAAGTCGCTTTTCTACAAAACCGACCGATTCAGTTTTGCGCTCGCTGCATTCGTTCCAGTTCGTGTTATTCGATCAAAAACTCTTCATTTTATGCAAATACGGAAGATTCATGCGTTTGGAGCAGCCAAACAAGCCCCAAACGAATGCAAAGTCGCTTTATAACGAAATTGACCGATTCAGTTTTGCGCTCGCTGCAGGCGTTCCAGCTCGTCTAATTAGATTAAAAACTCTTCATTCTATGCAAATACGCAAGATTCATGCATTTGGAGCAGCTAAACAAGCCCGAAACGAATGCAAAGTCGCTTTATAACAAAATCGACCGATCCAGTTTTGCGCTCGCTGCATTCGTTCCAGCTCGTGTTATTTGATCAAAAACTCTTCATTCTATGCAAATACGCAAGATTCATGCGTTTGGAGCAGCCAAACGGGCCCCAAACGAATGCAAAGTTGCATTATAACGAAATCGACCGATTGAGTTTTGCGCTAGTGTTGTGCCCCGGGTATAGCGATATTATTATTCGCATTATTCCTCGACCCCGATTATTTCAGTGCGAGGAATTCGGTTGCGTTACGCACCAGGCGTACGTCGAGCGTCGAACACCGAGCGTCGAGCGTCGATACTGCTGACGCAGCAGTTAGGCAACCGAGAGCGCCTCGGTAACTGGAGCATCGACTCGAGAATACCGGGGCGAGAATTACGAAAGGGAAAACATGCTCCAAATCCCGCTCGCGAAAAAGCGAGAATTTGGAAAGAAATTGTTTACAGGGTTTTTGTAAATATTAAACTCGCGCTAAATGTTAAGCGGACATACCTGCCCTCGAGGAATATATATAGAGGATCGAGAGCAGGTAGTCGGCAGTCTGAATACAATTCTGACCAGTACGGTTGAATACAAAAGATCGTTCCCGAAGGACTCAGAAAGGGAACGACAAGGGTGCATAGTGTACGCAATCGGTAAAATTCAAATAGCGATAAAATAAATAGTTAACCAAGTTATAGAACAAATAAACATTGTTAATTGACCATTATTTAACTTCGTTAAATAAATCATCATCGAACTCTGTTAAATAAACCATTACAAATAAATATTGTTTTATAAATATTGTGTCATTAATTCACGTGGGTTCCAACCCTTTACTGGATAATCCCGAGAAACAGTTTCACGCGAACCCGGAATAGCTAACCGGGATTCCGCGGCATAACACTAGCTTTAGGCGTTTCAGCTCGTCTTATTAGATCAAAAACTCTTCATTCTACGCAAATACGCAAGATTCATTTTCGAGCAGCCAAACAAGCCTCAAACGAATGCAAATTCGCTTTATAACGAAATCGAACGATTGCGTTTTGCGCTCCCTGTAGGCGTTCCAGCTCGCCGAATTAGATAAAAAAAACTCTTCATTCTATGCAAATACGCAAGATTCGGGCGTTTGGAGCAGCCAAACAAGTCCCAAACGAATGCGAAGTCGCTTTATAACGAATTCGAACGATTGCGTTTTGCGCTCCCTGTAGGCGTTCCAGCTCACCTAATTAGATCAAAAACTCTTCATTCTATGCAAATACGCAAGATTCATGCGTTTGGAGCAGCCAAACAAGCCCCAAACGAATGCAAAGTCGCTTTATAACGAAAAAAACCGATTCAGTTTTGCGCTCGCTGCATTCGTTCCAGCTCGTGTTATTAGATCAAAAACTCTTTATTCTATGCGAATACGCAAGATTCATGCGTTTGGAGCAGCTAAACGAGCCCCAAACAAATGCAAAGTCGCTTTTCTACAAAACCGACCGATTCAGTTTTGCGCTCGCTGCATTCGTTCCAGCTCGTGGTATTTGATCAAAAACTCTTCATTCTATGCAAATACGCAAGATTCATGCGTTTGGAGCAGCCAAACGGGCCCCAAACGAATGCAAAGTCGCTTTATAACGAAATTGACCGATTCAGTTTTGCGCTTGCTGCAGGCGTTCCAGCTCGTCAAATTAGATAAAAAAAACTTATCATTCTATGCAAATACGTGAGATTCGAGCGTTTAGAGCAGCCAAACAAGCCCCAAACGAATGCAAAGTTGCATTATAACGAAATCGAACGATTCAGTTTTGCGCTCGCTGTAGGCGTTCCAGCTCGTCTTATTAGATCAAAAACTCTTCATTCTATGCAAATACGCAAGATTCATGCGTTTGGAGCAGCCAAACAAGCCCCAAACGAATGCAAAGTCGCTTTATAACGAAATCGACCGATTCAGTTTTGCGCTCGCTGCATTCGTTCCAGCTCGTGTTATTAGATCAAAAACTCTTTATTCTATGCGAATACGCAAGATTCATGCGTTTGGAGCAGCCAAACGAGCCCCAAACGAATGCAAAGTCGCATTCTAACGAAATTGACCGATTCAGTTTTGCGCTCGCTGCAGGCGTTCCAGCTCGTCTAATTAGATAAAGAAAACTCATCATTATATGCAAATACGCAAGATTCATGCGTTTGGAGCAGCCAAACAAGCCCCAAACGAATGCAAAAACGCATTATAACGAAATCGACCGACTCAGTTTTGCGCTCGCTGCATTCGTTCCAGTTCGTGTTATTCGATCACAAACTCTTCATTTTATGCAAATACGGAAGATTCATGCGTTTGGAGCAGCCAAACAAGCCCCAAACGAATGCAAAGTCGCTTTATAACGAAATCGAACGATTGCGTTTTGCGCTCCCTGTAGGCGTTCCAGCTCGCCTAATTAGATAAAAAAAAACTCTCCATTCTATGCAAATACGCAAGATTCATGCGTTTGGAGCAGCCAAACAAGCCCTAAACGAATGCAAAGTCGCTTTATAACAAAATCGACCGATTCAGTTTTCCGCTCGCTGCATTCGTTCCAGCTCGTGTTATTTGATCAAAAACTCTTCATTCTATGCAAATACGCAAGATTCATGCGTTTGGAGCAGCCAAACGGGCCCCAAACGAATGCAAAGTCGCGTTTCCACAAAACCGGCCGATTCAGTTTTGCGCTCGCTGCATCTGTTCCAGTTCGAGTTATTCGATCAAAAACTCTTCATTTTATGCAAATACGCAAGATTCATGCGTTTGGAGCAGCCAAACTAGCCCCAAACGAATGCAAAGTCGCTTTATAACGAAATCGAACGATTGCGTTTTGCGCTCCCTGTAGGCGTTCCAGCTCGCCTAATTACATAAAAAAACTCTTCATTCTATGCAAATACGCAAGATTCATGCGTATGGAGCAGCCAAACAAGCCCCAAACGAATGCAAAGTCGCTTTATAAGGAAATCGACCGATTCAGTTTTGCGCTCGCTGCAGGCGTTGCAGCTCGTCTAATTAGATAAAAAACTTATCATTCTATGCAAATGCGCGAGATTCGAGCGTTTAGAGCAGCAAAACAAGCCCCAAACGAATGCAAAGTCGCTTTATAACGAAATCGAACGATTGCGTTTTGCGCTCCCTTTAGGCGTTCCAGCTCGCCTGATTAGATAAAAAAAACTCTTCATTCTATGCGAATACGCAAGATTCATGCGTTTGGAGCAGCCAAACAAGCCCCAAACGAATGCAAAGTCGCTTTATAACGAAATCGAACGATTGCGTTTTGCGCGCCCTGTAGGCGTTTCAGCTCGCCCAATTAGATAAAAAAAAC
The DNA here is from genome assembly GCA_933228735.2 of Amblyteles armatorius. Taxonomy (NCBI): domain Eukaryota; kingdom Metazoa; phylum Arthropoda; class Insecta; order Hymenoptera; family Ichneumonidae; genus Amblyteles; species Amblyteles armatorius. Next base: position 5,122,102 of record OW121688.1, on the reverse strand, counting down.
TCTTCATTCTATGCAAATACGCAAGATTCATGCGTTTGGAGCAGCCAAACGGGCCCCAAACGAATGCAAAGTCGCTTTATAACGAAATTGACCGATTCAGTTTTGCGCTCGCTGCATCTGTTCCAGTTCGTGTTATTCGATCAAAAACTCTTCATTTTATGCAAATACGCAAGATTCATGCGTTTGGAGCAGCCAAACAAGCCCCAAACGGATGCAAAGTCGCTTTATAACGAAATCGAACGATTGCGTTTTGCGCTCGCTGCAGGCGTTCCAGCTCGTCTAATTAGATAAAAAAAACTCTTCATTCTATGCGAATACGCAAGATTCATGCGTTTGGAGCAGCCAAACAAGCCCCAAACGAATGCAAAGTCGCTTTATAACGAAATCGAACGATTGCGTTTTGCGCGCCCTGTAGGTGTTTCAGCTCGCCCAATTAGATAAAAAAAACTCTTCATTCTATGCAAATACGCAAGATTCATGCGTTTGGAGCAGCCAAACAAGCCCCAAACGAATGCAAAGTCGCTTTATAACGAAAAAAACCGATTCAGTTTTGCGCTCGCTGCATTCGTTCCAGCTCGTGTTATTAGATCAAAAACTTTTTATTCTATGCGAATACGCAAGATTCATGCGTTTGGAGCAGCCAAACAAGCCCCGAACGAATGTGAAGTCCCTTTATAACGAAATCGAACGATTGTGTTTTGCGCTGGCTGTAGGCGTTCCAGCTCGTCTTATTAGATCAAAAACTCTTCATTCTACGCAAATACGCGAGATTCATTTTCGAGAAGCCAAACAAGCCTCAAACGAATGCAAATTCGCTTTATAACAAAGTCGAACGATTGCGTTTTATGCTCCCTGTAGGCGTTCCAGCTCGCCGAATTAGATAAAAAAAACTCTTCATTCTACGCAAATACGCAAGATTCATGCATTTCGAGCAGCCAAACAAGCCCCAAACGAATGCAAAGTCGCTTTATAACGAAATCGAACGATTCAGTTTTGCGCTCGCTGTAGGCGTTCCAGCTCGTCCTATTAGATCAAAAACTCTTAATTCTATGCAAATACGCAAGATTCATGCGTTTGGAGCAGCCAAGCAAGCCCTAAACGAATGCAAAGTCGCTTTATAACAAAATCGACCGATTCAGTTTTGCGCTCGCTGCATTCGTCCCAGCTCGTGTTATTAGATCAAAAACTCTTTATTCTATGCGAATACGCAAGATTCATGCGTTTGGAGCAGCCAAACGAGCCCCAAACGAATGCAAAGTCGCTTTCTAACGAAATTGACCGATTCAGTTTGGCGCTCGCTGCAGGCGTTCCAGCTCGTCTAATTAGATAAAAAACTTATCATTCTATGCAAATACGCGAGATTCGAGCGTTTAGAGCAGCAAAACAAGCCCCAAACGAATGCAAAGTCGCTTTCTAACGAAATTGACCGATTCAGTTTTGCGCTCGCTGCAGGCGTTCCAGCTCGTCTGATTAGATAAAAAAAACTCTTCATTCTATGCAAATACGCAAGATTCGAGCGTTTGGAGCAGCCAAACAAGCCCCGAACGAATGCAAAGTCGCTTTTCTACAAAACCGACCGATTCAGTTTTGCGCTCACTGCATTCGTTCCAGTTCGTGTTTTTCGATCACAAACTCTTCATTTTATGCAAATACGGAAGATTCATGCGTTTGGAGCAGCCAAACAAGCCCCAAACGAATGCAAAGTCGCTTTTCTAAAAAACCGACCGATTCAGTTTTGCGCTGGCTGCAGGCGTTCCAGCTCGCCTGATTAGATAAAAAAAACTCTTCATTCTATGCAAATACGCAAGATTCACGCGTTTGGAGCAGCCAGACAAGCCCCAAACGAATGCGAAGTCGGTTTATAACGAAATTCAACGATTGCGTTTTGCGCTCCCTGTAGGCGTTCCAGCTCGCCTAATTAGATCAAAAACTCTTCATTCTATGCAAATACGCAAGATTCATGCGGTTGAAGCAGCCAAACAAGCCCCAAACGAATGCGAAGTCGCTTTATAACGAAATCGAACGATTGTGTTTTGCGCTAGCTGTAGGCGTTCCAGCTCGTCTTATTAGATAAAAAACTCTCCATTCTATGCAAATACGCAAGATTCATGCGTTTGGAGCAGCCAAACAAGCCCAAAACGATTGCAAAGTCGCTTTATAACAAAATCGACCGACTCAGTTTTGCGCTCGCTGCATTCGTTCCAGTTCGGGTTATTCGATCAAAAACTCTTCATTTTATGCAAATGCGGAAGATTCATGCGTTTGGAGCAGCCAAACAAGCCCCAAACGAATACAAAGTCACTTTATAACGAAATTGACCGATTCAGATTTGCGCTCGCTGCAGGGGTTCCAGCTCGTTTAATTAGATAAAAAAAACTCTTCATTCTATGCAAATACGCAAGATTCATGCGTTTGGAGCAGCCAAACAAGCCCTAAACGAATGCGAAGTCGCTTTCTAACGAAATTGATCGATTCAGTTTTGCGCTCGCTGTAGGCGTTCCAGCTCGTCTTATTAGATCAAAAACGCTTCATTCTATGCAAATACGCAAGATTCATGCGTTTGGAGCAGCCAAACAAGCCCCAAACAAATGCGAAGTCGCTTTGAAACGAAATCTAACGATTGTGTTTTGCGCTAGCTGTAGGCGTTCCAGCTCGTCTTTTTAGATAAAAAACTCTCCATTCTATGCAACTACGCAAGATTCATGCGTTTGGAGCAGCCAAACAAGCCCTAAACGAATGCAAAGTCGCTTTATAACGAAATCGAACGATTGCGTTTTGCGCTCCCTGTAGGCGTTCCAGCTCACCTAATTAGATAAAAAAAACTCTTCATTCTATGCAAATACGCAAGACTCATGCGTTTGGAGCAGCTAAACAAGCCCCAAACGAATGCAAAGTCGCTTTATAACGAAATCGACCGATTCAGTTTTGCGCTCGCTGCATTCGTTCCAGCTCGTGTTATTAGATCAAAAACTCTTTATTCTATGCGATTACGCAAGATTCATGCGGTTAGAGCAGCCAAACAAGCCCGAAATGAATGCAAAGTCGCTTTTCTACAAAACCGACCGATTCAGTTTTGGGCTCGCTGCATTCGTTCCAGTTCGTGTTATTCGATCAAAAACTCTTCATTTCATGCAAATACGGAAGATTCATGCGATTGGAGCAGCCAAACAAGCCCCAAACGAATGCAAAGTCGCTTTATAACGAAATTGACCGATTCAGTTTTGCGCTCGCTGCAGGCGTTCCAGCTCGTCTGATTAGATTAAAAACTCTTGATTCTATGCAAATACGCAAGATTCATGCATTTGGAGCAGCCAAACAAGCCCGAAACGAATGCAAAGTCGCTTTATAACAAAATCGACCGATTCAGTTTTGCGCTCGCTGCAGGGGTTCCAGCTCGTTTAATTAGATAAAAAAAACTCTTCATTCTATGCAAATACGCAAGATTCATGCGTTTGGAGCAGCCAAACAAGCCCTAAACGAATGCAAAGTCGCTTTATAACGAAATTGACCCATTCAGTTTTGCGCTCGCTGCAAGCGTTCCAGCTTGTCTAATGAGATTCAAAACTCTTCATTCTATGCAAATACGCAAGATTCATGCGTTTGGAGCAGCCAAACAAGCCCGAAACGAATGCAAAGTCGCTTTATAACAAAATCGACCGATTCAGATTTGCGCTCGCTGCATTCGTTCCAGCTCGTGTTATTTGATCAAAAACTCTTCATTATATGCAAATACGCAAGATTCATGCGTTTGGAGCAGCCAAACGGGCCCCAAACGAATGCAAAGTCGCTTTTCTACAAAACCGACCGATTCAGTTTTGCGCTCGCTGCATTCGATCCAGTTCGTGTTATTCGATCAAAAACTCTTCATTTTATGCAAATACGGAATATTCATGCGTTTGGAGCAGCCAAACAAGCCCCAAACGAATGCAAAGTCGCTTTCTAACGAAATTGACCGATTCAGTTTTGCGCTCGCTGCAGGCGTTTCAGCTCGTCTAATTAGATAAAAAAAACTCTCCATTCTATGCAAATACGCAAGATTCGAGCGTTTGGAGCAGCCAAACAAGCCCCAAACGAATGCAAAGTCGCTTTTCTACAAAACCGACCGATTCAGTTTTGCGCTCGCTGCATTCGTTCAAGTTCGTGTTATTCGATTAAAAACTCTTCATTTTATGCAAATACGGAAGATTCATGCGTTTGGAGCAGCCAAACAAGCCCCAAACGATTGCGAAGTCGCTTTATAACGAAATCGAACGATTGCGTTTTGCGCTCCCTGTAGGCGTTCCAGCTCGCCTAATTAGATAAAAAAACTCTTCATTCTATTTAAATACGCAAGATTCAAGCGTTTGGAGCAGCCAAACAACCCCCAAACGAATGCAAAGTCGCTTTATAACGAAATCGACCGATTCAGTTTTGCGCTCGCTGCATTCGTTCCAGCTCGTGTTATTAGATCAAAAACTCTTTATTCTATGCGAATACGCAAGATTCATGCGTTTGGAGCAGCCAAACAAGCCCGAAATAAATGCAAAGTCGCTTTATAACGAAATTGACCGATTCAGTTTTGCGGTCGCTGCAGGCGTTCCAGCTCGTCTAATTAGATAAAAAAAAACTCTTCATTCTATGCAAATACGCAAGATTCGAGCGTTTGGAGCAGCCAAACAAGCCCCAAACGAATGCGAAGTCACTTTATAACGAAATTGACCGATTCAGTTTTGCGCTCGGTGCAGGCGTTCCAGCTCGTCTAATTAGATAAAAAACACTTCATTCTATGCAAATACGCAAGAATCATGCGTTTGGAGCAGCCAAAAAAGCCCGAAACGAATGCAAAGTCGCTTTATAACAAAATCGACCGATTCAGTTTTGCGCTCGCTGCATTCGTTCCAGCTCGTGTTATTAGATCAAAAACTCGTCCTTCTATGCAAATACGCAAGATTCATGCGTTTGGAGCAGCCAAACGGGCCCCAAACGAATTCAAAGTCGCTTCATAACGAAATTGACCGATTCAGTTTTGCGCTCGCTGCAGGCGTTCCAACTCGTCTAATTAGATAAAAAACTTATCATTCTATGCAAATACGCGAGATTCGAGCGTTTAGAGCAGCCAAACAAGCCCCAAACGAATGCAAAGTCGCTTTATAACGAAATCGAACGATTGCGTTTTGCGCTCCCTGTAGACGTTCCAGCTCGCCTAATTAGATCAAAAACTCTTCATTCTATGCAAATACGCAAGATTCATGCGTTTGGAGCAGCCAAACAAGCCCCAAACGAATGCAAAGTCGCTTTATAACGAAATCGACCGATTCAGTTTTGCGCTCGCTGCATTCGTTCCAGCTCGTGTTATTAGATCAAAAGCTCTTTATTCTATGCGAATACGCAAGATTCATGCGTTTGGAGCAGCCAAACGAGCCCCAAACGAATGCAAAGTCGCTTTCTAACAAAATTGACCGATTCAGTTTTGCGCTCGCTGCAGGCGTTCCAGCTCGTCTAATTAGATTTAAAAAAATCTTCATTCTATGCAAATACGCAAGATTCGAGCGTTTGGAGCAGCCAAACAAGCCCCAAACGAATGCAAAGTCGCTTTTCTACAAAACCGACCGATTCAGTTTTGCGCTCGCTGCATTCGTTCCAGTTCGTGTTATTCGATCAAAAACTCTTTATTTTATGCAAATACGCAAGATTCATGCGTTTGGAGTAGCCAAACAAGCCCCAAACGAATGCAAAGTTGCATTGTAACGAAATCGATCGATTGAGTTTTGCGCTAGCTTTAGGCGTTCCAGCTCGTCTTATTAGATCAAAAACTCTTCATTCTACGCAAATACGCAAGATTCATGCGTTTCAAGCAGCCAAACAAGCCCCAAACGAATGCAAATTCGCTTTATAATGAAATCGAACGATTGCGTTTTGCGCTCCCTGTAAGCGTTCCAGCTCGCCTAATTAGATAGAAAAACTCTTCATTCTATGCGAATACGCAAGATTCATGCGTTTGGAGCAGCCAAACAAGCCCCAAACGAATGCGAAGTCGCTTTATAACGAAATGGAACGATTGTGTTTTGCGCTCGCTGTAGGCGTTCCAGCTCGGCTTATTAGATAAAAAAACTCTCCTTTCTATGCAAATACGCAAGATTCATGCGTTTGGAGCAGCCAAAAAAGCCCTAAACGAATGCAAAGTCGCTTTATAACAAAACCGACCGATTCAGTTTTGCGCTCGCTGCATTCGTTCCAGTTCGTGTTATTCGATCAGAACCTCTTCATTTTATGCAAATACGCAAGATTCATGCGTTTGGAGCAGCCAAACAAGCCCCAAAGAATGCAAAGTTGCATTATAACGAAATCGACCGATTGAGTTTTGCGCTAGCTTTAGGCGTTCCAGCTCGTCTTATTAGATAAAAAAAACTCTCCATTCTATGCAAATACGCAAGATTCATGCGTTTGGAGCAGCCAAACAAGCTCCAAACGAATGCAAAGTCGCTTTATAACGAAATCGAACGATTGCGTTTTGCGCTCCCTGTAGGCGTTCCAGCTCGCCTAATTACATCAAAAACTCCTCATTCTATGCAAATACGCAAGATTCGACCGTATGGAGCAGCCAAACAAGCCCCAAACAAATGCAAAGTCGCTTTATAACGAAACCGACCGATTCAGTTTTGCGCTCGCTGCATTCGTTCCAGCTCGTGTTATTAGATCAAAAACTCTTCATTCTATGCAAATACGCAAGATTCATGCGTTTGGAGCAGCCAAACGGGCCCCAAACGAATGCAAAGTCGCTTTATAACGAAATTGACCGATTCAGTTTTGCGCTCGCTGCATTCGTTCCAGTTCGTGTTATTCGATCACAAACTCTTCATTTTATGCAAATACGGAAGATTCATGCGTTTGGAGCAGCCAAACAAGCCCCAAACGAATGCAAAGTCGCTTTATAACGAAATCGAACGATTGCGTTTTGCGCTCCCTGTAGGCGTTCCAGCTCGCCTAATTAGATAAAAAAAACTCTTCATTCTATGCAAATACGCAAGAATCATGCGTTTGGAGCAGGCAAACAAGCCCCAAACGAATGCGAAGTCGCTTTATAACGAAATCGAACGATTGTGTTATAAAGTGTCTTATTAGATAAAAAAAACTCTCCATTCTATGCAAATACGCAAGATTCATGCGTTTGGAGCAGCCAAACAAGCCCTAAACGAATGCAAAGTCGCTTTATAACAAAATCGACCGATTCAGTTTTGCGCTCGCTGCATTCGTTCCAGCTCGTGTTATTAGATCAAAAACTCTTCATTTTATGCAAATACGCAAGATTCATGCGTTTGGAGCAGCCAAACGGGCCCCAAACGAATGCGAAGTCGCTTTATAACGAAATCGAACGATTGCGTTTTGCGCTCCCTTTAGGCGTTCCAGCTCGCCTAATTAGATCAAAAACTCCTCATTCTATGCAAATACGCAAGATTCGACCGTATGGAGCAGCCAAACAAGCCCCAAACGAATGCAAAGTCGCTTTATAACGAAACCGACCGATTCGGTTTTGCGCTCGCTGCATTCGTTCCAGCTCGTGTTATTAGATCAAAAACTCTTCATTCTATGCAAATACGCAAGATTCATGCGTTTGGAGCAGCCAAACGGGCCCCAAACGAATGCAAAGTCGCTTTATAACGAAATTGACCGATTCAGTTTTGCGCTCGCTGCAGGCGTTGCAGCTCGTCTAATTAGATAAAAAACTTATCATTCTATGCAAATACGCGAGATTCGAGCGTTTAGAGCAGCAAAACAAGCCCCGAACGAATGCAAAGTCGCTTTATAACGAAATCGAACGATTGCGTTTTGCGCTCCCTGTAGGCGTTCCAGCTCGCTTGATTAGATAAAAAAAACTCTTCATTCTATGCAAATACGCAAGATTCTTGCGTTTGGAGCAGCCAAACAAGCCCTAAACGAATGCAAAGTCACTTTATAACAAAACCGACCGATTCAGTTTTGCGCTCGCTGCATTCGTCCCAGCTCGTGTTATTCGATAAGAAACTCTTCATTCTATGCAAATACGCAAGATTCATGCGTTTGGAGCAGCCAAACGTGCCCCAAACGAATGCAAAGTCGCTTTATCACGAAATTGACCGATTCAGTTTTGCGCTTGCTGCAGGCGTTCCAGCTCGTCGAATTAGATAAAAAAAACTTATCATTCTATGCAAATACGCCAGATTCGAGCGTCTAGAGCAGCCAAACAAGCCCCAAACGAATGCAAAGTCGCTTTTCTACAAAACCGACCGATTCAGTTTTGCGCTCGCTGCATTCGTTCCAGTTCGTGTTATTCGATCAAAAACTCTTCATTTTATGCAAATACGGAAGATTCATGCGTTTGGAGCAGCCAAACAAGCCCCAAACGAATGCAAAGTCGCTTTATAACGAAATTGACCGATTCAGTTTTGCGCTCGCTGCAGGCGTTCCAGCTCGTCTAATTAGATTAAAAACTCTTCATTCTATGCAAATACGCAAGATTCATGCATTTGGAGCAGCCAAACAAGCCCGAAACGAATGCAAAGTCGCTTTATAACAAAATCGACCGATTCAGTTTTGCGCTCGCTGCATTCGTTCCAGCTCGTGTTATTTGATCAAAAACTCTTCATTCTATGCAAATACGCAAGATTCATGCGTTTGGAGCAGCCAAACGGGCCCCAAACGAATGCAAAGTTGCATTATAACGAAATCGACCGATTGAGTTTTGCGCTAGTGTTGTGCCCCGGGTATAGCGATGATATTATTCGCATTATTCCTCGACCCCGATTATTTCAGTGCGAGGAATTCGGTTGCGTTACGCACCAGGCGTACGTCGAGCGTCGAACACCGAGCGTCGAGCGTCGATACTGCTGACGCAGCAGTTAGGCAACCGAGAGCGCCTCGGTAACTGGAGCATCGACTCGAGAATACCGGGGCGAGAATTACGAAAGGGAAAACATGCTCCAAATCCCGCTCGCGAAAAAGCGAGAATTTGGAAAGAAATTGTTTACAGGGTTTTTGTAAATATTAAACTCGCGCTAAATGTTAAGCGGACATACCTGCCCTCGAGGAATATATATAGAGGATCGAGAGCAGGTAGTCGGCAGTCTGAATACAATTCTGACCAGTACGGTTGAATACAAAAGATCGTTCCCAAAGGACTCAGAAAGGGAACAAGGGTGCATAGTGTACGCAATCGGTAAAATTCAAATAGCGATAAAATAAATAGTTAACCAAGTTATAGAACAACTAAACATTGTTAATTGACCATTATTTAACTTCGTTAAATAAATCATCATCGAACTCTGTTAAATAAACCATTACAAATAAATATTGTTTTATAAATATTGTGTCATTAATTCACGTGGGTTCCAACCCTTTACTGGATAATCCCGAGAAACAGTTTCACGCGAACCCGGAATAGCTAACCGGGATTCCGCGGCATAACACTAGCTTTAGGCGTTTCAGCTCGTCTTATTAGATCAAAAACTCTTCATTCTACGCAAATACGCAAGATTCATTTTCGAGCAGCCAAACAAGCCTCAAACGAATGCAAATTCGCTTTATAACGAAATCGAACGATTGCGTTTTGCGCTCCCTGTAGGCGTTCCAGCTCGCCGAATTAGATAAAAAAAAACTCTTCATTCTATGCAAATACGCAAGATTCGGGCGTTTGGAGCAGCCAAACAAGTCCCAAACGAATGCGAAGTCGCTTTATAACGAATTCGAACGATTGCGTTTTGCGCTCCCTGTAGGCGTTCCAGCTCACCTAATTAGATCAAAAACTCTTCATTCTATGCAAATACGCAAGATTCATGCGTTTGGAGCAGCCAAACAAGCCCCAAACGAATGCAAAGTCGCTTTATAACGAAATCGACCGATTCAGTTTTGCGCTCGCTGCATTCGTTCCAGCTCGTGTTATTAGATCAAAAACTCTTTATTCTATGCAAATACGCAAGATTCATGCGTTTGGAGCAGCTAAACGAGCCCCAAACAAATGCAAAGTCGCTTTTCTACAAAACCGACCGATTCAGTTTTGCGCTTGCTGCATTCGTTCCAGCTCGTGGTATTTGATCAAAAACTCTTCATTCTATGCAAATACGCAAGATTCATGCGTTTGGAGCAGCCAAACGGGCCCCAAACGAATGCAAAGTCGCTTTATAACGAAATTGACCGATTCAGTTTTGCGCTTGCTGCAGGCGTTCCAGCTCGTCTTATTAGATGAAAAACTCTCCATTCTATGCAAATACGCAAGATTCATGCGTTTGGAGCAGCCAAACAAGCCCCAAACGAATGCAAAGTCGCTTTATAACGAAATCGAACGATTGCGTTTTGGGCTCCCTGTAGGCGTTCCAGCTCGCCTGATTAGATAAAAAAAGCTCTTCATTCTATGCAAATACGCAAGATTCATGCGTTTGGAGCAGCCAAACAAGCCCCAAACAAATGCGAAGTCACTTTATAACGAAATCGAACGATTGCGTTTTGCGCTCCCTGTAGGCGTTCCAGCTCGCCTAATTAGATAAAAAAAACTCTTTATTCTATGCAAATACGCAAGATTCATGCGTTTGGAGCAGCCAAACAAGCCCCAAACGAATGCAAAAACGCTTTATAACGAAATCGACCGATTCAGTTTTGCGCTCGCTGCATTCGTTCCAGCTCGTGTTATGAGATCAAAAACTCTTCATTCTATGCAAATTTGCAAGATTCATGCGTTTGGAGCAGCCAAACGGGCCCCAAACGAATGCAAAGTCGCTTCATAACGAAATTGACCGATTCAGTTTTGCGCTCCCTGTAGGCGTTCCAGCTCGCCTAATTAGATCAAAAACTCTTCATTCTATGCAAATACGCAACATTCATGCGTTTGGAGCAGCCAAACAAGCCCGAAACGAATGCAAAGTCGCTTTATAACAAAATCGACCCATTCAATTTTGCGCTCGCTGCATCCGTTCCAGTTCGTGTTATTCGATCAAAAACTCTTCACTCTATGCGAATACGCAAGATTCATGCGTTTGGAGCAGCCAAACAAGCCCCAAACGAATGCGAAGTCACTTTGTAACGAAATCGAACGATTGCGTTTTGCGCTCCCTGTAGGCGTTCCAGCTCGCCTAATCAGATAAAAAAAACTCTTCATTCTATGCAAATACGCAAGATTCAAGCGTTTGGAGCAGCCAAACAAGCCCGAAACGAATGCAAAGTCACTTTATAACAAAATCGACCCATTCAATTTTGCGCTCGCTGCATCCGTTCCAGTTCGTGTTATTCGATCAAAAACTCTTCATTCTATGCGGATACGCAAGATTCATGCGTTTGGAGCAGCCAAACAAGCCCCAAACGAATGCGAAGTCACTTTATAACGAAATCGAACGATTGCGTTTTGCGCTCCCTGTAGGCGTTCCAGCTTGCCTAATTAGATCAAAAACTCTTTATTCTATGCGAATACGCAAGATTCATGCGTTTGGAGCAGCCAAACAAGCCCCAAACGAATGTGAAGTCCCTTTATAACGAAATCGAACGATTGTGTTTTGCGCTAGCTGTAGGCGTTCCAGCTCGTCTTATTAGATCAAAAACTCTTCATTCTACGCAAATACGCGAGATTCATTTTCGAGCAGCCAAACAAGCCTCAAACGAATGCAAATTCGCTTTATAACGAAGTCGAACGATTGCGTTTTGCGCTCCCTGTAGGCGTTCCAGCTCGCCGAATTAGATAAAAAAAACTTTTCATTCTATGCAAATACGCAAGATTCATGCATTTCGAGCAGCCAAACAAGCCCCAAACGAATGCAAAGTCGCTTTATAACGAAATCGAACGATTCAGTTTCGCGCTCGCTGTAGGCGTTCCAGCTCGTCTTAATAGATCAAAAACTCTTAATTCTATGCAAATACGCAAGATTCGAGCGTTTGAAGCAGCCAAACAAGAACCAAACGAATGCAAAGTCGCTTTTCTACAAAACCGACCGATTCAGTTTTGCGCTCGCTGCATTCGTTCCAGTTCGTGTTATTCGATCAAAAACCCTTCATTCTATGCAAATACGCAAGATTCATGCGTTTGGAGCAGCCAAACAAGCCCCAAACGAATGCAATGTCGCTTTATAACAAAATCGACCGATTCAGTTTTGCGCTCGCTGCATGCGTTCCAGCTCGTGTTATTAGATTAAAAACTCTTTATTTTATGCAAATACGCAAGATTCATCCGTTTCGAGCAGCCAAACAAGCCCCAAACGAATGCAAAGTCGCTTTATAACGAAATCGAACGATCGCTTTTTGCGCTCCCTGTAGGCCTTCCAGCTCGCCTAATTAGATAAAAAAAACTCTTCATTCTATGCAAATACGCAAGATTCATGCGTTTGGAGCAGCCAAACAAGCCCCAAACGAATGCGAAGTCGCTTTATAACGAAATCGAACGATTGTGTTATAAAGTGTCTTATTAGATGAAAAAAACTCTCCATTCTATGCAAATACGCAAGATTCATGCGTTTGGAGCAGCCAAACAAGCCCTAAACGAATGCAAAGTCGCTTTATAACAAAATCGACCGATTCAGTTTTGCGCTCGCCCTAGGCGTTCCAGCTCGTCTAATTAGATTAAAAACTCTTCGTTCTATGCAAATACGCAAGATTCGGGCGTTTGGAGCAGACAAACAAGCCCGAAACGAATGCAAAGTCGCTTTATAACAAAATCGACCGATTCAGTTTTGCGCTCGCTGCATTCGTTCCAGCTCGTGTTATTAGATCAAAAACTCTTCATTCTATGCAAATACGCAAGATTCATGCGTTTGGAGCAGCCAAACGGGCCCCAAACGAATGCAAAGTCGCTTTATAACGAAATTGACCGATTCAGTTTTGCGCTCGCTGCAGGCGTTCCAGCTCGTCTAATTAGATGAAAAACTTATCATTCTATGCAAATACGCGAGATTCGAGCGTTTAGAGCAGCAGAACAAGCCCCAAACGAATGCAAAGTCACTTTATAACGAAATCGAACGATTGCGTTTTGCGCTCCCTGTAGGTGTTCCAGCTCGCCTGATTAGATAAAAAAAACTCTTCATTCTATGCAAATACGCAAGATTCATGCGTTTGGAGCAGCCAGACAAGCCCCAAACGAATGCGAAGTCGGTTTATAACGAAATCGAACGTTTGCGTTTTGCGCTCCCTGTAGGCGTTCCAGCTCGCCTAATTAGATTTAAAAACTCTTCATTCTATGCAATTACGCAAGATTCATGCGTTTGGAGCAGCCAAACAAGCCCCAAACGAATGCGAAGTCGCTTTATAACGAAATCGAACGATTGTGTTTTGCGCTCGCTGTAGGCGTTCCAGCTCGCCTAATGAGATAAAAAAACTCTTCATTCTATGCAAATACGCAAGATTCATGCGTTTGGAGCAGCCAAACAAGCCCCAAACGAATGCGAAGTCGCTTTATAACGAAATCGGACGATTGTGTTTTGCGCTCGCTGTAGGCGTTCCAGCTCGTCTTATTAGATAAAAAAAACTCTCCATTCTATGCAAATACGCAAGATTCATGCGTTTGGAGCAGCCAAACAAGCCCTAAACGAATGCAAAGTCGCTTTATAACAAAATCGACCGATTCAGTTTTGCGCTCGCTGCATTCGTTCCAGCTGGTGTTATTGGATTAAAAACTCTTTTTTCTATGCAAATACGCAAGATTCATGCGTTTGGAGCAGCCAAACAGGCCCCAAACGAATGCAAAGTCGCTTTTCTACAAAACCGACCGATTCAGTTTTGCGCTCGCTGCATCCGTTCCAGTTCGTGTTATTCGATCAAAAACTCTTTATTCTATGCAAATGCGCAAGATTCATGCGTTTGGAGCAGCCAAACAAGCCCCAAACAAATGCGAAGTCGCTTTATAACGAAATCGAACGATTGTGTTTTGCGCTCGCTGTAGGCGTTCCAGCTCGTCTTATTAGATGAAAAACTCTCCATTCTATGCAAATACGCAAGATTCATGCGTTTGGAGCAGCCAAACAAGCCCCAAACGAATGCAAAGTCGCTTTATAACGAAATCGACCGATTCAGTTTTGCGCTTGCTGCATTCGTTCCAGCTCGTGTTATTAGATCAAAAACTCTTTATTCTATTTGAATACGCAAGATTCATGCGTTTGGAGCAGCCAAACAAGCCCGAAATGAATGCAAAGTCGCTTTATAACGAAATTGACCGATTCAGTTTTGCGCCCGCTGCAGGAGTTCCAGCTCGTCTAATTAGATAAAAAAAACTCTTTATTCTATGCAAATACGCAAGATTCAAGCGTTTGGAACAGCCAAACAAGCACCAAACGAATGCAAAGTCGCTTTTCTACAAAATCAACCGATTCAGTTTTGCGCTCGCTGCAGGCGTTCCAGCTCGTCTAATTAGATAGAAAAACTCTTCATTCTATGCAAATACGCAAGATTCATGCGTTTGGAGCAGCCAAACGGGCCCGAAACGAATGCAAAGTCGCTTCATAACGAAATTGACCGATTCGGTTTGCGCTCCCTGTAGGCGTTCCAGCTCGCCTAATTAGATCAAAAACTCTTCATTCTATGCAAATACGCAAGATTCATGCGTTTGGAGCAGCCAAACAAGCCCGAAACGAATGCAAAGTCGCTTTATAACAAAATCGACCCATTCAATTTTGCGCTCGCTGCATCAGTTCCAGTTCGTGTTATTCGATCAAAAACTCTTCATTCTATGCGAATACGCAAGATTCATGCGTTTGGAGCAGCCAAACAAGCCCCAAACGAATGCGAAGTCACTTTATAACGAAATCGAACGATTGCGTTTTGCGCTCCCTGTAGGCGTTCCAGCTCGCCTAATTCGATAAAAAAACTCTTCATTCTATGCAAATACGCAAGATTCATGCGTTTGGAGCAGCCAAACAAGCCCCAAACGAATGCAAAAACGCTTTATAACGAAATCGACCGATTCAGTTTTGCGCTCGCTGCATTCGTTCCTGCTCGTGTTATGAGATCAAAAACTCTTCATTCTATGCAAATTTGCAAGATTCATGCGTTTGGAGCAGCCAAACGGGCCCCAAACGAATGCAAAGTCGCTTCATAACGAAATTGACCGATTCAGTTTTGCGCTCCCTGTAGGCGTTCCAGCTCGCCTAATTAGATAAAAAAAACTCTTCATTCTATGCAAATACGCAAGATTCTTGCGTTTGGAGCAGCCAAACAAGCCCCAAACGAATGCAAAGTCGCTTTATAACGAAATCGAACAATTGCGTTTTGCGCGCCCTGTAGGCGTTTCAGCTCGCCCAATTAGATAAAAAAAACTCTTCATTTTATGCAAATACGCAAGATTCATGCGTTTGGAGCAGCCAAACAAGCCCTAAACGAATGCAAAGTCACTTTATAACGAAAACGACCGATTTAGTTTTGCGCTCGCTGCATTCGTTCCAGCTCGTGTTATTAGATCAAAAACTCTTTATTCTATGCGAATACGCAAGATTCATGCGTTTGGAGCAGCCAAACAAGCCCCAAACGAATGTGAAGTCCCTTTATAACGAAATCGAACGATTGTGTTTTGCGCTAGCTGTAGGCGTTCCAGCTCGTCTTATTAGATCAAAAACTCTTAATTCTATGCAAATACGCAAGATTCATGCGTTTGGAGCAGCCAAGCAAGCCCCAAACGAATGCAAAGTCGCTTCATAACGAAATCTACCGATTCAGTTTTGCGCTCCCTGTAGGCGTTCCAGCTCGCCTAATTAGATAAAAAAAACTCTAGATTCTATGCAAATACGCAAGATTCACGCGTTTGGAGCAGCCAAACAAGCCCCAAACGAATGCAAAGTCGCTTTATAACGAAATCGAACGATTGCATTTTGCGTTCCCGGTAGGCGTTTCAGCTCGCCCAATTAGATAAAAAACTCTTCATTCTATGCAAATACGCAAGATTCATGCGTTTGGAGCAGCCAAACAAGCCCCAAACGAATGCAAAGTCGCTTTATAACGAAATCGACCGATTCAGTTTTGCGCTCGCTGCATTCGTTCCAGCTCGTGTTATTGGATCAAAAACTCTCCATTCTATGCAAATACGCAAGATTCATGCGTTTGGAGCAGCCAAACAAGCCCCAAACGAATGCAAAGTCGCTTTATAACGAAATCGACCGATTCAGTTTTGCGCTTGCTGCATTCGTTCCAGCTCGTGTTATTAGATAAAAAACTCTTTATTCTACTTGAATACGCAAGATTCATGCGTTTGGAGCAGCCAAACAAGCCCGAAATGAATGCAACGTCGCTTTATAACGAAATTGACCGATTCAGTTTTGCGCCCGCTGCAGGAGTTCCAGCTCGTCTAATTAGATAAAAAAAACTCTTTATTCTATGCAAATACGCAAGATTCGAGCGTTTGGAACAGCCAAACAAGCACCAAACGAATGCAAAGTCGCTTTTCTACAAAACCAACCGATTCAGTTTTGCGCTCGCTGCAGGCGTTCCAGCTCGTCTAATTAGATAGAAAAACTCTTCATTCTATGCAAATACGCAAGATTCATGCGTTTGGAGCAGCCAAACGGGCCCCAAACGAATGCAAAGTCGCTTCATAACGAAATTGACCGATTCAGTTTTGCGCTCCCTGTAGGCGTTCCAGCTCGCCTAATTAGATAAAAAAAACTCTAGATTCTATGCAAATACGCAAGATTCACGCGTTTGTAGCAGCCAAACAAGCCCCAAACGAATGCGAAGTCGCTTTATAACGAAATCGAACGATTGCATTTTGCGTTCCCTGTAGGCGTTCCAGCTCGCCCAATTAGATAAAAAACTCTTCATTCTATGCAAATACGCAAGATTCATGCGTTTGGAGCAGCCAAACAAGCCCCAAACGAATGCAAAGTCGCTTTATAACGAAATCGACCGATTCAGTTTTGCGCTCGCTGCATTCGTTCCAGCTCGTGTTATTAGATCAAAAACTCTTTATTCTATGCGAATACGCAAGATTCATGCGTTTGGAGCAGCCAAACAAGCCTCAAACGAATGCGAAGTCGCTTTATAACGAAATCGAACGATTGTGTTTTGCGCTAGCTGTAGGCGTTCCAGCTCGTCTTATTAGATGAAAAAACTCTCCATTCTATGCAACCACGCAAGATTCATGCGTTTGGAGCAGCCAAACAAGCCCTAAACGAATGCAAAGTCGCTTTATAACGAAATCGAACGATTGCGTTTTGCGCTCCCTGTAGGCGTTCCAGCTCGCCTAATTACATGGAAAAAACTCTTCATTCTATTCAAATACGCAAGATTCATGCGTTTGGAGCAGCCAAACAAGCCCCAAACGAATGCAAAAACGTATTATAACGAAATCGACCGATTCAGTTTTGCACTCGCTGCATTCGTTCCAGCTCGTGTTATTAGATCAAAAACTCTTTATTCTATGCGAATACGCAAGATTCATGCGTTTGGAGCATCCAAACAAGCCCGAAATGAATGCAAAGTCGCTTTTCTACAAAACCGACCGATTCAGTTTTGCGCTCGCTGCATTCGTTCCAGTTCGTCTAATTAGATTAAAAACTCTTCATTCTATGCAAATACGCAAGATTCATGCGTTTGGAGCGACCAAACAAGCCCGAAACGAATGCAAAGTCGCTTTATAACAAAATCATCCGATTCAGTTTTGCGATCGCTGCATTCGTTCCAGCTCGTGTTATTAGATCAAAAACTCTTCATTCTATGCAAATACGCAAGATTCATGCGTTTGGAGCAGCCAAACGGGCCCCAAACGAATGCAAAGTCGCTTTTCTACAAAACCGACCGATTCAGTTTTGCGCTCGCTGCATCTGTTCCAGTTCGTGTTATCCGATCAAAAACTCTTCATTTTATGCAAATACGCAAGATTCATGCGTTTGGAGCAGCCAAACAAGCCCCAAACGAATGCAAAGTCGCTTTATAACGAAATCGAACGATTGCGTTTTGCGCTCCCTTTAGGCGTTCCAGCTCGCCTAATTAGATCAAAAACTCCTCATTCTATGCAAATACGCAAGATTCGACCGTATGGAGCAGCCAAACAAGCCCCAAACGAATGCAAAGTCGCTTTATAACGAAACCGACCGATTCAGTTTTGCGCTCGCTGCATTCGTTCCAGCTCGTGTTATTAGATCAAAAACTCTTCATTCTATGCAAATACGCAAGATTCATGCGTTTGGAGCAGCCAAACAAGCCCCAAACGAATGCAAAAACGTATTATAACGAAATCGACCGATTCAGTTTTGCGCTCGCTGCATTCGTTCCAGCTCGTGTTATTAGATCAAAAACTCTTCATTCTATGCAAATACGGAAGATTCATGCGTTTGGAGCAGCCAAACGGGCCCCAAACGAATGCAAAGTCGCTTTATAACGAAATCGAACGATTGCGTTTTGCGCTCCCTGTAGGCGTTCCAGCTCGCCTAATTAGATAAAAAAACTCTTCATTCTATGCAAATACGCAAGAATCATGCGTTTGGAGCAGGCAAACAAGCCCCAAACGAATGCGAAGTCGCTTTATAACGAAATCGAACGATTGTGTTATAAAGCGTCTTATTAGATAAAAAAAACTCTCCATTCTATGCAAATACGCAAGATTCATGCGTTTGGAGCAGCCAAACAAGCCCTAAACGAATGCAAAGTCGCTTTATAACAAAATCGACCGATTCAGTTTTGCGCTCGCTGCATTCGTTCCAGCTCGTGTTATTAGATCAAAAACTCTTCATTTTATGCAAATACGCAAGATTCATGCGTTTGGAGCAGCCAAACGGGCCCCAAACGAATGCGAAGTCGCTTTATAACGAAATCGAACGATTGTGTTTTGCGCTAGCTGTAGGCGTTCCAGCTCGTCTTATTAAATAAAAAACTCTCCATTTTATGCAACTACGCAAGATTCATGCGTTTGGAGCAGCCAAACAAGCCCTAAACGAATGCAAAGTCGCTTTATAACGAAATCGAACAATTGCGTTTTGCGCTCCCTGTAGGCGTTCCAGCTCGCCTAATTACATAAAAAAAACTCTTCATTCTATGCAAATACGCAAGATTCAAGCGTTTGGAGCAGCCAAACAAGCCCCAAACGAATGCAAAGTCGCTTTATAACGAAATCGACCGATTCAGTTGTGCGCTCGCTGCATTCGTTCCAGCTCGTGTTATTAGATCAAAAACTCTTTGATCTACGCGAATACGCAAGATTCATGCGTTTGGAGCAGCCAAACAAGCCCGAAATGAATGCAAAGTCGCTTTATAACAAAATTGATCGATTCAGTTTTGCGCTCGCTGCAGGCGTTCCAGCTCGTCTAATTAGATTAAAAAACTCTTTATCCTATGCAAATACGCAAGATTCGGGCGTTTGGAGCCGCCAAACAAGCCCCAAACGAATGCAAAGTTCTTTTCTACAAAACCGACCGATTCAGTTTTGTGCTCACTGCATTCGTTCCAGTTTGTGTTATTCGATCAAAAACTCTTCATTTTATGCAAATACGCAAGATTCATGCGTTTGGAGCAGCCAAACTAGCCCCAAACGAATGCAAAGTCGCTTTATAACGAAATCGAACGATTGCGTTTTGCGCTCCCTGTAGGCGTTCCAGCTCGCCTAATTACATAAAAAAACTCTTCATTCTATGCAAATACGCAAGATTCATGCGTATGGAGCAGCCAAACAAGCCCGAAACGAATGCAAAGTCGCTTTATAAGGAAATCGACCGATTCAGTTTTGCGCTCGCTGCATTCGTTCCAGCTCGTGTTATTAGATCAAAAACTCTTTGATCTACGCGAATACGCAAGATTCATGCGTTTGGAGCAGCCAAACAAGCCCGAAATGAATGCAAAGTCGCTTTATAACAAAATTGATCGATTCAGTTTTGCGCTCGCTGCAGGCGTTCCAGCTCGTCTAATTAGATTAAAAAACTCTTTATCCTATGCAAATACGCAAGATTCGGGCGTTTGGAGCCGCCAAACAAGCCCCAAACGAATGCAAAGTTCTTTTCTACAAAACCGACCGATTCAGTTTGGTGCTCGCTGCATTCGTTCCAGTTCGTGTTATTCGATCAAAAACTTTTCATTTTATGCAAATACGGAAGATTTATGCGTTTGGAGCAGCCAAACAAGCCCTAAACGAATGCAAAGTCGCTTTATAACGAAATTGACCGATTCAGTTTTGCGCTCGCCGCAGGCGTCCCAGCTCGTCTAATTAGATTAAAAACTCTTCGTTCTATGCAAATACGCAAGATTCGGGCGTTTGGAGCAGACAAACAAGCCCGAAACGAATGCAAAGTCGCTTTATAACAAAATCGACCCATTCAGTTTTGCGCTCGCTGCATTCGTTCCAGCTCATGTTATTAGATCAAAAACTCTTCATTCTATGCAAATACGCAAGATTCATGCGTTCGGAGCAGCCAAACGGGCCCCAAACGAATGCAAAGTCACTTTATAACGAAATTGACCGATTCAATTTTGCGCTCGCTGCAGGCGTTCCAGCTCGTCTAATTAGATAAAAAACTTATCATTCTATGCAAATAAGCGAGATTCGAGCGTTTAGAGCAGCAAAACAAGCCCCAAACGAATGCAAAGTCGCTTTATAACGAAATCGAACGATTGCGTTTTGCGCTCCCTTTAGGCGTTCCAGCTCGCCTGATTAGATAAAAAAAACTCTTCATTCTATGCGAATACGCAAGATTCATGCGTTTGGAGCAGCCAAACGGGCCCCAAACGAATGCAAAGTCACTTTATAACGAAATTGACCGATTCAATTTTGCGCTCGCTGCAGGCGTTCCAGCTCGTCTAATTAGATAAAAAACTTATCATTCTATGCAAATACGCGAGATTCGAGCGTTTAGAGCAGCAAAACAAGCCCCAAACGAATGCAAAGTCGCTTTATAACGAAATCGAACGATTGCGTTTTGCGCTCCCTTTAGGCGTTCCAGCTCGCCTGATTAGATAAAAAAAACTCTTCATTCTATGCAAATACGCAAGATTCATGCGTTTGGAGCAGCCAAACGGGCCCCAAACGAATGCAAAGTCGCTTTATAACGAAATTGACCGATTCAGTTTTGCGCTCGCTGCAGGCGTTGCAGCTCGTCTAATTAGATAAAAAACTTATCATTCTATGCAAATACGCGAGATTCGAGCGTTTAGAGCAGCAAAACAAGCCCCGAACGAATGCAAAGGCGCTTTATATCGAAATCGAACGATTGCGTTTTGCGCTCCCTGTAGGCGTTCCAGCTCGCTTGATTAGATAAAAAAAACTCTTCATTCTATGCAAATACGCAAGATTCTTGCGTTTGGAGCAGCCAAACAAGCCCTAAACGAATGCAAAGTCACTTTATAACAAAACCGACCGATTCAGTTTCGCGCTCGCTGCATTCGTCCCAGCTCGTGTTATTCGATAAGAAACTCTTCATTCTATGCAAATACGCAAGATTCATGCGTTTGGAGCAGCCAAACGGGCCCCAAACGAATGCAAAGTCGCTTTATCACGAAATTGACCGATTCAGTTTTGCGCTTGCTGCAGGCGTTCCAGCTCGTCGAATTAGATAAAAAAAACTTATCATTCTATGCAAATACGCCAGATTCGAGCGTCTAGAGCAGCCAAACAAGCCCCAAACGAATGCAAAGTCGCTTTTCTACAAAACCGACCGATTCAGTTTTGCGCTCGCTGCATTCGTTCCAGTTCGTGTTATTCGATCAAAAACTCTTCATTTTATGCAAATACGGAAGATTCATGCGTTTGGAGCAGCCAAACAAGCCCCAAACGAATGCAAAGTCGCTTTATAACGAAATTGACCGATTCAGTTTTGCGCTCGCTGCAGGCGTTCCAGCTCGTCTAATTAGATTAAAAACTCTTCATTCTATGCAAATACGCAAGATTCATGCATTTGGAGCAGCTAAACAAGCCCGAAACGAATGCAAAGTCGCTTTATAACAAAATCGACCGATCCAGTTTTGCGCTCGCTGCATTCGTTCCAGCTCGTGTTATTTGATCAAAAACTCTTCATTCTATGCAAATACGCAAGATTCATGCGTTTGGAGCAGCCAAACGGGCCCCAAACGAATGCAAAGTTGCATTATAACGAAATCGACCGATTGAGTTTTGCGCTAGTGTTGTGCCCCGGGTATAGCGATATTATTATTCGCATTATTCCTCGACCCCGATTATTTCAGTGCGAGGAATTCGGTTGCGTTACGCACCAGGCGTACGTCGAGCGTCGAACACCGAGCGTCGAGCGTCGATACTGCTGACGCAGCAGTTAGGCAACCGAGAGCGCCTCGGTAACTGGAGCATCGACTCGAGAATACCGGGGCGAGAATTACGAAAGGGAAAACATGCTCCAAATCCCGCTCGCGAAAAAGCGAGAATTTGGAAAGAAATTGTTTACAGGGTTTTTGTAAATATTAAACTCGCGCTAAATGTTAAGCGGACATACCTGCCCTCGAGGAATATATATAGAGGATCGAGAGCAGGTAGTCGGCAGTCTGAATACAATTCTGACCAGTACGGTTGAATACAAAAGATCGTTCCCGAAGGACTCAGAAAGGGAACGACAAGGGTGCATAGTGTACGCAATCGGTAAAATTCAAATAGCGATAAAATAAATAGTTAACCAAGTTATAGAACAAATAAACATTGTTAATTGACCATTATTTAACTTCGTTAAATAAATCATCATCGAACTCTGTTAAATAAACCATTACAAATAAATATTGTTTTATAAATATTGTGTCATTAATTCACGTGGGTTCCAACCCTTTACTGGATAATCCCGAGAAACAGTTTCACGCGAACCCGGAATAGCTAACCGGGATTCCGCGGCATAACACTAGCTTTAGGCGTTTCAGCTCGTCTTATTAGATCAAAAACTCTTCATTCTACGCAAATACGCAAGATTCATTTTCGAGCAGCCAAACAAGCCTCAAACGAATGCAAATTCGCTTTATAACGAAATCGAACGATTGCGTTTTGCGCTCCCTGTAGGCGTTCCAGCTCGCCGAATTAGATAAAAAAAACTCTTCATTCTATGCAAATACGCAAGATTCGGGCGTTTGGAGCAGCCAAACAAGTCCCAAACGAATGCGAAGTCGCTTTATAACGAATTCGAACGATTGCGTTTTGCGCTCCCTGTAGGCGTTCCAGCTCACCTAATTAGATCAAAAACTCTTCATTCTATGCAAATACGCAAGATTCATGCGTTTGGAGCAGCCAAACAAGCCCCAAACGAATGCAAAGTCGCTTTATAACGAAAAAAACCGATTCAGTTTTGCGCTCGCTGCATTCGTTCCAGCTCGTGTTATTAGATCAAAAACTCTTTATTCTATGCGAATACGCAAGATTCATGCGTTTGGAGCAGCTAAACGAGCCCCAAACAAATGCAAAGTCGCTTTTCTACAAAACCGACCGATTCAGTTTTGCGCTCGCTGCATTCGTTCCAGCTCGTGGTATTTGATCAAAAACTCTTCATTCTATGCAAATACGCAAGATTCATGCGTTTGGAGCAGCCAAACGGGCCCCAAACGAATGCAAAGTCGCTTTATAACGAAATTGACCGATTCAGTTTTGCGCTTGCTGCAGGCGTTCCAGCTCGTCAAATTAGATAAAAAAAACTTATCATTCTATGCAAATACGTGAGATTCGAGCGTTTAGAGCAGCCAAACAAGCCCCAAACGAATGCAAAGTTGCATTATAACGAAATCGAACGATTCAGTTTTGCGCTCGCTGTAGGCGTTCCAGCTCGTCTTATTAGATCAAAAACTCTTCATTCTATGCAAATACGCAAGATTCATGCGTTTGGAGCAGCCAAACAAGCCCCAAACGAATGCAAAGTCGCTTTATAACGAAATCGACCGATTCAGTTTTGCGCTCGCTGCATTCGTTCCAGCTCGTGTTATTAGATCAAAAACTCTTTATTCTATGCGAATACGCAAGATTCATGCGTTTGGAGCAGCCAAACGAGCCCCAAACGAATGCAAAGTCGCATTCTAACGAAATTGACCGATTCAGTTTTGCGCTCGCTGCAGGCGTTCCAGCTCGTCTAATTAGATAAAGAAAACTCATCATTATATGCAAATACGCAAGATTCATGCGTTTGGAGCAGCCAAACAAGCCCCAAACGAATGCAAAAACGCATTATAACGAAATCGACCGACTCAGTTTTGCGCTCGCTGCATTCGTTCCAGTTCGTGTTATTCGATCACAAACTCTTCATTTTATGCAAATACGGAAGATTCATGCGTTTGGAGCAGCCAAACAAGCCCCAAACGAATGCAAAGTCGCTTTATAACGAAATCGAACGATTGCGTTTTGCGCTCCCTGTAGGCGTTCCAGCTCGCCTAATTAGATAAAAAAAAACTCTCCATTCTATGCAAATACGCAAGATTCATGCGTTTGGAGCAGCCAAACAAGCCCTAAACGAATGCAAAGTCGCTTTATAACAAAATCGACCGATTCAGTTTTCCGCTCGCTGCATTCGTTCCAGCTCGTGTTATTTGATCAAAAACTCTTCATTCTATGCAAATACGCAAGATTCATGCGTTTGGAGCAGCCAAACGGGCCCCAAACGAATGCAAAGTCGCGTTTCCACAAAACCGGCCGATTCAGTTTTGCGCTCGCTGCATCTGTTCCAGTTCGAGTTATTCGATCAAAAACTCTTCATTTTATGCAAATACGCAAGATTCATGCGTTTGGAGCAGCCAAACTAGCCCCAAACGAATGCAAAGTCGCTTTATAACGAAATCGAACGATTGCGTTTTGCGCTCCCTGTAGGCGTTCCAGCTCGCCTAATTACATAAAAAAACTCTTCATTCTATGCAAATACGCAAGATTCATGCGTATGGAGCAGCCAAACAAGCCCCAAACGAATGCAAAGTCGCTTTATAAGGAAATCGACCGATTCAGTTTTGCGCTCGCTGCAGGCGTTGCAGCTCGTCTAATTAGATAAAAAACTTATCATTCTATGCAAATGCGCGAGATTCGAGCGTTTAGAGCAGCAAAACAAGCCCCAAACGAATGCAAAGTCGCTTTATAACGAAATCGAACGATTGCGTTTTGCGCTCCCTTTAGGCGTTCCAGCTCGCCTGATTAGATAAAAAAAACTCTTCATTCTATGCGAATACGCAAGATTCATGCGTTTGGAGCAGCCAAACAAGCCCCAAACGAATGCAAAGTCGCTTTATAACGAAATCGAACGATTGCGTTTTGCGCGCCCTGTAGGCGTTTCAGCTCGCCCAATTAGATAAAAAAAACTCTTCATTCTATGCAAATACGCAAGATTCATGCGTTTGGAGCAGCCAAACGGGCCCCAAACGAATGCAAAGTCGCTTTATAACGAAATTGACCGATTCAGTTTTGCGCTCGCTGCATCTGTTCCAGTTCGTGTTATTCGATCAAAAACTCTTCATTTTATGCAAATACGCAAGATTCATGCGTTTGGAGCAGCCAAACAAGCCCCAAACGGATGCAAAGTCGCTTTATAACGAAATCGAACGATTGCGTTTTGCGCTCGCTGCAGGCGTTCCAGCTCGTCTAATTAGATAAAAAAAACTCTTCATTCTATGCGAATACGCAAGATTCATGCGTTTGGAGCAGCCAAACAAGCCCCAAACGAATGCAAAGTCGCTTTATAACGAAATCGAACGATTGCGTTTTGCGCGCCCTGTAGGTGTTTCAGCTCGCCCAATTAGATAAAAAAAACTCTTCATTCTATGCAAATACGCAAGATTCATGCGTTTGGAGCAGCCAAACAAGCCCCAAACGAATGCAAAGTCGCTTTATAACGAAAAAAACCGATTCAGTTTTGCGCTCGCTGCATTCGTTCCAGCTCGTGTTATTAGATCAAAAACTCTTTATTCTATGCGAATACGCAAGATTCATGCGTTTGGAGCAGCCAAACAAGCCCCGAACGAATGTGAAGTCCCTTTATAACGAAATCGAACGATTGTGTTTTGCGCTGGCTGTAGGCGTTCCAGCTCGTCTTATTAGATCAAAAACTCTTCATTCTACGCAAATACGCGAGATTCATTTTCGAGAAGCCAAACAAGCCTCAAACGAATGCAAATTCGCTTTATAACAAAGTCGAACGATTGCGTTTTATGCTCCCTGTAGGCGTTCCAGCTCGCCGAATTAGATAAAAAAAACTCTTCATTCTACGCAAATACGCAAGATTCATGCATTTCGAGCAGCCAAACAAGCCCCAAACGAATGCAAAGTCGCTTTATAACGAAATCGAACGATTCAGTTTTGCGCTCGCTGTAGGCGTTCCAGCTCGTCCTATTAGATCAAAAACTCTTAATTCTATGCAAATACGCAAGATTCATGCGTTTGGAGCAGCCAAGCAAGCCCTAAACGAATGCAAAGTCGCTTTATAACAAAATCGACCGATTCAGTTTTGCGCTCGCTGCATTCGTCCCAGCTCGTGTTATTAGATCAAAAACTCTTTATTCTATGCGAATACGCAAGATTCATGCGTTTGGAGCAGCCAAACGAGCCCCAAACGAATGCAAAGTCGCTTTCTAACGAAATTGACCGATTCAGTTTGGCGCTCGCTGCAGGCGTTCCAGCTCGTCTAATTAGATAAAAAACTTATCATTCTATGCAAATACGCGAGATTCGAGCGTTTAGAGCAGCAAAACAAGCCCCAAACGAATGCAAAGTCGCTTTCTAACGAAATTGACCGATTCAGTTTTGCGCTCGCTGCAGGCGTTCCAGCTCGTCTGATTAGATAAAAAAAACTCTTCATTCTATGCAAATACGCAAGATTCGAGCGTTTGGAGCAGCCAAACAAGCCCCGAACGAATGCAAAGTCGCTTTTCTACAAAACCGACCGATTCAGTTTTGCGCTCACTGCATTCGTTCCAGTTCGTGTTTTTCGATCACAAACTCTTCATTTTATGCAAATACGGAAGATTCATGCGTTTGGAGCAGCCAAACAAGCCCCAAACGAATGCAAAGTCGCTTTTCTAAAAAACCGACCGATTCAGTTTTGCGCTGGCTGCAGGCGTTCCAGCTCGCCTGATTAGATAAAAAAAACTCTTCATTCTATGCAAATACGCAAGATTCACGCGTTTGGAGCAGCCAGACAAGCCCCAAACGAATGCGAAGTCGGTTTATAACGAAATTCAACGATTGCGTTTTGCGCTCCCTGTAGGCGTTCCAGCTCGCCTAATTAGATCAAAAACTCTTCATTCTATGCAAATACGCAAGATTCATGCGGTTGAAGCAGCCAAACAAGCCCCAAACGAATGCGAAGTCGCTTTATAACGAAATCGAACGATTGTGTTTTGCGCTAGCTGTAGGCGTTCCAGCTCGTCTTATTAGATAAAAAACTCTCCATTCTATGCAAATACGCAAGATTCATGCGTTTGGAGCAGCCAAACAAGCCCAAAACGATTGCAAAGTCGCTTTATAACAAAATCGACCGACTCAGTTTTGCGCTCGCTGCATTCGTTCCAGTTCGGGTTATTCGATCAAAAACTCTTCATTTTATGCAAATGCGGAAGATTCATGCGTTTGGAGCAGCCAAACAAGCCCCAAACGAATACAAAGTCACTTTATAACGAAATTGACCGATTCAGATTTGCGCTCGCTGCAGGGGTTCCAGCTCGTTTAATTAGATAAAAAAAACTCTTCATTCTATGCAAATACGCAAGATTCATGCGTTTGGAGCAGCCAAACAAGCCCTAAACGAATGCGAAGTCGCTTTCTAACGAAATTGATCGATTCAGTTTTGCGCTCGCTGTAGGCGTTCCAGCTCGTCTTATTAGATCAAAAACGCTTCATTCTATGCAAATACGCAAGATTCATGCGTTTGGAGCAGCCAAACAAGCCCCAAACAAATGCGAAGTCGCTTTGAAACGAAATCTAACGATTGTGTTTTGCGCTAGCTGTAGGCGTTCCAGCTCGTCTTTTTAGATAAAAAACTCTCCATTCTATGCAACTACGCAAGATTCATGCGTTTGGAGCAGCCAAACAAGCCCTAAACGAATGCAAAGTCGCTTTATAACGAAATCGAACGATTGCGTTTTGCGCTCCCTGTAGGCGTTCCAGCTCACCTAATTAGATAAAAAAAACTCTTCATTCTATGCAAATACGCAAGACTCATGCGTTTGGAGCAGCTAAACAAGCCCCAAACGAATGCAAAGTCGCTTTATAACGAAATCGACCGATTCAGTTTTGCGCTCGCTGCATTCGTTCCAGCTCGTGTTATTAGATCAAAAACTCTTTATTCTATGCGATTACGCAAGATTCATGCGGTTAGAGCAGCCAAACAAGCCCGAAATGAATGCAAAGTCGCTTTTCTACAAAACCGACCGATTCAGTTTTGGGCTCGCTGCATTCGTTCCAGTTCGTGTTATTCGATCAAAAACTCTTCATTTCATGCAAATACGGAAGATTCATGCGATTGGAGCAGCCAAACAAGCCCCAAACGAATGCAAAGTCGCTTTATAACGAAATTGACCGATTCAGTTTTGCGCTCGCTGCAGGCGTTCCAGCTCGTCTGATTAGATTAAAAACTCTTGATTCTATGCAAATACGCAGGATTCATGCATTTGGAGCAGCGAAACAAGCCCGAAACGAATGCAAAGTCGCTTTATAACAAAATCGACCGATTCAGTTTTGCGCTCGCTGCAGGGGTTCCAGCTCGTTTAATTAGATAAAAAAAACTCTTCATTCTATGCAAATACGCAAGATTCATGCGTTTGGAGCAGCCAAACAAGCCCTAAACGAATGCAAAGTCGCTTTATAACGAAATTGACCCATTCAGTTTTGCGCTCGCTGCAAGCGTTCCAGCTTGTCTAATGAGATTCAAAACTCTTCATTCTATGCAAATACGCAAGATTCATGCGTTTGGAGCAGCCAAACAAGCCCGAAACGAATGCAAAGTCGCTTTATAACAAAATCGACCGATTCAGATTTGCGCTCGCTGCATTCGTTCCAGCTCGTGTTATTTGATCAAAAACTCTTCATTATATGCAAATACGCAAGATTCATGCGTTTGGAGCAGCCAAACGGGCCCCAAACGAATGCAAAGTCGCTTTTCTACAAAACCGACCGATTCAGTTTTGCGCTCGCTGCATTCGATCCAGTTCGTGTTATTCGATCAAAAACTCTTCATTTTATGCAAATACGGAATATTCATGCGTTTGGAGCAGCCAAACAAGCCCCAAACGAATGCAAAGTCGCTTTCTAACGAAATTGACCGATTCAGTTTTGCGCTCGCTGCAGGCGTTTCAGCTCGTCTAATTAGATAAAAAAAACTCTCCATTCTATGCAAATACGCAAGATTCGAGCGTTTGGAGCAGCCAAACAAGCCCCAAACGAATGCAAAGTCGCTTTTCTACAAAACCGACCGATTCAGTTTTGCGCTCGCTGCATTCGTTCAAGTTCGTGTTATTCGATTAAAAACTCTTCATTTTATGCAAATACGGAAGATTCATGCGTTTGGAGCAGCCAAACAAGCCCCAAACGATTGCGAAGTCGCTTTATAACGAAATCGAACGATTGCGTTTTGCGCTCCCTGTAGGCGTTCCAGCTCGCCTAATTAGATCAAAAACTCTTCATTCTATGCAAATACGCAAGATTCATGCGGTTGAAGCAGCCAAACAAGCCCCAAACGAATGCGAAGTCGCTTTATAACGAAATCGAACGATTGTGTTTTGCGCTAGCTGTAGGCGTTCCAGCTCGTCTTATTAGATAAAAAACTCTCCATTCTATGCAAATACGCAAGATTCATGCGTTTGGAGCAGCCAAACAAGCCCAAAACGATTGCAAAGTCGCTTTATAACAAAATCGACCGACTCAGTTTTGCGCTCGCTGCATTCGTTCCAGTTCGGGTTATTCGATCAAAAACTCTTCATTTTATGCAAATGCGGAAGATTCATGCGTTTGGAGCAGCCAAACAAGCCCCAAACGAATACAAAGTCACTTTATAACGAAATTGACCGATTCAGATTTGCGCTCGCTGCAGGGGTTCCAGCTCGTTTAATTAGATAAAAAAAACTCTTCATTCTATGCAAATACGCAAGATTCATGCGTTTGGAGCAGCCAAACAAGCCCTAAACGAATGCGAAGTCGCTTTCTAACGAAATTGATCGATTCAGTTTTGCGCTCGCTGTAGGCGTTCCAGCTCGTCTTATTAGATCAAAAACGCTTCATTCTATGCAAATACGCAAGATTCATGCGTTTGGAGCAGCCAAACAAGCCCCAAACAAATGCGAAGTCGCTTTGAAACGAAATCTAACGATTGTGTTTTGCGCTAGCTGTAGGCGTTCCAGCTCGTCTTTTTAGATAAAAAACTCTCCATTCTATGCAACTACGCAAGATTCATGCGTTTGGAGCAGCCAAACAAGCCCTAAACGAATGCAAAGTCGCTTTATAACGAAATCGAACGATTGCGTTTTGCGCTCCCTGTAGGCGTTCCAGCTCACCTAATTAGATAAAAAAAACTCTTCATTCTATGCAAATACGCAAGACTCATGCGTTTGGAGCAGCTAAACAAGCCCCAAACGAATGCAAAGTCGCTTTATAACGAAATCGACCGATTCAGTTTTGCGCTCGCTGCATTCGTTCCAGCTCGTGTTATTAGATCAAAAACTCTTTATTCTATGCGATTACGCAAGATTCATGCGGTTAGAGCAGCCAAACAAGCCCGAAATGAATGCAAAGTCGCTTTTCTACAAAACCGACCGATTCAGTTTTGGGCTCGCTGCATTCGTTCCAGTTCGTGTTATTCGATCAAAAACTCTTCATTTCATGCAAATACGGAAGATTCATGCGATTGGAGCAGCCAAACAAGCCCCAAACGAATGCAAAGTCGCTTTATAACGAAATTGACCGATTCAGTTTTGCGCTCGCTGCAGGCGTTCCAGCTCGTCTGATTAGATTAAAAACTCTTGATTCTATGCAAATACGCAAGATTCATGCATTTGGAGCAGCCAAACAAGCCCGAAACGAATGCAAAGTCGCTTTATAACAAAATCGACCGATTCAGTTTTGCGCTCGCTGCAGGGGTTCCAGCTCGTTTAATTAGATAAAAAAAACTCTTCATTCTATGCAAATACGCAAGATTCATGCGTTTGGAGCAGCCAAACAAGCCCTAAACGAATGCAAAGTCGCTTTATAACGAAATTGACCCATTCAGTTTTGCGCTCGCTGCAAGCGTTCCAGCTTGTCTAATGAGATTCAAAACTCTTCATTCTATGCAAATACGCAAGATTCATGCGTTTGGAGCAGCCAAACAAGCCCGAAACGAATGCAAAGTCGCTTTATAACAAAATCGACCGATTCAGATTTGCGCTCGCTGCATTCGTTCCAGCTCGTGTTATTTGATCAAAAACTCTTCATTATATGCAAATACGCAAGATTCATGCGTTTGGAGCAGCCAAACGGGCCCCAAACGAATGCAAAGTCGCTTTTCTACAAAACCGACCGATTCAGTTTTGCGCTCGCTGCATTCGATCCAGTTCGTGTTATTCGATCAAAAACTCTTCATTTTATGCAAATACGGAATATTCATGCGTTTGGAGCAGCCAAACAAGCCCCAAACGAATGCAAAGTCGCTTTCTAACGAAATTGACCGATTCAGTTTTGCGCTCGCTGCAGGCGTTTCAGCTCGTCTAATTAGATAAAAAAAACTCTCCATTCTATGCAAATACGCAAGATTCGAGCGTTTGGAGCAGCCAAACAAGCCCCAAACGAATGCAAAGTCGCTTTTCTACAAAACCGACCGATTCAGTTTTGCGCTCGC
Source organism: Amblyteles armatorius (assembly GCA_933228735.2). Taxonomy (NCBI): domain Eukaryota; kingdom Metazoa; phylum Arthropoda; class Insecta; order Hymenoptera; family Ichneumonidae; genus Amblyteles; species Amblyteles armatorius. The sequence goes on along the minus strand of OW121688.1, from coordinate 5,090,453 downwards.
TGCATTCGTTCAAGTTCGTGTTATTCGATTAAAAACTCTTCATTTTATGCAAATACGGAAGATTCATGCGTTTGGAGCAGCCAAACAAGCCCCAAACGATTGCGAAGTCGCTTTATAACGAAATCGAACGATTGCGTTTTGCGCTCCCTGTAGGCGTTCCAGCTCGCCTAATTAGATAAAAAAACTCTTCATTCTATTTAAATACGCAAGATTCAAGCGTTTGGAGCAGCCAAACAACCCCCAAACGAATGCAAAGTCGCTTTATAACGAAATCGACCGATTCAGTTTTGCGCTCGCTGCATTCGTTCCAGCTCGTGTTATTAGATCAAAAACTCTTTATTCTATGCGAATACGCAAGATTCATGCGTTTGGAGCAGCCAAACAAGCCCGAAATAAATGCAAAGTCGCTTTATAACGAAATTGACCGATTCAGTTTTGCGGTCGCTGCAGGCGTTCCAGCTCGTCTAATTAGATAAAAAAAAACTCTTCATTCTATGCAAATACGCAAGATTCGAGCGTTTGGAGCAGCCAAACAAGCCCCAAACGAATGCGAAGTCACTTTATAACGAAATTGACCGATTCAGTTTTGCGCTCGGTGCAGGCGTTCCAGCTCGTCTAATTAGATAAAAAACACTTCATTCTATGCAAATACGCAAGAATCATGCGTTTGGAGCAGCCAAAAAAGCCCGAAACGAATGCAAAGTCGCTTTATAACAAAATCGACCGATTCAGTTTTGCGCTCGCTGCATTCGTTCCAGCTCGTGTTATTAGATCAAAAACTCGTCCTTCTATGCAAATACGCAAGATTCATGCGTTTGGAGCAGCCAAACGGGCCCCAAACGAATTCAAAGTCGCTTCATAACGAAATTGACCGATTCAGTTTTGCGCTCGCTGCAGGCGTTCCAACTCGTCTAATTAGATAAAAAACTTATCATTCTATGCAAATACGCGAGATTCGAGCGTTTAGAGCAGCCAAACAAGCCCCAAACGAATGCAAAGTCGCTTTATAACGAAATCGAACGATTGCGTTTTGCGCTCCCTGTAGACGTTCCAGCTCGCCTAATTAGATCAAAAACTCTTCATTCTATGCAAATACGCAAGATTCATGCGTTTGGAGCAGCCAAACAAGCCCCAAACGAATGCAAAGTCGCTTTATAACGAAATCGACCGATTCAGTTTTGCGCTCGCTGCATTCGTTCCAGCTCGTGTTATTAGATCAAAAGCTCTTTATTCTATGCGAATACGCAAGATTCATGCGTTTGGAGCAGCCAAACGAGCCCCAAACGAATGCAAAGTCGCTTTCTAACAAAATTGACCGATTCAGTTTTGCGCTCGCTGCAGGCGTTCCAGCTCGTCTAATTAGATTTAAAAAAATCTTCATTCTATGCAAATACGCAAGATTCGAGCGTTTGGAGCAGCCAAACAAGCCCCAAACGAATGCAAAGTCGCTTTTCTACAAAACCGACCGATTCAGTTTTGCGCTCGCTGCATTCGTTCCAGTTCGTGTTATTCGATCAAAAACTCTTTATTTTATGCAAATACGCAAGATTCATGCGTTTGGAGTAGCCAAACAAGCCCCAAACGAATGCAAAGTTGCATTGTAACGAAATCGATCGATTGAGTTTTGCGCTAGCTTTAGGCGTTCCAGCTCGTCTTATTAGATCAAAAACTCTTCATTCTACGCAAATACGCAAGATTCATGCGTTTCAAGCAGCCAAACAAGCCCCAAACGAATGCAAATTCGCTTTATAATGAAATCGAACGATTGCGTTTTGCGCTCCCTGTAAGCGTTCCAGCTCGCCTAATTAGATAGAAAAACTCTTCATTCTATGCGAATACGCAAGATTCATGCGTTTGGAGCAGCCAAACAAGCCCCAAACGAATGCGAAGTCGCTTTATAACGAAATGGAACGATTGTGTTTTGCGCTCGCTGTAGGCGTTCCAGCTCGGCTTATTAGATAAAAAAACTCTCCTTTCTATGCAAATACGCAAGATTCATGCGTTTGGAGCAGCCAAAAAAGCCCTAAACGAATGCAAAGTCGCTTTATAACAAAACCGACCGATTCAGTTTTGCGCTCGCTGCATTCGTTCCAGTTCGTGTTATTCGATCAGAACCTCTTCATTTTATGCAAATACGCAAGATTCATGCGTTTGGAGCAGCCAAACAAGCCCCAAAGAATGCAAAGTTGCATTATAACGAAATCGACCGATTGAGTTTTGCGCTAGCTTTAGGCGTTCCAGCTCGTCTTATTAGATAAAAAAAACTCTCCATTCTATGCAAATACGCAAGATTCATGCGTTTGGAGCAGCCAAACAAGCTCCAAACGAATGCAAAGTCGCTTTATAACGAAATCGAACGATTGCGTTTTGCGCTCCCTGTAGGCGTTCCAGCTCGCCTAATTACATCAAAAACTCCTCATTCTATGCAAATACGCAAGATTCGAGCGTATGGAGCAGCCAAACAAGCCCCAAACGAATGCAAAGTTGCTTTATAAGGAAATCGACCGATTCAGTTTTGCGCTCGCTGCATTCGTTCCAGCTCATGTTATTAGATCAAAAACTCTTCATTCTATGCAAATACGCAAGATTCATGCGTTTGGAGCAGCCAAACGGGCCCCAAACGAATGCAAAGTCACTTTATAACGAAATTGACCGATTCTGTTTTGCGCTCGCTGCAGGCGTTCCAGCTCGTCTAATTAGATAAAAAAAACTCTTCATTCTATGCGAATACGCAAGATTCATGCGTTTGGAGCAGCCAAACAAGCCCCAAAGAATGCAAAGTTGCATTATAACGAAATCGACCGATTGAGTTTTGCGCCAGCTTTAGGCGTTCCAGCTCGTCTTATTAGATAAAAAAAACTCTCCATTCTATGCAAATACGCAAGATTCATGCGTTTGGAGCAGCCAAACAAGCCCTAAACGAATGCAAAGTCGCTTTATAACGAAATTGACCGATTCAGTTTTGCGCTCGCTGCAGGCGTTCCAGCTCGTCTAATTGGATTAAAAACTGTTCATTCCATGCAAATACGCAAGATTCATGCGTTTGGAGCAGCCAAACAAGCCCGAAACGAATGCAAAGTCGCTTTATAACAAAATCGACCGATTCAGTTTTGCGCTCGCTGCATTCGTTCCAGCTCGTGTTATTTGATCAAAAACTCTTCATTCTATGCAAATACGCAAGATTCATGCGTTTGGAGCAGCCAAACGGGCCCCAAACGAATGCAAAGTCGCTTTTCCACAAAACCGACCGATTCAGTTTTGCGCTCGCTGCATCTGTTCCAGTTCGTGTTATTCGATCAGAAACTCTTCATTTTATGCAAATACGCAAGATTCATGCGTTTGGAGCTGCCAAACAAGCTCCAAACGAATGCAAAGTCGCTTTATAACGAAATCGAACGATTGCGTTTTTCGCTCCCTGTAGGCGTTCCAGCTCGCCTAATTACATCAAAAACTCCTCATTCTATGCAAATACGCAAGATTCGAGCGTATGGAGCAGCCAAACAAGCCCCAAACGAATGCAAAGTCGCTTTATAAGGAAATCGACCGATTCAGTTTTGCGCTCGCTGCATTCGTTCCAGCTCGTGTTATTAGATCAAAAACTCTTTGATCTACGCGAATACGCAAGATTCATGCGTTTGGAGCAGCCAAACAAGCCCGAAATGAATGCAAAGTCGCTTTATAACAAAATTGATCGATTCAGTTTTGCGCTCGCTGCAGGCGTTCCAGCTCGCCTAATTAGATTAAAAAACTCTTTATCCTATGCAAATACGCAAGATTCGGGCGTTTGGAGCCGCCAAACAAGCCCCAAACGAATGCAAAGTTGCTTTTCTACAAAACCGACCGATTCAGTTTTGTGCTCGCTGCATTCGTTCCAGTTCGTGTTATTCGATCAAAAACTTTTCATTTCATGCAAATACGGAAGATTCATGCGTTTGGAGCAGCCAAACAAGCCCCAAACGAATGCAAAGTCGCTTTATAACGAAATTGACCGATTCAGTTTTGCGCTCGCCGCAGGCGTCCCAGAACTTCTAATTAGATTAAAAATTCTTCGTTCTATGCAAATACGCAAGATTCGGGCGTTTGGAGCAGACAAACAAGCCCGAAACGAATGCAAAGTCGCTTTATAACAAAATCGACCGATTCAGTTTTGCGCTCGCTGCATTCGTTCCAGCTCATGTTATTAGATCAAAAACTCTTCATTCTATGCAAATACGCAAGATTCATGCGTTTGGAGCAGCCAAACGGGCCCCAAACGAATGCAAAGTCACTTTATAACGAAATTGACCGATTCAGTTTTGCGCTCGCTGCAGGCGTTCCAGCTCGTCTAATTAGATAAAAAAAACTCTTCATTCCATGCGAATACGCAAGATTCATGCGTTTGGAGCAGCCAAACAAGCCCCAAACGAATGCAAAGTCGCTTTATAACGGCATCGAACGATTGCGTTTTGCGCGCCCTGTAGGCGTTTCAGCTCGCCCAATTAGATAAAAAAAACTCTTCATTCTATGCAAATACGCAAGATTCATGCTTTTGGAGCAGCCAATCAAGCCCCGAACGAATGTGAAGTCCCTTTATAACGAAATCGAACAATTGTGTTTTGCGCTAGCTGTAAGCGTTCCAGCTCGTCTTATTAGATCAAAAACTCTTCATTCTACGCAAATACGCGAGATTCATTTTCGAGAAGCCAAACAAGCCTCAAACGAATGCAAATTCGCTTTATAACGAAGTCGAACGATTGCGTTTTATGCTCCCTGTAGGCGTTCCAGCTCGCCGAATTAGATAAAAAAAACTCTTCATTCTACGCAAATACGCAAGATTAATGCATTTCGAGCAGCCAAACAAGCCCCAAACGAATGCAAAGTCGCTTTATAACGAAATCGAAAGATTCAGTTTTGCGCTCGCTGTAGGCGTTCCAGCTCGTCTTATTAGATCAAAAACTCTTAATTCTATGCAAATACGCAAGATTCATGCGTTTGGAGCAGCCAAGCAAGCCCTAAACGAATGCAAAGTCGCTTTATAACAAAATCGACCGATTCAGTTTTGCGCTCGCTGCATTCGTCCCAGCTCGTGTTATTAGATCAAAAACTCTTTATTCTATGCGAATACGCAAGATTCATGCGTTTGGAGCAGCCAAACGAGCCCCAAACGAATGCAAAGTCGCTTTCTAACGAAATTGACCGATTCAGTTTTGCGCTCGCTGCAGGCGTTCCAGCTCGTCTAATTAGATAAAAAACTTATCATTCGAGGCAAATACGCGAGATTCGAAAGTTTAGAGCAGCAAAACAAGCCCCAAACGAATGCAAAGTCGCTTTCTAACGAAATTGACCGATTCAGTTTTGCGCTCGCTGCAGGCGTTCCAGCTCGTCTAATTAGATTAAAAACTCTTCATTCTATGCAAATACGCAAGATTCATGCTTTTGGAGCAGCCAAACAAGCCCGAAACGAATGCAAACTCGCTTTATAACAAAATCGACCGTTTCAGTTTTGCGCTCGCTGCATTCGTTCCAGCTCGTGTTATTTGATCAAAAACTCTTCATTCTATGCAAATACACAAGATTCATGCGTTTGGAGCAGCCAAACAAGTCCCAAACGAATGCGAAGTCGCTTTATAACGAATTCGAACGATTGCGTTTTGCGCTCCCTGTAGGCGTTCCAGCTCGCCTAATTAGATCAAAAACTCTTTATTCTATGCAAATACGCAAGATTCATGCGTTTGGAGCAGCCAAACAAGCCCCAAACGAATGCGAAGTCGCTTTATAACGAAATCGAACGATTGCGTTTTGCGCTCCATGTAGGCGTTCCAGCTCGCCTAATTAGATAAAAAACTCTTCATTCTATGCAAATACGCAAGATTCATGCGTTTGGAGCAGCCAAACAAGCCCCAAACGAATGCGAAGTCGCTTTATAACGAAATCGAACAATTGCGTTTTGCGCTCCCTGTAGGCGTTCCAGCTCGCCTAATTAGATCAAAAACTCTTCATTCTATGCAAATACGCAAGATTCATGCGTTTGGAGCAGCCAAACAAGCCCCAAACGAATGCAAAGTCGCTTTATAACGAAATCGACCGATTCAGTTTTGCGCTCGCTGCATTTGTTCCAGCTCGTGTTATTAGATCAAAAACTCTTTATTCTATGCGAATACGCGAGATTCATGCATTCGGAGCAGCTAAACGAGCCCCAAACGAATGCAAAGTCGCTTTCTAACAAAATTGACCGATTCAGTTTTGCGCTCGCTGCAGGCGTTCCAGCTCGTCTAATTAGATAAAAAACTTGTCATTCTATGCGAATACGCGAGATTCGAGCGTTTAGAGCAGCAAAACAAGCCCCAAACGAATGCAAAGTCGCTTTATAACGAAATCGAACGATTGCGTTTTGCGCTCCCTTTAGGCGTTCCAGCTCGCCTGATTAGATAAAAAAAACTCTTCATTCTATGCGAATACGCAAGATTCATGCGTTTGGAGCATCCAAACAAGCCCCAAACGAATGCAAAGTCGCTTTATAACGAAATCGAACGATTGCGTTTTGCGCGCCCTGTAGGCGTTTCAGCTCGCCCAATTAGATAAAAAAAACTCTTCATCCTATGCAAATACGCAAGATTCATGCGTTTGGAGCAGCCAAACGGGCCCCAAACGAATGCAAAGTCACTTTATAACAAAATCGACCAATTCAGTTTTGCGCTCGCTGCATTCGTCCCAGCTCGTGTTATTCGATAAGAAACTCTTTATTCTATGCAAATACGCAAGATTCATGCGTTTGGAGCAGCCAAACGGGCCCCAAACGAATGCAAAGTCGCTTTATCACGAAATTGACCGATTCAGTTTTGCGCTTGCTGCAGGTGTTCCAGCTCGTCGAATTAGATAAAAAAAACTTATCATTCTATGCAAATACGCCAGATTCGAGCGTTTAGAGCAGCCAAACAAGCCCCAAACGAATGCAAAGTCGCTTTTCTACAAAACCGACCGATTCAGTTTTGCGCTCGCTGCATTCGTTCCAGTTCGTGTTATTCAATCAAAAACTCTTTATTTTATGCAAATACGCAAGATTCATGCGTTTGGAGTAGCCAAACAAGCCCCAAACGAAGGCAAAGTTGCATTGTAACGAAATCGATCGATTGAGTTTTGCGCTAGCTTTAGGCGTTCCAGCTCGTCTTATTAGATCAAAAACTCTTCATTCTACGCAAATACGCAAGATTCATGCGTTTCAAGCAGCCAAACAAGCCCCAAACGAATGCAAATTCGCTTTACAATGAAATCGAACGATTACGTTTTGCGCTCCCTGTAAGCGTTCCAGCTCGCCTAATTAGATAGAAAAACTCTTCATTCTATGCGAATACGCAAGATTTATGCGTTTGGAGCAGCCAAACAAGCCCCAAACGAATGCGAAGTCGCTTTATAACGAAATGGAACGATTGTGTTTTGCGCTCGCTGTAGGCGTTCCAGCTCGGCTTATTAGATAAAAAAACTCTCCATTCTATGCAAATACGCAAGATTCATGCGTTTGGAGCAGCCAAAAAAGCCCTAAACGAATGCAAAGTCGCTTCATAACAAAACCGACCGATTCAGTTTTGCGCTCGCTGCATTCGTTCCAGTTCGTGTTATTCGATCAGAACCTCTTCATTTTATGCAAATACGCAAGATTCATGCGTTTGGAGCAGCCAAACAAGCGCCAAAGAATGCAAAGTTGCATTATAACGAAATCGACCGATTGAGTTTTGCGCTAGCTTTAGGCATTCCAGCTCGTCTTATTAGATAAAAAAAACTCTCCATTCTATGCAAATACGCAAGATTCATGCGTTTGGAGCAGCCAAACAAGCCCTAAACGAATGCAAAGTCGCTTTATAACGAAATTGACCGATTCAGTTTTGCGCTCGCTGCAGGCGTTCCAGCTCGTCTAATTGGATTAAAAACTGTTCATTCCATGCAAATACGCAAGATTCATGCGTTTGGAGCAGCCAAACAAGCCCGAAACGAACGCAAAGTCGCTTTATAACAAAATCGACCGATTCAGTTTTGCGCTCGCTGCATTCGTTCCAGCTCGTGTTATTTGATCAAAAACTCTTCATTCTATGCAAATACGCAAGATTCATGCGTTTGGAGCAGCCAAACAAGCTCCAAACGAATGCAAAGTCGCTTTATAACGAAATCGAACGATTGCGTTTTGCGCTCCCTGTAGGCGTTCCAGCTCGCCTAATTACATCAAAAACTCCTCATTCTATGCAAATACGCAAGATTCGAGCGTATGGAGCAGCCAAACAAGCCCCAAACGAATGCAAAGTCGCTTTATAACAAAATTGATCGATTCAGTTTTGCGCTCGCTGCAGGCGTTCCAGCTCGCCTAATTAGATTTAAAAACTCTCTATCCTATGCAAATACGCAAGATTCGGGCGTTTGGAGCCGCCAAACAAGCCCCAAACGAATGCAAAGTTGCTTTTCTACAAAACCGACCGATTCAGTTTTGTGCTCGCTGCATTCGTTCCAGTTCGTGTTATTCGATCAAAAACTTTTCATTTCATGCAAATACGGAAGATTCATGCGTTTGGAGCAGCCAAACAAGCCCCAAACGAATGCAAAGTCGCTTTATAACGAAATTGACCGATTCAGTTTTGCGCTCGCTGCAGGCGTTCCAGCTCGTCTAATTAGATAAAAAAAACTCTTCATTCTATGCGAATACGCAAGATTCATGCGTTTGGAGCAGCCAAACAAGCCCCAAACGAATGCAAAGTCGCTTTATAACGAAATCGAACGATTGCGTTTTGCGCGCCCTGTAGGCGTTTCAGCTCGCCCAATTAGATAAAAAAAACTCTTCATTCTATGCAAATACGCAAGATTCATGCGTTTGGAGCAGCCAAACAAGCCCCAAACGAATGCAAAGTCGCTTTATAACGAAATCGAAAGATTCAGTTTTGCGCCCGCTGTAGGCGTTCCAGCTCGTCTTATTAGATCAAAAACTCTTAATTCTATGCAAATACGCAAGATTCATGCGTTTGGAGCAGCCAAACAAGTCCCAAACGAATGCGAAGTCGCGTTATAACGAATTCGAACGATTGCGTTTTGCGCTCCCTGTAGGCGTTCCAGCTCGCCGAATTAGATTAAAAAAACTCTTCATTCTATGCAAATACGCAAGATTCATGCGTTTGGAGCAGCCAAACAAGTCCCAAACGAATGCGAAGTCGCTTTATAACGAATTCGAACGATTGCGTTTTGCGCTCCCTGTAGGCGTTCCAGCTCGCCTAATTAGATCAAAAACTCTTTATTCTATGCAAATACGCAAGATTCATGCGTTTGGAGCAGCCAAACAAGCCCCAAACGAATGCGAAGTCGCTTTATAACGAAATCGGACGATTGCGTTTTGCGCTCCCTGTAGGCGTTCCAGCTCGCCTAATTAGATCAAAAACTCTTCATTCGATGCAAATACGCAAGATTCATGCGTTTGGAGCAGCCAAACAAGCCCCAAACGAATGCAAAGTCGCTTTATAACGAAATCGACCGATTCAGTTTTGCGCTCGCTGCATTCGTTCCAGCTCGTGTTATTAGATCAAAAACTCTTTATTCTATGCGAATACGCAAGATTCATGCGTTTGGAGCAGCTAAACGAGCCCCAAACGAATGCAAAGTCGCTTTCTAACAAAATTGACCGATTCAGTTTTGCGCTCGCTGCAGGCGTTCCAGCTCGTCTAATTAGATAAAAAAAAATATTCATTCTATGCAAAGACGCAAGATTCGAGCGTTTGGAGCAGCCAAACAAGCCCCAAATGAATGCAAAGTCGCTTTTCTACAAAACCGACCGATTCAGTTTTGCGCTCGCTGCATTCGTTCCAGTTCGTGTTATTCGATCAAAAACTCTTCATTTTATGCAAATACGGGAGATTCATGCGTTTGGATTGCGTTTTGCGCTCCCTGTAGGCGTTCCAGCTCGCATGATTAGATTAAAAAACTCTTCATTCTATGCAAATACGCGAGATTCATGCGTTTGGAGCAGCCAGACAAGCCCCAAACGAATGCGAAGTCGGTTTATAACGAAATCGAACGATTGCGTTTTGCGCTCCCTGTAGGCGTTCCAGCTCGCCTAATTAGATGAAAAACTCTTTATTCTATGCAAATACGCAAGATTCATGAGTTTGGAGCGGCCAAACAAGCCCCAAACGAATGCGAAGTCGCTTTATAACGAAATCGAACGATTGCGTTTTGCGCTCCCTGTAGGCGTTCCAGCTCGCCTAATTAGATAAAAAAAACTCTTCATTCTATGCAAATACGCAAGATTCATGTGTTTGGAGCAGCCAAACAAGCCCCAAACGAATGCAAAAACGCATTATAACGAAATCGACCGACTCAGTTTTGCGCTTGCTGCATTCGTTCCAGCTCGTGTTATTAGATCAAAAACTCTTCATTCTATGCAAATACGCAAGATTCATGCGTTTGGAGCAGCCAAACGGGCCCCAAACGAATGCAAAGTCGCTTCATAACGAAATTGACCGATTCAGTTTTGCGCTCGCTGCAGGCGTTCCAGCTCGTCTAATTAGATAAAAAACTTATCATTCTATGCAAATACGCGAGATTCGAGCGTTTAGAGCAGCCAAACAAGCCCCAAACGAATGCAAAGTCGCTTTATAACGAAATCGAACGATTGCGTTTTGCGCTCCCTGTAGGCGTTCCAGCTCGCCTAATTAGATCAAAAACTCTTCATTCTATGCAAATACGCAAGATTCATGCGTTTGGAGCAGCCAAACAAGCCCCAAACGAATGCAAAGTCGCTTTATAACGAAATCGACCGATTCAGTTTTGCGCTCGCTGCATTCGTTCCAGCTCGTGTTATTAGATCAAAAACTCTTTATTCTATGCGAATACGCAAGATTCATGCGTTTGGAGCAGCTAAACGAGCCCCAAACGAATGCAAAGTCGCTTTCTAACAAAATTGACCGATTCAGTTTTGCGCTCGCTGCAGGCGTTCCAGCTCGTCTAATTAGATAAAAAAAAATATTCATTCTATGCAAAGACGCAAGATTCGAGCGTTTGGAGCAGCCAAACAAGCCCCAAATGAATGCAAAGTCGCTTTTCTACAAAACCGACCGATTCAGTTTTGCGCTCGCTGCATTCGTTTCAGTTCGTGTTATTCGATCAAAAACTCTTTATTTTATGCAAATACGGGAGATTCATGCGTTTGGATTGCGTTTTGCGCTCCCTGTAGGCGTTCCAGCTCGCATGATTAGATTAAAAAACTCTTCATTCTATGCAAATACGCGAGATTCATGCGTTTGGAGCAGCCAGACAAGCCTCAAACGAATGCGAAGTCGGTTTATAACGAAATCGAACGATTGCGTTTTGCGCTCCCTGTAGGCGTTCCAGCTCGCCTAATTAGATGAAAAACTCTTTATTCTATGCAAATACGCAAGATTCATGCGTTTGGAGCAGCCAAACAAGCCCCAAACGAATGCGAAGTCGCTTTATAACGAAATCGAACGATTGCGTTTTGCGCTCCCTGTAGGCGTTCCAGCTCGCCTAATTAGATAAAAAAAACTCTTCATTCTATGCAAATACGCAAGATTCATGTGTTTGGAGCAGCCAAACAAGCCCCAAACGAATGCAAAAACGCATTATAACGAAATCGACCGACTCAGTTTTGCGCTTGCTGCATTCGTTCCAGCTCGTGTTATTAGATCAAAAACTCTTCATTCTATGCAAATACGCAAGATTCATGCGTTTGGAGCAGCCAAACGGGCCCCAAACGAATGCAAAGTCGCTTCATAACGAAATTGACCGATTCAGTTTTGCGCTCGCTGCAGGCGTTCCAGCTCGTCTAATTAGATAAAAAACTTATCATTCTATGCAAATACGCGAGATTCGAGCGTTTAGAGCAGCCAAACAAGCCCCAAACGAATGCAAAGTCGCTTTATAACGAAATCGAACGATTGCGTTTTGCGCTCCCTGTAGGCGTTCCAGCTCGCCTAATTAGATCAAAAACTCTTCATTCTATGCAAATACGCAAGATTCATGCGTTTGCAGCAGCCAAACAAGCCCCAAACGAATGCAAAGTCGCTTTATAACGAAATCGACCGATTCAGTTTTGCGCTCGCTGCATTCGTTCCAGCTCGTGTTATTAGATCAAAAACTCTTTATTCTATGCGAATACGCAAGATTCATGCGTTTGGAGCAGCCAAACGAGCCCCAAACGAATGCAAAGTCGCTTTCTAACAAAATTGACCGATTCAGTTTTGCGCTCGCTGCAGGCGTTCCAGCTCATCTAATTAGATAAAAAAAAATCTTCATTCTATGCAAATACGCAAGATTCGAGCGTTTGGAGCAGCCAAACAAGCCCCAAACGAATGCAAAGTCGCTTTTCTACAAAACCGACCGATTCAGTTTTGCGCTCGCTGCATTCGTTCTAGTTCGTGTTATTCGATCAAAAACTCTTCATTTTATGCAAATACGGAAGATTCATGCGTTTGGATTGCGTTTTGCGCTCCCTGTAGGCGTTCCAGCTCGCATGATTAGATAAAAAAAACTCTTCATTCTATGCAAATACGCAAAATTCATGCGTTTGGAGCAGCCAGACAAGCCGCAAACGAATGCGAAGTCGGTTTATAACGAAATCGAACGTTTGCAGTTTTGCGCTCCCTGTAGGCGTTCCAGCTCGCCTAATTAGATGAAAAACTCTTCATTCTATGCAAATACGCAAGATTCATGCGTTTGGAGCAGCCAAACAAGCCCCAAACGAATGCAAAGTCGCTTTATAACGAAATCGAACGATTGCGTTTTGCGCTCGCTGTAGGCGTTCCAGCTCGCCTGATTAGATGAAAAAACTCTTCATTCTATGCAAATACGCAAGATTCATGCGTTTGGAGCAGCCAGACAAGCCCCAAACGAATGCGAAGTCGGTTTATAACAAAATCGACCGACTCAGTTTTGCGCTCGCTGCATTCGTTCCAGTTCGGGTTATTCGATCAAAAACTCTTCATTTTATGCAAATGCGGAAGATTCATGCGTTTAGAGCAGCCAAACAAGCCCCAAACGAATACAAAGTCACTTTATAACGAAATTGACCGATTCAGATTTGCGCTCGCTGCAGGCGTTCCAGCTCGTTTAATGAGATAAAAAAAACTCTTCATTCTATGCAAATACGCAAGATTCATGCGTTTGGAGCAGCCAAACAAGCCCGAAATAAATGCAAAGTCGCTATATAACGACATTAACCGATTCAGTTTTGCGCTCGCTGCAGGCGTTCCAGCTCCTCTAATTGGATAGAAAAACTCTTCATTCTATGCAAATACGCAAGATTCGAGCGTTTGGAGCAGCCAAACAAGCCCCAAACGAATGCAAAGTCACTTTATAACAAAATTGACCGATTCAGTTTTGCGCTCGGTGCAGGCGTTCCAGCTCGTCTAATTAGATAAAAAACACTTCATTCTATGCAAATACGCAAGAATCATGCGTTTGGAGCAGCCAAAAAAGCCCGAAACGAATGCAAAGTCGCTTTATAACAAAATCGACCGATTCAGTTTTGCGCTCGCTGCATTCGTTCCAGCTCGTGTTATTAGATCAAAAACTCTTCATTCTATGCAAATACGCAAGATTCATGCGTTTGGAGCAGCCAAACGGGCCCCAAACGAATGCAAAGTCGCTTCATAACGAAATTGACCGATTCAGTTTTGCGCTCGCTGCAGGCGTTCCAGCTCGTCTAATTAGATAAAAAACTTATCATTCTATGCAAATACGCGAGATTCGAGCGTTTAGAGCAGCCAAACAAGCCCCAAACGAATGCAAAGTCGCTTTATAACGAAATCGAACGATTGCGTTTTGCGCTCCCTGTAGGCGTTCCAGCTCGCCTAATTAGATCAAAAACTCTTCATTCTATGCAAATAAGCAAGATTCGAGCGTTTGGAGCAGCCAAACAAGCCCCAAACGAATGCAAAGTCGCTTTTCTACAAAACCGACCGATTCAGTTTTGCGCTCGCTGCATTCGTTCTAGTTCGTGTTATTCGATCAAAAACTCTTCATTTTATGCAAATACGGATAATTCATGCGTTTGGATTGCGTTTTGCGCTCCCTGTAGGCGTTCCAGCTCGCATGATTAGATAAAAAAAACTCTTCATTCTATGCAAATACGCAAAATTCATGCGTTTGGAGCAGCCAGACAAGCCGCAAACGAATGCGAAGTCGGTTTATAACGAAATCGAACGTTTGCAGTTTTGCGCTCCCTGTAGGCGTTCCAGCTCGCCTAATTAGATGAAAAACTCTTCATTCTATGCAAATACGCAAGATTCATGCGTTTGGAGCAGCCAAACAAGCCCCAAACGAATGCAAAGTCGCTTTATAACGAAATCGAACGATTGCGCTTTGCGCTCGCTGTAGGCGTTCCAGCTCGCCTGATTAGATAAAAAAACTCTTCATTCTATGCAAATACGCAAGATTCATGCGTTTGGAGCAGCCAAAAAAGCCCTAAACGAATGCAAAGTCGCTTCATAACAAAACCGACCGATTCAGTTTTGCGCTCGCTGCATTCGTTCCAGTTCGTGTTATTCGATCAGAACCTCTTCATTTTATGCAAATACGCAAGATTCGAGCGTTTAGAGCAGCCAAACAAGCCCCAAACGAATGCAAAGTCGCTTTATAACGAAATCGAACGATTGCGTTTTGCGCTCCCTGTAGGCGTTCCAGCTCGCCTAATTAGATCAAAAACTCTTCATTCTATGCAAATACGCAAGATTCATGCGTTTGGAGCAGCCAAAAAAGCCCGAAACGAATGCAAAGTCGCTTTATAACAAAATCGACCGATTCAGTTTTGCGGTCGCTGCATTCGTTCCAGCTCGTGTTATTAGATCAAAAACTCTTCATTCTATGCAAATACGCAAGATTCATGCGTTTGGAGCAGCCAAACAAGCCCCAAACGAATGCAAAGTCGCTTTATAACGAAATTTACCGATTCAGTTTTGCGCTCGCTGCATTCGTTTTAGCTCGTGTTATTAGATCAAAAACTCTTTATTCTATGCGAATACGCAAGATTCATGCGTTTGGAGCAGCCAAACAAGCCCCAAACGAATGCAAAGTCGCTTTATAACGAAATCGACCGATTCAGTTTTGCGCTCGCTGCATTCGTTCCAGCTCGTGTTATTAGATCAAAAACTCTTTATTCTATGCGAATACGCAAGATTCATGCGTTTGGAGCAGCCAAACAAGCCCGAAATGAATGCAAAGTCGCTTTTCTACAAAACCGACCGATTCAGTTTTGCGCTCGCTGCATTCATTCCAGTTCGTGTTATTCGATCAAAAACTCTTCATTTTATGCAAATACGGATGATTCATGCGTTTGGAGCAGCCAAACAAGCCCCAAACGAATGCAAAGTCGCTTTATAACGAAATTGACCGATTCAGTTTTGCGCTCGGTGCAGGCGTTCCAGCTCGTCTAATTAGATAAAAAACACTTCATTCTATGCAAATACGCAAGAATCATGCGTTTGGAGCAGCCAAAAAAGCCCGAAACGAATGCAAAGTCGGTTTATAACAAAATCGACCGATTCAGTTTTGGGCTCGCTGCATTCGTTCCAGCTCGTGTTATTAGATCAAAAACTCTTTATTCTATGCAAATACGCAAGATTCATGCGTTTGGAGCAGCCAAACGGGCCCCAAACGAATGCAAAGTCGCTTCATAACGAAATTGACCGATTCAGTTTTGCGCTCGCTGCAGGCGTTCCAGCTCGTCTAATTAGATAAAAAAACTCATCATTCTATGCAAATACGCGAGAATCGAGCGTTTGGAGCAGCCAAACAAGCCCCAAACGAATGCAAAGTCGCTTTATAACGAAATCGAACGATTGCGTTTTGCGCTCGCTGTAGGCGTTCCAGCTCGCCTGATTAGATAAAAAAAACTCTTCATTCTATGCAAATACGCAAGATTCATGCGTTTGGAGCAGCCAAACAAGCCCCAAACGAATGCAAAGTCGCTTTATAACGAAATTGACCGATTCAGTTTTGCGCTCGCTGCAGGCGTTCCAGCTCGTCTAATTAGGTAAAAAAAAACTCTTCATTCTATGCAAATACGCAAGATTCGAGCGTTTGGAGCAGCCAAACAAGCCTCAAACGAATGCAAAGTCGCTTTTCTACAAAACCGACCGATTCAGTTTTGCGCTCGCAGCATTCGTTCCAGTTCGTGTTATTCGATCAAAAACTCTTCATTTTATGAAAATACGGAAGATTCATGCGTTTGGAGCAGCTAAACAAGCCCCAAACGAATGCAAAGTCGCTTTATAACGAAATCGAACGATTGTGTTTTGCGCTCGCTGTAGGCGTTCCAGCTCGTCTTATAAGATAAAAAACTCTCCATTCTATGCAAATACGCAAGATTCATGCGCTTGGAGCAGCCAAACAGGCCCCAAACGAATGCAGTCACTTTATAACGAAATCGAACGATTGTGTTTTGCGCTCGCTGTAGGCGTTCCAGCTCGTCTTATAAGATAAAAAACTCTCCATTCTATGCAAATACGCAAGATTCATGCGTTTGGAGCAGCCAAACAAGCCCTAAACGAATGCAAAGTCGCTTTATAACAAAATCGACCGATTCAGTTTTGCGCTCGCTGCATTCGTTCCAGCTCGTGTTAATAGATCAAAAACTCTTCATTCTATGCAAATAAGCAAGACTCATGCAATTGGAGCAGCCAAGCAAGCCCCAAACGAATGCAAAGTCGCTTTATAACGAAATTGACCGATTCAGTTTTGCGCTCGCTGCATTCATTCCAGCTCGTGTTATTAGATCAAAAACTCTTTATTCTATGCGAATACGCAA
Source organism: Amblyteles armatorius (assembly GCA_933228735.2). Classification (NCBI taxonomy): domain Eukaryota; kingdom Metazoa; phylum Arthropoda; class Insecta; order Hymenoptera; family Ichneumonidae; genus Amblyteles; species Amblyteles armatorius. Next base: position 5,073,682 of record OW121688.1, on the reverse strand, counting down.
GATTCATGCGTTTGGAGCAGCCAAACAAGCCCCAAACGAATGCGAAGTCGCTTTATAACAAAATCGAACGATTGCGTTTTGCGCTCCCTGTAGGCGTTCCAGCTCGACGAATTAGATAAAAAAACTCTTCACTCTATTTAAATACGCAAGATTCATGCGTTTGGAGCAGCCAAACAAGCCCCAAACGAATGCAAAGTCGCTTTTCTACAAAACCGACCGATTCAGTTTTGCGCTCGCTGCATTCGTTCCAGTTCGTGTTATTCGATCAAAAACTCTTCATTTTATGCAAATACGGAAGATTCATGCGTTTGGATTGCGTTTTGCGCTCCCTGTAGGCGTTCCAGCTCGCCTGATTAGATAAAAAAACTCTTCATTCTATGCAAATACGCAAGATTCATGCGTTTGAAGCAGCCAGACAAGCCCCAAACGAATGCGAAGTCGCGTTATAACGAAATCGAACGATTGCGTTTTGCGCTCGCTGCATTCGTTCCAGCTCGTGTTATTAGATCAAAAACTCTTCATTCTATGCAAATACGCAAGATTCATGCGTTTGGAGCAGCCAAACAAGCCCCAAACGAATGCAAAGTCGCTTTATAACGAAATCGACCGATTCAGTTTTGCGCTCGCTGCATTCGTTCCAGCTCGTGTTATTCGATCAAAAACTCTTCATTTTATGCAAATACGGAAGATTCATGCGTTTGGATTGCGTTTTGCGCTCCCTGTAGGCGTTCCAGCTCGCCTGATTAGATAAAAAAAACTCTTCATTCTATGCAAATACGCAAGATTCATGCGTTTGGAGCAGCCAGACAAGCCCCAAACGAATGCGTAGTCGGTTTATAACGAAATCGAACGTTTGCGTTTTGCGCTCCCTGTAGGCGTTCCAGCTCGCCTAATTAGATCAAAAACTCTTCATTCTATGCAAATACGCAAGATTCATGCGTTTGGAGCAGCCAAACAAGCCTGAAACGAATGCAAAGTCACTTTATAACAAAATCGACCGATTTCGTTTTGCGCTCGCTGCATCCGTTCCAGTTCGTGTTATTCGATCAAAAACTCTTCATTCTATGCGAATACGCAAGATTCATGCGTTTGAAGCAGCCAAAGAAGCCCCAAACGAATGCAAAGTCGCTTTATAACGAAATCGAACGATTGCGTTTTGCGCTCCCTGTAGGCGTTCCAGCTCGCCTAATTAGATAAAAAAAAACTCTTCATTCTATGCAAATACGCTAGATTCATGCGTTTGGAGCAGCCAAACAAGCCCCAAACGAATGCAAAGTCGCTTTATAACGAAATCGAACGATTGTGTTTTGCGCTCGCTGTAGGCGTTCCAGCTCGTCTTATTAGATAAAAAACTCTCCATTCTATGCAAATCCGCAAGATTCGTGCGTTTGGAGCAGCCAAACAGGCCCCAAACGAATGCAAAGTCGCTTTATAACGAAATCGAACGATTGTGTTTTGCGCTCGCTGTAGGCGATCCAGCTCGTCTTATAAGATGAAAAAAACTCTTGATTCTATGCAAATACGCAAGATTCATGCGTTTGGAGCAGCCAAACAAGCCCTAAACGAATGCAGAGTCGCTTTATAACAAAATCGGCTGATTCAGTTTTGCGCTCGCTGCATTCGTTCCAGCTCGTGTTATTAGTTCAAAAACTCTTTATTCTATGCGAATACGGAAGATTCATGCGTTTGGAGCAGCCAAACAAGCCCCAAACGAATGCGAAGTCGCTTTATAACGAAATCGAACGATTGTGTTTTGCGCTAGCTGTAGGCGTTCCAGCTCGTCTTATTAGATAAAAAACTCTCCATTCTATGCAACTACGCAAGATTCATGCGTTTGGAGCAGCCAAACAAGCCCTAAACGAATGCAAAACCGCTTTATAACGAAATCGAATGATTGCGTTTTGCGCTCCCTGTAGGCGTTCCAGCTCGCCTAATTAGATGAAAAAAACTCTTCATTCTATGCAAATAAGCAAGATTCATGCAATTGGAGCAGCCAAGCAAGCCCCAAACGAATGCAAAGTCGCTTTCTAACGAAATTGACCGATACAGTTTTGCGCTCGCTGCAGGCGTTCCAGCTCGTCTAATTAGATAAAAAAAACTCATCATTCTATGCAAATACCCAAGATTCGAGCGTTTGGAGCAGCCAAACAAGCCCCAAACGAATGCAAAGTCACTTTTCTACAAAACCGACCGATTCAGTTTTGCGATCGCTTAATTCGTTCCAGTTCGTGTTATTCGATCAAAAACTCTTCATTTTATGCAAATACGAAAGATTCATGCGTTTGGAGCAGCCGAACAAGCCCCTAGCGAATGCAAAGTCGCTTTATAACGAAATCGAACGATAGCGTTTTGCGCTCCCTGTAGGCGGTCCAGCTCGCCTAATTAAATAAAAAAACTCTTCATTCTATGCAAATACGCAAGATTCATGCGTTTGGAGCAGCCAAACAAGCCTCAAACGAATGCGAAGTCGCGCTATAACGAAATCGAACGATTGCGTTTTGCGCTCCCTGTAGGCGTTCCAGCTCGCCTAATTAGATCAAAAACTATTCAATCTATGCAAATACGCAGGTTCGAGCGTTTGGAGCAGCCAAACAAGCCCCAAACGAATGCAAAGTCGCTTTATAACGAAATCGAACGATTGCGTTTTGTGCTCGCTGTAGGCGTTCCAGCTCGTCTTATTAGATAAAAAAACTCTCAATTTCATGCAAATACGCAAGATTCATGCGTTTGGAGCAGTCCAACAAGCCCTAAACGAATGCAAAGTCGCTTTATAACAAAATCGACCGATTCAGTTTTGCGCTCGCTGCATTTGTTCCAGCTCGTGTTATTAGATTAAAAACTCTTCATTCTATGCAAATACGCAAGATTCATGCGTTTGGAGCAGCCAAACAGGCCCCAAACGAATACAAAGTCGCTTTTCTACAAAACTGACCGATTCAGTTTTGCGCTCGCTGCATCCATTCCAGTTCGTGTTATTCGATGAAAAACTCTTCATTCTATGCAAATACGCAAGATTCATGCGTTTGGAGCAGCCAAACAAGCCCCAAACGAATGCGAAGTCACTTTATAACGAAATCGAACGATTGTGTTTTGCGCTCGCTGTAGGCGTTCCAGCTCGTTTTATTAGATAAAAAACTCTCCATTCTATGCAAATACGCAAGATTCATGCGTTTGGAGCAGCCAAACAAGCCCTAAACGAATGCAGAGTCGCTTTATAACAAAATCGGCTGATTCAGTTTTGCGCTCGCTGCATTCGTTCCAGCTCGTGTTATTAGTTCAAAAACTCTTTATTCTATGCGAATACGGAAGATTCATGCGTTTGGAGCAGCCAAACAAGCCCCAAACGAATGCGAAGTCGCTTTATAACGAAATTGACCGATTCAGTTTGGCGCTCGCTGCATTCGTTCCAGTTTGTGTTATTTGATCAAAAACTCTTTATTTTATGCGAATACGCAAGATTCATGCGTTTGGAGCAGCCAAACAAGCCCCAAACGAATGCAAAGTCGCTTTATAACGAAATTGACCGATTCAGTTTGGCGCTCGCTGCATTCGTTCCAGCTCGTGTTATTAGATCAAAAACTCTTTATTTTATGCGAATACGCAAGATTCATGCGTTTGGAGCATCCAAACAAGCCCCAAACGAATGCAAAGTCGCTTTATAACGAAATCGAACGATTGCGTTTTGCGCTCCCTGTAGGCGTTCCAGCTCGCCTAATTAGATTAAAAAACTCTTCATTCTATGCAAATACGCAAGATTCATGCGTTTGGAGCAGCCAAACAAGCCCCAAGCGAATGCGAAGTCGCTTTCTAACGAAATCGAACGATTGTGTTTTGCGCTCGCTGTAGGCGTTCCAGCTCGCCTAATTAGATAAAAAAAACTCTTCATTCTATGCAAATACGCAAAAATTAATGCGTTTGGAGAAGCCAAACAAGCCCCAAACGAATGCGAAGTCGCTTTATAACGAAATCGAACGATTGTGTTTTGCGCTCGCTGTAGGCGTTCCAGCTCGTCTTATTAGATAAAAAACTCTCCATTCTATGCAAGTACGCAAGATTCATGCGTTTGGAGCAGCCAAACAAGCCCCAAACGAATGCGAAGTCGCTTTCTAACGAAATTGATCGATTTAGTTTTGCGCTCGCTGTAGGCGTTCCAGCTCGTCTTATTAGATCAAAAACTCTTCATTCTATGCAAATACGCAAGATTCATGCAATTGGAGCAGCCAAGCAAGCCCCAAACGAATGCAAAGTCGCTTCCTAACGAAATTAACCGATACAGTTTGGCACTCGCTGCAGGCGTTCCAGCTCGTCTAATTAGATAAAAAAAACTCATCATTCTATGCAAATACCCAAGATTCGAGCGTTTGGAGCAGCTAAACAAGCCTCAAACGAATGCGAAGTCGCTTTATAACGAAATCGACCGATTCAGTTTTGCGCTCGCTGCATTTGTTCCAGCTCGTGTTATTGGATAAAAAAGTCTTTATTCTATGCGAATACGCAAGATTCATGCGTTTGGAGCAGCCAAACAAGCCCCAAACGAATGCGAAGTCGCTTTATAACGAAATCGAACGATTGTGTTTTGCGCTAGCTGTAGGCGTTCCAGCTGGTCTTATTAGATAAAAAACTCTCCATTCTATGCAACTACGCAAGATTCATGCGTTTGGAGCAGCCAAACAAGCCCTAAACGAATGCAGAGTCGCTTTATAACAAAATCGGCTGATTCAGTTTTGCGCTCGCTGCATTCGTTCCAGCTCGTGTTATTAGTTCAAAAACTCTTTATTCTATGCGAATACGGAAGATTCATGCGTTTAGAGCAGCCAAACAAGCCCCAAACGAATGCGAAGTCGCTTTATAACGAAATTGACCGATACAGTTTGGCACTCGCTGCAGGCGTTCCAGCTCGTCTAATTAGATAAAAAAAACTCATCATTCTATGCAAATACCCAAGATTCGAGCGTTTGGAGCAGCTAAACAAGCCTCAAACGAATGCGAAGTCGCTTTATAACGAAATCGACCGATTCAGTTTTGCGCTCGCTGCATTTGTTCCAGCTCGTGTTATTGGATCAAAAAGTCTTTATTCTATGCGAATACGCAAGATTCATGCGTTTGGAGCAGCCAAACAAGCCCCAAACGAATGCGAAGTCGCTTTATAACGAAATCGAACGATTGTGTTTTGCGCTAGCTGTAGGCGTTCCAGGTGGTCTTATTAGATAAAAAACTCTCCATTCTATGCAACTACGCAACATTCATGCGTTTGGAGCAGCCAAACAAGCCCTAAACGAATGCAAAACCGCTTTATAACGAAATCGAATGATTGCGTTTTGCACTCCCTGTAGGCGTTCCTGCTCGCCTAATTAGATAAAAAAAACTCTTCATTCTATGCAAATACGCAAGATTCATGCGTTTGGAGCAGCCAAACAAGCCCCAAACGAATGCAAAGTCGCTTTATAACGAAATCGACCGATTCAGTTTTGTGCTCGCTGCATTCGTTCCAGCTCGTGTTATTCGATCAAAAACTCTTCATTCTATGCGAATACGCAAGATTCATGCGTTTGAAGCAGCCAAAGAAGCCCCAAACGAATGCAAAGTCGCTTTATAACGAAATCGACCGATTCAGTTTTGTGCTCGCTGCATTCGTTCCAGCTCGTGTTATTAGATCAAAAACTCTTTATTCTATGCGAATACGCAAGATTCATGCGTTTGGAGCAGCCAAACAAGCCCGAAATGAATGCAAAGTCGCTTTTCTACAAAACCGACCGATTCAGTTTTGCGCTCGCTGCATTCGTTCCAGTTCGTGTTATTCGATCAAAAACTCTTCATTTTATGCAAATACGGATGATTCATGCGTTTGGAGCAGCCAAACAAGCCCCAAACGAATGCAAAGTCGCTTTATAACGAAATTGACCGATTCAGTTTTGCGCTCGGTGCAGGCGTTCCAGCTCGTCTAATTAGATAAAAAACACTTCATTCTATGCAAATACGCAAGAATCATGCGTTTGGAGCAGCCAAAAAAGCCCGAAACGAATGCAAAGTCGGTTTATAACAAAATCGACCGATTCAGTTTTGGGCTCGCTGCATTCGTTCCAACTCGTGTTATTAGATCAAAAACTCTTCATTCTATGCAAATACGCAAGATTCATGCGTTTGGAGCAGCCAAACGGGCCCCAAACGAATGCAAAGTCGCTTCATAACGAAATTGACCGATTCAGTTTTGCGCTCGCTGCAGGCGTTCCAGCTCGTCTAATTAGATAAAAAACTCATCATTCTATGCAAATACGCGAGATTCGAGCGTTTAGAGCAGCCAAACAAGCCCCAAACGAATGCAAAGTCGCTTTATAACGAAATCGAACGATTGCGTTTTGCGCTCCCTGTAGGCGTTCCAGCTCGCCTAATTAGATAAAAAAACTCTTCATTCTATGCAAATACGCAAGATTCATGCGTTTGGAGCAGCCAAACAAGCCCCAAACGAATGCAAAGTCGCTTTATAACGAAATCGACCGATTCAGGTTTGCGCTCGCTGCATTCGTTCCAGCTCGTGTTATTAGATCAAAAACTCTTTATTCTATGCGAATACGCAAGATTCATGCGTTTGGAGCAGCCAAACAAGCCCGAAATGAATGCAAAGTCGCTTTATAACGAGATTGACCGATTCAGTTGTGCGGTCGCTGCAGGCGTTCCAGCTCGTCTAATTAGATTTAAAAAAACTCTTCATTCTATGCAAATACGCAAGATTCGAGCGTTTGGAGCAGCCAAACAAGCCCCAAACGAATGCAAAGTCACTTTATAACGAAATTGACCGATTCAGTTTTGCGCTCGGTGCAGGCGTTCCAGCTCGTCTAATTCGATAAAAAACACTTCATTCTATGCAAATACGAGAGAATCATGCGTTTGGAGCAGCCAAAAAAGCCCGAAACGAATGGAAAGTCGCTTTATAACAAAATCGACCGATTCAGTTTGGCGCTCGCTGCATTCGTTCCAGCTCGTGTTATTAGATCAAAAACTCTTCATTCTATGCAAATACGCAAGATTCATGCGTTTGGAGCAGCCAAACGGGCCCCAATCGAATGCAAAGTCGATTCATAACGAAATTGACCGATTCAGTTTTGCGCTCGCTGCAGGCGTTCCAGCTCGTCTAATTAGATAAAAAACTTATTATTCTATGCAAATACGCGAGATTCGAGCGTTTAGAGCAGCCAAACAAGCCCCAAACGAATGCAAAGTCGCTTTATAACGAAATCGAACGATTGCGTTTTGCGCTCCCTGTTGGCGTTCCAGCTCGCCTGATTAGATAAAAAAAACTCTTCATTCTATGCAAATACGCAAGATTCATGCGTTTGGAGCAGCCAGACAAGCCCCAAACGAATGCGAAGTCGGTTTATAACGAAATCGAACGATTGAGTTTTGCGCTCGCTGCATTCGTTCCAGCTCGTGTTATTAGATCAAAAACTCTTTATTCTATGCGAATACGCAAGATTCATGCGTTTGGAGCAGCCAAACGAGCCCCAAACGAATGCAAAGTCGCATTCTAACAAAATTGATCGATTCAATTTTGCGCTCGCTGCAGGCGTTCCAGCTCGTCTAATTAGATTTAAAAAAATCTTCATTCTATGCAAATACGCAAGATTCGAGCGTTTGGAGCAGCCAAACAAGCCCCAAACGAATGCAAAGTCGCTTTTCTACAAAACCGACCGATTCAGTTTTGCGCTCGCTGCATTCGTTCCAGTTCGTGTTATTCGATCAAAAACTCTTCATTCTATGCAAATACGCAAGATTCATGCGTTTGGAGCAGCCAAACAAGCCCCAAACGAATGCGAAGTCACTTTATAACGAAATCGAACGATTGTGTTTCGCGCTCGCTGTAGGCGTTCCAGCTCGTTTTATTAGATAAAAAACTCTCCATTCTATGCAAGTACGCAAGATTCATGCGTTTGGAGCAGCCAAACAAGCCCTAAACGAATGCAGAGTCGCTTTATAACAAAATCGGCTGATTCAGTTTTGCGCTCGCTGCATTCGTTCCAGCTCGTGTTATTAGTTCAAAAACTCTTTATTCTATGCGAATACGGAAGATTCATGCGTTTGGAGCAGCCAAACAAGCCCCAAACGAATGCAAAGTCACTTTTCTACAAAACCGACCGATTCAGTTTTGCGATCGCTTAATCCGTTCCAGTTCGTGTTATTCGATCAAAAACTCTTCATTTTATGCAAATACGAAAGATTCATGCGTTTGGAGCAGCCGAACAAGCCCCTAGCGAATGCAAAGTCGCTTTATAACGAAATCGAACGATAGCGTTTTGCGCTCCCTGTAGGCGGTCCAGCTCGCCTAATTAAATAAAAAAAACTCTTCATTCTATGCAAATACGCAAGATTCATGCGTTTGGAGCAGCCAAACAAGCCCCAAACGAATGCAAAGTCACTTTTCTACAAAACCGACCGATTCAGTTTTGCGATCGCTTAATCCGTTCCAGTTCGTGTTATTCGATCAAAAACTCTTCATTTTATGCAAATACGCAAGATTCATGCGTTTGGAGCAGCCAAACAAGCCCCAAACGAATGCAAAGTCGCTTTATAACGAAATCGAACGATTGCGTTTTGTGCTCGCTGTAGGCGTTCCAGCTCGTCTTATTAGATAAAAAAACTCTCCATTTTATGCAAATACGCAAGATTCATGCGTTTGGAGCAGTCCAACAAGCCCTAAACGAATGCAAAGTCGCTTTATAACAAAATCGACCGATTCAGTTTTGCGCTCGCTGCATTTGTTCCAGCTCGTGTTATTAGATTAAAAACTCTTCATTCTATGCAAATACGCAAGATTCATGCGTTTGGAGCAGCCAAACAGGCCCCAAACGAATGCAAAGTCGCTTTTCTACAAAACTGACCGATTCAGTTTTGCGCTCGCTGCATCCATTCCAGTTCGTGTTATTCGATGAAAAACTCTTCATTCTATGCAAATACGCAAGATTCATGCGTTTGGAGCAGCCAAACAAGCCCCAAACGAATGCGAAGTCACTTTATAACGAAATCGAACGATTGTGTTTTGCGCTCGCTGTAGGCGTTCCAGCTCGTTTTATTAGATAAAAAACTCTCCATTCTATGCAAATACGCAAGATTCATGCGTTTGGAGCAGCCAAACAAGCCCTAAACGAATGCAGAGTCGCTTTATAACAAAATCGGCTGATTCAGTTTTGCGCTCGCTGCATTCGTTCCAGCTCGTGTTATTAGTTCAAAAACTCTTTATTCTATGCGAATACGGAAGATTCATGCGTTTGGAGCAGCCAAACAAGCCCCAAACGAATGCGAAGTCGCTTTATAACGAAATCGAACGATTGTGTTTTGCGCTAGCTGTAGGCGTTCCAGCTCGTCTTATTAGATAAAAAACTCTCCATTCTATGCAACTACGCAAGATTCATGCGTTTTTAGCAGCCAAACAAGCCCTAAACGAATGCAAAACCGCTTTATAACGAAATCGAATGATTGCGTTTTGCGCTCCCTGTAGGCGTTCCAGCTCGCCTAATTAGATGAAAAAAACTCTTCATTCTATGCAAATAAGCAAGATTCATGCAATTGGAGCAGCCAAGCAAGCCCCAAACGAATGCAAAGTCGCTTTCTAACGAAATTGACCGATACAGTTTTGCGCTCGCTGCAGGCGTTCCAGCTCGTCTAATTAGATAAAAAAAACTCATCATTCTATGCAAATACCCAAGATTCGAGCGTTTGGAGCAGCCAAACAAGCCCCAAACGAATGCAAAGTCACTTTTCTACAAAACCGACCGATTCAGTTTTGCGATCGCTTAATTCGTTCCAGTTCGTGTTATTCGATCAAAAACTCTTCATTTTATGCAAATACGAAAGATTCATGCGTTTGGAGCAGCCGAACAAGCCCCTAGCGAATGCAAAGTCGCTTTATAACGAAATCGAACGATAGCGTTTTGCGCTCCCTGTAGGCGGTCCAGCTCGCCTAATTAAATAAAAAAACTCTTCATTCTATGCAAATACGCAAGATTCATGCGTTTGGAGCAGCCAAACAAGCCTCAAACGAATGCGAAGTCGCTTTATAACGAAATCGAACGATTGCGTTTTGCGCTCGCTGCATTCGTTCCAGCTCGTGTTATTAGATCAAAAACTCTTCATTCTATGCAAATACGCAAGATTCATGCGTTTGGAGCAGCCAAACAAGCCCCAAACGAATGCAAAGTCGCTTTATAACGAAATCGACCGATTCAGTTTTGCGCTCGCTGCATTCGTTCCAGCTCGTGTTATTCGATCAAAAACTCTTCATTTTATGCAAATACGGAAGATTCATGCGTTTGGATTGCGTTTTGCGCTCCCTGTAGGCGTTCCAGCTCGCCTGATTAGATAAAAAAAACTCTTCATTCTATGCAAATACGCAAGATTCATGCGTTTGGAGCAGCCAGACAAGCCCCAAACGAATGCGAAGTCGGTTTATAACGAAATCGAACGTTTGCGTTTTGCGCTCCCTGTAGGCGTTCCAGCTCGCCTAATTAGATCAAAAACTCTTCATTCTATGCAAATACGCAAGATTCATGCGTTTGGAGCAGCCAAACAAGCCTGAAACGAATGCAAAGTCACTTTATAACAAAATCGACCGATTTCGTTTTGCGCTCGCTGCATCCGTTCCAGTTCGTGTTATTTGATCAAAAACTCTTCATTCTATGCGAATACGCAAGATTCATGCGTTTGGAGCAGCCAAATAAGCCCCAAACGAATGCAAAGTCGCTTTATAACGAAATCGAACGATTGCATTTGCGCTCCCTGTAGGCGTTCCAGCTCGCCTAATTAGATAAACAAACTCTTCATTCTATGCAAATACGCAAGATTCATGCGTTTGGAGCAGCCAAACAAGACCCAAACGAATGCAAAGTCGCTTTATAACGAAATCGACCGATTCAGTTTTGCGCTCGCTGCATTCGTTCCAGCTCGTGTTATTAGATCAAAAACTCTTTATTGTATGCGAATACGCAAGATTCATGCGTTTGGAGCAGCCAAACAAGCCCCAAACGAATGCGAAGTCGCTTTATAACGAAATCGAACGATTGCGTTTTGCGCTCCCTGTAGGCGTTCCAGCTCGACGAATTAGATAAAAAAAACTCTTCATTCTATTTAAATACGCAAGATTCATGCGTTTGGAGCAGCCAAACAAGCCCCAAACGAATGCAAAGTCGCTTTTCCACAAAACCGACCGATTCAGTTTTGCGCTCGCTGCATTCGTTCCAGTTCGTGTTATTCGATCAAAAACTCTTCATTTTATGCAAATACGGAAGATTCATGCGTTTGGATTGCGTTTTGCGCTCCCTGTAGGCGTTCCAGCTCGCCTGATTAGATAAAAAAACTCTTCATTCTATGCAAATACGCAAGATTCATGCGTTTGGAGCAGCCAGACAAGCCCCAAACGAATGCGAAGTCGCTTTATAACGAAATCGAACGATTGCGTTTTGCGCTCGCTGCATTCGTTCCAGCTCGTGTTATTAGATCAAAAACTCTTCATTCTATGCAAATACGCAAGATTCATGCGTTTGGAGCAGCCAAACAAGCCCCAAACGAATGCAAAGTCGCTTTATAACGAAATCGACCGATTCAGTTTTGCGCTCGCTGCATTCGTTCCAGCTCGTGTTATTCGATCAAAAACTCTTCATTTTATGCAAATACGGAAGATTCATGCGTTTGGATTGCGTTTTGCGCTCTCTGTAGGCGTTCCAGCTCGCCTGATTAGATAAAAAAAACTCTTCATTTTATGCAAATACGCAAGATTCATGCGTTTGGAGCAGCCAGACAAGCCCCAAACGAATGCGAAGTCGGTTTATAACGAAATCGAACGTTTGCGTTCTGCGCTCCCTGTAGGCGTTCCAGCTCGCCTAATTAGATCAAAAACTCTTCATTCTATGCAAATACGCAAGATTCATGCGTTTGGAGCAGCCAAACAAGCCTGAAACGAATGCAAAGTCACTTTATAACAAAATCGACCGATTTCGTTTTGCGCTCGCTGCATCCGTTCCAGTTCAAGTTATTCGATCAAAAACTCTTCATTCTATGCAAATACGCTAGATTCATGCGTTTGGAGCAGCCAAACAAGCCCCAAACGAATGCAAAGTCGCTTTATAACGAAATCGAACGATTGTGTTTTGCGCTCGCTGTGGGCGTTCCAGCTCGTCTTATTAGATAAAAAACTCTCCATTCTATGCAAATACGCAAGATTCGTGCGTTTGGAGCAGCCAAACAGGCCCCAAACGAATGCAAAGTCGCTTTATAACGACATCGAACGGTTGTGTTTTGCGCTCGCTGTAGGCGTTCCAGCTCGTCTTATAAGATAAAAAACTCTTCATTCAATGCAAATAAGCAAGATTCATGCAATTGGAGCAGCCAAGCAAGCCCCAAACGAATGCAAAGTCGCTTTCTAACGAAATTGACCGATGCAGTTTTGCGCTCGCTGCAGGCGTTCCAGCTCGTCTAATTAGATAAAAAAAACTCATCATTCTATGCAAATACCCAAGATTCGAGCGTTTGGAGCAGCCAAACAAGCCCCAAACGCATGCAAAGTCACTTTTCTACAAAACCGACCGGTTCAGTTTTGCGATCGCTTAATTCGTGTCAGTTCGTGTTATTCGATCAAGAACTCTTCATTTTATGCAAATACGAAAGATTCATGCGTTTGGAGCAGCCGAACAAGCCCCTAGCGAATGCAAAGTCGTTTTATAACGAAATCGAACGATAGCGTTTTGCGCTCCCTGTAGGCGGTCCAGCTCGCCTAATTAGATAAAAAAAACTCTTCATTCTATGCAAATACGCAAGATTCATGCGTTTGGAGCAGCCAAACAAGCCTCAAACGAATGCGAAGTCGCTTTATAACGAAATCGAATGATTGCGTTTTGCGCTCCCTGTAGGCGTTCCAGCTCGCCTAATTAGATCAAAAACTATTCAATCTATGCAAGTACGCAGGTTCGAGCGTTTGGAGCAGCCAAACAAGCCCCAAACGAATGCAAAGTCGCTTTATAACGAAATTGACCGATTCAGTTTTGCGCTCGCTGCATTCATTCCAGCTCGTGTTATTAGATCAAAAACTCTTTATTCTATGCGAATACGAAAGATTCATGCGTTTGGAGCAGCCGAACAAGCCCCTAGCGAATGCAAAGTCGCTTTATAATGAAATCGAACGATAGCGTTTTGCGCTCCCTGTAGGCGGTCCAGCTTGCCTAATTAGATAAAAAAAACTCTTCATTCTATGCAAATACGCAAGATTCATGCGTTTGGAGCAGCCAAACAAGCCTCAAACGAATGCGAAGTCGCTTTATAACGAAATCGAATGATTGCGTTTTGCGCTCCCTGTAGGCGTTCCAGCTCGCCTAATTAGATCAAAAACTATTCAATCTATGCAAATACGCAGGTTCGAGCGTTTGGAGCAGCCAAACAAGCCCCAAACGAATGCAAAGTCGCTTTATAACAAAATCGAACGATTGCGTTTTGCGCTCCCTGTAGGCGTTCCAGCTCGACGAATTAGATAAAAAACTCTTCATTCTATTTAAATACGCAAGATTCATGCGTTTGGAGCAGCCAAACAAGCCCCAAACGAATGCAAAGTCGCTTTTCTACAAAACCGACCGATTCAGTTTTGCGCTCGCTGCATTCGTTCCAGTTCGTGTTATTCGATCAAAAACTCTTCATTTTATGCAAATACGGAAGATTCATGCGTTTGGATTGCGTTTTGCGCTCCCTGTAGGCGTTCCAGCTCGCCTGATTAGATAAAAAAAACTCTTCATTCTATGCAAATACGCAAGATTCATGCGTTTGGAGCAGCCAGACAAGCCCCAAACGAATGCGAAGTCGCTTTATAACGAAATCGAACGATTGCGTTTTGCGCTCGCTGCATTCGTTCCGGCTCGTGTTATTAGATCAAAAACTCTTCATTCTATGCAAATACGCAAGATTCATGCGTTTGGAGCAGCCAAACAAGCCCCAAACGAATGCAAAGTCGCTTTATAACGAAATCGACCGATTCAGTTTTGCGCTCGCTGCATTCGTTCCAGCTCGTGTTATTCGATCAAAAACTCTTCATTTTATGCAAATACGGAAGATTCATGCGTTTGGATTGCGTTTTGCGCTCCCTGTAGGCGTTCCAGCTCGCCTGATTAGATAAAAAAAACTCTTCATTCTATGCAAATACGCAAGATTCATGCGTTTGGAGCAGCCAGACAAGCCCCAAACGAATGCGAAGTCGGTTTATAACGAAATCGAACGTTTGCGTTTTGCGCTCCCTGTAGGCGTTCCAGCTCGCCTAATTAGATCAAAAACTCTTCATTCTATGCAAATACGCAAGATTCATGCGTTTGGAGCAGCCAAACAAGCCTGAAACGAATGCAAAGTCACTTTATAACAAAATCGACCGATTTCGTTTTGCGCTCGCTGCATCCGTTCCAGTTCGTGTTATTTGATCAAAAACTCTTCATTCTATGCGAATACGCAAGATTCATGCGTTTGGAGCAGCCAAATAAGCCCCAAACGAATGCAAAGTCGCTTTATAACGAAATCGAACGATTGTGTTTTGCGCTCGCTGTAGGCGTTCCAGCTTGTCTTATTAGATAAAAAAACTCTCCATTCTATGCAAATACGCAAGATTCGTGCGTTTGGAGCAGCCAAACCGGCCCCAAACGAATGCAAAGTCGCTTTATAACGAAATCGAACGGTTGTGTTTTGCGCTCGCTGTAGGCGTTCCAGCTCGTCTTATAAGATAAAAAACTCTTCATTCAATGCAAATAAGCAAGATTCATGCAATTGGAGCAGCCAAGCAAGCCCCATACGAATGCAAAGTCGCTTTATAACGAAATTGACCGATTCAGTTTTGCGCTCGCTGCATTCATTCCAGCTCGTGTTATTAGATCAAAAACTCTTTATTCTATGCGAATACGCAAGATTCATGCGTTTAGAGCAGCCAAACAAGCTCCAAACGAATGCAAAGTCGCTTTATAACAAAATCGAACGATTGCGTTTTGCGCTCCCTGTAGGAGTTCCAGCTCGCCTGATTAGATAAAAAAAACTCTTCATTCTATGCAAATACGCAAGATTCATGCGTTTGGAGCAGCCAGACAAGCCCCAAACGAATGCGAAGTCGCTTTATAACGAAATCGAACGATTGTGTTTTGCGCTCGCTGTAGGCGTTCCAGCTCGTCTTATTAGATAAAAAACTCTCCATTCTATGCAAATACGCAAGATTCATGCGTTTTGAGCAGCCAAGC
Source organism: Amblyteles armatorius (assembly GCA_933228735.2). Classification (NCBI taxonomy): domain Eukaryota; kingdom Metazoa; phylum Arthropoda; class Insecta; order Hymenoptera; family Ichneumonidae; genus Amblyteles; species Amblyteles armatorius. The sequence continues at coordinate 5,058,443 of OW121688.1, read as the reverse complement.
AAGCCCTAAACGAATGCAAAGTCGCTTTACAACAAAATCGACCGATTCAGTTTTGCGCTCGCTGCATTCGTTCCAGCTCGTGTTATTAGATTAAAAACTCTTCATTCTATGCAAATACGCAAGATTCATGCGTTTGGAGCAGCCAAACAGGCCCCAAACGAATGCAAAGTCGCTTTTCTACAAAACCGACCGATTCAGTTTTGCGCTCGCTGCATCCGTTCCAGTTCGTGTTATTCGATCAAAAACTCTTTATTTTATGCGAATACGCAAGATTCATGCGTTTCGAGCAGCCAAACAAGCCCGAAACGAATGCAAAGTCGCTTTATAACGAAATCGAATGATTGCGTTTTGCGCTCCCTGTAGGCGTTCCAGCTCGCCTAATTAGATGAAAAACTCTTCACTCTATGCAAATACGCAAGATTCATGCGTTTGGAGCAGCCAAACAAGCCCCAAACGAATGCGAAGTTGCTTTATAACGAAATCGAACGATTGCGTTTTGCGCTCCCTGTAGGCGTTCCAGCTCGCCTAATTAGATCAAAAACTCTTCATCCTATGCAAATACGCAAGATTCATGCGTTTGGAGCAGCCAAACAAGCCCCAAACGAATGCAAAGTCGCTTTATAACGAAATCGACCGATTCAGTTTTGCGCTCGCTGCATTCGTTCCAGCTCGTGTTATTAGATCAAAAACTCTTTATTCTATGCGAATACGCAAGATTCATGCGTTTGGAGCAGCCAAACAAGCCCCAAACGAATGCAAAGTCGCTTTATAACGAAATCGAACGATTGCGTTTTGCGCTCCCTGTAGGCGTTCCAGCTCGCCTAATTAGATAAAAAAACTCTTCATTCTATGCAAATACGCAAGATTCATGCGTTTGGAGCAGCCAAACAAGACCCAAACGAATGCAAAGTCGCTTTATAACGAAATCGACCGATTCAGTTTTGCGCTCGCTGCATTCGTTCCAGCTCGTGTTATTAGATCAAAAACTCTTTATTCTATGCGAATACGCAAGATTCATGCGTTTGGAGCAGCCAAACAAGCCCCAAACGAATGCGAAGTCGCTTTATAACGAAATCGAACGATTGCGTTTTGCGCTCCCTGTAGGCGTTCCAGCTCGACGAATTAGATAAAAAAAACTCTTCATTCTATTTAAATACGCAAGATTCATGCGTTTGGAGCAGCCAAACAAGCCCCAAACGAATGCAAAGTCGCTTTTCCACAAAACCGACCGATTCAGTTTTGCGCTCGCTGCATTCGTTCCAGTTCGTGTTATTCGATCAAAAACTCTTCATTTTATGCAAATACGGAAGATTCATGCGTTTGGATTGCGTTTTGCGCTCCCTGTAGGCGTTCCAGCTCGCCTGATTAGATAAAAAAACTCTTCATTCTATGCAAATACGCAAGATTCATGCGTTTGGAGCAGCCAGACAAGCCCCAAACGAATGCGAAGTCGCTTTATAACGAAATCGAACGATTGCGTTTTGCGCTCGCTGCATTCGTTCCAGCTCGTGTTATTAGATCAAAAACTCTTCATTCTATGCAAATACGCAAGATTCATGCGTTTGGAGCAGCCAAACAAGCCCCAAACGAATGCAAAGTCGCTTTATAACGAAATCGACCGATTCAGTTTTGCGCTCGCTGCATTCGTTCCAGCTCGTGTTATTCGATCAAAAACTCTTCATTTTATGCAAATACGGAAGATTCATGCGTTTGGATTGCGTTTTGCGCTCTCTGTAGGCGTTCCAGCTCGCCTGATTAGATAAAAAAAACTTTTCATTTTATGCAAATACGCAAGATTCATGCGTTTGGAGCAGCCAGACAAGCCCCAAACGAATGCGAAGTCGGTTTATAACGAAATCGAACGTTTGCGTTCTGCGCTCCCTGTAGGCGTTCCAGCTCGCCTAATTAGATCAAAAACTCTTCATTCTATGCAAATACGCAAGATTCATGCGTTTGGAGCAGCCAAACAAGCCTGAAACGAATGCAAAGTCACTTTATAACAAAATCGACCGATTTCGTTTTGCGCTCGCTGCATCCGTTCCAGTTCAAGTTATTCGATCAAAAACTCTTCATTCTATGCAAATACGCTAGATTCATGCGTTTGGAGCAGCCAAACAAGCCCCAAACGAATGCAAAGTCGCTTTATAACGAAATCGAACGATTGTGTTTTGCGCTCGCTGTGGGCGTTCCAGCTCGTCTTATTAGATAAAAAACTCTCCATTCTATGCAAATACGCAAGATTCGTGCGTTTGGAGCAGCCAAACAGGCCCCAAACGAATGCAAAGTCGCTTTATAACGACATCGAACGGTTGTGTTTTGCGCTCGCTGTAGGCGTTCCAGCTCGTCTTATAAGATAAAAAACTCTTCATTCAATGCAAATAAGCAAGATTCATGCAATTGGAGCAGCCAAGCAAGCCCCAAACGAATGCAAAGTCGCTTTCTAACGAAATTGACCGATGCAGTTTTGCGCTCGCTGCAGGCGTTCCAGCTCGTCTAATTAGATAAAAAAAACTCATCATTCTATGCAAATACCCAAGATTCGAGCGTTTGGAGCAGCCAAACAAGCCCCAAACGCATGCAAAGTCACTTTTCTACAAAACCGACCGATTCAGTTTTGCGATCGCTTAATTCGTGTCAGTTCGTGTTATTCGATCAAGAACTCTTCATTTTATGCAAATACGAAAGATTCATGCGTTTGGAGCAGCTGAACAAGCCCCTAGCGAATGCAAAGTCGTTTTATAACGAAATCGAACGATAGCGTTTTGCGCTCCCTGTAGGCGGTCCAGCTCGCCTAATTAGATAAAAAAAACTCTTCATTCTATGCAAATACGCAAGATTCATGCGTTTGGAGCAGCCAAACAAGCCTCAAACGAATGCGAAGTCGCTTTATAACGAAATCGAATGATTGCGTTTTGCGCTCCCTGTAGGCGTTCCAGCTCGCCTAATTAGATCAAAAACTATTCAATCTATGCAAGTACGCAGGTTCGAGCGTTTGGAGCAGCCAAACAAGCCCCAAACGAATGCAAAGTCGCTTTATAACGAAATTGACCGATTCAGTTTTGCGCTCGCTGCATTCATTCCAGCTCGTGTTATTAGATCAAAAACTCTTTATTCTATGCGAATACGAAAGATTCATGCGTTTGGAGCAGCCGAACAAGCCCCTAGCGAATGCAAAGTCGCTTTATAATGAAATCGAACGATAGCGTTTTGCGCTCCCTGTAGGCGGTCCAGCTTGCCTAATTAGATAAAAAAAACTCTTCATTCTATGCAAATACGCAAGATTCATGCGTTTGGAGCAGCCAAACAAGCCTCAAACGAATGCGAAGTCGCTTTATAACGAAATCGAATGATTGCGTTTTGCGCTCCCTGTAGGCGTTCCAGCTCGCCTAATTAGATCAAAAACTATTCAATCTATGCAAATACGCAGGTTCGAGCGTTTGGAGCAGCCAAACAAGCCCCAAACGAATGCAAAGTCGCTTTATAACGAAATTGACCGATTCAGTTTTGCGCTCGCTGCATTCGTTCCAGTTCGTGTTATTCGATCAAAAACTCTTCATTCTATGCGAATACGCAAGATTCATGCGTTTGGAGCAGCCAAATAAGCCCCAAACGAATGCAAAGTCGCTTTATAACAAAATCGAACGATTGCGTTTTGCGCTCCCTGTAGGCGGTCCAGCTCGCCTAATTAGATAAAAAAAACTCTTCATTCTATGCAAATACGCAAGATTCGAGCGTTTGGAGCAGCCAAACAAGCCCCAAACGAATGCAAAGTCGCTTTTCTACAAATGCGACCGATTCAGTTTTGCGCTCGCTGCATTCGTTCCAGTTCGTGTTATTCGATCAAAAACTCTTCATTTTATGCAAATACGGAAGATTCATGCGTTAGGATTGCGTTTTGCGCTCCCTGTAGGCGTTCCAGCTCGCCTGATTAGATAAAAAAACCCTTCATTCTATGCAAATACGCAAGATTCATGCGTTTGGAGCAGCCAGACAAGCCCCAAACGAATGCGAAGTCGGTTTATAACGAAATCGAACGTTTGCGTTTTGCGCTCCCTGTAGGCGTTCCAGCTCGCCTAATTAGATCAAAAACTCTTCATTCTATGCAAATACGCAAGATTCATGCGTTTGGAGCAGCTAAACAAGCCCGAAACGAATGCAAAGTCACTTTATAACAAAATCGACCGATTTAGTTTTGCGCTCGCTGCATCCGTTCCAGTTCGTGTTATTCGATCAAAAACTCTTCATTCTATGCGAATACGCAAGATTCATGCGTTTGGAGCAGCCAAATAAGCCCCAAACGAAGGCAAAGTCGCTTTATAACGAAATCGAACGATTGCGTTTTGCGCTCCCTGTAGCCGTTCCAGCTCGCCTAATTAGATAAAAAAACTCTTCATTCTATGCAAACACGCAAGATTCATGCGTTTGGAGCAGCCAAACAAGCCCCAAACGAATGCGAAGTCGGTTTATAACGAAATCGAACGTTTGCGTTTTGCGCTCCCTGTAGGCGTTCCAGCTCGCCTAATTAGATCAAAAACTCTTCATTCTATGCAAATACGCAAGATTTATGCGTTTGGAGCAGCCAAACAAGCCCGAAACGAATGCAAAGTCACTTTATAACAAAATCGACCGATTTCGTTTTGCGCTCGCTGCATCCGTTCCAGTTCGTGTTATTCGATCAAAAACTCTTCCTTCTATGCGAATACGCAAGATTCATGCGTTTGGAGCAGCCAAATAAGCCCCAAACGAATGCAAAGTCGCTTTATAACGAAATCGAACGATTGTGTTTTGCGCTCGCTCAAGGCGTTCCGGCTCGTCTTATTAGATAAAAAAACTCTCCATTCTATGCAAATACGCAAGATTCATGCGTTTGGAGCAGCCAAACAGGCCCCAAACGAATGCAAAGTCGCTTTATAACGAAATCGAACGATTGTGTTTTGCGCTTGCTGTAGGCGTTCCAGCTCGTCTTATAAGATAAAAAACTCTCCATTCTATGCAAATACGCAAGATTCATGCGTTTGGAGCAGCCAAACAAGCCCTAAACGAATGCAAAGTCGCTTTATAACAAAATCGACCGATTCAGTTTTACGCTCGCTGCATTCGTTCCAGCTCGTGTTATTAGATCAAAAACTCTTCATTCTATGCAAATAACCAAGATTCATGCAATTGGAGCAGCCAAGCAAGCCCCAAACGAATGCAAAGTCGCTTTCTAACGAAATTGACCGATTCAGTTTTGCGCTCGCTGCATTCATTCCAGCTCGTGTTATTAGATCAAAAACTCTTTATTCTATGCGAATACGCAAGATTCATGCGTTTGGAGCAGCCAAACAAGCCCCAAACGAATGCGAAGTCACTTTATAACAAAATCGACCGATTTCGTTTTGCGCTCGCTGCATCCGTTCCAGTTCGTGTTATTCGATCAAAAACTCTTCCTTCTATGCGAATACGCAAGATTCATGCGTTTGGAGCAGCCAAATAAGCCCCAAACGAATGCAAAGTCGCTTTATAACGAAATCGAACGATTGTGTTTTGCGCTCGCTCAAGGCGTTCCGGCTCGTCTTATTAGATAAAAAAACTCTCCATTCTATGCAAATACGCAAGATTCATGCGTTTGGAGCAGCCAAACAGGCCCCAAACGAATGCAAAGTCGCTTTATAACGAAATCGAACGATTGTGTTTTGCGCTTGCTGTAGGCGTTCCAGCTCGTCTTATAAGATAAAAAACTCTCCATTCTATGCAAATACGCAAGATTCATGCGTTTGGAGCAGCCAAACAAGCCCTAAACGAATGCAAAGTCGCTTTATAACAAAATCGACCGATTCAGTTTTACGCTCGCTGCATTCGTTCCAGCTCGTGTTATTAGATCAAAAACTCTTCATTCTATGCAAATAACCAAGATTCATGCAATTGGAGCAGCCAAGCAAGCCCCAAACGAATGCAAAGTCGCTTTCTAACGAAATTGACCGATTCAGTTTTGCGCTCGCTGCATTCATTCCAGCTCGTGTTATTAGATCAAAAACTCTTTATTCTATGCGAATACGCAAGATTCATGCGTTTGGAGCAGCCAAACAAGCCCCAAACGAATGCGAAGTCGCTTTATAACGAAATCGAACGATTGTGTTTTGCGCAAGCTGTAGGCGTTCCAGCTCGTCTTATTAGATAAAAAACTCTCCATTCTATGCAACTACGCAAGATTCATGCGTTTGGAGCAGCCAAACAAGCCCTAAACGATCGCAAAGTCGCTTTATAACGAAATCGAACGATTGCGTTTTGCGCTCCCTGTAGGCGTTCCAGCTCGCCTAATTAGATAAAAAAAACTCTTCATTCCATGCAAATACGCAAGATTCATGCGTTTGGAGCAGCCAAACAAGTCCGAAACGAATGCAAAGTCGCTTTATAACAAAATCGACCGATTCAGTTTTGCGCTCGCTGCATTCGTTCCAGCTCGTGTTATTTGATCAAAAACTCTTCATTCTATGCAAATACGCAAGATTCATGCGTTTGGAGCAGCCAAACGGGCCCCAAACGAATGCAAAGTCGCTTTATAACGAAATTGACCGATTCAGTTTTGCGCTTGCTGCAGGCGTTCCAGCTCGTCGAATTCGATAAAAAAACTTATCATTCTATGCAAATACGCGAGATTCGAGCGTTTGGAGCAGCCAAACAAGCCCCAAACGAATGCAAAGTCGCTTTATAACGAAATCGACCGATTCAGTTTTGCGCTCGCTGCATTCGTTCCAGCTCGTGTTATTAGATCAAAAACTCTTTATTCTATGCGAATACGCAAGATTCATGCGTTTGGAGCAGCCAAACAAGCCCCAAACGAATGCGAAGTCGCTTTATAACGAAATCGAACGATTGTGTTTTGCGCTCGCTGTAGGCGTTCTAGCTCGGCTTATTAGATAAAAAAACTCTTCATTTTATGCAAATACGCAAGATTCATGCGTTTGGAGCAGCAAAACAAGCCCCAAACGAATGCAAAGTTGCATTATAACGAAATCGACTGATTGAGTTTTGCGCTAGCTTTAATCGGTCCACCTCGTCTCATTAGATAAAAAAAACTCTCCATTCTATGCAAATACGCAAGATTCATGCGTTTGGCGCAGCCAAACAAGCCCTAAACGAATGCAAAGTCGCTTTATAACAAAATCGACCGATTCAGTTTTGCGCTCGCTGCATTCGTTCCAGCTCGTGTTATTAGATTAAAAACTCTTCATTCTATGCAAATACGCAACATTCATGTGTTTGGAGCAGCCAAACGGGCCCTAAACGAATGCAAAGTTGCTTTTCTACAAAACCGACCGATTCAGTTTTGCGTTCGCTGCATTCGTTCCAGTTCGTGTTATTCGATCAAAAACTCTTCATTTTATGCAAATACGGAAGATTCATGCGTTTGGAGCAGCAAAACAAGCCCCAAACGAATGCAAAGTTGCATTATAACGAAATTGACTGATTGAGTTTTGCGCTAGCTTTAGGCGGTCCACCTCGTCTTATTGGATAAAAAAAACTCCCCATTCTATGCAAATACGCAAGATTCATGCGTTTGGAGCAGTCAAACAAGCCCCAAACGAATGCAAAGTCGCTTTATAACGAAATTGAACGATTCAGTTTTGCGCCCGCCGCAGGCGTTCCAGCTCGTCTAATTAGATTAAAAACTCTTCGTTCTATGCAAATACGCAAGATTCGGACGTTTGGAGCAGACAAACAAGCCCGAAAGGAATGCAAAGTCGCTTTATAACAAAATCGACCGATTCAGTTTTGCGCTCGCTGCATTCGTTCCAGCTCGTGTTATTAGATCAAAAACTCTTCATTCTATGCAAATACGCGAGATTCATGCGTTTCGAGCAGCCAAACGGGCCCCAAACGAATGCAAAGTCGCTTTATAACGAAATTGACCAATTCAGTTTTGCGCTCGCTGCAGGCGTTCCAGCTCGTCTAATTAGATAAAAAACTTATCATTCTATGCAAATACACGCGATTCGAGCGTTTAGAGCAGCCAAACAAGCCCCAAACGAATGCAAAGTTGCATTATAACGAAATCGACCGATTGAGTTTTGCGCTAGCTTTAGGCGTTCCAGCTCGTCTTATTAGATCGAAAACTCTTCATTCTACGCAAATACGCAAGATTCATTTTCGAGCAGCCAAACAAGCCTCAAACGAATGCAAATTCGCTTTATAACGAAATCGAACGATTGCGTTTTGCGCTCCCTGTAGGCGTTCCAGCTCGCCGAATTAGATAAAAAAACTCTCCATTCTATGCAAATACGCAAGATTCATGCGTTTGGAGCAGCCAAACAAGCCCTAAACGAATGCAAAGTCGCTTTATAACAAAATCGACCGATTCAGTTTTGCGCTCGCTGCATTCGTTCCAGCTCGTGTTATTAGATTAAAAACTCTTCATTCTATGCAAATACGCAAGATTCATGTGTTTGGAGCAGCCAAACGGGCCCTAAACGAATGCAAAGTTGCTTTTCTACAAAACCGACCGATTCAGTTTTGCGTTCGCTGCATTCGTTCCAGCTCGTCTAATTAGATAGAAAAACTCTTCATTCTCTGCAAATACGCAAGATTTAAGCGTTTGGAGCAGCCAAACAAGCCCCAAACGAATGCAAAGTCGCTTTTCTACAAAACCGACCGATTCAGTTTTGCGCTCGCTGCATTCGTTCCAGTTCGTGTTATTCGATCAAAAACTCTTCATTTTGTGCAAATACGGAAGATTAATGCGTTTGGAGCAGCCAAACAAGCCCCAAACGAATGCAAAGTCGCTTTATAACGAAATCGAACGATTGCGTTTGGCGCTCCCTGTAGGCGTTCCATTTCGCCTAATTAGATAAAAAAACTCTTCATTCTATGCAAATACGCAAGATTCATGCGTTTGGAGCAGCCAAACAAGCCCCAAACGAATGCAAAGTCGCTTTATAACGAAATCGAACGATTGCGTTTTGCGCTCCCTGTACGCGTTCCAGCTCACCTAATTAGATAAAAAAAACTCTTCATTCTATGCAAATACGCAAGATTCATGCGTTTGGAGCAGCCAAACAAGCCCCAAACGAATGCAAAGTCGCTTTATAACGAAATCGAACGATTGCGTTTGGCGCTCCCTGTAGGCGTTCCATCTCGCCTAATTAGATTAAAAAAACTCTTCATTCTATGCAAATACGCAAGATTCATGCGTTTGGAGCAGCCAAACAAGACCCAAACGAATGCAAAGTCGCTTTATAACAAAATCGACCGATTCAGTTTTGCGCTCGCTGCATTCGCTCCAGCTCGTGTTATGAGATCAAAAACTCTTTATTCTATGCGACTACGCAAGATTCATGCGTTTGGAGCAGCCAAACAAGACCCAAACGAATGCAAAGTCGCTTTATAACGAAATCGACCGATTCAGTTTTGCGCTAGCTTTAGGCGGTCCAGCTCGTCTTATTAGATCAAAAACTCTTCATTCTACGCAAATACGCAAGATCCATGCGTATTGAGCAGCCAAACAAGCTCCAAACGATTGCAGAGTCGCTTGAGACAAAATCGAACGACTCAGTTTCCCGCTCGCTGTCGGCGTTCCAGCTCGTGTTATTTATTAGATCAAAAACTCTTTATTCTATGCGAATACGCAAGATTCATGCGTTTGGAGCAGCCAAACAAGCCCGAAATAAATGCAAAGTCGCTTTGTAACGAAATTGACCGATTCAGTTTTGCGCTCGCTGCAGGCGTTCCAGCTCGTCTAATTAGATTAAAAAAACTCTTCATTCTATGCAAATACGCAAGATTCGAGCGTTTGGAGCAGCCAAAGAAGCCCCAAACGAATGCAAAGTCGCTTTTCTACAAAACCGACCGATTCAGTTTTGCGCTCGCTGCATTCGTTCCAGTTAGTGTTATTCGATCAAAAACTCTTCATTTTATGCAAATACGGAAGATTCATGCGTTCGGACCAGCCAAACAAGCCCCAAACGAATGCGAAGTCGCTTTATAACGAAATCGAACGATTGCGTTTTGCGCTCCCTGTAGGCGTTCCAGCTCGCCTAATTAGATAGAAAAACTCTTCATTCTATGCAAATACGCAAGATTCATGCGTTTGGAGCAGCCAACCAAGCCCCAAACGAATGCAAAGTCGCTTTATAACGAAATCGACCGATTCAGTTTTCCGCTCGCTGCATTCGTTCCAGCTCGTGTTATTAGATTAAAAACTCTTTATTCTATGCGAATACGCAAGATTCATGCGTTTGGAGCAGCGAAACAAGCCCGAAATGAATGCAAAGTCGCTTTATAACGAAATTGACCGATTCAGTTTTGCGCTCGCTGCAGGCGTTCCAGCTCGTCTAATTAGATAGAAAAACTCTTCATTCTATGCAAATACGCAAGATTTAAGCGTTTGGAGCAGCCAAACAAGCCCCAAACGAATGCAAAGTCGCTTTTCTACAAAACTGACCGATTCAGTTTTGCGCTCGCTGCATTCGTTCCAGTTCGTGTTATTCGATCAAAAACTCTTCATTTTATGCAAATACGGAAGATTCATGCGTTTGGAGCAGCCAAACAAGCCCCAAACGAATGCGAAGTCGCTTTATAACGCAATCGAACGATTGCGTTTTGCGCTCCCTGTAGGCGTTCCAGCTCGGCGTATTAGATAAAAAACCCTCTATTATATGCAAATACGCAAGATTCATGCGTTTGGAGCAGCCAAACAAGCCTCAAACGAAGGTTAAGTCGCTTTATAACGAATTCGAACGATTGCGTTTTGCGCTCCCTGTAGGCGTTCCAGCTCGAGTAATTAGATCAAAAACTTTTCATTCTATGCAAATACGCAAGATTCGAGCGTTTGGAGCAGCCAAACAAGCCCCAAACGAATGCAAGGTCGCTTTATAACGAAATTGACCGATTCAGTTTTGCTCTCATTGCAGGCGTTCCAGCTCGTCTAATTAGATAAAAAAAACTCTTCATTCTATGCAAATATTCAAGATTCGAGCGTTTGGAGCAGCCAAACAAGCCCCAAACGAATCCAAAGTCGCTTTTCTACAAAACCGACCGATTCAGTTTTGCGCTCGCTGCATTCGTTCCAGCTCGTGTTATTAGATCAAAAACTCTTCATACTATGCAAATACGCAAGATTCATGCGTTTGGAGCAGCCAAACAAGCCCCAAACGAATGCAAAGTCGCTTTATAACGAAATCGACCGATTCAGTTTTGCTCTCGCTGCATTCGTTCCAGCTCGTGTTATTAGATCAAAAACTCTTTATTCTATGCGAATACGCAAGATTCATGCGTTTGGAGCAGCCAAACAAGCCCCAATCGAATGCGAAGTCGCTTTCTAACGAAATTGATCGATTCAGTTTTGCGCTCGCTGTAGGCGTTCCAGCTCGTCTTATTAGATCAAAAACTCTTCATTCTATGCAAATACGCAAGATTCATGCAATTGGAGCAGCCAAGCAAGCCCCAAACGAATGCAAAGTCGCTTTCTAACGAAATTGACCGATACAGTTTTGCGCTCGCTGCAGGCGTTCCAGCTCGTCTAATTAGATAAAAAAAACTTATCATTCTATGCAAATACCCAAGATTCGAGCGTTTGGAGCAGCCAAACAAGCCCCAAACGAATGCAAAGTCACTTTTCTACAAAACCGACCGATTCAGTTTTGCGCTCGCTTCATTCGTTCCAGTTCGTGTTATTCGATCAAAAACTCTTCATTTTCTGGAAATACGAAAGATTCATGCGTTTGGAGTAGCCGAACAAGCCCCAAACGAATGCAAAGTCGCTTTATAACGAAATCGAACGATTGCGTTTTGCGCTCCCTGTAGGCGGTCCAGCTCGCCTAATTACATAAAAAACTATTCATTCTGTGCAAATACGCAGGTTTGAGCGTTTGGAGCAGCCAAACAAGCCCCAAACGAATGCAAAGTGGCTTTATAACGAAATTGACCGATTCAGTTTTGCGCTCGCTGCATTCATTCCAGCTCGTGTTATTAGATCAAAAACTCTTTATTCTATGCGAATACGCAAGATTCATGCGTTTGGGGCAGCCAAACAAGCCCCAAATGAATGCGAAGTCGCTTTATAACGAAATCGAACGATTGCGTTTTGCGCTCCCTGTTGCCGTTCCAGCTCGCCTAATTAGATAAAAAAACTCTTCATTCTATGCAAATACGCAAGATTCATGCGTTTGGAGCAGCCAAACAAGCCCGAAATGAATGCAAAGTCGCTTTATAACAAAATCGACCGATTCAGTTTGGCGCTCGCTGCATTCGTTCCAGCTCGTGTGATTAGATCAAAAACTCTTCATTCTATGCAAATACGCAAGATTCATGCGTTTGGAGCAGCCAAACGGGCCCCAAACGAATGGAAAGTCGCTCTATAACGAAATTGAACGATTGAGTTTTGCGCTCGCTGCATTCGTTCCAGCTCGTGTTATTAGATCAAAAACTCTTCATTCTATTTAAATACGCAAGATTCATGCGTTTGGAGCAGCCAAACAAGCCCCAAACGAATGCAAAGTCGCTTTTCTACAAAACCGACCGATTCAGTTTTGCGCTCGCTGCATTCGTTCCAGTTCGTGTTATTCGATCAAAAACTCTTCATTTTATGCAAATACGGAAGATTCATGCGTTTGGATTGCGTTTTGCGCTCCCTGTAGGCGTTCCAGCTCGCCTGATTAGATAAAAAAAACTCTTCATTCTATGCAAATACGCAAGATTCATGCGTTTGGAGCAGCCAGACAAGCCCCAAACGAATGCGAAGTCGCTTTATAACGAAATCGAACGATTGCGTTTTGCGCTCGCTGCATTCGTTCCGGCTCGTGTTATTAGATCAAAAACTCTTCATTCTATGCAAATACGCAAGATTCATGCGTTTGGAGCAGCCAAACAAGCCCCAAACGAATGCAAAGTCGCTTTATAACGAAATCGACCGATTCAGTTTTGCGCTCGCTGCATTCGTTCCAGCTCGTGTTATTCGATCAAAAACTCTTCATTTTATGCAAATACGGAAGATTCATGCGTTTGGATTGCGTTTTGCGCTCCCTGTAGGCGTTCCAGCTCGCCTGATTAGATAAAAAAAACTCTTCATTCTATGCAAATACGCAAGATTCATGCGTTTGGAGCAGCCAGACAAGCCCCAAACGAATGCGAAGTCGGTTTATAACGAAATCGAACGTTTGCGTTTTGCGCTCCCTGTAGGCGTTCCAGCTCGCCTAATTAGATCAAAAACTCTTCATTCTATGCAAATACGCAAGATTCATGCGTTTGGAGCAGCCAAACAAGCCTGAAACGAATGCAAAGTCACTTTATAACAAAATCGACCGATTTCGTTTTGCGCTCGCTGCATCCGTTCCAGTTCGTGTTATTTGATCAAAAACTCTTCATTCTATGCGAATACGCAAGATTCATGCGTTTGGAGCAGCCAAATAAGCCCCAAACGAATGCAAAGTCGCTTTATAACGAAATCGAACGATTGTGTTTTGCGCTCGCTGTAGGCGTTCCAGCTTGTCTTATTAGATAAAAAAACTCTCCATTCTATGCAAATACGCAAGATTCGTGCGTTTGGAGCAGCCAAACCGGCCCCAAACGAATGCAAAGTCGCTTTATAACGAAATCGAACGGTTGTGTTTTGCGCTCGCTGTAGGCGTTCCAGCTCGTCTTATAAGATAAAAAACTCTTCATTCAATGCAAATAAGCAAGATTCATGCAATTGGAGCAGCCAAGCAAGCCCCATACGAATGCAAAGTCGCTTTATAACGAAATTGACCGATTCAGTTTTGCGCTCGCTGCATTCATTCCAGCTCGTGTTATTAGATCAAAAACTCTTTATTCTATGCGAATACGCAAGATTCATGCGTTTGGAGCAGCCAAACAAGCTCCAAACGAATGCAAAGTCGCTTTATAACAAAATCGAACGATTGCGTTTTGCGCTCCCTGTAGGAGTTCCAGCTCGCCTGATTAGATAAAAAAAACTCTTCATTCTATGCAAATACGCAAGATTCATGCGTTTGGAGCAGCCAGACAAGCCCCAAACGAATGCGAAGTCGCTTTATAACGAAATCGAACGATTGTGTTTTGCGCTCGCTGTAGGCGTTCCAGCTCGTCTTATTAGATAAAAAACTCTCCATTCTATGCAAATACGCAAGATTCATGCGTTTTGAGCAGCCAAGCAAGCCCTAAACGAATGCAAAGTCGCTTTACAACAAAATCGACCGATTCAGTTTTGCGCTCGCTGCATTCGTTCCAGCTCGTGTTATTAGATTAAAAACTCTTCATTCTATGCAAATACGCAAGATTCATGCGTTTGGAGCAGCCAAACAGGCCCCAAACGAATGCAAAGTCGCTTTTCTACAAAACCGACCGATTCAGTTTTGCGCTCGCTGCATCCGTTCCAGTTCGTGTTATTCGATCAAAAACTCTTTATTTTATGCGAATACGCAAGATTCATGCGTTTCGAGCAGCCAAACAAGCCCGAAACGAATGCAAAGTCGCTTTATAACGAAATCGAATGATTGCGTTTTGCGCTCCCTGTAGGCGTTCCAGCTCGCCTAATTAGATGAAAAACTCTTCACTCTATGCAAATACGCAAGATTCATGCGTTTGGAGCAGCCAAACAAGCCCCAAACGAATGCGAAGTTGCTTTATAACGAAATCGAACGATTGCGTTTTGCGCTCCCTGTAGGCGTTCCAGCTCGCCTAATTAGATCAAAAACTCTTCATCCTATGCAAATACGCAAGATTCATGCGTTTGGAGCAGCCAAACAAGCCCCAAACGAATGCAAAGTCGCTTTATAACGAAATCGACCGATTCAGTTTTGCGCTCGCTGCATTCGTTCCAGCTCGTGTTATTAGATCAAAAACTCTTTATTCTATGCGAATACGCAAGATTCATGCGTTTGGAGCAGCCAAACAAGCCCCAAACGAATGCAAAGTCGCTTTATAACGAAATCGAACGATTGCGTTTTGCGCTCCCTGTAGGCGTTCCAGCTCGCCTAATTAGATAAAAAAACTCTTCATTCTATGCAAATACGCAAGATTCATGCGTTTGGAGCAGCCAAACAAGACCCAAACGAATGCAAAGTCGCTTTATAACGAAATCGACCGATTCAGTTTTGCGCTCGCTGCATTCGTTCCAGCTCGTGTTATTAGATCAAAAACTCTTTATTCTATGCGAATACGCAAGATTCATGCGTTTGGAGCAGCCAAACAAGCCCCAAACGAATGCGAAGTCGCTTTATAACGAAATCGAACGATTGCGTTTTGCGCTCCCTGTAGGCGTTCCAGCTCGACGAATTAGATAAAAAAAACTCTTCATTCTATTTAAATACGCAAGATTCATGCGTTTGGAGCAGCCAAACAAGCCCCAAACGAATGCAAAGTCGCTTTTCCACAAAACCGACCGATTCAGTTTTGCGCTCGCTGCATTCGTTCCAGTTCGTGTTATTCGATCAAAAACTCTTCATTTTATGCAAATACGGAAGATTCATGCGTTTGGATTGCGTTTTGCGCTCCCTGTAGGCGTTCCAGCTCGCCTGATTAGATAAAAAAACTCTTCATTCTATGCAAATACGCAAGATTCATGCGTTTGGAGCAGCCAGACAAGCCCCAAACGAATGCGAAGTCGCTTTATAACGAAATCGAACGATTGCGTTTTGCGCTCGCTGCATTCGTTCCAGCTCGTGTTATTAGATCAAAAACTCTTCATTCTATGCAAATACGCAAGATTCATGCGTTTGGAGCAGCCAAACAAGCCCCAAACGAATGCAAAGTCGCTTTATAACGAAATCGACCGATTCAGTTTTGCGCTCGCTGCATTCGTTCCAGCTCGTGTTATTCGATCAAAAACTCTTCATTTTATGCAAATACGGAAGATTCATGCGTTTGGATTGCGTTTTGCGCTCTCTGTAGGCGTTCCAGCTCGCCTGATTAGATAAAAAAAACTCTTCATTTTATGCAAATACGCAAGATTCATGCGTTTGGAGCAGCCAGACAAGCCCCAAACGAATGCGAAGTCGGTTTATAACGAAATCGAACGTTTGCGTTCTGCGCTCCCTGTAGGCGTTCCAGCTCGCCTAATTAGATCAAAAACTATTCAATCTATGCAAGTACGCAGGTTCGAGCGTTTGGAGCAGCCAAACAAGCCCCAAACGAATGCAAAGTCGCTTTATAACGAAATTGACCGATTCAGTTTTGCGCTCGCTGCATTCATTCCAGCTCGTGTTATTAGATCAAAAACTCTTTATTCTATGCGAATACGAAAGATTCATGCGTTTGGAGCAGCCGAACAAGCCCCTAGCGAATGCAAAGTCGCTTTATAATGAAATCGAACGATAGCGTTTTGCGCTCCCTGTAGGCGGTCCAGCTTGCCTAATTAGATAAAAAAAACTCTTCATTCTATGCAAATACGCAAGATTCATGCGTTTGGAGCAGCCAAACAAGCCTCAAACGAATGCGAAGTCGCTTTATAACGAAATCGAATGATTGCGTTTTGCGCTCCCTGTAGGCGTTCCAGCTCGCCTAATTAGATCAAAAACTATTCAATCTATGCAAATACGCAGGTTCGAGCGTTTGGAGCAGCCAAACAAGCCCCAAACGAATGCAAAGTCGCTTTATAACGAAATTGACCGATTCAGTTTTGCGCTCGCTGCATTCATTCCAGCTCGTGTTATTAGATCAAAAACTCTTTATTCTATGCGAATACGCAAGATTCATGCGTTTGGAGCAGGAAAACAAGCTCCAAACGAATGCAAAGTCGCTTTATAACAAAATCGAACGATTGCGTTTTGCGCTCCCTGTAGGCGGTCCAGCTCGCCTAATTAGATAAAAAAAACTCTTCATTCTATGCAAATACGCAAGATTCGAGCGTTTGGAGCAGCCAAACAAGCCCCAAACGAATGCAAAGTCGCTTTTCTACAAATGCGACCGATTCAGTTTTGCGCTCGCTGCATTCGTTCCAGTTCGTGTTATTCGATCAAAAACTCTTCATTTTATGCAAATACGGAAGATTCATGCGTTAGGATTGCGTTTTGCGCTCCCTGTAGGCGTTCCAGCTCGCCTGATTAGATAAAAAAACCCTTCATTCTATGCAAATACGCAAGATTCATGCGTTTGGAGCAGCCAGACAAGCCCCAAACGAATGCGAAGTCGGTTTATAACGAAATCGAACGTTTGCGTTTTGCGCTCCCTGTAGGCGTTCCAGCTCGCCTAATTAGATCAAAAACTCTTCATTCTATGCAAATACGCAAGATTCATGCGTTTGGAGCAGCTAAACAAGCCCGAAACGAATGCAAAGTCACTTTATAACAAAATCGACCGATTTAGTTTTGCGCTCGCTGCATCCGTTCCAGTTCGTGTTATTCGATCAAAAACTCTTCATTCTATGCGAATACGCAAGATTCATGCGTTTGGAGCAGCCAAATAAGCCCCAAACGAAGGCAAAGTCGCTTTATAACGAAATCGAACGATTGCGTTTTGCGCTCCCTGTAGCCGTTCCAGCTCGCCTAATTAGATAAAAAAACTCTTCATTCTATGCAAACACGCAAGATTCATGCGTTTGGAGCAGCCAAACAAGCCCCAAACGAATGCGAAGTCGGTTTATAACGAAATCGAACGTTTGCGTTTTGCGCTCCCTGTAGGCGTTCCAGCTCGCCTAATTAGATCAAAAACTCTTCATTCTATGCAAATACGCAAGATTTATGCGTTTGGAGCAGCCAAACAAGCCCGAAACGAATGCAAAGTCACTTTATAACAAAATCGACCGATTTCGTTTTGCGCTCGCTGCATCCGTTCCAGTTCGTGTTATTCGATCAAAAACTCTTCCTTCTATGCGAATACGCAAGATTCATGCGTTTGGAGCAGCCAAATAAGCCCCAAACGAATGCAAAGTCGCTTTATAACGAAATCGAACGATTGTGTTTTGCGCTCGCTCAAGGCGTTCCGGCTCGTCTTATTAGATAAAAAAACTCTCCATTCTATGCAAATACGCAAGATTCATGCGTTTGGAGCAGCCAAACAGGCCCCAAACGAATGCAAAGTCGCTTTATAACGAAATCGAACGATTGTGTTTTGCGCTTGCTGTAGGCGTTCCAGCTCGTCTTATAAGATAAAAAACTCTCCATTCTATGCAAATACGGAAGATTCATGCGTTTGGAGCAGCCAAACAAGCCCTAAACGAATGCAAAGTCGCTTTATAACAAAATCGACCGATTCAGTTTTACGCTCGCTGCATTCGTTCCAGCTCGTGTTATTAGATCAAAAACTCTTCATTCTATGCAAATAACCAAGATTCATGCAATTGGAGCAGCCAAGCAAGCCCCAAACGAATGCAAAGTCGCTTTCTAACGAAATTGACCGATTCAGTTTTGCGCTCGCTGCATTCATTCCAGCTCGTGTTATTAGATCAAAAACTCTTTATTCTATGCGAATACGCAAGATTCATGCGTTTGGAGCAGCCAAACAAGCCCCAAACGAATGCGAAGTCACTTTATAACAAAATCGACCGATTTCGTTTTGCGCTCGCTGCATCCGTTCCAGTTCGTGTTATTCGATCAAAAACTCTTCCTTCTATGCGAATACGCAAGATTCATGCGTTTGGAGCAGCCAAATAAGCCCCAAACGAATGCAAAGTCGCTTTATAACGAAATCGAACGATTGTGTTTTGCGCTCGCTCAAGGCGTTCCGGCTCGTCTTATTAGATAAAAAAACTCTCCATTCTATGCAAATACGCAAGATTCATGCGTTTGGAGCAGCCAAACAGGCCCCAAACGAATGCAAAGTCGCTTTATAACGAAATCGAACGATTGTGTTTTGCGCTTGCTGTAGGCGTTCCAGCTCGTCTTATAAGATAAAAAACTCTCCATTCTATGCAAATACGCAAGATTCATGCGTTTGGAGCAGCCAAACAAGCCCTAAACGAATGCAAAGTCGCTTTATAACAAAATCGACCGATTCAGTTTTACGCTCGCTGCATTCGTTCCAGCTCGTGTTATTAGATCAAAAACTCTTCATTCTATGCAAATAACCAAGATTCATGCAATTGGAGCAGCCAAGCAAGCCCCAAACGAATGCAAAGTCGCTTTCTAACGAAATTGACCGATTCAGTTTTGCGCTCGCTGCATTCATTCCAGCTCGTGTTATTAGATCAAAAACTCTTTATTCTATGCGAATACGCAAGATTCATGCGTTTGGAGCAGCCAAACAAGCCCCAAACGAATGCGAAGTCGCTTTATAACGAAATCGAACGATTGTGTTTTGCGCAAGCTGTAGGCGTTCCAGCTCGTCTTATTAGATAAAAAACTCTCCATTCTATGCAACTACGCAAGATTCATGCGTTTGGAGCAGCCAAACAAGCCCTAAACGATCGCAAAGTCGCTTTATAACGAAATCGAACGATTGCGTTTTGCGCTCCCTGTAGGCGTTCCAGCTCGCCTAATTAGATAAAAAAAACTCTTCATTCCATGCAAATACGCAAGATTCATGCGTTTGGAGCAGCCAAACAAGTCCGAAACGAATGCAAAGTCGCTTTATAACAAAATCGACCGATTCAGTTTTGCGCTCGCTGCATTCGTTCCAGCTCGTGTTATTTGATCAAAAACTCTTCATTCTATGCAAATACGCAAGATTCATGCGTTTGGAGCAGCCAAACGGGCCCCAAACGAATGCAAAGTCGCTTTATAACGAAATTGACCGATTCAGTTTTGCGCTTGCTGCAGGCGTTCCAGCTCGTCGAATTCGATAAAAAAACTTATCATTCTATGCAAATACGCGAGATTCGAGCGTTTGGAGCAGCCAAACAAGCCCCAAACGAATGCAAAGTCGCTTTATAACGAAATCGACCGATTCAGTTTTGCGCTCGCTGCATTCGTTCCAGCTCGTGTTATTAGATCAAAAACTCTTTATTCTATGCGAATACGCAAGATTCATGCGTTTGGAGCAGCCAAACAAGCCCCAAACGAATGCGAAGTCGCTTTATAACGAAATCGAACGATTGTGTTTTGCGCTCGCTGTAGGCGTTCTAGCTCGGCTTATTAGATAAAAAAACTCTTCATTTTATGCAAATACGCAAGATTCATGCGTTTGGAGCAGCAAAACAAGCCCCAAACGAATGCAAAGTTGCATTATAACGAAATCGACTGATTGAGTTTTGCGCTAGCTTTAGGCGGTCCACCTCGTCTTATTAGATAAAAAAAACTCTCCATTCTATGCAAATACGCAAGATTCATGCGTTTGGCGCAGCCAAACAAGCCCTAAACGAATGCAAAGTCGCTTTATAACAAAATCGACCGATTCAGTTTTGCGCTCGCTGCATTCGTTCCAGCTCGTGTTATTAGATTAAAAACTCTTCATTCTATGCAAATACGCAACATTCATGTGTTTGGAGCAGCCAAACGGGCCCTAAACGAATGCAAAGTTGCTTTTCTACAAAACCGACCGATTCAGTTTTGCGTTCGCTGCATTCGTTCCAGTTCGTGTTATTCGATCAAAAACTCTTCATTTTATGCAAATACGGAAGATTCATGCGTTTGGAGCAGCAAAACAAGCCCCAAACGAATGCAAAGTTGCATTATAACGAAATTGACTGATTGAGTTTTGCGCTAGCTTTAGGCGGTCCACCTCGTCTTATTGGATAAAAAAAACTCCCCATTCTATGCAAATACGCAAGATTCATGCGTTTGGAGCAGTCAAACAAGCCCCAAACGAATGCAAAGTCGCTTTATAACGAAATTGAACGATTCAGTTTTGCGCCCGCCGCAGGCGTTCCAGCTCGTCTAATTAGATTAAAAACTCTTCGTTCTATGCAAATACGCAAGATTCGGACGTTTGGAGCAGACAAACAAGCCCGAAAGGAATGCAAAGTCGCTTTATAACAAAATCGACCGATTCAGTTTTGCGCTCGCTGCATTCGTTCCAGCTCGTGTTATTAGATCAAAAACTCTTCATTCTATGCAAATACGCGAGATTCATGCGTTTCGAGCAGCCAAACGGGCCCCAAACGAATGCAAAGTCGCTTTATAACGAAATTGACCAATTCAGTTTTGCGCTCGCTGCAGGCGTTCCAGCTCGTCTAATTAGATAAAAAACTTATCATTCTATGCAAATACACGCGATTCGAGCGTTTAGAGCAGCCAAACAAGCCCCAAACGAATGCAAAGTTGCATTATAACGAAATCGACCGATTGAGTTTTGCGCTAGCTTTAGGCGTTCCAGCTCGTCTTATTAGATCGAAAACTCTTCATTCTACGCAAATACGCAAGATTCATTTTCGAGCAGCCAAACAAGCCTCAAACGAATGCAAATTCGCTTTATAACGAAATCGAACGATTGCGTTTTGCGCTCCCTGTAGGCGTTCCAGCTCGCCGAATTAGATAAAAAAACTCTCCATTCTATGCAAATACGCAAGATTCATGCGTTTGGAGCAGCCAAACAAGCCCTAAACGAATGCAAAGTCGCTTTATAACAAAATCGACCGATTCAGTTTTGCGCTCGCTGCATTCGTTCCAGCTCGTGTTATTAGATTAAAAACTCTTCATTCTATGCAAATACGCAAGATTCATGTGTTTGGAGCAGCCAAACGGGCCCTAAACGAATGCAAAGTTGCTTTTCTACAAAACCGACCGATTCAGTTTTGCGTTCGCTGCATTCGTTCCAGCTCGTCTAATTAGATAGAAAAACTCTTCATTCTCTGCAAATACGCAAGATTTAAGCGTTTGGAGCAGCCAAACAAGCCCCAAACGAATGCAAAGTCGCTTTTCTACAAAACCGACCGATTCAGTTTTGCGCTCGCTGCATTCGTTCCAGTTCGTGTTATTCGATCAAAAACTCTTCATTTTGTGCAAATACGGAAGATTAATGCGTTTGGAGCAGCCAAACAAGCCCCAAACGAATGCAAAGTCGCTTTATAACGAAATCGAACGATTGCGTTTGGCGCTCCCTGTAGGCGTTCCATTTCGCCTAATTAGATAAAAAAACTCTTCATTCTATGCAAATACGCAAGATTCATGCGTTTGGAGCAGCCAAACAAGCCCCAAACGAATGCAAAGTCGCTTTATAACGAAATCGAACGATTGCGTTTTGCGCTCCCTGTACGCGTTCCAGCTCACCTAATTAGATAAAAAAAACTCTTCATTCTATGCAAATACGCAAGATTCATGCGTTTGGAGCAGCCAAACAAGCCCCAAACGAATGCAAAGTCGCTTTATAACGAAATCGAACGATTGCGTTTGGCGCTCCCTGTAGGCGTTCCATCTCGCCTAATTAGATTAAAAAAACTCTTCATTCTATGCAAATACGCAAGATTCATGCGTTTGGAGCAGCCAAACAAGACCCAAACGAATGCAAAGTCGCTTTATAACAAAATCGACCGATTCAGTTTTGCGCTCGCTGCATTCGCTCCAGCTCGTGTTATGAGATCAAAAACTCTTTATTCTATGCGACTACGCAAGATTCATGCGTTTGGAGCAGCCAAACAAGACCCAAACGAATGCAAAGTCGCTTTATAACGAAATCGACCGATTCAGTTTTGCGCTAGCTTTAGGCGGTCCAGCTCGTCTTATTAGATCAAAAACTCTTCATTCTACGCAAATACGCAAGATCCATGCGTATTGAGCAGCCAAACAAGCTCCAAACGATTGCAGAGTCGCTTGAGACAAAATCGAACGACTCAGTTTCCCGCTCGCTGTCGGCGTTCCAGCTCGTGTTATTTATTAGATCAAAAACTCTTTATTCTATGCGAATACGCAAGATTCATGCGTTTGGAGCAGCCAAACAAGCCCGAAATAAATGCAAAGTCGCTTTGTAACGAAATTGACCGATTCAGTTTTGCGCTCGCTGCAGGCGTTCCAGCTCGTCTAATTAGATTAAAAAAACTCTTCATTCTATGCAAATACGCAAGATTCGAGCGTTTGGAGCAGCCAAAGAAGCCCCAAACGAATGCAAAGTCGCTTTTCTACAAAACCGACCGATTCAGTTTTGCGCTCGCTGCATTCGTTCCAGTTAGTGTTATTCGATCAAAAACTCTTCATTTTATGCAAATACGGAAGATTCATGCGTTCGGACCAGCCAAACAAGCCCCAAACGAATGCGAAGTCGCTTTATAACGAAATCGAACGATTGCGTTTTGCGCTCCCTGTAGGCGTTCCAGCTCGCCTAATTAGATAGAAAAACTCTTCATTCTATGCAAATACGCAAGATTCATGCGTTTGGAGCAGCCAACCAAGCCCCAAACGAATGCAAAGTCGCTTTATAACGAAATCGACCGATTCAGTTTTCCGCTCGCTGCATTCGTTCCAGCTCGTGTTATTAGATTAAAAACTCTTTATTCTATGCGAATACGCAAGATTCATGCGTTTGGAGCAGCGAAACAAGCCCGAAATGAATGCAAAGTCGCTTTATAACGAAATTGACCGATTCAGTTTTGCGCTCGCTGCAGGCGTTCCAGCTCGTCTAATTAGATAGAAAAACTCTTCATTCTATGCAAATACGCAAGATTTAAGCGTTTGGAGCAGCCAAACAAGCCCCAAACGAATGCAAAGTCGCTTTTCTACAAAACTGACCGATTCAGTTTTGCGCTCGCTGCATTCGTTCCAGTTCGTGTTATTCGATCAAAAACTCTTCATTTTATGCAAATACGGAAGATTCATGCGTTTGGAGCAGCCAAACAAGCCCCAAACGAATGCGAAGTCGCTTTATAACGCAATCGAACGATTGCGTTTTGCGCTCCCTGTAGGCGTTCCAGCTCGGCGTATTAGATAAAAAACCCTCTATTATATGCAAATACGCAAGATTCATGCGTTTGGAGCAGCCAAACAAGCCTCAAACGCTGGTTAAGTCGCTTTATAACGAATTCGAACGATTGCGTTTTGCTCTCGCTGCATTCGTTCCAGCTCGTGTTATTAGATCAAAAACTCTTTATTCTATGCGAATACGCAAGATTCATGCGTTTGGAGCAGCCAAACAAGCCCCAATCGAATGCGAAGTCGCTTTCTAACGAAATTGATCGATTCAGTTTTGCGCTCGCTGTAGGCGTTCCAGCTCGTCTTATTAGATCAAAAACTCTTCATTCTATGCAAATACGCAAGATTCATGCAATTGGAGCAGCCAAGCAAGCCCCAAACGAATGCAAAGTCGCTTTCTAACGAAATTGACCGATACAGTTTTGCGCTCGCTGCAGGCGTTCCAGCTCGTCCAATTAGATAAAAAAAACTCTTCATTCTATGCAAATACGCAAGATTCGAGCGTTTGGAGCAGCCAAACAAGCCCCAAACGAATGCAAAGTCGCTATTCTACAAAACCGACCGATTCAGTTTTGCGCTCGCTGCATTCGTTCCAGCTCGTCTTATTAGATAAAAAAAACTCGCCATTCTATGGAACTACGCAAGATTCATGCGTTTGGAGCAGCCAAACAAGCCCTAAACGAATGCAAAGTCGCTTTATAACGAAATCGAACGATTGCGTTTTGCGCTCCCTGTAGGCGTTCCAGCTCGCCTAATTAGATAAAAAAAACTCTTCATTCTATGCAAATACGCAAGATTCATGCGTTTGGAGCAGCCAAACAAGCCCCAAACGAATGCAAAGTCGCTTTCTAACGAAATCGACCGATTCAGTTTTGCGCTTGCTGCATTCGTTCCAGCTCGTGTTATTAGATCAAAAACTCTTTATTCTATGCGAATACGCAAGATTCATGCGTTTGGAGCAGCCAAACGAGCCCCAAACGAATGCAAAGTCGCTTTATAACGAAATCGAACGATACAGTTTTGCGCTCGCTGTAGGCGTTCCAGCTCGTCTTATTAGATCAAAAACTCTTAATTCTATGCAAATACGCAAGATTCATGCGTTTGGAGCAGCCAAGCAAGCCCTAAACGAATGCAAAGTCGCTTTATAACGAAATCGACCGATTCAGTTTTGCGCTCGCTGCATTCGTTCCAGCTCGTGTTATTAGATAAAAAACTCTTTATTCTATGCGAATACGCAAGATTCATGCGTTTGGAGCAGCCAAACGAGCCCCATACGAATGCAAAGTCGCTTTATAACGAAATCGACCGATTCAGTTTTGCGCTCGCTGCATTCGTTCCAGTTCGTGTTATTCGATCAAAAACTCTTCATTTTATGAAAATACGGAAGATTCATGCGTTTGGAGCAGCCAAACAAGCCCCAAACGAATGCAAAGTCGCTTTATAACGAAATCGAACGATTGTGTTTTGCGCTCGCTGTAGGCGTTCCAGCTCGTCTTATAAGATAAAAAACTCTCCATTCTATGCAAATACGCAAGATTCATGCGTTTGGAGCAGCCAAACAAGCCCTAAACGAATGCAAAGTCGCTTTATAACAAAATCGACCGATTCAGTTTTGCGCTCGCTGCATTCGTCCCAGCTCGTGTTATTAGATCAAAAACTCTTTATTCTATGCGAATACGCAAGATTCATGCGTTTGGAGCAGCCAAACGAGCCCCAAACGAATGCAAAGTCGCTTTATAACAAAATCGACCGATTCAGTTTTACGCTCGCTGCATTCGTTCCAGCTCGTGTTATTAGATCAAAAACTCTTCATTCTATGCAAATAACCAAGATTCATGCAATTGGAGCAGCCAAGCAAGCCCCAAACGAATGCAAAGTCGCTTTCTAACGAAATTGACCGATTCAGTTTTGCGCTCGCTGCATTCATTCCAGCTCGTGTTATTAGATCAAAAATTCTTTATTCTATGCGAATACGCAAGATTCATGCGTTTGGAGCAGCCAAGCAAGCCCTAAACGAATGCAAAGTCGCTTTATAACGAAATCGACCGATTCAGTTTTGCGCTCGCTGCATTCGTTCCAGCTCGTGTTATTAGATAAAAAACTCTTTATTCTATGCGAATACGCAAGATTCATGCGTTTGGAGCAGCCAAACGAGCCCCAAACGAATGCAAAGTCGCTTTATAACGAAATCGACCGATTCAGTTTTGCGCTCGCTGCATTCGTTCCAGTTCGTGTTATTCGATCAAAAACTCTTCATTTTATGAAAATACGGAAGATTCATGCGTTTGGAGCAGCCAAACAAGCCCCAAACGAATGCAAAGTCGCTTTATAACGAAATCGAACGATTGTGTTTTGCGCTCGCTGTAGGCGTTCCAGCTCGTCTTATAAGATAAAAAACTCTCCATTCTATGCAAATACGCAAGATTCATGCGTTTGGAGCAGCCAAACAAGCCCTAAACGAATGCAAAGTCGCTTTATAACAAAATCGACCGATTCAGTTTTGCGCTCGCTGCATTCGTCCCAGCTCGTGTTATTAGATCAAAAACTCTTTATTCTATGCGAATACGCAAGATTCATGCGTTTGGAGCAGCCAAACGAGCCCCAAACGAATGCAAAGTCGCTTTATAACAAAATCGACCGATTCAGTTTTACGCTCGCTGCATTCGTTCCAGCTCGTGTTATTAGATCAAAAACTCTTCATTCTATGCAAATAACCAAGATTCATGCAATTGGAGCAGCCAAGCAAGCCCCAAACGAATGCAAAGTCGCTTTCTAACGAAATTGACCGATTCAGTTTTGCGCTCGCTGCATTCATTCCAGCTCGTGTTATTAGATCAAAAACTCTTTATTCTATGCGAATACGCAAGATTCATGCGTTTGGAGCAGCCAAACAAGCCCCAAACGAATGCAAAGTCGCTTCATAACAAAATCGAACGATTGCGTTTTGCGCTCCCTGTAGGCGTTCCAGCTCGACGAATTAGATAAAAAAACTCTTCATTCTATTTAAATACGCAAGATTCATGCGTTTGGAGCAGCCAAACAAGCCCCAAACGAATGCAAAGTCGCTTTTCTACAAAACCGACCGATTCAGTTTTGCGCTCGCTGCATTCGTTCCAGTTCGTGTTATTCGATCAAAAACTCTTCATTTTATGCAAATACGGAAGATTCATGCGTTTGGATTGCGTTTTGCGCTCCCTGTAGGCGTTCCAGCTCGCCTTATTAGATAAAAAAAACTCTTCATTCTATGCAAATACGCAAGATTCATGCGTTTGGAGCAGCCAGACAAGCCCCAAACGAATGCGAAGTCGGTTTATAACGAAATCGAACGTTTGCGGTTTGCGCTCCCTGTAGGCGTTCCAGCTCGCCTAATTAGATCAAAAACTCTTTATTCTATGCAAATACGCAAGATTCATGCGTTTGGAGCAGCCAAACAAGCCCGAACGAATGCAAAAACGCATTATAACGAAATCGACCGACTCAGTTTTGCGCTCGCTGCATTCGTTCGAGCTCGTGTTGTTAGATCAAAAACTCTTCATTCTATGCAAATACGCAAGATTCATGCGTTTGGAGCAGCCAAACAAGCCCCAAACGAATGCAAAGTTGCATTATAACGAAATCGATCGATTGAGTTTTGCGCTAGCTTTAGGCGTTCCAGCTCATCTTATTAGATCAAAAACTCTTCATTCTACGCAAATACGCAAGATTCATGCGTTTCGAGCAGCCAAACAAGCCCCAAACGAATGCAAATTCGCTTCATAATGAAATCGAACGATTACGTTTTGCGCTCCCTGTAAGCGTTCCAGCTCGCCTAATTCGATAGAAAAACTCTTCATTCTATGCGAATACGCAAGATTCATGCGTTTGGAGCAGCTAAACAAGCCCCAAACGAATGCGAAGTCGCTTTATAACGAAATTGAACGATTTCGTTTTGCGCTCCCTGTAGGCGTTCCAGCTCGCCTAATTAGATAAAAAAACTCTTCATTCTATGCAAATACGCAAGATTCATGCGTTTGGAGCAGCCAAACAAGCCCCAAACGAATGCAAAGTCGCTTTATAACGAAATCGACCGATTCAGTTTTGCGCTCGCTGCATTCGTTCCAGCTCGTGTTATAAGATCAAAAACTCTTCATTCCATGCAAATAAGCAAGATTCATGCAATTGGAGCAGCCAAGCAAGCCCCAAACGAATGCAAAGTCACTTTCTAACGAAATTGACCGATACAGTTTTGCGCTCGCTGCAGGCGTTCCAGCTCGTCTAATTAGATAAAAAAAACTCATCATTCTATGCAAATACCCAAGATTCGAGCGTTTGGAGCAGCCAAACAAGCCCCAAACGAATGCAAAGTCACTTTATAACGAAATTGACCGATTCAGTTTTGCGCTCGGTGCAGGCGTTCCAGCTCGTCTAATTAGATAAAAAACACTTCATTCTATGCAAATACGCAACATTCATGCGTTTGGAGCAGCCAAAAAAGCCCGAAACGAATGCAAAGTCGCTTTATAACAAAATCGACCGATTCAGTTTTGCGCTCGCTGCATTCGTTCCAGCTCGTGTTATTAGATCAAAAACTCTTCATTCTATGCAAATACGCAAGATTCATGCGTTTGGAGCAGCCAAACGGGCCCCAAACGAATGCAAAGTCGCTTCATAACGAAATTGACCGATTCAGTTTTGCGCTCGCTGCAGGCGTTCCAGCTCGTCTAATAAGATTAAAAAAACTTATCATTCTATGCAAATGCACGAGATTCGAGCGTTTAGAGCAGCCAAACAAGCCCCAAACGAATGCAAAGTCGCTTCATAACGAAATCGAACGATTGCGTTTTGCGCTCCCTGTAGGCGTTCCAGCTCGCCTGATGAGATAAAAAAAACTCTTCATTCTATGCAAATACGCAAGATTCATGCGTTTGGAGGAGCCAGACAAGCCCCAAACGAATGCGAAGTCGGTTTATAACGAAATCGAACGATTGCGTTTGGCGCTCCCTGTAGGCGTTCCAGCTCGCCTAATTAGATCAAAAACTCTCCATTCTATGCAAATACGCAAGATTCATGCGTTTGGAGCAGCCAAACGGGCCCCAAACGAATGCAAAGTCGCTTCATAACGAAATTGTCCGATTCAGTTTTGCGCTTCCTGTAGGCGTTCCAGCTCGTCTAATTAGATAAAAAAAACTCTTCATTCTATGCAAATACGCAAGATTCGCGCGTTTGGAGCAGCCAAACAAGCCCCAAACGAATGCAAAGTCGCTTTATAACGAAATCGAACGATTGCGTTTTGCGCTCCCTGTAGGCGTTCCAGCTCGCCCAATTAGATAAAAAACTCTTCATTCTATGCAAATACGCAAGATTCATGCGTTTGGAGCAGCCAAACAAGCCCCAAACGAATGCAAAGTCGCTTTATAACGAAATCGACCGATTCAGTTTTGCGCTCGCTGCATTCGTTCCAGCTCGTGTTATTAGATCAAAAACTCTTTATTCTATGCGAATACGCAAGATTCATGCGTTTGGAGCAGCCAAACAAGCCCCAAACGAATGCGAAGTCGCTTTATAACGAAATCGAACGATTGTGTTTTGCGCTAGCTGTAGGCGTTCAAGCTCGTCTTATTAGATAAAAAACTCTCCATTCTATGCAACTACGCAAGATTCATGCGTTTGGAGCAGCCAAACAAGCCCTAAACGATCGCAAAGTCGCTTTATAACGAAATCGAACGATTGCGTTTTGCGCTCCCTGTAGGCGTTCCAGCTCGCCTAATTAGATAAAAAAAACTCTTCATTCCATGCAAATACGCAAGATTCATGCGTTTGGAGCAGCCAAACAAGTCCGAAACGAATGCAAAGTCGCTTTATAACAAAATCGACCGATTCAGTTTTGCGCTCGCTGCATTCGTTCCAGCTCGTGTTATTTGATCAAAAACTCTTCATTCTATGCAAATACGCAAGATTCATGCGTTTGGAGCAGCCAAACGGGCCCCAAACGAATGCAAAGTCGCTTTATAACGAAATTGACCGATTCAGTTTTGCGCTTGCTGCAGGCGTTCCAGCTCGTCGAATTCGATAAAAAAACTTATCATTCTATGCAAATACGCGAGATTCGAGCGTTTGGAGCAGCCAAACAAGCCCCAAACGAATGCAAAGTCGCTTTATAACGAAATCGACCGATTCAGTTTTGCGCTCGCTGCATTCGTTCCAGCTCGTGTTATTAGATCAAAAACTCTTTATTCTATGCGAATACGCAAGATTCATGCGTTCGGAGCAGCCAAACAAGCCCCAAACGAATGCGAAGTCGCTTTATAACGAAATCGAACGATTGTGTTTTGCGCTCGCTGTAGGCGTTCTAGCTCGGCTTATTAGATAAAAAAACTCTCCATTCTATGCAAATACGCAAGATTCATGCGTTTGGAGCAGCCAAACAAGCCCTAAACGAATGCAAAGTCGCTATATAACAAAACCGACCGATTCAGTTTTGCGCTCGCTGCATTCGTTCCAGTTCGTGTTATTCGATCAGAAACTCTTCATTTTATGCAAATACGCAAGATTCATGCGTTTGGAGCAGCAAAACAAGCCCCAAACGAATGCAAAGTTGCATTATAACGAAATCGACTGATTGAGTTTTGCGCTAGCTTTAGGCGGTCCACCTCGTCTTATTAGATAAAAAAAACTCTCCATTCTATGCAAATTCGCAAGATTCATGCGTTTGGAGCAGCCAAACAAGCCCTAAACGAATGCAAAGTCGCTTTATAACAAAATCGACCGATTCAGTTTTGCGCTCGCTGCATTCGTTCCAGCTCGTGTTATTAGATTAAAAACTCTTCATTCTATGCAAATACGCAAGATTCATGTATTTGGAGCAGCCAAACGGGCCCTAAACGAATGCAAAGTTGCTTTTCTACAAAACCGACCGATTCAGTTTTGCGTTCGCTGCATTCGTTCCAGTTCGTGTTATTCGATCAAAAACTCTTCATTTTATGCAAATACGGAAGATTCATGCGTTTGGAGCAGCAAAACAAGCCCCAAACGAATGCAAAGTTGCATTATAACGAAATTGACTGATTGAGTTTTGCGCTAGCTTTAGGCGGTCCACCTCGTCTTATTGGATAAAAAAAACTCTCCATTCTATGCAAATACGCAAGATTCATGCGTTTGGAGCAGCCAAACAAGCCCTAAACGAATGCAAAGTCGCTTTATAACAAAATCGACCGATTCAGTTTTGCGCTCGCTGCATTCGTTCCAGCTCGTGTTATTAGATTAAAAACTCTTCATTCTATGCAAATACGCAAGATTCATGTGTTTGGAGCAGCTAAACGGGCCCTAAACGAATGCAAAGTTGCTTTTCTACAAAACCGACCGATTCAGTTTTGCGTTCGCTGCATTCGTTCCAGCTCGTCTAATTAGATAGAAAAACTCTTCATTCTATGCAAATACGCAAGATTTAAGCGTTTGGAGCAGCCAAACAAGCCCCAAACGAATGCAAAGTCGCTTTTCTACAAAACCGACCGATTCAGTTTTGCGCTCGCTGCATTCGTTCCAGTTCGTGTCATTCGATCAAAAACTCTTCATTTTGTGCAAATACGGAAGATTCATGCGTTTGGAGCAGCCAAACAAGCCCCAAACGAATGCAAAGTCGCTTTATAACGAAATCGAACGATTGCGTTTGGCGCTCCCTGTAGGCGTTCCATCTCGCCTAATTAGATAAAAAAAACTCTTCATTCTATGCAAATACGCAAGATTCATGCGTTTGGAGCAGCCAAACAAGCCCCAAACGAATGCAAAGTCGCTTTATAACGAAATCGAACGATTGCGTTTTGCGCTCCCTGTACGCGTTCCAGCTCACCTAATTAGATAAAAAAAACTCTTCATTCTATGCAAATACGCAAGATTCATGCGTTTGGAGCAGCCAAACAAGCCCCAAACGAATGCAAAGTCGCTTTATAACGAAATCGAACGATTGCGTTTGGCGCTCCCTGTAGGCGTTCCATCTCGCCTAATTAGATTAAAAAAACTCTTCATTCTATGCAAATACGCAAGATTCATGCGTTTGGAGCAGCCAAACAAGACCCAAACGAATGCAAAGTCGCTTTATAACGAAATCGACCGATTCAGTTTTGCGCTCGCTGCATTCGTTCTAGCTCGTGTTATTAGATCAAAAACTCTTTATTCTATACAAATACGCAAGATTCATGCGTTTGCAGCAGCCAAACGGGCCCCAAACGAATGCAAAGTCACTTTATAACAAAATCGAACGAAATCGACCGATTCAGTTCTGCGGTCGCTGCATTCGTTCCAGTTTATGTTATTCGATAAAAAACTCTTCATTTTATGCAAATACGCAGGATTCATGCATTTGGAGCAGCCAAACAAGCCCCAAACGAATGCAAAGTTGCATTATAACGAAATCGACCGATTGAGTTTTGCGCTAGCTTTAGGCGGTCCAGCTCGTCTTATTAGATCAAAAACTCTTCATTCTACGCAAATACGCAAGATCCATGCGTATTGAGCATCCAAACAAGCTCCAAACGAGTGCAGAGTCGCTTGAGACAAAATCGAACGACTCAGTTTCCCGCTCGCTCGGCGTTCCAGCTCGTGTTATTTATTAGATCAAAAACTCTTTATTCTATGCGAATACGCAAGATTCATGCGTTTGGAGCAGCCAAACAAGCCCGAAATAAATGCAAAGTCGCTTTGTAACGAAATTGACCGATTCAGTTTTGCGCTCGCTGCAGGCGTTCCAGCTCGTCTAATTAGATAAAAAAAACTCTTCATTCTATGCAAATACGCAAGATTCGAGCGTTTGGAGCAGCCAAAGAAGCCCCAAACGAATGCAAAGTCGCTTTTCTACAAAACCGACCGATTCAGTTTTGCGCTCGCTGCATTCGTTCCAGTTCGTGTTATTCGATCAAAAACTCTTCATTTTATGCAAATACGGAAGATTCATGCGTTCGGAGCAGCCAAACAAGCCCCAAACGAATGCGAAGTCGCTTTATAACGAAATCGAACGATTGCGTTTTGCGCTCCCTGTAGGCGTTCCAGCTCGCCTAATTAGATAAAAAAACTCTTCATTCTATGCAAATACGCAAGATTCATGCGTTTGGAGCAGCCAACCAAGCCCCGAACGAATGCAAAGTCGCTTTATAACAAAATCGACCGATTCAGTTTTGCGCTCGCTGCATTCGTTCCAGCTCGTGTTATTAGATTAAAAACTCTTCATTCTATGCAAATACGCAAGATTCATGTGTTTGGAGCAGCCAAACGGGCCCTAAACGAATGCAAAGTTGCTTTTCTACAAAACCGACCGATTCAGTTTTGCGTTCGCTGCATTCGTTCCAGTTCGTGTTATTCGATCAAATACTCTTCATTTTATGCAAATACGGAAGATTCATGCGTTTGGAGCAGCAAAACAAGCCCCAAACGAATGCAAAGTTGCATTATAACGAAATTGACTGATTGAGTTTTGCGCTAGCTTTAGGCGGTCCACCTCGTCTTATTGGATAAAAAAAACTCTCCATTCTATGCAAATACGCAAGATTCATGCGTTTGGAGCAGTCAAACAAGCCCCAAACGAATGCAAAGTCGCTTTATAACGAAATTGAACGATTCAGTTTTGCGCCCGCCGCAGGCGTTCCAGCTCGTCTAATTAGATTAAAAACTCTTCGTTCTATGCAAATACGCAAGATTCGGACGTTTGGAGCAGACAAACAAGCCCGAAAGGAATGCAAAGTCGCTTTATAACAAAATCGACCGATTCAGTTTTGCGCTCGCTGCATTCGTTCCAGCTCGTGTTATTAGATTAAAAACTCTTCATTCTATGCAAATACGCAAGATTCATGTGTTTGGAGCAGCTAAACGGGCCCTAAACGAATGCAAAGTTGCTTTTCTACAAAACCGACCGATTCAGTTTTGCGTTCGCTGCATTCGTTCCAGCTCGTCTAATTAGATAGAAAAACTCTTCATTCTATGCAAATACGCAAGATTTAAGCGTTTGGAGCAGCCAAACAAGCCCCAAACGAATGCAAAGTCGCTTTTCTACAAAACCGACCGATTCAGTTTTGCGCTCGCTGCATTCGTTCCAGTTCGTGTTATTCGATCAAAAACTCTTCATTTTGTGCAAATACGGAAGATTCATGCGTTTGGAGCAGCCAAACAAGCCCCAAACGAATGCAAAGTCGCTTTATAACGAAATCGAACGATTGCGTTTGGCGCTCCCTGTAGGCGTTCCATCTCGCCTAATTAGATTAAAAAAACTCTTCATTCTATGCAAATACGCAAGATTCATGCGTTTGGAGCAGCCAAACAAGACCCAAACGAATGCAAAGTCGCTTTATAACAAAATCGACCGATTCAGTTTTGCGCTCGCTGCATTCGCTCCAGCTCGTGTTATGAGATCAAAAACTCTTTATTCTATGCGACTACGCAAGATTCATGCGTTTGGAGCAGCCAAACAAGACCCAAACGAATGCAAAGTCGCTTTATAACGAAATCGATCGATTCAGTTTTGCGCTCGCTGCATTCGTTCTAGCTCGTGTTATTAGATCAAAAACTCTTTATTCTATACAAATACGCAAGATTCATGCGTTTGCAGCAGCCAAACGGGCCCCAAACAAATGCAAAGTCACTTTATAACAAAATCGAACGAAATCGACCGATTCAGTTCTGCGGTCGCTGCATTCGTTCCAGTTTATGTTATTCGATAAAAAACTCTTCATTTTATGCAAATACGCAGGATTCATGCATTTGGAGCAGCCAAACAAGCCCCAAACGAATGCAAAGTTCCATTATAACGAAATCGACCGATTGAGTTTTGCGCTAGCTTTAGGCGGTCCAGCTCGTCTTATTAGATCAAAAACTCTTCATTCTACGCAAATACGCAAGATCCATGCGTATTGAGCAGCCAAACAAGCTCCAAACGAGTGCAGAGTCGCTTGAGACAAAATCGAACGACTCAGTTTCCCGCTCGCTGTCGGCGTTCCAGCTCGTGTTATTTATTAGATCAAAAACTCTTTATTCTATGCGAATACGCAAGATTCATGCGTTTGGAGCAGCCAAACAAGCCCGAAATAAATGCAAAGTCGCTTTGTAACGAAATTGACCGATTCAGTTTTGCGCTCGCTGCAGGCGTTCCAGCTCGTCTAATTAGATAAAAAAAACTCTTCATTCTATGCAAATACGCAAGATTCGAGCGTTTGGAGCAGCCAAAGAAGCCCCAAACGAATGCAAAGTCGCTTTTCTACAAAACCGACCGATTCAGTTTTGCGCTCGCTGCATTCGTTCCAGTTCGTGTTATTCGATCAAAAACTCTTCATTTTATGCAAATACGGAAGATTCATGCGTTCGGAGCAGCCAAACAAGCCCCAAACGAATGCGAAGTCGCTTTATAACGAAATCGAACGATTGCGTTTTGCGCTCCCTGTAGGCGTTCCAGCTCGCCTAATTAGATAAAAAAACTCTTCATTCTATGCAAATACGCAAGATTCATGCGTTTGGAGCAGCCAACCAAGCCCCGAACGGATGCAAAGTCGCTTTATAACGAAATCGACCGATTCAGTTTTCCGCTCGCTGCATTCGTTCCAGCTCGTGTTATTAGATTAAAAACTCTTTATTCTATGCGAATACGCAAGATTCATGCGTTTGGAGCAGCCAAACAAGCCCGAAATGAATGCAAAGTCGCTTTATAACGAAATTGACCGATTCAGTTTTGCGCTCGCTGCAGGCGTTCCAGCTCGTCTAATTAGATAGAAAAACTCTTCATTCTATGCAAATACGCAAGATTTAAGCGTTTGGAGCAGCCAAACAAGCCCCAAACGAATGCAAAGTCGCTTTTCTACAAAACCGACCGATTCAGTTTTGCGCTCGCTGCATTCGTTCCAGCTCGTGTTATTAGATCAAAAACTCTTCATACTATGCAAATACGCAAGATTCATGCGTTTGGAGCAGCCAAACAAGCCCCAAACGAATGCAAAGTCGCTTTATAACGAAATCGACCGATTCAGTTTTGCTCTCGCTGCATTCGTTCCAGCTCGTGTTATTAGATCAAAAACTCTTTATTCTATTCGAATACGCAAGATTCATGCGTTTGGAGCAGCCAAACAAGCCCCAAACGAATGCGAAGTCGCTTTCTAACGAAATTGATCGATTCAGTTTTGCGCTCGCTGTAGGCGTTCCAGCTCGTCTTATTAGATCAAAAACTCTTCATTCTATGCAAATACGCAAGATTCATGCAATTGGAGCAGCCAAGCAAGCCCCAAACGAATGCAAAGTCGCTTTCTAACGAAATTGACCGATACAGTTTTGCGCTCGCTGCAGGCGTTCCAGCTCGTCTAATTAGATAAAAAAAACTCTCCATTCTATGCAAATACGCAAGATTCATGCGTTTGGAGCAGCCAAACAAGCCCGAAACGAATGCAAAGTCGCTTTATAACAAAATCGAACGATTGCGTTTTGCGCTCCCTGTAGGCGTTCCAGCTTGCCTAATTAGATAAAAAAACTCTTCATTCTATGCAAATACGCAAGATTCATGCGTTTGGAGCAGCCAAACAAGCCCCAAACGAATGCAAAGTCGTTTTATAACGAAATCGACCGATTCAGTTTTGCGCTTGCTGCATTTGTTCCAGCTCGTGTTATTAGATCAGAAAC
Source organism: Amblyteles armatorius (assembly GCA_933228735.2). Classification (NCBI taxonomy): domain Eukaryota; kingdom Metazoa; phylum Arthropoda; class Insecta; order Hymenoptera; family Ichneumonidae; genus Amblyteles; species Amblyteles armatorius. The sequence continues at coordinate 5,022,135 of OW121688.1, read as the reverse complement.
TCTTTATTCTATGCGAATAGGCAAGATTCATGCGTTTGGAGCAGCCAAACAAGCCCGAAATGAATGCAAAGTCGCTTTATAACGAAATTGACCGATTCAGTTTTGCGCTCGCGGCAGGCGTTCCAGCTCGTCTAATTAGATAAAAAAAACTCTTCATTCTATGCAAATACGCAAGATTCGAGCGTTTGGAGCAGCCAAACAAGCCCCAAACGAATGCAAAGTAGCTTTTCTACAAAACCGACCGATTCAGTTTTGCGCTCGCTGCATTCGTTTCAGTTCGTGTTATTCGATCAAAAACTCTTCATTTTATGCAAATACGGAAGATTCATGCGTTTGGAGCAGCCAAACAAGCCCCAAACGAATGCAAAGTCGCTTTATAACGAAATCGAACGATTGCGTTTGGCGCTCCCTGTAGGCGTTTCAGCTCGCCTAATTAGATAAAAAAACTCTTCATTCTATGCAAATACGCAAGATTCATGCGTTTGGAGCAGCCAAACAAGCTCCAAACGAATGCAAAGTCGCTTTATAACGAAATCGAACGATTGCGTTTTGCGCTCCCTGTAGGCGTTCCAGCTCACCTAATTAGCTGGAAAAACTCTTCATTCTTTGCAAATACGCAAGATTCATGCGTTTGGAGCAGCCAAACAAGCCCCAAACGAATGCGAAGTTGCTTTATAACGAATTCGAACGATTGCGTTTTGCGCTCCCTGTAGGCGTTCCAGCTCGCCTAATTAGATCAAAAACTTCTCATTCTATGCAAATACGCAAGATTCGAGCGTTTGGAGCAGCCAAACAAGCCCCAAACGAATGCAAGGTCGCTTTATAACGAAATTGACCGATTCAGTTTTGCGCTCGCTGCAGGCGTTCCAGCTCGTCTAATTAGGTAAAAAAAAACTCTTCATTCTATGCAAATACGCAAGATTCGAGCGTTTGGAGCAGCCAAACAAGCCCCAAACGAATGCAAAGTCGCTTTTCTACAAAACCGACCGATTCAGTTTTGCGCTCGCTGCATTCGTTCCAGTTCGTGTTATTCGATCAAAAACTCTTCATTTTATGAAAATACGGAAGATTCATGCGTTTGGAGCAGCCAAACAAGCCCCAAACGAATGCAAAGTCGCTTTATAACGAAATCGAACGATTGTGTTTTGCGCTCGCTGTAGGCGTTCCAGCTCGTCTTATAAGATAAAAAACTCTCCATTCTATGCAAATACGCAAGATTCATGCGTTTGGAGCAGCCAAACAAGCCCTAAACGAATGCAAAGTCGCTTTATAACAAAATCGACCGATTCAGTTTTGCGCTCGCTGCATTCGTTCCAGCTCGTGTTATTAGATCAAAAACTCTTCATTTTATGCAAATAAGCAAGATTCATGCAATTGGAGCAGCCAAGCAAGCCCCAAACGAATGCAAAGTCGCTTTATAACGAAATTGACCGATTCAGTTTTGCGCTCGCTGCATTCATTCCAGCTCGTGTTATTAGATCAAAAACTCTTTATTCTATGCGAATACGCAAGATTCATGCGTTTGGAGCAGCCAAACAAGCCCCAAACGAATGCAAAGTCGCTTTGTAACAAAATCGAACGATTGCGTTTTGCGCTCCCTGTAGGCGTTCCAGCTCGACGAATTAGATAAAAAAACTTTTCATTTTATGCAAATACGCAAGATTCATGCGTTTGGAGCAGCCAAACAAGCCCCAAACGAATGCAAAGTCGCTTTATAACGAAATCGACCGATTCAGTTTTGCGCTCGCTGCATTCGTTCCAGCTCGTGTTATTCGATCAAAAACTCTTCATTTTATGCAAATACGGAAGATTCATGCGTTTGGATTGCGTTTTGCGCTCCCTGTAGGCGTTCCAGCTCGCCTGATTAGATAAAAAAAACTCTTCATTCTATGCAAATACGCAAGATTCATGCGTTTGGAGCAGCCAGACAAGCCCCAAACGAATGCGAAGTCGGTTTATAACGAAATCGAACGTTTGCGTTTTGCGCTCCCTGTAGGCGTTCCAGCTCGCCTAATTAGATCAAAAACTCTTCATTCTATGCAAATACGCAAGATTCATGCGTTTGGAGCAGCCAAACAAGCCTGAAACGAATGCAAAGTCACTTTATAACAAAATCGACCGATTTCGTTTTGCGCTCGCTGCATCCGTTCCAGTTCGTGTTATTTGATCAAAAACTCTTCATTCTATGCGAATACGCAAGATTCATGCGTTTGGAGCAGCCAAATAAGCCCCAAACGAATGCAAAGTCGCTTTATAACGAAATCGAACGATTGTGTTTTGCGCTCGCTGTAGGCGTTCCAGCTTGTCTTATTAGATAAAAAACTCTCCATTCTATGCAAATACGCAAGATTCGTGCGTTTGGAGCAGCCAAACCGGCCCCAAACGAATGCAAAGTCGCTTTATAACGAAATCGAACGGTTGTGTTTTGCGCTCGCTGTAGGCGTTCCAGCTCGTCTTATAAGATAAAAAACTCTTCATTCAATGCAAATAAGCAAGATTCATGCAATTGGAGCAGCCAAGCAAGCCCCATACGAATGCAAAGTCGCTTTATAACGAAATTGACCGATTCAGTTTTGCGCTCGCTGCATTCATTCCAGCTCGTGTTATTAGATCAAAAACTCTTTATTCTATGCGAATACGCAAGATTCATGCGTTTGGAGCAGCCAAACAAGCTCCAAACGAATGCAAAGTCGCTTTATAACAAAATCGAACGATTGCGTTTTGCGCTCCCTGTAGGAGTTCCAGCTCGCCTGATTAGATAAAAAAAACTCTTCATTCTATGCAAATACGCAAGATTCATGCGTTTGGAGCAGCCAGACAAGCCCCAAACGAATGCGAAGTCGCTTTATAACGAAATCGAACGATTGTGTTTTGCGCTCGCTGTAGGCGTTCCAGCTCGTCTTATTAGATAAAAAACTCTCCATTCTATGCAAATACGCAAGATTCATGCGTTTGGAGCAGCCAAGCAAGCCCTAAACGAATGCAAAGTCGCTTTACAACAAAATCGACCGATTCAGTTTTGCGCTCGCTGCATTCGTTCCAGCTCGTGTTATTAGATTAAAAACTCTTCATTCTATGCAAATACGCAAGATTCATGCGTTTGGAGCAGCCAAACAGGCCCCAAACGAATGCAAAGTCGCTTTTCTACAAAACCGACCGATTCAGTTTTGCGCTCGCTGCATCCGTTCCAGTCCGTGTTATTCGATCAAAAACTCTTTATTTTATGCGAATACGCAAGATTCATGCGTTTCGAGCAGCCAAACAAGCCCGAAACGAATGCAAAGTCGCTTTATAACGAAATCGAATGATTGCGTTTTGCGCTCCCTGTAGGCGTTCCAGCTCGCCTAATTAGATGAAAAACTCTTCACTCTATGCAAATACGCAAGATTCATGCGTTTGGAGCAGCCAAACAAGCCCCAAACGAATGCGAAGTTGCTTTATAACGAAATCGAACGATTGCGTTTTGCGCTCCCTGTAGGCGCTCCAGCTCGCCTAATTAGATCAAAAACTCTTCATCCTATGCAAATACGCAAGATTCATGCGTTTGGAGCAGCCAAACAAGCCCCAAACGGATGCAAAGTCGCTTTATAACGAAATCGACCGATTCAGTTTTGCGCTCGCTGCATTCGTTCCAGCTCGTGTTATTAGATCAAAAACTCTTTATTCTATGCGAATACGCAAGATTCATGCGTTTGGAGCAGCCAAACAAGCCCCAAACGAATGCAAAGTCGCTTTATAACGAAATCGAACGATTGCGTTTTGCGCTCCCTGTAGGCGTTCCAGCTCGCCTAATTAGATAAAAAAACTCTTCATTCTATGCAAATACGCAAGATTCATGCGTTTGGAGCAGCCAAACAAGACCCAAACGAATGCAAAGTTGCTTTATAACGAAATCGACCGATTCAGTTTTGCGCTCGCTGCATTCGTTCCAGCTCGTGTTATTAGATCAAAAACTCTTTATTCTATGCGAATACGCAAGATTCATGCGTTTGGAGCAGCCAAACAAGCCCCAAACGAATGCGAAGTCGCTTTATAACGAAATCGAACGATTGCGTTTTGCGCTCCCTGTAGGCGTTCCAGCTCGACGAATTAGATAAAAAAAACTCTTCATTCTATTTAAATACGCAAGATTCATGCGTTTGGAGCAGCCAAACAAGCCCCAAACGAATGCAAAGTCGCTTTTCTACAAAACCGACCGATTCAGTTTTGCGCTCGCTGCATTCGTTCCAGTTCGTGTTATTCGATCAAAAACTCTTCATTTTATGCAAATACGGAAGATTCATGCGTTTGGATTGCGTTTTGCGCTCCCTGTAGGCGTTCCAGCTCGCCTGATTAGATAAAAAAAACTCTTCATTCTATGCAAATACGCAAGATTCATGCGTTTGGAGCAGCCAGACAAGCCCCAAACGAATGCGAAGTCGCTTTATAACGAAATCGAACGATTGCGTTTTGCGCTCGCTGCATTCGTTCCAGCTCGTGTTATTAGATCAAAAACTCTTCATTCTATGCAAATACGCAAGATTCATGCGTTTGGAGCAGCCAAACAAGCCCCAAACGAATGCAAAGTCGCTTTATAACGAAATCGACCGATTCAGTTTTGCGCTCGCTGCATTCGTTCCAGCTCGTGTTATTCGATCAAAAACTCTTCATTTTATGCAAATACGGAAGATTCATGCGTTTGGATTGCGTTTTGCGCTCTCTGTAGGCGTTCCAGCTCGCCTGATTAGATAAAAAAAACTCTTCATTTTATGCAAATACGCAAGATTCATGCGTTTGGAGCAGCCAGACAAGCCCCAAACGAATGCGAAGTCGGTTTATAACGAAATCGAACGTTTGCGTTCTGCGCTCCCTGTAGGCGTTCCAGCTCGCCTAATTAGATCAAAAACTCTTCATTCTATGCAAATACGCAAGATTCATGCGTTTGGAGCAGCCAAACAAGCCTGAAACGAATGCAAAGTCACTTTATAACAAAATCGACCGATTTCGTTTTGCGCTCGCTGCATCCGTTCCAGTTCAAGTTATTCGATCAAAAACTCTTCATTCTATGCAAATACGCAAGATTCGTGCGTTTGGAGCAGCCAAACAGGCCCCAAACGAATGCAAAGTCGCTTTATAACGACATCGAACGGTTGTGTTTTGCGCTCGCTGTAGGCGTTCCAGCTCGTCTTATAAGATAAAAAACTCTTCATTCAATGCAAATAAGCAAGATTCATGCAATTGGAGCAGCCAAGCAAGCCCCAAACGAATGCAAAGTCGCTTTCTAACGAAATTGACCGATGCAGTTTTGCGCTCGCTGCAGGCGTTCCAGCTCGTCTAATTAGATAAAAAAAACTCATCATTCTATGCAAATACCCAAGATTCGAGCGTTTGGAGCAGCCAAACAAGCCCCAAACGCATGCAAAGTCACTTTTCTACAAAACCGACCGATTCAGTTTTGCGATCGCTTAATTCGTGTCAGTTCGTGTTATTCGATCAAGAACTCTTCATTTTATGCAAATACGAAAGATTCATGCGTTTGGAGCAGCCGAACAAGCCCCTAGCGAATGCAAAGTCGTTTTATAACGAAATCGAACGATAGCGTTTTGCGCTCCCTGTAGGCGGTCCAGCTCGCCTAATTAGATTAAAAAAACTCTTCATTCTATGCAAATACGCAAGATTCATGCGTTTGGAGCAGCCAAACAAGCCTCAAACGAATGCGAAGTCGCTTTATAACGAAATCGAATGATTGCGTTTTGCGCTCCCTGTAGGCGTTCCAGCTCGCCTAATTAGATCAAAAACTATTCAATCTATGCAAATACGCAGGTTCGAGCGTTTGGAGCAGCCAAACAAGCCCCAAACGAATGCAAAGTCGCTTTATAACGAAATTGACCGATTCAGTTTGTTGACAACGACTATCGTGAGTCGAGGCCGACACAGAGAGAGAAAAAATTAAAAAAAAATAAAAAAAAAATATAAAAAAAATAAAATAAAAATAAATAAATAAAATAAAAGAAAGAAAGACGGGGACGAGCTACGGTTCGGTACCGGCTCCCGAGACAACGCACGCGGCGTTTGGTTCTGCACGTGCCCGAAGGATCGTAGGCGGGCCGGAGGGAACGTACGGGACGTCTGGGGGAGGGGGGCCTGGGATGACGCGCTCCGGGATGTAGGGCTCGACGACGGGGAGGCTGGTGACGATAATCCGCGTCTCGAGGGCGACGTCGGATACGATCCGCGGCTTGGATGGCTCGCGACGGACCGGCCGCGTTACAACGGGGAACAGCGGCGGCAACGGGGTGCGCGGGGGTTCGCGGAGCAGCACCGGGACGGCTTCCCGTGCTAGCGTCGCGGCGTTGTCGCGCTCCTCGGCCTCCTGCTGGAGAAGCCAGCTCAGACCCCGAGGAGGCCCACGCTTATCCGCGATGAACTTCGCGAGGCGCAAGTAGCGCTTCCGCCCGCAGCGCTTTGGCATTGGGGGGGAACGGAAGGATGGCCAAGGAGTCGGGGTAACCCCTTCAGTCTCGGCCGGTCAGTGCTTCCCACGGAGTGGGTGCACGCAGCACGGTGCGAGGGTAGAAGGGGGCGGAGGAAAATTCGGGGAAACCTCCTCAGACTCGGCCGGTCAGTGCTTCCCACTGAGTGAGCGCACGCAGCACGGTACGAGGCTGAAGGAGGTGGAGGAGAATGAGGAGGAAAAGAAAATAATTTAAAAAAAGGAAGAAAAAAAGAGAAAGGGAGGTACGAGGGGAAAACTCCTTCCACCGCGGCCGGTCAGTGCTTCCTGCCGGGCAGGTGCACGCAGCACGGTACGGGGCGAGAAGGGGGTGGAGAAACGGGGTGATCCGGGAGGGAACAGGAACCCCCTTTGCCCCGAGACCGGACAGTCGGTGCGCCCGTGAGGGAGCACGATAAGGTCCGGAACCGATGGCGCGGGGAGTGGAGCGGGTAAAAACCAGAGGTGCTGGCCTACGTAAGCGTCGCTCTGAAAAGGGCGGTTAGATCGTTGTCTCTCGCTCTGAGAAGAGCGAGGGTGAAACGGAGCGGAGAGATTCGAAGCGCAGCCGAGTCGTGGTGCCGTGGAGCCGTCGGAGTCGCGATGTTTGACGCACTGAAAAGTGCGGATTTCGTCGATCGAGAGAGTGTCCGTGGACAGGCCGAGGTCGGAAGCCAAACGTAATGCCGGAGAGATGGGGCACGTTCCCCGCACTGAGAAGTGCGGATAGTGAGCCGAGAGTGGTCCGTGGGAGGCCAAGTAAATAGTACGCGTTATGTGTGTGGAGAGTTTACTGGTTGCCAGGTATTTACAGTCCGCGTTGGGCGTGTAAGTGGTGACGAATGAGGTGAACTGGCCGATCTATATCGCCGAGCGCGGACCCTGGAGAGACTCCCTGTCGCGGAATCAGTGCGCGCGCGTTCAATTCGCGAATTCTGGGTCGCCCGGATATTATTCAATCGGCCAGCTCCCCTCACCTCGTCGCTGAATCGATACAATGCTATGCGTACATAAAGAGCAAAAAACAACGATTTTTTTAGATATACATATCGAAGGGGGGTGAAAATATAATACTGGAGAAATAATAACTTCGTAATTTCGTCAATTACGTTAAGCCTAATTTTTGGCAGGAAACGGGGAATAACTCCCGAACGGCGGGGAGGCGGAGGTTCAAAAAACAACGGGACGATAGGTAAAAGAAAACTAAACTTATAATACCCTAGTACTTAGTACGTCGCAGGTGATTGCCAAGGGCTAGAAATAATTAATACGTCCGCTCGGGGAGCAAAATGAAATCCCGATTACGGGAAACACGGGTAATCGATCCGTTCGAAATATCGATAACTTTCACTTACAGATAAGGCGCCTTAGAAGTAAAGAATTTCCCACGTATGGGGTACCATTGGAAAGCTAACAGCGTTAGCTTTCCAATGGTAACATGAAAACGGAAGACATCAATTGTCTTAGTAGAGATATCGTCGTTGGAGGGCAATTGTATTTTCGCGGAGCGCGTACCGAATTGCCGACGCGTACAGCCCGGTGACGTCATGCCGACACGGCAAGCCTACGCGCGCTCCAGATATATAGATATACGGAGTGATCGCGAAATGGAGTAAACAGGTGAGCTGACGTACTCGCTATAGGTATACCGGCTGGGATACGCGCGCGATAGTATACAGGTATACTGTTACCGGTAACGTGGGTATAACGTCGCCTAGGGAAGGGTGCCGTAGGTACGACTCCGGCGAGAAGACGCTTCTATCTCAGGAGTTTTTATATCTCGTTTTTAGCAAAGGGTTATGGGGCCCGTGGATTGAGCGGGAGGGGGGTCTCGCGTGGGGGGAAAAACGGCCACTGGCGGGCAACAAGTTTTGCGCTCGCTGCATTCATTCCAGCTCGTGTTATTAGATCAAAAACTCTTTATTCTATGCGAATACGAAAGATTCATGCGTTTGGAGCAGCCGAACAAGCCCCTAGCGAATGCAAAGTCGCTTTATAATGAAATCGAACGATAGCGTTTTGCGCTCCCTGTAGGCGGTCCAGCTCGCCTAATTAGATAAAAAAAACTCTTCATTCTATGCAAATACGCAAGATTCATGCGTTTGGAGCAGCCAAACAAGCCTCAAACGAATGCGAAGTCGCTTTATAACGAAATCGAATGATTGCGTTTTGCGCTCCCTGTAGGCGTTCCAGCTCGCCTAATTAGATCAAAAACTATTCAATCTATGCAAATACGCAGGTTCGAGCGTTTGGAGCAGCCAAACAAGCCCCAAACGAATGCAAAGTCGCTTTGTAACGAAATTGACCGATTCAGTTTTGCGCTCGCTGCATTCATTCCAGCTCGTGTTATTAGATCAAAAACTCTTTATTCTATGCGAATACGCAAGATTCATGCGTTTGGAGCAGGAAAACAAGCTCCAAACGAATGCAAAGTCGCTTTATAACAAAATCGAACGATTGCGTTTTGCGCTCCCTGTAGGCGGTCCAGCTCGCCTAATTAGATAAAAAAAACTCTTCATTCTATGCAAATACGCAAGATTCGAGCGTTTGGAGCAGCCAAACAAGCCCCAAACGAATGCAAAGTCGCTTTTCTACAAATGCGACCGATTCAGTTTTGCGCTCGCTGCATTCGTTCCAGTTCGTGTTATTCGATCAAAAACTCTTCATTTTATGCAAATACGGAAGATTCATGCGTTAGGATTGCGTTTTGCGCTCCCTGTAGGCGTTCCAGCTCGCCTGATTAGATAAAAAAACCCTTCATTCTATGCAAATACGCAAGATTCATGCGTTTGGAGCAGCCAGACAAGCCCCAAACGAATGCGAAGTCGGTTTATAACGAAATCGAACGTTTGCGTTTTGCGCTCCCTGTAGGCGTTCCAGCTCGCCTAATTAGATCAAAAACTCTTCATTCTATGCAAATACGCAAGATTCATGCGTTTGAAGCAGCTAAACAAGCCCGAAACGAATGCAAAGTCACTTTATAACAAAATCGACCGATTTAGTTTTGCGCTCGCTGCATCCGTTCCAGTTCGTGTTATTCGATCAAAAACTCTTCATTCTATGCGAATACGCAAGATTCATGCGTTTGGAGCAGCCAAATAAGCCCCAAACGAAGGCAAAGTCGCTTTATAACGAAATCGAACGATTGCGTTTTGCGCTCCCTGTAGCCGTTCCAGCTCGCCTAATTAGATAAAAAAACTCTTCATTCTATGCAAACACGCAAGATTCATGCGTTTGGAGCAGCCAAACAAGCCCCAAACGAATGCGAAGTCGGTTTATAACGAAATCGAACGTTTGCGTTTTGCGCTCCCTGTAGGCGTTCCAGCTCGCCTAATTAGATCAAAAACTCTTCATTCTATGCAAATACGCAAGATTTATGCGTTTGGAGCAGCCAAACAAGCCCGAAACGAATGCAAAGTCACTTTATAACAAAATCGACCGATTTCGTTTTGCGCTCGCTGCATCCGTTCCAGTTCGTGTTATTCGATCAAAAACTCTTCCTTCTATGCGAATACGCAAGATTCATGCGTTTGGAGCAGCCAAATAAGCCCCAAACGAATGCAAAGTCGCTTTATAACGAAATCGAACGATTGTGTTTTGCGCTCGCTCAAGGCGTTCCGGCTCGTCTTATTAGATAAAAAAACTCTCCATTCTATGCAAATACGCAAGATTCATGCGTTTGGAGCAGCCAAACAGGCCCCAAACGAATGCAAAGTCGCTTTATAACGAAATCGAACGATTGTGTTTTGCGCTTGCTGTAGGCGTTCCAGCTCGTCTTATAAGATAAAAAACTCTCCATTCTATGCAAATACGCAAGATTCATGCGTTTGGAGCAGCCAAACAAGCCCTAAACGGATGCAAAGTCGCTTTATAACAAAATCGACCGATTCAGTTTTACGCTCGCTGCATTCGTTCCAGCTCGTGTTATTAGATCAAAAACTCTTCATTCTATGCAAATAACCAAGATTCATGCAATTGGAGCAGCCAAGCAAGCCCCAAACGAATGCAAAGTCGCTTTCTAACGAAATTGACCGATTCAGTTTTGCGCTCGCTGCATTCATTCCAGCTCGTGTTATTAGATCAAAAACTCTTTATTCTATGCGAATACGCAAGATTCATGCGTTTGGAGCAGCCAAACAAGCCCCAAACGAATGCAAAGTCGCTTTATAACAAAATCGAACGATTGCGTTTTGCGCTCCCTGTAGGCGTTCCAGCTCGACGAATTAGATAAAAAAACTCTTCATTCTATTTAAATACGCAAGATTCATGCGTTTGGAGCAGCCAAACAAGCCCCAAACGAATGCAAAGTCGCTTTTCTACAAAACCGACCGATTCAGTTTTGCGCTCGCTGCATTCGTTCCAGCTCGTGTTATTAGATCAAAAACTCTTTATTCTATGCGAATACGCAAGATTCATGCGTTTGGAGCAGCCAAACAAGCCCCAAACGAATGCGAAGTCGCTTTATAACGAAATCGAACGATTGTGTTTTGCGCAAGCTGTAGGCGTTCCAGCTCGTCTTATTAGATAAAAAACTCTCCATTCTATGCAACTACGCAAGATTCATGCGTTTGGAGCAGCCAAACAAGCCCTAAACGATCGCAAAGTCGCTTTATAACGAAATCGAACGATTGCGTTTTGCGCTCCCTGTAGGCGTTCCAGCTCGCCTAATTAGATAAAAAAAACTCTTCATTCCATGCAAATACGCAAGATTCATGCGTTTGGAGCAGCCAAACAAGTCCGAAACGAATGCAAAGTCGCTTTATAACAAAATCGACCGATTCAGTTTTGCGCTCGCTGCATTCGTTCCAGCTCGTGTTATTTGATCAAAAACTCTTCATTCTATGCAAATACGCAAGATTCATGCGTTTGGAGCAGCCAAACGGGCCCCAAACGAATGCAAAGTCGCTTTATAACGAAATTGACCGATTCAGTTTTGCGCTTGCTGCAGGCGTTCCAGCTCGTCGAATTCGATAAAACAACTTATCATTCTATGCAAATACGCGAGATTCGAGCGTTTGGAGCAGCCAAACAAGCCCCAAACGAATGCAAAGTCGCTTTATAACGAAATCGACCGATTCAGTTTTGCGCTCGCTGCATTCGTTCCAGCTCGTGTTATTAGATCAAAAACTCTTTATTCTATGCGAATACGCAAGATTCATGCGTTTGGAGCAGCCAAACAAGCCCCAAACGAATGCGAAGTCGCTTTATAACGAAATCGAACGATTGTGTTTTGCGCTCGCTGTAGGCGTTCTAGCTCGGCTTATTAGATAAAAAAACTCTCCATTCTATGCAAATACGCAAGATTCATGCGTTTGGAGCAGCCAAACAAGCCCTAAACGAATGCAAAGTCGCTATATAACAAAACCGACCGATTCAGTTTTGCGCTCGCTGCATTCGTTCCAGTTCGTGTTATTCGATCAGAAACTCTTCATTTTATGCAAATACGCAAGATTCATGCGTTTGGAGCAGCCAAACGGGCCCTAAACGAATGCAAAGTTGCTTTTCTACAAAACCGACCGATTCAGTTTTGCGTTCGCTGCATTCGTTCCAGCTCGTCTAATTAGATAGAAAAACTCTTCATTCTCTGCAAATACGCAAGATTTAAGCGTTTGGAGCAGCCAAACAAGCCCCAAACGAATGCAAAGTCGCTTTTCTACAAAACCGACCGATTCAGTTTTGCGCTCGCTGCATTCGTTCCAGTTCGTGTTATTCGATCAAAAACTCTTCATTTTGTGCAAATACGGAAGATTAATGCGTTTGGAGCAGCCAAACAAGCCCCAAACGAATGCAAAGTCGCTTTATAACGAAATCGAACGATTGCGTTTGGCGCTCCCTGTAGGCGTTCCATTTCGCCTAATTAGATAAAAAAACTCTTCATTCTATGCAAATACGCAAGATTCATGCGTTTGGAGCAGCCAAACAAGCCCCAAACGAATGCAAAGTCGCTTTATAACGAAATCGAACGATTGCGTTTTGCGCTCCCTGTACGCGTTCCAGCTCACCTAATTAGATAAAAAAAACTCTTCATTCTATGCAAATACGCAAGATTCATGCGTTTGGAGCAGCCAAACAAGCCCCAAACGAATGCAAAGTCGCTTTATAACGAAATCGAACGATTGCGTTTGGCGCTCCCTGTAGGCGTTCCATCTCGCCTAATTAGATTTAAAAAACTCTTCATTCTATGCAAATACGCAAGATTCATGCGTTTGGAGCAGCCAAACAAGACCCAAACGAATGCAAAGTCGCTTTATAACAAAATCGACCGATTCAGTTTTGCGCTCGCTGCATTCGCTCCAGCTCGTGTTATGAGATCAAAAACTCTTTATTCTATGCGACTACGCAAGATTCATGCGTTTGGAGCAGCCAAACAAGACCCAAACGAATGCAAAGTCGCTTTATAACGAAATCGACCGATTCAGTTTTGCGCTCGCTGCATTCGTTCTAGCTCGTGTTATTAGATCAAAAACTCTTTATTCTATACAAATACGCAAGATTCATGCGTTTGCAGCAGCCAAACGGGCCCCAAACGAATGCAAAGTCACTTTATAACAAAATCGAACGAAATCGACCGATTCAGTTCTGCGGTCGCTGCATTCGTTCCAGTTTATGTTATTCGATAAAAAACTCTTCATTTTATGCAAATACGCAGGATTCATGCATTTGGAGCAGCCAAACAAGCCCCAAACGAATGCAAAGTTGCATTATAACGAAATCGACCGATTGAGTTTTGCGCTAGCTTTAGGCGGTCCAGCTCGTCTTATTAGATCAAAAACTCTTCATTCTACGCAAATACGCAAGATCCATGCGTATTGAGCAGCCAAACAAGCTCCAAACGATTGCAGAGTCGCTTGAGACAAAATCGAACGACTCAGTTTCCCGCTCGCTGTCGGCGTTCCAGCTCGTGTTATTTATTAGATCAAAAACTCTTTATTCTATGCGAATACGCAAGATTCATGCGTTTGGAGCAGCCAAACAAGCCCGAAATAAATGCAAAGTCGCTTTGTAACGAAATTGACCGATTCAGTTTTGCGCTCGCTGCAGGCGTTCCAGCTCGTCTAATTAGATTAAAAAAAACTCTTCATTCTATGCAAATACGCAAGATTCGAGCGTTTGGAGCAGCCAAAGAAGCCCCAAACGAATGCAAAGTCGCTTTTCTACAAAACCGACCGATTCAGTTTTGCGCTCGCTGCATTCGTTCCAGTTAGTGTTATTCGATCAAAAACTCTTCATTTTATGCAAATACGGAAGATTCATGCGTTCGGAGCAGCCAAACAAGCCCCAAACGAATGCGAAGTCGCTTTATAACGAAATCGAACGATTGCGTTTTGCGCTCCCTGTAGGCGTTCCAGCTCGCCTAATTAGATAAAAAAACTCTTCATTCTATGCAAATACGCAAGATTCATGCGTTTGGAGCAGCCAACCAAGCCCCGAACGAATGCAAAGTCGCTTTATAACGAAATCGACCGATTCAGTTTTCCGCTCGCTGCATTCGTTCCAGCTCGTGTTATTAGATTAAAAACTCTTTATTCTATGCGAATACGCAAGATTCATGCGTTTGGAGCAGCCAAACAAGCCCGAAATGAATGCAAAGTCGCTTTATAACGAAATTGACCGATTCAGTTTTGCGCTCGCTGCAGGCGTTCCAGCTCGTCTAATTAGATAGAAAAACTCTTCATTCTATGCAAATACGCAAGATTTAAACGTTTGGAGCAGCCAAACAAGCCCCAAACGAATGCAAAGTCGCTTTTCTACAAAACCGACCGATTCAGTTTTGCGCTCGCTGCATTCGTTCCAGTTCGTGTTATTCGATCAAAAACTCTTCATTTTATGCAAATACGGAAGATTCATGCGTTTGGAGCAGCCAAACAAGCCCCAAACGAATGCGAAGTCGCTTTATAACGAAATCGAACGATTGCGTTTTGCGCTCCCTGTAGGCGTTTCAGCTCGGCGTATTAGATAAAAAACCCTCTATTATATGCAAATACGCAAGATTCATGCGTTTGGAGCAGCCAAACAAGCCTCAAACGAAGGTTAAGTCGCTTTATAACGAATTCGAACGATTGCGTTTTGCGCTCCCTGTAGGCGTTCCAGCTCGAGTAATTAGATCAAAAACTTTTCATTCTATGCAAATACGCAAGATTCGAGCGTTTGGAGCAGCCAAACAAGCCCCAAACGAATGCAAGGTCGCTTTATAACGAAATTGACCGATTCAGTTTTGCTCTCATTGCAGGCGTTCCAGCTCGTCTAATTAGATAAAAAAAACTCTTCATTCTATGCAAATATTCAAGATTCGAGCGTTTGGAGCAGCCAAACAAGCCCCAAACGAATCCAAAGTCGCTTTTCTACAAAACCGACCGATTCAGTTTTGCGCTCGCTGCATTCGTTCCAGCTCGTGTTATTAGATCAAAAACTCTTCATACTATGCAAATACGCAAGATTCATGCGTTTGGAGCAGCCAAACAAGCCCCAAACGAATGCAAAGTCGCTTTATAACGAAATCGACCGATTCAGTTTTGCTCTCGCTGCATTCGTTCCAGCTCGTGTTATTAGATCAAAAACTCTTTATTCTATGCGAATACGCAAGATTCATGCGTTTGGAGCAGCCAAACAAGCCCCAAACGAATGCGAAGTCGCTTTCTAACGAAATTGATCGATTCAGTTTTGCGCTCGCTGTAGGCGTTCCAGCTCGTCTTATTAGATCAAAAACTCTTCATTCTATGCAAATACGCAAGATTCATGCAATTGGAGCAGCCAAGCAAGCCCCAAACGAATGCAAAGTCGCTTTCTAACGAAATTGACCGATACAGTTTTGCGCTCGCTGCAGGCGTTCCAGCTCGTCTAATTAGATAAAAAAAACTTATCATTCTATGCAAATACCCAAGATTCGAGCGTTTGGAGCAGCCAAACAAGCCCCAAACGAATGCAAAGTCACTTTTCTACAAAACCGACCGATTCAGTTTTGCGCTCGCTTCATTCGTTCCAGTTCGTGTTATTCGATCAAAAACTCTTCATTTTCTGGAAATACGAAAGATTCATGCGTTTGGAGCAGCCGAACAAGCCCCAAACGAATGCAAAGTCGCTTTATAACGAAATCGAACGATTGCGTTTTGCGCTCCCTGTAGGCGGTCCAGCTCGCCTAATTACATAAAAAACTATTCATTCTGTGCAAATACGCAGGTTTGAGCGTTTGGAGCAGCCAAACAAGCCCCAAACGAATGCAAAGTGGCTTTATAACGAAATTGACCGATTCAGTTTTGCGCTCGCTGCATTCATTCCAGCTCGTGTTATTAGATCAAAAACTCTTTATTCTATGCGAATACGCAAGATTCATGCGTTTGGGGCAGCCAAACAAGCCCCAAATGAATGCGAAGTCGCTTTATAACGAAATCGAACGATTGCGTTTTGCGCTCCCTGTTGCCGTTCCAGCTCGCCTAATTAGATAAAAAAACTCTTCATTCTATGCAAATACGCAAGATTCATGCGTTTGGAGCAGCCAAACAAGCCCGAAATGAATGCAAAGTCGCTTTATAACAAAATCGACCGATTCAGTTTGGCGCTCGCTGCATTCGTTCCAGCTCGTGTGATTAGATCAAAAACTCTTCATTCTATGCAAATACGCAAGATTCATGCGTTTGGAGCAGCCAAACGGGCCCCAAACGAATGGAAAGTCGCTCTATAACGAAATTGAACGATTGAGTTTTGCGCTCGCTGCATTCGTTCCAGCTCGTGTTATTAGATCAAAAACTCTTCATTCTATGCAAATACGCAAGATTCATGCGTTTGGAGCAGCCAAACAAGCCCTAAACGAATGCAAAGTCACTTTATAACAAAATCGACCGATTTCGTTTTGCGCTCGCTGCATTCGTTCCAGCTCGTGTTATTAGATCGAAAGCTCTTCATTCTATGCAAATACGCAAAATTCATGCGTTTAGAGCAGCCAAACAAGCCCCAAACGAATGCAAAGTCACTTTTCTACAAAACCGACCGATTCAGTTTTGCGCTCGCTGCATTCGTTCCAGTTCGTGTTATTCGATCAAAAACTCTTCATTTTCTGGAAATACGAAAGATTCATGCGTTTGGAGCAGCCGAACAAGCCCCAAACGAATGCAAAGTCGCTTTATAACGAAATCGAACGATTGCGTTTTGCGCTCCCTGTAGGCGGTCCAGCTCGCCTAATTACATAAAAAACTATTCATTCTGTGCAAATACGCAGGTTTGAGCGTTTGGAGCAGCCAAACAAGCCCCAAACGAATGCAAAGTGGCTTTATAACGAAATTGACCGATTCAGTTTTGCGCTCGCTGCATTCATTCCAGCTCGTGTTATTAGATCAAAAACTCTTTATTCTATGCGAATACGCAAGATTCATGCGTTTGGGGCAGCCAAACAAGCCCCAAATGAATGCGAAGTCGCTTTATAACGAAATCGAACGATTGCGTTTTGCGCTCCCTGTTGCCGTTCCAGCTCGCCTAATTAGATAAAAAAACTCTTCATTATATGCAAATACGCAAGATTCATGCGTTTGGAGCAGCCAAACAAGCCCGAAATGAATGCAAAGTCGCTTTGTAACAAAATCGACCGATTCAGTTTTGCGCTCGCTGCATTCGTTCCAGCTCGTGTTATTAGATCAAAAACTCTTTATTCTATGCAAATACGCAAGATTCATGCGTTTGGAGCAGCCAAACGGGCCCCAAACGAATGCAAAGTCGCTTCATAACGAAATTGACCGATTCAGTTTTGCGCTCGCTGCAGGCGTTCCAGCTCGTCTAATTAGATAAAAAACTTATCATTCTATGCAAATACGCGAGATTCGAGCGTTTAGAGCAGCCAAACAAGCCCCAAACGAATGCAAAGTCGCTTTATAACAAAATCGACCGATTCAGTTTTGCGCTCGCTGCATTCGTCCCAGCTCGTGTTATTAGATCAAAAACCCTTTATTCTATGCGAATACGCAAGATTCATGCGTTTGGAGCAGCCAAACGAATGCAAAGTCGCATTCTAACGAAATTGACCGATTCAGTTTTGCGCTCGCTGCAGGCGTTCCAGCTCGTCTAATTAGATAAAAAACTTATCATTCTATGCAAATACGCGAGATTCGAGCGTTTAGAGCAGCAAAACAAGCCCCAAACGAATGCAAAGTCGCTTTCTAACGAAATTGACCGATTCAGTTTTGCGCTCGCTGCTTTCGTTCCAGCTCGTCTAATTAGATAAAAAACTTATCATTCTATGCAAATACGCGAGATTCGAGCGTTTAGAGCAGCCAAACAAGCCCCAAACGAATGCAAAGTCGCTTTATAACGAAATCGAACGATTGCGTTTTGCGCTCCCTGTAGGCGTTCCAGCTCGCCTGATTTGATAAAAAAAACTCTTCATTTTATGCAAATACGATAGATTCATGCGTTCGGAGCAGCCAAACAAGCCCTGAACGAATGCAAAGTCGCTTTATAACGAAATCGAACGATTGCGTTTTGCGCTCCCTGTAGGCGTTCCAGCTCGCCTAATTAGATAAAAAAAACTCTTCATTCTATGCAAATACGCAAGATTCATGCGTTTGGAGCAGCGAAACAAGCCCCAAACGAATGCAAAGTCGCTTTATAACGAAATCGACCGATTCAGTTTTGCGCTCGCTGCATTCGTTCCAGCTCGTGTTATTAGATCAAAAACTGTTTATTCTATGCGAATAAGCAAGATTCATGCGTTTGGAGCAGCCGAACAAGCCCGAAATGAATGCAAAGTCGCTTTTCTACAAAACCGATCGATTCAGTTTTGCGCTCGCTGCATTCGTTCCAGTTCGTGTTATTCGATCAGAAACTCTTCATTTTATGCAAATACGCAAGATTCATGCGTTTGGAGCAGCCAAACAAGCCCCAAACGAATGCAAAGTTGCATTATAACGAAATCGACCGATTGAGTTTTGCGCTAGCTTTAGGCGTTCCAGCTCGTCTTATTAGATAAAAAAAACTCTCCATTCTATGCAAATACGCAAGATTCATGCGTTTGGAGCAGCCAAACAAGCCCTAAACGAATGCAAAGTCGCTTTATAACGAAATTGACCGATTCAGTTTTGCGCTCGCTGCAGGCGTTCCAGCTCGTCTAATTGGATTAAAAACTGTTCATTCCATGCGAATACGCAAGATTCATGCGTTTGGAGCAGCCAAACAAGCCCGAAACGAATGCAAAGTCGCTTTATAACAAAATCGACCGATTCAGTTTTGCGCTCGCTGCATTCGTTTCAGCTCGTGTTATTTGATCAAAAACTCTTCATTCTATGCAAATACGCAAGATTCATGCGTTTGGAGCAGCCAAACAAGCCCCAAACGGATGCAAAGTCGCTTTATAACGAAATCGAACGATTGCGTTTTGCGCTCCCTGTAGGCGTTCCAGCTCGCCTAATTACATCAAAAACTCCTCATTCTATGCAAATACGCAAGATTCGAGGGTACGGAGCAGCCAAACAAGCCCCAAACGAATGCAAAGTCGCTTTATAACAAAATCGACCGATTCAGTTTTGCGCTCGCTGCATTCGTTCCAGCTCGTGTTATTTGATCAAAAACTCTTCATTCTATGCAAATACGCAAGATTCATGCGTTTGGAGCAGCCAAACAAGCCCCAAACGAATGCGAAGTCGCTTTATAACGAAATGGAACGATTGTGTTTTGCGCTCGCTGTAGGCGTTCCAGCTCGGCTTATTAGATAAAAAAACTCTCCATTCTGTGCAAATACGCAAGATTTATGCGTTTGGAGCAGCCAAACAAGCCTTAAACGAATGCAAAGTCGCTTTATAACGAAATTGACCGATTCAGTTTTGCGGTCGCTGCAGGCGTTCCAGCTCGTCTAATTAGATTAAAAAAAACTCTTCATTCTATGCAAATACGCAAGATTCGAGCGTTTGGAGCAGCCAAACAAGCCCCAAACGAATGTGAAGTCACTTTATAACGAAATTGACCGATTCAGTTTTGCGCTCGGTGCAGGCGTTCCAGCTCGTCTAATTAGATAAAAAACACTTCATTCTATGCAAATACGCAAGAATCATGCGTTTGGAGCAGCCAAAAAAGCCCGAAACGAATGCAAAGTCGCTTTATAACAAAATCGACCGATTTAGTTTTGCGCTCGCTGCATTCGTTCCAGCTCGTGTTATTAGATCAAAAACTCTTCATTCTATGCAAATACGCAAGATTCATGCGTTTGGAGCAGCCAAACGGGCCCCAAACGAATGCAAAGTCGCTTCATAACGAAATTGACCGATTCAGTTTTGCGCTCGCTGCAGGCGTTCCAACTCGTCTAATTAGATAAAAAACTTATCATTCTATGCAAATACGCGAGATTCGAGCGTTTAGAGCAGCCAAACAAGCCCCAAACGAATGCAAAGTCGCTTTATAACGAAATCGAACGATTGCGTTTTGCGCTCCCTGTAGACGTTCCAGCTCGCCTAATTAGATCAAAAACTCTTCATTCTATGCAAATACGCAAGATTCATGCGTTTGGAGCAGCCAAACAAGCCCGAAATGAATGCAAAGTCGCTTTATAACAAAATTGATCGATTCAGTTTTGCGCTCGCTGCAGGCGTTCCGGCTCGTCTAATTAGATTAAAAAACTCTTTATCCTATGCAAATACGCAAGATTCGGGCGTTTGGAGCCGCCAAACAAGCCCCAAACGAATGCAAAGTTGCTTTTCTACAAAACCGACCGATTCAGTTTTGTGCTCGCTGCATTCGTTCCAGTTCGTGTTATTCGATCAAAAACTTTTCATTTCATGCAAATACGGAAGATTCATGCGTTTGGAGCAGCCAAACAAGCCCCGAACGAATGCAAAGTCGCTTTATAACGAAACTGACCGATTCAGTTTTGCGCTCGCCGCAGGCGTCCCAGAACTTCTAATTAGATTAAAAATTCTTCGTTCTATGCAAATACGCAAGATTCGGGGTTTGGAGCAGACAAACAAGCCCGAAACGAATGCAAAGTCGCTTTATAACAAAATCGACCGATTCAGTTTTGCGCTCGCTGCATTCGTTCCAGCTCATGTTATTAGATCAAAAACTCTTCATTCTATGCAAATACGCAAGATTCATGCGTTTGGAGCAGCCAAACGGGCCCCAAACGAATGCAAAGTCACTTTATAACGAAATTGACCGATTCTGTTTTGCGCTCACTGCAGGCGTTCCAGCTCGTCTAATTAGATAAAAAAAACTCTTCATTCTATGCGAATACGCAAGATTCATGCGTTTGGAGCAGCCAAACAAGCCCCAAACGAATGCAAAGTCGCTTTATAACGAAATCGAACGATTGCGTTTTGCGCGCCCTGTAGGCGTTTCAGCTCGCCCAATTAGATAAAAAAAACTCTTTATTCTATGCAAATACGCAAGATTCATGTGTTTGGAGCAGCCAAACAAGCCCCAAACGAATGCAAAGTCGCTTTATAACGAAAAAAACCGATTCAGTTTTGCGCTCGCTGCATACGTTCCAGCTCGTGTTATTAGATCAAAAACTCTTTATTCTATGCGAATACGCAAGATTCATGCGTTTGGAGCAGCCAAACAAGCCCCGAACGAATGTGAAGTCCCTTTATAACGAAATCGAACGATTGCGTTTTGCGCTCCCTGTAGGCGTTCCAGCTCGCCTGATTTGATAAAAAAAACTCTTCATTTTATGCAAATACGATAGATTCATGCGTTCGGAGCAGCCAAACAAGCCCTGAACGAATGCAAAGTCGCTTTATAACGAAATCGAACGATTGCGTTTTGCGCTCCCTGTAGGCGTTCCAGCTCGCCTGATTTGATAAAAAAAACTCTTCATTCTGTGCAAATACGCAAGATTCATGCGTTTGGAGCAGCGAAACAAGCCCCAAACGAATGCAAAGTCGCTTTATAACGAAATCGACCGATTCAGTTTTGCGCTCGCTGCATTCGTTCCAGCTCGTGTTATTAGATCAAAAACTGTTTATTCTATGCGAATAAGCAAGATTCATGCGTTTGGAGCAGCCAAACAAGCCCGAAATGAATGCAAAGTCGCTTTTCTACAAAACCGATCGATTCAGTTTTGCGCTCGCTGCATTCGTTCCAGTTCGTGTTATTCGATCAGAAAC
Organism: Amblyteles armatorius; assembly: GCA_933228735.2. Lineage (NCBI taxonomy): Eukaryota > Metazoa > Arthropoda > Insecta > Hymenoptera > Ichneumonidae > Amblyteles > Amblyteles armatorius. Next base: position 5,000,583 of record OW121688.1, on the reverse strand, counting down.
TCTTCATTTTATGCAAATACGCAAGATTCATGCGTTTGGAGCAGCCAAACAAGCCCCAAACGAATGCAAAGTTGCATTATAACGAAATCGAACGATTGCGTTTTGCGCTCCCTGTAGGCGTTCCAGCTCGCCTAATTAGATAAAAAAAACTCTTCATTCTGTGCAAATACGCAAGATTCATGCGTTTGGAGCAGCGAAACAAGCCCCAAACGAATGCAAAGTCGCTTTATAACGAAATCGACCGATTCAGTTTTGCGCTCGCTGCATTCGTTCCAGCTCGTGTTATTAGATCAAAAACTGTTTATTCTATGCGAATAAGCAAGATTCATGCGTTTGGAGCAGCCAAACAAGCCCGAAATGAATGCAAAGTCGCTTTTCTACAAAACCGATCGATTCAGTTTTGCGCTCGCTGCATTCGTTCCAGTTCGTGTTATTCGATCAGAAACTCTTCATTTTATGCAAATACGCAAGATTCATGCGTTTGGAGCAGCCAAACAAGCCCCAAACGAATGCAAAGTTGCATTATAACGAAATCGACCGATTGAGTTTTGCGCTAGCTTTAGGCGTTCCAGCTCGTCTTATTAGATAAAAAAAACTCTCCATTCTATGCAAATACGCAAGATTCATGCGTTTGGAGCAGCCAAACAAGCCCTAAACGAATGCAAAGTCGCTTTATAACGAAATTGACCGATTCTGTTTTGCGCTCGCTGCAGGCGTTCCAGCTCGTCTAATTGGATTAAAAACTGTTCATTCCATGCAAATACGCAAGATTCATGCGTTTGGAGCAGCCAAACAAGCCCCAAACGGATGCAAAGTCGCTTTATAACGAAATCGAACGATTGCGTTTTGCGCTCCCTGTAGGCGTTCCAGCTCGCCTAATTACATCAAAAACTCCTCATTCTATGCAAATACGCAAGATTCGAGGGTACGGAGCAGCCAAACAAGCCCCAAACGAATGCAAAGTCGCTTTATAAGGAAATCGACCGATTCAGTTTTGCGCTTGCTGCAGGCGTTCCAGCTCGTCGAATTAGATAAAAAAAACTTATCATTCTATGCAAATACGCCAGATTCGAGCGTTTAGAGCAGCCAAACAAGCCCCAAACGAATGCAAAGTCGCTTTTCTACAAAACCGACCGATTCAGTTTTGCGCTCGCTGCATTCGTTCCAGTTCGTGTTATTCGATCAAAAACTCTTTATTTTATGCAAATACGCAAGATTCATGCGTTTGGAGCAGCCAAACAAGCCCGAAACGAATGCAAAGTCGCTTTATAACTAAATCGACCGATTCAGTTTTGCGCTCGCTGCATTCGTTCGAGCTCGTGTTATTTGATCAAAAACTCTTCATTCTATGCAAATACGCAAGATTCATGCGTTTGGAGCAGCCAAACAAGCCCCAAACGAATGCGAAGTCGCTTTATAACGAAATGGAACGATTGTGTTTTGCGCTCGCTGTAGGCGTTCCAGCTCGGCTTATTAGATAAAAAAAACTCTCCATTCTATGCAAATACGCAAGATTTATGCGTTTGGAGCAGCCAAACAAGCCCTAAACGAATGCAAAGTCGCTTTATAACGAAATTGACCGATTCAGTTTTGTGGTCGCTGCAGGCGTTCCAGCTCGTCTAATTAGATTAAAAATAACTCTTCATTCTATGCAAATACGCAAGATTCGAGCGTTTGGAGCAGCCAAACAAGCCCCAAACGAATGTGAAGTCACTTTATAACGAAATTGACCGATTCAGTTTTGCGCTCGGTGCAGGCGTTCCAGCTCGTCTAATTAGATAAAAAACACTTCATTCTATGCAAATAGGCAAGAATCATGCGTTTGGAGCAGCCAAACAAGCCCGAAATGAATGCAAAGTCGCTTTATAACAAAATTGATCGATTCAGTTTTGCGCTCGCTGCAGGCGTTCCGGCTCGTCTAATTAGATTAAAAAACTCTTTATCCTATGCAAATACGCAAGATTCGGGCGTTTGGAGCCGCCAAACAAGCCCCAAACGAATGCAAAGTTGCTTTTCTACAAAACCGACCGATTCAGTTTTGTGCTCGCTGCATTCGTTCCAGTTCGTGTTATTCGATCAAAAACTTTTCATTTCATGCAAATACGGAAGATTCATGCGTTTGGAGCAGCCAAACAAGCCCCGAACGAATGCAAAGTCGCTTTATAACGAAACTGACCGATTCAGTTTTGCGCTCGCCGCAGGCGTCCCAGAACTTCTAATTAGATTAAAAATTCTTCGTTCTATGCAAATACGCAAGATTCGGGGTTTGGAGCAGACAAACAAGCCCGAAACGAATGCAAAGTCGCTTTATAACAAAATCGACCGATTCAGTTTTGCGCTCGCTGCATTCGTTCCAGCTCATGTTATTAGATCAAAAACTCTTCATTCTATGCAAATACGCAAGATTCATGCGTTTGGAGCAGCCAAACGGGCCCCAAACGAATGCAAAGTCACTTTATAACGAAATTGACCGATTCTGTTTTGCGCTCACTGCAGGCGTTCCAGCTCGTCTAATTAGATAAAAAAAACTCTTCATTCTATGCGAATACGCAAGATTCATGCGTTTGGAGCAGCCAAACAAGCCCCGAACGAATGTGAAGTCCCTTTATAACGAAATCGAACGATTGTGTTTTGCGCTAGCTGTAAGCGTTCCAGCTCGTCTTATTAGATCAAAAACTCTTCATTCTACGCAAATACGCGAGATTCATTTTCGAGAAGCCAAACAAGCCTCAAACGAATGCAAATTCGCTTTATAACGAAGTCGAACGAGTGCGTTTTATGCTCCCTGTAGGCGTTCCAGCTCGCCGAATTAGATAAAAAAAACTCTTCATTCTACGCAAATACGCAAGATTCATGCATTTCGAGCAGCCAAACAAGCCCCAAACGAATGCAAAGTCGCTTTATAAAGAAATCGAACGATTCAGTTTTGCGCTCGCTGCATTCGTTCCAGCTCGTGTTATTAGATCAAAAACTCTTTATTCTATGCGAATACGCAAGATTCATGCGTTTGGAGCAGCCAAACAAGCCCCGAACGAATGTGAAGTCCCTTTATAACGAAATCGAACGATTGTGTTTTGCGCTGGCTGTAGGCGTTCCAGCTCGTCTTATTAGATCAAAAACTCTTCATTCTACGCAAATACGCGAGATTCATTTTCGAGAAGCCAAACAAGCCTCAAACGAATGCAAATTCGCTTTATAACAAAGTCGAACGATTGCGTTTTATGCTCCCTGTAGGCGTTCCAGCTCGCCGAATTAGATAAAAAAAACTCTTTATTCTACGCAAATACGCAAGATTCATGCATTTCGAGCAGCCAAACAAGCCCCAAACGAATGCAAAGTCGCTTTATAACGAAATCGAACGATTCAGTTTTGCGCTCGCTGTAGGCGTTCCAGCTCGTCTTATTAGATCAAAAACTCTCAATTCTATGCAAATACGCAAGATTCATGCGTTTGGAGCAGCCAAGCAAGCCCTAAACGAATGCAAAGTCGCTTTATAACAAAATCGACCGATTCAGTTTTGCGCTCGCTGCATTCGTCCCAGCTCGTGTTATTAGATCAAAAACCCTTTATTCTATGCGAATACGCAAGATTCATGCGTTTGGAGCAGCCAAACGAATGCAAAGTCGCATTCTAACGAAATTGACCGATTCAGTTTTGCGCTCGCTGCAGGCGTTCCAGCTCGTCTAATTAGATAAAAAACTTATCATTCTATGCAAATACGCGAGATTCGAGCGTTTAGAGCAGCAAAACAAGCCCCAAACGAATGCAAAGTCGCTTTCTAACGAAATTGACCGATTCAGTTTTGCGCTCGCTGCAGGCGTTCCAGCTCGTCTAATTAGATAAAAAACTTATCATTCTATGCAAATACGCGAGATTCGAGCGTTTAGAGCAGCCAAACAAGCCCCAAACGAATGCAAAGTCGCTTTATAACGAAATCGAACGATTGCGTTTTGCGCTCCCTGTAGGCGTTCCAGCTCGCCTGATTTGATAAAAAAAACTCTTCATTTTATGCAAATACGATAGATTCATGCGTTCGGAGCAGCCAAACAAGCCCTGAACGAATGCAAAGTCGCTTTATAACGAAATCGAACGATTGCGTTTTGCGCTCCCTGTAGGCGTTCCAGCTCGCCTAATTAGATAAAAAAAACTCTTCATTCTATGCAAATACGCAAGATTCATGCGTTTGGAGCAGCGAAACAAGCCCCAAACGAATGCAAAGTCGCTTTATAACGAAATCGACCGATTCAGTTTTGCGCTCGCTGCATTCGTTCCAGCTCGTGTTATTAGATCAAAAACTGTTTATTCTATGCGAATAAGCAAGATTCATGCGTTTGGAGCAGCCGAACAAGCCCGAAATGAATGCAAAGTCGCTTTTCTACAAAACCGATCGATTCAGTTTTGCGCTCGCTGCATTCGTTCCAGTTCGTGTTATTCGATCAGAAACTCTTCATTTTATGCAAATACGCAAGATTCATGCGTTTGGAGCAGCCAAACAAGCCCCAAACGAATGCAAAGTTGCATTATAACGAAATCGACCGATTCTGTTTTGCGCTCACTGCAGGCGTTCCAGCTCGTCTAATTAGATAAAAAAAACTCTTCATTCTATGCGAATACGCAAGATTCATGCGTTTGGAGCAGCCAAACAAGCCCCGAACGAATGTGAAGTCCCTTTATAACGAAATCGAACGATTGTGTTTTGCGCTAGCTGTAAGCGTTCCAGCTCGTCTTATTAGATCAAAAACTCTTCATTCTACGCAAATACGCGAGATTCATTTTCGAGAAGCCAAACAAGCCTCAAACGAATGCAAATTCGCTTTATAACGAAGTCGAACGAGTGCGTTTTATGCTCCCTGTAGGCGTTCCAGCTCGCCGAATTAGATAAAAAAAACTCTTCATTCTACGCAAATACGCAAGATTCATGCATTTCGAGCAGCCAAACAAGCCCCAAACGAATGCAAAGTCGCTTTATAAAGAAATCGAACGATTCAGTTTTGCGCTCGCTGCATTCGTTCCAGCTCGTGTTATTAGATCAAAAACTCTTTATTCTATGCGAATACGCAAGATTCATGCGTTTGGAGCAGCCAAACAAGCCCCGAACGAATGTGAAGTCCCTTTATAACGAAATCGAACGATTGTGTTTTGCGCTGGCTGTAGGCGTTCCAGCTCGTCTTATTAGATCAAAAACTCTTCATTCTACGCAAATACGCGAGATTCATTTTCGAGAAGCCAAACAAGCCTCAAACGAATGCAAATTCGCTTTATAACAAAGTCGAACGATTGCGTTTTATGCTCCCTGTAGGCGTTCCAGCTCGCCGAATTAGATAAAAAAAACTCTTTATTCTACGCAAATACGCAAGATTCATGCATTTCGAGCAGCCAAACAAGCCCCAAACGAATGCAAAGTCGCTTTATAACGAAATCGAACGATTCAGTTTTGCGCTCGCTGTAGGCGTTCCAGCTCGTCTTATTAGATCAAAAACTCTTAATTCTATGCAAATACGCAAGATTCATGCGTTTGGAGCAGCCAAGCAAGCCCTAAACGAATGCAAAGTCGCTTTATAACAAAATCGACCGATTCAGTTTTGCGCTCGCTGCATTCGTCCCAGCTCGTGTTATTAGATCAAAAACCCTTTATTCTATGCGAATACGCAAGATTCATGCGTTTGGAGCAGCCAAACGAATGCAAAGTCGCATTCTAACGAAATTGACCGATTCAGTTTTGCGCTCGCTGCAGGCGTTCCAGCTCGTCTAATTAGATAAAAAACTTATCATTCTATGCAAATACGCGAGATTCGAGCGTTTAGAGCAGCAAAACAAGCCCCAAACGAATGCAAAGTCGCTTTCTAACGAAATTGACCGATTCAGTTTTGCGCTCGCTGCTTTCGTTCCAGCTCGTCTAATTAGATAAAAAACTTATCATTCTATGCAAATACGCGAGATTCGAGCGTTTAGAGCAGCCAAACAAGCCCCAAACGAATGCAAAGTCGCTTTATAACGAAATCGAACGATTGCGTTTTGCGCTCCCTGTAGGCGTTCCAGCTCGCCTGATTTGATAAAAAAAACTCTTCATTTTATGCAAATACGATAGATTCATGCGTTCGGAGCAGCCAAACAAGCCCTGAACGAATGCAAAGTCGCTTTATAACGAAATCGAACGATTGCGTTTTGCGCTCCCTGTAGGCGTTCCAGCTCGCCTAATTAGATAAAAAAAACTCTTCATTCTATGCAAATACGCAAGATTCATGCGTTTGGAGCAGCGAAACAAGCCCCAAACGAATGCAAAGTCGCTTTATAACGAAATCGACCGATTCAGTTTTGCGCTCGCTGCATTCGTTCCAGCTCGTGTTATTAGATCAAAAACTGTTTATTCTATGCGAATAAGCAAGATTCATGCGTTTGGAGCAGCCGAACAAGCCCGAAATGAATGCAAAGTCGCTTTTCTACAAAACCGATCGATTCAGTTTTGCGCTCGCTGCATTCGTTCCAGTTCGTGTTATTCGATCAGAAACTCTTCATTTTATGCAAATACGCAAGATTCATGCGTTTGGAGCAGCCAAACAAGCCCCAAACGAATGCAAAGTTGCATTATAACGAAATCGACCGATTGAGTTTTGCGCTAGCTTTAGGCGTTCCAGCTCGTCTTATTAGATAAAAAAAACTCTCCATTCTATGCAAATACGCAAGATTCATGCGTTTGGAGCAGCCAAACAAGCCCTAAACGAATGCAAAGTCGCTTTATAACGAAATTGACCGATTCAGTTTTGCGCTCGCTGCAGGCGTTCCAGCTCGTCTAATTGGATTAAAAACTGTTCATTCCATGCGAATACGCAAGATTCATGCGTTTGGAGCAGCCAAACAAGCCCGAAACGAATGCAAAGTCGCTTTATAACAAAATCGACCGATTCAGTTTTGCGCTCGCTGCATTCGTTTCAGCTCGTGTTATTTGATCAAAAACTCTTCATTCTATGCAAATACGCAAGATTCATGCGTTTGGAGCAGCCAAACAAGCCCCAAACGGATGCAAAGTCGCTTTATAACGAAATCGAACGATTGCGTTTTGCGCTCCCTGTAGGCGTTCCAGCTCGCCTAATTACATCAAAAACTCCTCATTCTATGCAAATACGCAAGATTCGAGGGTACGGAGCAGCCAAACAAGCCCCAAACGAATGCAAAGTCGCTTTATAACAAAATCGACCGATTCAGTTTTGCGCTCGCTGCATTCGTTCCAGCTCGTGTTATTTGATCAAAAACTCTTCATTCTATGCAAATACGCAAGATTCATGCGTTTGGAGCAGCCAAACAAGCCCCAAACGAATGCGAAGTCGCTTTATAACGAAATGGAACGATTGTGTTTTGCGCTCGCTGTAGGCGTTCCAGCTCGGCTTATTAGATAAAAAAACTCTCCATTCTGTGCAAATACGCAAGATTTATGCGTTTGGAGCAGCCAAACAAGCCTTAAACGAATGCAAAGTCGCTTTATAACGAAATTGACCGATTCAGTTTTGCGGTCGCTGCAGGCGTTCCAGCTCGTCTAATTAGATTAAAAAAAACTCTTCATTCTATGCAAATACGCAAGATTCGAGCGTTTGGAGCAGCCAAACAAGCCCCAAACGAATGTGAAGTCACTTTATAACGAAATTGACCGATTCAGTTTTGCGCTCGGTGCAGGCGTTCCAGCTCGTCTAATTAGATAAAAAACACTTCATTCTATGCAAATACGCAAGAATCATGCGTTTGGAGCAGCCAAAAAAGCCCGAAACGAATGCAAAGTCGCTTTATAACAAAATCGACCGATTTAGTTTTGCGCTCGCTGCATTCGTTCCAGCTCGTGTTATTAGATCAAAAACTCTTCATTCTATGCAAATACGCAAGATTCATGCGTTTGGAGCAGCCAAACGGGCCCCAAACGAATGCAAAGTCGCTTCATAACGAAATTGACCGATTCAGTTTTACGCTCGCTGCAGGCGTTCCAACTCGTCTAATTAGATAAAAAACTTATCATTCTATGCAAATACGCGAGATTCGAGCGTTTAGAGCAGCCAAACAAGCCCCAAACGAATGCAAAGTCGCTTTATAACGAAATCGAACGATTGCGTTTTGCGCTCCCTGTAGACGTTCCAGCTCGCCTAATTAGATCAAAAACTCTTCATTCTATGCAAATACGCAAGATTCATGCGTTTGGAGCAGCCAAACAAGCCCGAAATGAATGCAAAGTCGCTTTATAACAAAATTGATCGATTCAGTTTTGCGCTCGCTGCAGGCGTTCCGGCTCGTCTAATTAGATTAAAAAACTCTTTATCCTATGCAAATACGCAAGATTCGGGCGTTTGGAGCCGCCAAACAAGCCCCAAACGAATGCAAAGTTGCTTTTCTACAAAACCGACCGATTCAGTTTTGTGCTCGCTGCATTCGTTCCAGTTCGTGTTATTCGATCAAAAACTTTTCATTTCATGCAAATACGGAAGATTCATGCGTTTGGAGCAGCCAAACAAGCCCCGAACGAATGCAAAGTCGCTTTATAACGAAACTGACCGATTCAGTTTTGCGCTCGCCGCAGGCGTCCCAGAACTTCTAATTAGATTAAAAATTCTTCGTTCTATGCAAATACGCAAGATTCGGGGTTTGGAGCAGACAAACAAGCCCGAAACGAATGCAAAGTCGCTTTATAACAAAATCGACCGATTCAGTTTTGCGCTCGCTGCATTCGTTCCAGCTCATGTTATTAGATCAAAAACTCTTCATTCTATGCAAATACGCAAGATTCATGCGTTTGGAGCAGCCAAACGGGCCCCAAACGAATGCAAAGTCACTTTATAACGAAATTGACCGATTCTGTTTTGCGCTCACTGCAGGCGTTCCAGCTCGTCTAATTAGATAAAAAAAACTCTTCATTCTATGCGAATACGCAAGATTCATGCGTTTGGAGCAGCCAAACAAGCCCCAAACGAATGCAAAGTCGCTTTATAACGAAATCGAACGATTGCGTTTTGCGCGCCCTGTAGGCGTTTCAGCTCGCCCAATTAGATAAAAAAAACTCTTTATTCTATGCAAATACGCAAGATTCATGTGTTTGGAGCAGCCAAACAAGCCCCAAACGAATGCAAAGTCGCTTTATAACGAAAAAAACCGATTCAGTTTTGCGCTCGCTGCATACGTTCCAGCTCGTGTTATTAGATCAAAAACTCTTTATTCTATGCGAATACGCAAGATTCATGCGTTTGGAGCAGCCAAACAAGCCCCGAACGAATGTGAAGTCCCTTTATAACGAAATCGAACGATTGTGTTTTGCGCTAGCTGTAGGCGTTCCAGCTCGTCTTATTAGATCAAAAACTCTTCATTCTACGCAAATACGCGAGATTCATTTTCGAGAAGCCAAACAAGCCTCAAACGAATGCAAATTCGCTTTATAACGAAGTCGAACGATTGCGTTTTATGCTCCCTGTAGGCGTTCCAGCTCGCCGAATTAGATAAAAAAAACTCTTCATTCTACGCAAATACGCAAGATTCATGCATTTCGAGCAGCCAAACAAGCCCCAAACGAATGCAAAGTCGCTTTATAACGAAATCGAACGATTCAGTTTTGCGCTCGCTGTAGGCGTTCCAGCTAGTCTTATTAGATCAAAAACTCTTAATTCTATGCAAATACGCAAGATTCATGCGTTTGGAGCAGCCAAACAAGCCCGAAATAAATGCAAAGTCGCTTTATAACGAAATCGACCGATTCAGTTTTGCGCTCGCTGCATTCGTTCCAGCTCGTGTTATTAGATCAAAAACTCTTTATTCTATGCGAATACGCAAGATTCATGCGTTTGGAGCAGCCAAACAAGCCCCAAACGAATGCAAAGTCGCTTTATAACGAAATCGACCGATTCAGTTTTGCGCTCGCTGCATTCGTTCCAGCTCGTGTTATTAGATCAAAAACTCTTTATTCTATGCGAATACGCAAGATTCATGCGTTTGGAGCAGCCAAACAAGCCCCAAACGAATGCAAAGTCGCTTTATAACGAAATCGACCGATTCAGTTTTGCGCTCGCTGCATTCGTTCCAGCTCGTGTTATTAGATCAAAAACTCTTTATTCTATGCGAATACGCAAGATTCATGCGTTTGGAGCAGCCAAAAAAGCCCGAAACGAATGCAAAGTCGCTTTATAACAAAATCAACCGATTCAGTTTTGCGCTCGCTGCATTCGTTCCAGCTCGTGTTATTAGATCAAAAACTCTTCATTCTATGCAAATACGCAAGATTCATGCGTTTGGAGCAGCCAAACGGGCCCCAAACGAATGCAAAGTCGCTTCGTAACGAAATTGACCGATTCAGTTTTGCGCTCGCTGCAGGCGTTCCAGCTCGTCTAATTAGATAAAAAACTTATCATTCTATGCAAATACGCGAGATTCGAGCGTTTAGAGCAGCCAAACAAGCCCCAAACGAATGCAAAGTCGCTTTATAACGAAATCGAACGATTGCGTCTTGCGCTCGCTGTAGGCGTTCCAGCTCGCCTGATTAGATAAAAAAAACTCTTCTTTCTATGCAAATACGCAAGATTCATGCGTTTGGAGCAGCCAGACAAGCCCCAAACGAATGCGAAGTCGGTTTATAACGAAATCGAACGATTGCTTTTTGCGCTCCCTGTAGGCGTTCCAGCTCGCCTAATTAGATAAAAAAAACTCTTCATTCTATGCAAATACGCAAGATTCAAGCGTTTGGAGCAGCCAAACAAGCCCCAAACGATTGCAAAGTCGCTTTATAACGAAATCGAACGATTCAGTTTTGCGCTCGCTGTAGGCGTTCCAGCTAGTCTTATTAGATCAAAAACTCTTAATTCTATGCAAATACGCAAGATTCATGCGTTTGGAGCAGCCAAACAAGCCCGAAATAAATGCAAAGTCGCTTTATAACGAAATCGACCGATTCAGTTTTGCGCTCGCTGCATTCGTTCCAGCTCGTGTTATTAGATCAAAAACTCTTTATTCTATGCGAATACGCAAGATTCATGCGTTTGGAGCAGCCAAACAAGCCCCAAACGAATGCAAAGTCGCTTTATAACGAAATCGACCGATTCAGTTTTGCGCTCGCTGCATTCGTTCCAGCTCGTGTTATTAGATCAAAAACTCTTTATTCTATGCGAATACGCAAGATTCATGCGTTTGGAGCAGCCAAACAAGCCCCAAACGAATGCAAAGTCGCTTTATAACGAAATCGACCGATTCAGTTTTGCGCTCGCTGCATTCGTTCCAGCTCGTGTTATTAGATCAAAAACTCTTTATTCTATGCGAATACGCAAGATTCATGCGTTTGGAGCAGCCAAAAAAGCCCGAAACGAATGCAAAGTCGCTTTATAACAAAATCAACCGATTCAGTTTTGCGCTCGCTGCATTCGTTCCAGCTCGTGTTATTAGATCAAAAACTCTTCATTCTATGCAAATACGCAAGATTCATGCGTTTGGAGCAGCCAAACGGGCCCCAAACGAATGCAAAGTCGCTTCGTAACGAAATTGACCGATTCAGTTTTGCGCTCGCTGCAGGCGTTCCAGCTCGTCTAATTACATCAAAAACTCCTCATTCTATGCAAATACGCAAGATTCGAGCGTATGGAGCAGCCAAACAAGCCCCAAACGAATGCAAAGTCGCTTTATGAGGAAATCGACCGATTCAGTTTTGTGCTCGCTGCATTCGTTCCAGCTCGTGTTATTAGATCAAAAACTCTTTGATCTACGCGAATACGCAAGATTCATGCGTTTGGAGCAGCCAAACAAGCCCGAAATGAATGCAAAGTCGCTTTATAACAAAATTGATCGATTCAGTTTTGCGCTCGCTGCAGGCGTTCCAGCTCGCCTAATTAGATTAAAAAACTCTTTATCCTATGCAAATACGCAAGATTCGGGCGTTTGGAGCCGCCAAACAAGCCCCAAACGAATGCAAAGTTGCTTTTCTACAAAACCGACCGATTCAGTTTTGTGCTCGCTGCATTCGTTCCAGTTCGTGTTATTCGATCAAAAACTTTTCATTTCATGCAAATACGGAAGATTCATGCGTTTGGAGCAGCCAAACAAGCCCCGAACGAATGCAAAGTCGCTTTATAACGAAATTTACCGATTCAGTTTTGCGCTCGCCGCAGGCGTCCCAGAACTTCTAATTAGATTAAAAATTCTTCGTTCTATGCAAATACGCAAGATTCGGGCGTTTGGAGCAGACAAACAAGCCCGAAACGAATGCAAAGTCGCTTTATAACAAAATCGACCGATACAGTTTTTCGCTCGCTGCATTCGTTCCGGCTCATGTTATTAGATCAAAAACTCTTCATTCTATGCAAATACGCAAGATTCATGCGTTTCGAGCAGCCAAACGGGCCCCAAACGAATGCAAAGTCACTTTATAACGAAATTGACCGATTCAGTTTTGCGCTCGCTGCAGGCGTTCCAGCTCGTCTAATTAGATAAAAAAAAACTCTTCATTCTATGCGAATACGCAAGATTCATGCGTTTGGTTCAGCCAAACAAGCCCCAAACGAATGCAAAGTCGCTTTATAACGAAATCGCACGATTGCGTTTTGCGCGCCCTGTAGGCGTTTCAGCTCGCCCAATTAGATAAAAAAAACTCTTCATTCTATGCAAATACGCAAGATTCATGCTTTTGGAGCAGCCAAACAAGCCCCGAACGAATGTGAAGTCCCTTTATAACGAAATCGAACGATTGTGTTTTGCGCTAGCTGTAAGCGTTCCAGCTCGTCTTATTAGATCAAAAACTCTTCATTCTACGCAAATACGCGAGATTCATTTTCGAGAAGCCAAACAAGCCTCAAACGAATGCAAATTCGCTTTATAACGAAGTCGAACGAGTGCGTTTTATGCTCCCTGTAGGCGTTCCAGCTCGCCGAATTAGATAAAAAAAACTCTTCATTCTACGCAAATACGCAAGATTCATGCATTTCGAGCAGCCAAACAAGCCCCAAACGAATGCAAAGTCGCTTTATAAAGAAATCGAACGATTCAGTTTTGCGCTCGCTGCATTCGTTCCAGCTCGTGTTATTAGATCAAAAACTCTTTATTCTATGCGAATACGCAAGATTCATGCGCTTGGAGCAGCCAAACAAGCCCCGAACGAATGTGAAGTCCCTTTATAACGAAATCGAACGATTGTGTTTTGCGCTGGCTGTAGGCGTTCCAGCTCGTCTTATTAGATCAAAAACTCTTCATTCTACGCAAATACGCGAGATTCATTTTCGAGAAGCCAAACAAGCCTCAAACGAATGCAAATTCGCTTTATAACAAAGTCGAACGATTGCGTTTTATGCTCCCTGTAGGCGTTCCAGCTCGCAGAATTAGATAAAAAAAACTCTTCATTCTACGCAAATACGCAAGATTCATGCATTTCGAGCAGCCAAACAAGCCCCAAACGAATGCAAAGTCGCTTTATAACGAAATCGAACGATTCAGTTTTGCGCTCGCTGTAGGCGTTCCAGCTCGTCTTATTAGATCAAAAACTCTTAATTCTATGCAAATACGCAAGATTCATGCGTTTGGAGCAGCCAAGCAAGCCCTAAACGAATGCAAAGTCGCTTTATAACAAAATCGACCGATTCAGTTTTGCGCTCGCTGCATTCGTCCCAGCTCGTGTTATTAGATCAAAAACTCTTTATTCTATGCGAATACGCAAGATTCATGCGTTTGGAGCAGCCAAACGAGCCCCAAACGAATGCAAAGTCGCTTTCTAACGAAATTGACCGATTCAGTTTTGCGCTCGCTGCAGGCGTTCCAGCTCGTCTAATTAGATAAAAAACTTATCATTCTATGCAAATACGCGAGATTCGAGCGTTTAGAGCAGCAAAACAAGCCCCAAACGAATGCAAAGTCGCTTTCTAACGAAATTGACCGATTCAGTTTTGCGCTCGCTGCAGGCGTTCCAGCTCGTCTAATTAGATAAAAAACTTATCATTCTATGCAAATACGCGAGATTCGAGCGTTTAGAGCAGCCAAACAAGCCCCAAACGAATGCAAAGTCGCTTTATAACGAAATCGAACGATTGCGTTTTGCGCTCCCTGTAGGCGTTCCAGCTCGCCTGATTTGATAAAAAAAACTCTTCATTTTATGCAAATACGCAAGATTCATGCGTTCGGAGCAGCCAAACAAGCCCTGAACGAATGCAAAGTCGCTTTATAACGAAATCGAACGATTGCGTTTTGCGCTCCCTGTAGGCGTTCCAGCTCGCCTAATTAGATAAAAAAAACTTATCATTCTATGCAAATACGCCAGATTCGAGCGTTTAGAGCAGCCAAACAAGCCCCAAACGAATGCAAAGTCGCTTTTCTACAAAACCGACCGATTCAGTTTTGCGCTCGCTGCATTCGTTCCAGTTCGTGTTATTCGATCAAAAACTCTTTATTTTATGCAAATACGCAAGATTCATGCGTTTGGAGCAGCCAAACAAGCCCCAAACGAATGCAAAGTCGCTTTATAACAAAATCGACCGATTCAGTTTTGCGCTCGCTGCATTCGTTCCAGCTCGTGTTATTTGATCAAAAACTCTTCATTCTATGCAAATACGCAAGATTCATGCGTTTGGAGCAGCCAAACAAGCCCCAAACGAATGCGAAGTCGCTTTATAACGAAATGGAACGATTGTGTTTTGCGCTCGCTGTAGGCGTTCCAGCTCGGCTTATTAGATAAAAAAAACTCTCCATTCTATGCAAATACGCAAGATTTATGCGTTTGGAGCAGCCAAACAAGCCCTAAACAAATGCAAAGTCGCTTTATAACGAAATTGACCGATTCAGTTTTGCGGTCGCTGCAGGCGTTCCAGCTCGTCTAATTAGATTAAAAAAAACTCTTCATTCTATGCAAATACGCAAGATTCGAGCGTTTGGAGCAGCCAAACAAGCCCCAAACGAATGCGAAGTCACTTTATAACGAAATTGACCGATTCAGTTTTGCGCTCGGTGCAGGCGTTCCAGCTCGTCTAATTAGATAAAAAACACTTCATTCTATGCAAATACGCAAGAATCATGCGTTTGGAGCAGCCAAAAAAGCCCGAAACGAATGCAAAGTCGCTTTATAACAAAATCGACCGATTTAGTTTTGCGCTCGCTGCATTCGTTCCAGCTCGTGTTATTAGATCAAAAACTCTTCATTCTATGCAAATACGCAAGATTCATGCGTTTGGAGCAGCCAAACGGGCCCCAAACGAATGCAAAGTCGCTTCATAACGAAATTGACCGATTCAGTTTTGCGCTCGCTGCAGGCGTTCCAACTCGTCTAATTAGATAAAAAACTTATCATTCTATGCAAATACGCGAGATTCGAGCGTTTAGAGCAGCCAAACAAGCCCCAAACGAATGCAAAGTCGCTTTATAACGAAATCGAACGATTGCGTTTTGCGCTCCCTGTAGACGTTCCAGCTCGCCTAATTAGATCAAAAACTCTTCATTCTATGCAAATACGCAAGATTCATGCGTTTGGAGCAGCCAAACAAGCCCGAAATGAATGCAAAGTCGCTTTATAACAAAATTGATCGATTCAGTTTTGCGCTCGCTGCAGGCGTTCCGGCTCGTCTAATTAGATTAAAAAACTCTTTATCCTATGCAAATACGCAAGATTCGGGCGTTTGGAGCCGCCAAACAAGCCCCAAACGAATGCAAAGTTGCTTTTCTACAAAACCGCCCGATTCAGTTTTGTGCTCGCTGCATTCGTTCCAGTTCGTGTTATTCGATCAAAAACTTTTCATTTCATGCAAATACGGAAGATTCATGCGTTTGGAGCAGCCAAACAAGCCCCGAACGAATGCAAAGTCGCTTTATAACGAAACTGACCGATTCAGTTTTGCGCTCGCCGCAGGCGTCCCAGAACTTCTAATTAGATTAAAAATTCTTCGTTCTATGCAAATACGCAAGATACGGGGTTTGGAGCAGACAAACAAGCCCGAAACGAATGCAAAGTCGCTTTATAACAAAATCGACCGATTCAGTTTTGCGCTCGCTGCATTCGTTCCAGCTCATGTTATTAGATCAAAAACTCTTCATCCTATGCAAATACGCAAGATTCATGCGTTTGGAGCAGCCAAACGGGCCCCAAACGAATGCAAAGTCACTTTATAACGAAATTGACCGATTCTGTTTTGCGCTCGCTGCAGGCGTTCCAGCTCGTCTAATTAGATAAAAAAAACTCTTCATTCTATGCGAATACGCAAGATTCATGCGTTTGGAGCAGCCAAACAAGCCCCAAACGAATGCAAAGTCGCTTTATAACGAAATCGAACGATTGCGTTTTGCGCGCCCTGTAGGCGTTTCAGCTCGCCCAATTAGATAAAAAAAACTCTTCATTCTATGCAAATACGCAAGATTCATGTGTTTGGAGCAGCCAAACAAGCCCCAAACGAATGCAAAGTCGCTTTATAACGAAATCGAACGATTGCGTTTTGCGCTCCCTGTAGACGTTCCAGCTCGCCTAATTAGATCAAAAACTCTTCATTCTATGCAAATACGCAAGATTCATGCGTTTGGAGCAGCCAAACAAGCCCGAAATGAATGCAAAGTCGCTTTATAACAAAATTGATCGATTCAGTTTTGCGCTCGCTGCAGGCGTTCCGGCTCGTCTAATTAGATTAAAAAACTCTTTATCCTATGCAAATACGCAAGATTCGGGCGTTTGGGGCCGCCAAACAAGCCCCAAACGAATGCAAAGTTGCTTTTCTACAAAACCGACCGATTCAGTTTTGTGCTCGCTGCATTCGTTCCAGTTCGTGTTATTCGATCAAAAACTTTTCATTTCATGCAAATACGGAAGATTCATGCGTTTGGAGCAGCCAAACAAGCCCCGAACGAATGCAAAGTCGCTTTATAACGAAACTGACCGATTCAGTTTTGCGCTCGCCGCAGGCGTCCCAGAACTTCTAATTAGATTAAAAATTCTTCGTTCTATGCAAATACGCAAGATTCGGGGTTTGGAGCAGACAAACAAGCCCGAAACGAATGCAAAGTCGCTTTATAACAAAATCGACCGATTCAGTTTTGCGCTCGCTGCATTCGTTCCAGCTCATGTTATTAGATCAAAAACTCTTCATTCTATGCAAATACGCAAGATTCATGCGTTTGGAGCAGCCAAACGGGCCCCAAACGAATGCAAAGTCACTTTATAACGAAATTAACCGATTCTGTTTTGCGCTCGCTGCAGGCGTTCCAGCTCGTCTAATTAGATAAAAAAAACTCTTCATTCTATGCGAATACGCAAGATTCATGCGTTTGGAGCAGCCAAACAAGCCCCAAACGAATGCAAAGTCGCTTTATAACGAAATCGAACGATTGCGTTTTGCGCGCCCTGTAGGCGTTTCAGCTCGCCCAATTAGATAAAAAAAACTCTTCATTCTATGCAAATACGCAAGATTCATGCGTTTGGAGCAGCCAAACGGGCCCCAAACGAATGCAAAGTCGCTTCATAACGAAATTGACCGATTCAGTTTTGCGCTCGCTGCAGGCGTTCCAACTCGTCTAATTAGATAAAAAACTTATCATTCTATGCAAATACGCGAGATTCGAGCGTTTAGAGCAGCCAAACAAGCCCCAAACGAATGCAAAGTCGCTTTATAACGAAATCGAACGATTGCGTTTTGCGCTCCCTGTAGACGTTCCAGCTCGCCTAATTAGATCAAAAACTCTTCATTCTATGCAAATACGCAAGATTCATGCGTTTGGAGCAGCCAAACAAGCCCGAAATGAATGCAAAGTCGCTTTATAACAAAATTGATCGATTCAGTTTTGCGCTCGCTGCAGGCGTTCCGGCTCGTCTAATTAGATTAAAAAACTCTTTATCCTATGCAAATACGCAAGATTCGGGCGTTTGGAGCCGCCAAACAAGCCCCAAACGAATGCAAAGTTGCTTTTCTACAAAACCGACCGATTCAGTTTTGTGCTCGCTGCATTCGTTCCAGTTCGTGTTATTCGATCAAAAACTTTTCATTTCATGCAAATACGGAAGATTCATGCGTTTGGAGCAGCCAAACAAGCCCCGAACGAATGCAAAGTCGCTTTATAACGAAACTGACCGATTCAGTTTTGCGCTCGCCGCAGGGGTCCCAGAACTTCTAATTAGATTAAAAATTCTTCGTTCTATGCAATTACGCAAGATTCGGGGTTTGGAGCAGACAAACAAGCCCGAAACGAATGCAAAGTCGCTTTATAACAAAATCGACCGATTCAGTTTTGCGCTCGCTGCATTCGTTCCAGCTCATGTTATTAGATCAAAAACTCTTCATTCTATGCAAATACGCAAGATTCATGCGTTTGGAGCAGCCAAACGGGCCCCAAACGAATGCAAAGTCACTTTATAACGAAATTGACCGATTCTGTTTTGCGCTCACTGCAGGCGTTCCAGCTCGTCTAATTAGATAAAAAAAACTCTTCATTCTATGCGAATACGCAAGATTCATGCGTTTGGTTCAGCCAAACAAGCCCCAAACGAATGCAAAGTCGCTTTATAACGAAATCGAACGATTGCGTTTTGCGCGCCCTGTAGGCGTTTCAGCTCGCCCAATTAGATAAAAAAAACTCTTCATTCTATGCAAATACGCAAGATTCATGTGTTTGGAGCAGCCAAACAAGCCCCAAACGAATGCAAAGTCGCTTTATAACGAAAAAAACCGATTCAGTTTTGCGCTCGCTGCATACGTTCCAGCTCGTGTTATTAGATCAAAAACTCTTTATTCTATGCGAATACGCAAGATTCATGCGTTTGGAGCAGCCAAACAAGCCCCGAACGAATGTGAAGTCCCTTTATAACGAAATCGAACGATTGTGTTTTGCGCTAGCTGTAGGCGTTCCAGCTCGTCTTATTAGATCAAAAACTCTTCATTCTACGCAAATACGCGAGATTCATTTTCGAGAAGCCAAACAAGCCTCAAACGAATGCAAAGTCGCTTTATAACGAAATCGACCGATTCAGTTTTGCGCTCGCTGCATTCGTTCCAGCTCGTGTTATTAGATCAAAAACTCTTTATTCTATGCGAATACGCAAGATTCATGCGTTTGGAGCAGCCAAAAAAGCCCGAAACGAATGCAAAGTCGCTTTATAACAAAATCGACCGATTCAGTTTTGCGCTCGCTGCATTCGTTCCAGCTCGTGTTATTAGATCAAAAACTCTTCATTCTATGCAAATACGCAAGATTCATGCGTTTGGAGCAGCCAAACGGGCCCCAAACGAATGCAAAGTCGCTTCATAACGAAATTGACCGATTCAGTTTTGCGCTCGCTGCAGGCGTTCCAGCTCGTCTAATTAGATAAAAAACTTATCATTCTATGCAAATACGCGAGATTCGAGCGTTTAGAGCAGCCAAACAAGCCCCAAACGAATGCAAAGTCGCTTTATAACGAAATCGAACGATTGCGTTTTGCGCTCGCTGTAGGCGTTCCAGCTCGCCTGATTAGATAAAAAAAACTCTTCTTTCTATGCAAATACGCAAGATTCATGCGTTTGGAGCAGCCAGACAAGCCCCAAACGAATGCGAAGTCGGTTTATAACGAAATCGAACGATTGCTTTTTGCGCTCCCTGTAGGCGTTCCAGCTCGCCTAATTAGATAAAAAAAACTCTTCATTCTATGCAAATACGCAAGATTCAAGCGTTTGGAGCAGCCAAACAAGCCCCAAACGATTACAAAGTTGCTTTATAACGAAATCGACCGATTCAGTTTTGCGCTCGCTGCATTCGTTCCAGCTCGTGTTATTAGATCAAAAACTCTTCATTCTATGCAAATACGCAAGATTCGAGCGTTTGGAGCAGCCAAACAAGCCCCAAACGAATGCAAAGTCGCTTTTCTACAAAACCGACCGATTCAGTTTTGCGCTCGCTGCATTCGTTCTAGTTCGTGTTATTCGATCAAAAACTCTTCATTTTATGCAAATACGGAAGATTCATGCGTTTGGATTGCGTTTTGCGCTCCCTGTAGGCGTTCCAGCTCGCATGATTAGATAAAAAAAACTCTTCATTCTATGCAAATACGCAAAATTCATGCGTTTGGAGCAGCCAGACAAGCCGCAAACGAATGCGAAGTCGGTTTATAACGAAATCGAACGTTTGCAGTTTTGCGCTCCCTGTAGGCGTTCCAGCTCGCCTAATTAGATGAAAAACTCTTCATTCTATGCAAATACGCAAGATTCATGCGTTTGGAGCAGCCAAACAAGCCCCAAACGAATGCGAAGTCGCTTTATAACGAAATGGAACGATTGTGTTTTGCGCTCGCTGTAGGCGTTCCAGCTCGGCTTATTAGATAAAAAAACTCTCCATTCTATGCAAATACGCAAGATTCATGCGTTTGGTGCAGCCAAAAAAGCCCTAAACGAATGCAAAGTCACTTCATAACAAAACCGACCGATTCAGTTTTGCGCTCGCTGCATTCGTTCCAGTTCGTGTTATTCGATCAGAACCTCTTCATTTTATGCAAATACGCAAGATTCATGCGTTTGGAGCAGCCAAACAAGCCCCAAAGAATGCAAAGTTGCATTATAACGAAATCGACCGATTGAGTTTTGCGCTAGCTTTAGGCGTTCCAGCTCGTCTTATTAGATAAAAAAAACTCTCCATTCTATGCAAATACGCAAGATTCATGCGTTTGGAGCAGCCAAACAAGCCCTAAACGAATGCAAAGTCGCTTTATAACGAAATTGACCGATTCAGTTTTGCGCTCGCTGCAGGCGTTCCAGCTCGTCTAATTGGATTAAAAACTGTTCATTCCATGCAAATACGCAAGATTCATGCGTTTGGAGCAGCCAAACAAGCCCAAAACGAATGCAAAGTCGCTTTATAACAAATTCGACCGATTCAGTTTTGCGCTCGCTGCATTCGTTCCAGCTCGTGTTATTTGATCAAAAACTCTTCATTCTATGCAAATACGCAAGATTCATGCGTTTGGAGCAGCCAAACGGGCCCCAAACGAATGCAAAGTCGCTTTTCCACAAAACCGACCGATTCAGTTTTGCACTCGCTGCATCTGTTCCAGTTCGTGTTATTCGATCAAAAACTCTTCATTTTATGCAAATACGCAAGATTCATGCGTTTGGAGCTGCCAAACAAGCTCCAAACGAATGCAAAGTCGCTTTATAACGAAATCGAACGATTGCGTTTTGCGCTCCCTGTAGGCGTTCCAGCTCGCCTAATTACATCAAAAACTCCTCATTCTATGCAAATACGCAAGATTCGAGCGTATGGAGCAGCCAAACAAGCCCCAAACGAATGCAAAGTCGCTTTATAAGGAAATCGACCGATTCAGTTTTGCGCTCGCTGCATTCGTTCCAGCTCGTGTTATTAGATCAAAAACTCTTTGATCTACGCGAATACGCAAGATTCATGCGTTTGGAGCAGCCAAACAAGCCCGAAATGAATGCAAAGTCGCTTTATAACAAAATTGATCGATTCAGTTTTGCGCTCGCTGCAGGCGTTCCGGCTCGTCTAATTAGATTAAAAAACTCTTTATCCTATGCAAATACGCAAGATTCGGGCGTTTGGAGCCGCCAAACAAGCCCCAAACGAATGCAAAGTTGCTTTTCTACAAAACCGCCCGATTCAGTTTTGTGCTCGCTGCATTCGTTCCAGTTCGTGTTATTCGATCAAAAACTTTTCATTTCATGCAAATACGGAAGATTCATGCGTTTGGAGCAGCCAAACAAGCCCCGAACGAATGCAAAGTCGCTTTATAACGAAACTGACCGATTCAGTTTTGCGCTCGCCGCAGGCGTCCCAGAACTTCTAATTAGATTAAAAATTCTTCGTTCTATGCAAATACGCAAGATACGGGGTTTGGAGCAGACAAACAAGCCCGAAACGAATGCAAAGTCGCTTTATAACAAAATCGACCGATTCAGTTTTGCGCTCGCTGCATTCGTTCCAGCTCATGTTATTAGATCAAAAACTCTTCATCCTATGCAAATACGCAAGATTCATGCGTTTGGAGCAGCCAAACGGGCCCCAAACGAATGCAAAGTCACTTTATAACGAAATTGACCGATTCTGTTTTGCGCTCGCTGCAGGCGTTCCAGCTCGTCTAATTAGATAAAAAAAACTCTTCATTCTATGCGAATACGCAAGATTCATGCGTTTGGAGCAGCCAAACAAGCCCCAAACGAATGCAAAGCCGCTTTATAACGAAATCGAACGATTGCGTTTTGCGCGCCCTGTAGGCGTTTCAGCTCGCCCAATTAGATAAAAAAAACTCTTCATTCTATGCAAATACGCAAGATTCATGTGTTTGGAGCAGCCAAACAAGCCCCAAACGAATGCAAAGTCGCTTTATAACGAAATCGAACGATTGCGTTTTGCGCTCCCTGTAGACGTTCCAGCTCGCCTAATTAGATCAAAAACTCTTCATTCTATGCAAATACGCAAGATTCATGCGTTTGGAGCAGCCAAACAAGCCCGAAATGAATGCAAAGTCGCTTTATAACAAAATTGATCGATTCAGTTTTGCGCTCGCTGCAGGCGTTCCGGCTCGTCTAATTAGATTAAAAAACTCTTTATCCTATGCAAATACGCAAGATTCGGGCGTTTGGAGCCGCCAAACAAGCCCCAAACGAATGCAAAGTTGCTTTTCTACAAAACCGACCGATTCAGTTTTGCGCTCGCTGCATTCGTTCCAGTTCGTGTTATTCGATCAAAAACTTTTCATTTCATGCAAATACGGAAGATTCATGCGTTTGGAGCAGCCAAACAAGCCCCGGACGAATGCAAAGTCGCTTTATAACGAAACTGACCGATTCAGTTTTGCGCTCGCCGCAGGCGTCCCAGAACTTCTAATTAGATTAAAAATTCTTCGTTCTATGCAAATACGCAAGATTCGGGGTTTGGAGCAGACAAACAAGCCCGAAACGAATGCAAAGTCGCTTTATAACAAAATCGACCGATTCAGTTTTGCGCTCGCTGCATTCGTTCCAGCTCGTGTTATTTGATCAAAAACTCTTCATTCTATGCAAATACGCAAGATTCATGCGTTTGGAGCAGCCAAACGGGCCCCAAACGAATGCAAAGTCGCTTTTCCACAAAACCGACCGATTCAGTTTTGCACTCGCTGCATCTGTTCCAGTTCGTGTTATTCGATCAAAAACTCTTCATTTTATGCAAATACGCAAGATTCATGCGTTTGGAGCTGCCAAACAAGCTCCAAACGAATGCAAAGTCGCTTTATAACGAAATCGAACGATTGCGTTTTGCGCTCCCTGTAGGCGTTCCAGCTCGCCTAATTACATCAAAAACTCCTCATTCTATGCAAATACGCAAGATTCGAGCGTATGGAGCAGCCAAACAAGCCCCAAACGAATGCAAAGTCGCTTTATAAGGAAATCGACCGATTCAGTTTTGCGCTCGCTGCATTCGTTCCAGCTCGTGTTATTAGATCAAAAACTCTTTGATCTACGCGAATACGCAAGATTCATGCGTTTGGAGCAGCCAAACAAGCCCGAAATGAATGCAAAGTCGCTTTATAACAAAATTGATCGATTCAGTTTTGCGCTCGCTGCAGGCGTTCCGGCTCGTCTAATTAGATTAAAAAACTCTTTATCCTATGCAAATACGCAAGATTCGGGCGTTTGGAGCCGCCAAACAAGCCCCAAACGAATGCAAAGTTGCTTTTCTACAAAACCGCCCGATTCAGTTTTGTGCTCGCTGCATTCGTTCCAGTTCGTGTTATTCGATCAAAAACTTTTCATTTCATGCAAATACGGAAGATTCATGCGTTTGGAGCAGCCAAACAAGCCCCGAACGAATGCAAAGTCGCTTTATAACGAAACTGACCGATTCAGTTTTGCGCTCGCCGCAGGCGTCCCAGAACTTCTAATTAGATTAAAAATTCTTCGTTCTATGCAAATACGCAAGATACGGGGTTTGGAGCAGACAAACAAGCCCGAAACGAATGCAAAGTCGCTTTATAACAAAATCGACCGATTCAGTTTTGCGCTCGCTGCATTCGTTCCAGCTCATGTTATTAGATCAAAAACTCTTCATCCTATGCAAATACGCAAGATTCATGCGTTTGGAGCAGCCAAACGGGCCCCAAACGAATGCAAAGTCACTTTATAACGAAATTGACCGATTCTGTTTTGCGCTCGCTGCAGGCGTTCCAGCTCGTCTAATTAGATAAAAAAAACTCTTCATTCTATGCGAATACGCAAGATTCATGCGTTTGGAGCAGCCAAACAAGCCCCAAACGAATGCAAAGTCGCTTTATAACGAAATCGAACGATTGCGTTTTGCGCGCCCTGTAGGCGTTTCAGCTCGCCCAATTAGATAAAAAAAACTCTTCATTCTATGCAAATACGCAAGATTCATGTGTTTGGAGCAGCCAAACAAGCCCCAAACGAATGCAAAGTCGCTTTATAACGAAATCGAACGATTGCGTTTTGCGCTCCCTGTAGACGTTCCAGCTCGCCTAATTAGATCAAAAACTCTTCATTCTATGCAAATACGCAAGATTCATGCGTTTGGAGCAGCCAAACAAGCCCGAAATGAATGCAAAGTCGCTTTATAACAAAATTGATCGATTCAGTTTTGCGCTCGCTGCAGGCGTTCCGGCTCGTCTAATTAGATTAAAAAACTCTTTATCCTATGCAAATACGCAAGATTCGGGCGTTTGGAGCCGCCAAACAAGCCCCAAACGAATGCAAAGTTGCTTTTCTACAAAACCGACCGATTCAGTTTTGCGCTCGCTGCATTCGTTCCAGTTCGTGTTATTCGATCAAAAACTTTTCATTTCATGCAAATACGGAAGATTCATGCGTTTGGAGCAGCCAAACAAGCCCCGGACGAATGCAAAGTCGCTTTATAACGAAACTGACCGATTCAGTTTTGCGCTCGCCGCAGGCGTCCCAGAACTTCTAATTAGATTAAAAATTCTTCGTTCTATGCAAATACGCAAGATTCGGGGTTTGGAGCAGACAAACAAGCCCGAAACGAATGCAAAGTCGCTTTATAACAAAATCGACCGATTCAGTTTTGCGCTCGCTGCATTCGTTCCAGCTCATGTTATTAGATCAAAAACTCTTCATTCTATGCAAATACGCAAGATTCATGCGTTTGGAGCAGCCAAACGGGCCCCAAACGAATGCAAAGTCACTTTATAACGAAATTAACCGATTCTGTTTTGCGCTCGCTGCAGGCGTTCCAGCTCGTCTAATTAGATAAAAAAAACTCTTCATTCTATGCGAATACGCAAGATTCATGCGTTTGGAGCAGCCAAACAAGCCCCAAACGAATGCAAAGTCGCTTTATAACGAAATCGAACGATTGCGTTTTGCGCGCCCTGTAGGCGTTTCAGCTCGCCCAATTAGATAAAAAAAACTCTTCATTCTATGCAAATACGCAAGATTCATGCGTTTGGAGCAGCCAAACGGGCCCCAAACGAATGCAAAGTCGCTTCATAACGAAATTGACCGATTCAGTTTTGCGCTCGCTGCAGGCGTTCCAACTCGTCTAATTAGATAAAAAACTTATCATTCTATGCAAATACGCGAGATTCGAGCGTTTAGAGCAGCCAAACAAGCCCCAAACGAATGCAAAGTCGCTTTATAACGAAATCGAACGATTGCGTTTTGCGCTCCCTGTAGACGTTCCAGCTCGCCTAATTAGATCAAAAACTCTTCATTCTATGCAAATACGCAAGATTCATGCGTTTGGAGCAGCCAAACAAGCCCGAAATGAATGCAAAGTCGCTTTATAACAAAATTGATCGATTCAGTTTTGCGCTCGCTGCAGGCGTTCCGGCTCGTCTAATTAGATTAAAAAACTCTTTATCCTATGCAAATACGCAAGATTCGGGCGTTTGGAGCCGCCAAACAAGCCCCAAACGAATGCAAAGTTGCTTTTCTACAAAACCGACCGATTCAGTTTTGTGCTCGCTGCATTCGTTCCAGTTCGTGTTATTCGATCAAAAACTTTTCATTTCATGCAAATACGGAAGATTCATGCGTTTGGAGCAGCCAAACAAGCCCCGAACGAATGCAAAGTCGCTTTATAACGAAACTGACCGATTCAGTTTTGCGCTCGCCGCAGGGGTCCCAGAACTTCTAATTAGATTAAAAATTCTTCGTTCTATGCAAATACGCAAGATTCGGGGTTTGGAGCAGACAAACAAGCCCGAAACGAATGCAAAGTCGCTTTATAACAAAATCGACCGATTCAGTTTTGCGCTCGCTGCATTCGTTCCAGCTCATGTTATTAGATCAAAAACTCTTCATTCTATGCAAATACGCAAGATTCATGCGTTTGGAGCAGCCAAACGGGCCCCAAACGAATGCAAAGTCACTTTATAACGAAATTGACCGATTCTGTTTTGCGCTCACTGCAGGCGTTCCAGCTCGTCTAATTAGATAAAAAAAACTCTTCATTCTATGCGAATACGCAAGATTCATGCGTTTGGTTCAGCCAAACAAGCCCCAAACGAATGCAAAGTCGCTTTATAACGAAATCGAACGATTGCGTTTTGCGCGCCCTGTAGGCGTTTCAGCTCGCCCAATTAGATAAAAAAAACTCTTCATTCTATGCAAATACGCAAGATTCATGTGTTTGGAGCAGCCAAACAAGCCCCAAACGAATGCAAAGTCGCTTTATAACGAAAAAAACCGATTCAGTTTTGCGCTCGCTGCATACGTTCCAGCTCGTGTTATTAGATCAAAAACTCTTTATTCTATGCGAATACGCAAGATTCATGCGTTTGGAGCAGCCAAACAAGCCCCGAACGAATGTGAAGTCCCTTTATAACGAAATCGAACGATTGTGTTTTGCGCTAGCTGTAGGCGTTCCAGCTCGTCTTATTAGATCAAAAACTCTTCATTCTACGCAAATACGCGAGATTCATTTTCGAGAAGCCAAACAAGCCTCAAACGAATGCAAAGTCGCTTTATAACGAAATCGACCGATTCAGTTTTGCGCTCGCTGCATTCGTTCCAGCTCGTGTTATTAGATCAAAAACTCTTTATTCTATGCGAATACGCAAGATTCATGCGTTTGGAGCAGCCAAAAAAGCCCGAAACGAATGCAAAGTCGCTTTATAACAAAATCGACCGATTCAGTTTTGCGCTCGCTGCATTCGTTCCAGCTCGTGTTATTAGATCAAAAACTCTTCATTCTATGCAAATACGCAAGATTCATGCGTTTGGAGCAGCCAAACGGGCCCCAAACGAATGCAAAGTCGCTTCATAACGAAATTGACCGATTCAGTTTTGCGCTCGCTGCAGGCGTTCCAGCTCGTCTAATTAGATAAAAAACTTATCATTCTATGCAAATACGCGAGATTCGAGCGTTTAGAGCAGCCAAACAAGCCCCAAACGAATGCAAAGTCGCTTTATAACGAAATCGAACGATTGCGTTTTGCGCTCGCTGTAGGCGTTCCAGCTCGCCTGATTAGATAAAAAAAACTCTTCTTTCTATGCAAATTCGCAAGATTCATGCGTTTGGAGCAGCCAGACAAGCCCCAAACGAATGCGAAGTCGGTTTATAACGAAATCGAACGATTGCTTTTTGCGCTCCCTGTAGGCGTTCCAGCTCGCCTAATTAGATAAAAAAAACTCTTCATTCTATGCAAATACGCAAGATTCAAGCGTTTGGAGCAGCCAAACAAGCCCCAAACGATTGCAAAGTTGCTTTATAACGAAATCGACCGATTCAGTTTTGCGCTCGCTGCATTCGTTCCAGCTCGTGTTATTAGATCAAAAACTCTTCATTCTATGCAAATACGCAAGATTCGAGCGTTTGGAGCAGCCAAACAAGCCCCAAACGAATGCAAAGTCGCTTTTCTACAAAACCGACCGATTCAGTTTTGCGCTCGCTGCATTCGTTCTAGTTCGTGTTATTCGATCAAAAACTCTTCATTTTATGCAAATACGGAAGATTCATGCGTTTGGATTGCGTTTTGCGCTCCCTGTAGGCGTTCCAGCTCGCATGATTAGATAAAAAAAACTCTTCATTCTATGCAAATACGCAAAATTCATGCGTTTGGAGCAGCCAGACAAGCCGCAAACGAATGCGAAGTCGGTTTATAACGAAATCGAACGTTTGCAGTTTTGCGCTCCCTGTAGGCGTTCCAGCTCGCCTAATTAGATGAAAAACTCTTCATTCTATGCAAATACGCAAGATTCATGCGTTTGGAGCAGCCAAACAAGCCCCAAACGAATGCGAAGTCGCTTTATAACGAAATGGAACGATTGTGTTTTGCGCTCGCTGTAGGCGTTCCAGCTCGGCTTATTAGATAAAAAAACTCTCCATTCTATGCAAATACGCAAGATTCATGCGTTTGGTGCAGCCAAAAAAGCCCTAAACGAATGCAAAGTCACTTCATAACAAAACCGACCGATTCAGTTTTGCGCTCGCTGCATTCGTTCCAGTTCGTGTTATTCGATCAGAACCTCTTCATTTTATGCAAATACGCAAGATTCATGCGTTTGGAGCAGCCAAACAAGCCCCAAAGAATGCAAAGTTGCATTATAACGAAATCGACCGATTGAGTTTTGCGCTAGCTTTAGGCGTTCCAGCTCGTCTTATTAGATAAAAAAAACTCTCCATTCTATGCAAATACGCAAGATTCATGCGTTTGGAGCAGCCAAACAAGCCCTAAACGAATGCAAAGTCGCTTTATAACGAAATTGACCGATTCAGTTTTGCGCTCGCTGCATTCGTTCCAGTTCGTGTTATTCGATCAGAACCTCTTCATTTTATGCAAATACGCAAGATTCATGCGTTTGGAGCAGCCAAACAAGCCCCAAAGAATGCAAAGTTGCATTATAACGAAATCGACCGATTGAGTTTTGCGCTAGCTTTAGGCGTTCCAGCTCGTCTTATTAGATAAAAAAAACTCTCCATTCTATGCAAATACGCAAGATTCATGCGTTTGGAGCAGCCAAACAAGCCCTAAACGAATGCAAAGTCGCTTTATAACGAAATTGACCGATTCAGTTTTGCGCTCGCTGCAGGCGTTCCAGCTCGTCTAATTGGATTAAAAACTGTTCATTCCATGCAAATACGCAAGATTCATGCGTTTGGAGCAGCCAAACAAGCCCAAAACGAATGCAAAGTCGCTTTATAACAAATTCGACCGATTCAGTTTTGCGCTCGCTGCATTCGTTCCAGCTCGTGTTATTTGATCAAAAACTCTTCATTCTATGCAAATACGCAAGATTCATGCGTTTGGAGCAGCCAAACGGGCCCCAAACGAATGCAAAGTCGCTTTTCCACAAAACCGACCGATTCAGTTTTGCACTCGCTGCATCTGTTCCAGTTCGTGTTATTCGATCAAAAACTCTTCATTTTATGCAAATACGCAAGATTCATGCGTTTGGAGCTGCCAAACAAGCTCCAAACGAATGCAAAGTCGCTTTATAACGAAATCGAACGATTGCGTTTTGCGCTCCCTGTAGGCGTTCCAGCTCGCCTAATTACATCAAAAACTCCTCATTCTATGCAAATACGCAAGATTCGAGCGTATGGAGCAGCCAAACAAGCCCCAAACGAATGCAAAGTCGCTTTATAAGGAAATCGACCGATTCAGTTTTGCGCTCGCTGCATTCGTTCCAGCTCGTGTTATTAGATCAAAAACTCTTTGATCTACGCGAATACGCAAGATTCATGCGTTTGGAGCAGCCAAACAAGCCCGAAATGAATGCAAAGTCGCTTTATAACAAAATTGATCGATTCAGTTTTGCGCTCGCTGCAGGCGTTCCAGCTCGCCTAATTAGATTAAAAAACTCTTTCTCCTATGCAAATACGCAAGATTCGGGCGTTTGGAGCCGCCAAACAAGCCCCAAACGAATGCAAAGTTGCTTTTCTACAAAACCGACCGATTCAGTTTTGTGCTCGCTGCATTCGTTCCAGTTCGTGTTATTCGATCAAAAACTTTTCATTTCATGCAAATACGGAAGATTCATGCGTTTGGAGCAGCCAAACAAGCCCCAAACGAATGCAAAGTCGCTTTATAACGAAATTTACCGATTCAGTTTTGCGCTCGCCGCAGGCGTCCCAGAACTTCTAATTAGATTAAAAATTCTTCGTTCTATGCAAATACGCAAGATTCGGGCGTTTGGAGCAGACAAACAAGCCCGAAACGAATGCAAAGTCGCTTTATAACAAAATCGACCGATTCAGTTTTGCGCTCGCTGCATTCGTTCCGGCTCATGTTATTAGATCAAAAACTCTTCATTCTATGCAAATACGCAAGATTCATGCGTTTGGAGCAGCCAAACGGGTCCCAAACGAATGCAAAGTCACTTTATAACGAAATTGACCGATTCAGTTTTGCGCTCGCTGCAGGCGTTCCAGCTCGTCTAATTAGATAAAAAAAACTCTTCATTCTATGCGAATACGCAAGATTCATGCGTTTGGTTCAGCCAAACAAGCCCCAAACGAATGCAAAGTCGCTTTATAACGAAATCGAACGATTGCGTTTTGCGCGCCCTGTAGGCGTTTCAGCTCGCCCAATTAGATAAAAAAAACTCTTCATTCTATGCAAATACGCAAGATTCATGCTTTTGGAGCAGCCAAACAAGCCCCGAACGAATGTGAAGTCCCTTTATAACGAAATCGAACGATTGTGTTTTGCGCTAGCTGTAAGCGTTCCAGCTCGTCTTATTAGATCAAAAACTCTTCATTCTCCGCAAATACGCGAGATTCATTTTCGAGAAGCCAAACAAGCCTCAAACGAATGCAAATTCGCTTTATAACGAAGTCGAACGAGTGCGTTTTATGCTCCCTGTAGGCGTTCCAGCTCGCCGAATTAGATAAAAAAAACTCTTCATTCTACGCAAATACGCAAGATTCATGCATTTCGAGCAGCCAAACAAGCCCCAAACGAATGCAAAGTCGCTTTATAAAGAAATCGAACGATTCAGTTTTGCGCTCGCTGCATTCGTTCCAGCTCGTGTTATTAGATCAAAAACTCTTTATTCTATGCGAATACGCAAGATTCATGCGCTTGGAGCAGCCAAACAAGCCCCGAACGAATGTGAAGTCCCTTTATAACGAAATCGAACGATTGTGTTTTGCGCTGGCTGTAGGCGTTCCAGCTCGTCTTATTAGATCAAAAACTCTTCATTCTACGCAAATACGCGAGATTCATTTTCGAGAAGCCAAACAAGCCTCAAACGAATGCAAATTCGCTTTATAACAAAGTCGAACGATTGCGTTTTATGCTCCCTGTAGGCGTTCCAGCTCGCCGAATTAGATAAAAAAAACTCTTCATTCTACGCAAATACGCAAGATTCATGCATTTCGAGCAGCCAAACAAGCCCCAAACGAATGCAAAGTCGCTTTATAACGAAATCGAACGATTCAGTTTTGCGCTCGCTGTAGGCGTTCCAGCTCGTCTTATTAGATCAAAAACTCTTAATTCTATGCAAATACGCAAGATTCATGCGTTTGGAGCAGCCAAGCAAGCCCTAAACGAATGCAAAGTCGCTTTATAACAAAATCGACCGATTCAGTTTTGCGCTCGCTGCATTCGTCCCAGCTCGTGTTATTAGATCAAAAACTCTTTATTCTATGCGAATACGCAAGATTCATGCGTTTGGAGCAGCCAAACGAGCCCCAAACGAATGCAAAGTCGCTTTCTAACGAAATTGACCGATTCAGTTTTGCGCTCGCTGCAGGCGTTCCAGCTCGTCTAATTAGATAAAAAACTTATCATTCTATGCAAATACGCGAGATTCGAGCGTTTAGAGCAGCAAAACAAGCCCCAAACGAATGCAAAGTCGCTTTCTAACGAAATTGACCGATTCAGTTTTGCGCTCCCTGTAGGCGTTCCAGCTCGCCTGATTTGATAAAAAAAACTCTTCATTTTATGCAAATACGCAAGATTCGAGCGTTTAGAGCAGCCAAACAAGCCCCAAACGAATGCAAAGTCGCTTTATAACGAAATCGAACGATTGCGTTTTGCGCTCCCTGTAGGCGTTCCAGCTCGCCTAATTAGATAAAAAAAACTCTTCATTCTGTGCAAATACGCAAGATTCATGCGTTTGGAGCAGCGAAACAAGCCCCAAACGAATGCAAAGTCGCTTTATAACGAAATCGACCGATTCAGTTTTGCGCTCGCTGCATTCGTTCCAGCTCGTGTTATTAGATCAAAAACTGTTTATTCTATGCGAATAAGCAAGATTCATGCGTTTGGAGCAGCCGAACAAGCCCGAAATGAATGCAAAGTCGCTTTTCTACAAAACCGATCGATTCAGTTTTGCGCTCGCTGCATTCGTTCCAGTTCGTGTTATTCGATCCGAAACTCTTCATTTTATGCAAATACGCAAGATTCATGCGTTTGGAGCAGCCAAACAAGCCCCAAACGAATGCAAAGTTGCATTATAACGAAATCGACCGATTGAGTTTTGCGCTAGCTTTAGGCGTTCCAGCTCGTCTTATTAGATAAAAAAAACTCTCCATTCTATGCAAATACGCAAGATTCATGCGTTTGGAGCAGCCAAACAAGCCCTAAACGAATGCAAAGTCGCTTTATAACGAAATTGACCGATTCAGTTTTGCGCTCGCTGCAGGCGTTCCAGCTCGTCTAATTGGATTAAAAACTGTTCATTCCATGCGAATACGCAAGATTCATGCGTTTGGAGCAGCCAAACAAGCCCGAAACGAATGCAAAGTCGCTTTATAACAAAATCGACCGATTCAGTTTTGCGCTCGCTGCATTCGTTTCAGCTCGTGTTATTTGATCAAAAACTCTTCATTCTATGCAAATACGCAAGATTCATGCGTTTGGAGCAGCCAAACAAGCCCCAAACGGATGCAAAGTCGCTTTATAACGAAATCGAACGATTGCGTTTTGCGCTCCCTGTAGGCGTTCCAGCTCGCCTAATTACATCAAAAACTCCTCATTCTATGCAAATACGCAAGATTCGAGGGTACGGAGCAGCCAAACAAGCCCCAAACGAATGCGAAGTCGCTTTATAAGGAAATCGACCGATTCAGTTTTGCGCTTGCTGCAGGCGTTCCAGCTCGTCGAATTAGATAAAAACAACTTATCATTCTATGCAAATACGCCAGATTCGAGCGTTTAGAGCAGCCAAACAAGCCCCAAACGAATGCGAAGTCACTTTATAACGAAATTGACCGATTTTAGTTTTGCGCTCGGTGCAGGCGTTCCAGCTCGTCTAATAAGATAAAAAACACTTCATTCTATGCAAATACGCAAGAATCATGCGTTTGGAGCAGCCAAAAAAGCCCGAAACGAATGCAAAGTCGCTTTATAACAAAATCGACCGATTTAGTTTTGCGCTCGCTGCATTCGTTCCAGCTCGTGTTATTAGATCAAAAACTCTTCATTCTATGCAAATACGCAAGATTCATGCGTTTGGAGCAGCCAAACGGGCCCCAAACGAATGCAAAGTCGCTTCATAATGAAATTGACCGATTCAGTTTTGCGCTCGCTGCAGGCGTTCCAACTCGTCTAATTAGATAAAAAACTTATCATTCTATGCAAATACGCGAGATTCGAGCGTTTAGAGCAGCCAAACAAGCCCCAAACGAATGCAAAGTCGCTTTATAACGAAATCGAACGATTGCGTTTTGCGCTCCCTGTAGACGTTCCAGCTCGCCTAATTAGATCAAAAACTCTTCATTCTATGCAAATACGCAAGATTCATGCGTTTGGAGCAGCCAAACAAGCCCGAAATGAATGCAAAGTCGCTTTATAACAAAATTGATCGATTCAGTTTTGCGCTCGCTGCAGGCGTTCCGGCTCGTCTAATTAGATTAAAAAACTCTTTATCCTATGCAAATACGCAAGATTTGGGCGTTTGGAGCCGCCAAACAAGCCCCAAACGAATGCAAAGTTGCTTTTCTACAAAACCGACCGATTCAGTTTTGTGCTCGCTGCATTCGTTCCAGTTCGTGTTATTCGATCAAAAACTTTTCATTTCATGCAAATACGGAAGATTCATGCGTTTGGAGCAGCCAAACAAGCCCCGAACGAATGCAAAGTCGCTTTATAACGAAACTGACCGATTCAGTTTTGCGCTCGCCGCAGGCGTCCCAGAACTTCTAATTAGATTAAAAATTCTTCGTTCTATGCAAATACGCAAGATTCGGGGTTTGGAGCAGACAAACAAGCCCGAAACGAATGCAAAGTCGCTTTATAACAAAATCGACCGATTCAGTTTTGCGCTCGCTGCATTCGTTCCAGCTCATGTTATTAGATCAAAAACTCTTCATTCTATGCAAATACGCAAGATTCATGCGTTTGGAGCAGCCAAACGGGCCCCAAACGAATGCAAAGTCACTTTATAACGAAATTGACCGATTCTGTTTTGCGCTCGCTGCAGGCGTTCCAGCTCGTCTAATTAGATAAAAAAAACTCTTCATTCTATGCGAATACGCAAGATTCATGCGTTTGGAGCAGCCAAACAAGCCCCAAACGAATGCAAAGTCGCTTTATAACGAAATCGAACGATTGCGTTTTGCGCGCCCTGTAGGCGTTTCAGCTCGCCCAATTAGATAAAAAAAACTCTTCATTCTATGCAAATACGCAAGATTCATGTGTTTGGAGCAGCCAAACAAGCCCCAAACGAATGCAAAGTCGCTTTATAACGAAATCGAACGATTGCGTTTTGCGCTCCCTGTAGACGTTCCAGCTCGCCTAATTAGATCAAAAACTCTTCATTCTATGCAAATACGCAAGATTCATGCGTTTGGAGCAGCCAAACAAGCCCGAAATGAATGCAAAGTCGCTTTATAACAAAATTGATCGATTCAGTTTTGCGCTCGCTGCAGGCGTTCCGGCTCGTCTAATTAGATTAAAAAACTCTTTATCCTATGCAAATACGCAAGATTCGGGCGTTTGGAGCCGCCAAACAAGCCCCAAACGAATGCAAAGTTGCTTTTCTACAAAACCGACCGATTCAGTTTTGTGCTCGCTGCATTCGTTCCAGTTCGTGTTATTCGATCAAAAACTTTTCATTTCATGCAAATACGGAAGATTCATGCGTTTGGAGCAGCCAAACAAGCCCCGAACGAATGCAAAGTCGCTTTATAACGAAACTGACCGATTCAGTTTTGCGCTCGCCGCAGGCGTCCCAGAACTTCTAATTAGATTAAAAATTCTTCGTTCTATGCAAACACGCAAGATTCGGGGTTTGGAGCAGACAAACAAGCCCGAAACGAATGCAAAGTCGCTTTATAACAAAATCGACCGATTCAGTTTTGCGCTCGCTGCATTCGTTCCAGCTCATGTTATTAGATCAAAAACTCTTCATTCTATGCAAATACGCAAGATTCATGCGTTTGGAGCAGCCAAACGGGCCCCAAACGAATGCAAAGTCACTTTATAACGAAATTGACCGATTCTGTTTTGCGCTCGCTGCAGGCGTTCCAGCTCGTCTAATTAGATAAAAAAAACTCTTCATTCTATGCGAATACGCAAGATTCATGCGTTTGGAGCAGCCAAACAAGCCCCAAACGAATGCAAAGTCGCTTTATAACGAAATCGAACGATTGCGTTTTGCGCGCCCTGTAGGCGTTTCAGCTCGCCCAATTAGATAAAAAAAACTCTTCATTCTATGCAAATACGCAAGATTCATGTGTTTGGAGCAGCCAAACAAGCCCCAAACGAATGCAAAGTCGCTTTATAACGAAAAAAACCGATTCAGTTTTGCGCTCGCTGCATACGTTCCAGCTCGTGTTATTAGATCAAAAACTCTTTATTCTATGCGAATACGCAAGATTCATGCGTTTGGAGCAGCCAAACAAGCCCCGAACGAATGTGAAGTCCCTTTATAACGAAATCGAACGATTGTGTTTTGCGCTAGCTGTAGGCGTTCCAGCTCGTCTTATTAGATCAAAAACTCTTCATTCTACGCAAATACGCGAGATTCATTTTCGAGAAGCCAAACAAGCCTCAAACGAATGCAAATTCGCTTTATAACGAAGTCGAACGATTGCGTTTTATGCTCCCTGTAGGCGTTCCAGCTCGCCGAATTAGATAAAAAAAACTCTTCATTCTACGCAAATACGCAAGATTCATGCATTTCGAGCAGCCAAACAAGCCCCAAACGAATGCAAAGTCGCTTTATAACGAAATCGAACGATTCAGTTTTGCGCTCGCTGTAGGCGTTCCAGCTCGTCTTATTAGATCAAAAACTCTTAATTCTATGCAAATACGCAAGATTCATGCGTTTGGAGCAGCCAAACAAGCCCGAAATAAATGCAAAGTCGCTTTATAACGACATTGACCGATTCAGTTTTGCGCTCGCTGCAGGCGTTCCAGCTCCTCTAATTAGATAGAAAAACTCTTCATTCTATGCAAATACGCAAGATTCATGCGTTTGGAGCAGCCAAACAAGCCCCAAACGAATGCAAAGTCGCTTTATAACGAAATCGACCGATTCAGTTTTGCGCTCGCTGCATTCGTTCCAGCTCGTGTTATTAGATCAAAAACTCTTTATTCTATGCGAATACGCAAGATTCATGCGTTTGGAGCAGCCAAACAAGCCCCAAACGAATGCAAAGTCGCTTTATAACGAAATCGACCGATTCAGTTTTGCGCTCGCTGCATTCGTTCCAGCTCGTGTTATTAGATCAAAAACTCTTTATTCTATGCGAATACGCAAGATTCATGCGTTTGGAGCAGCCAAAAAAGCCCGAAACGAATGCAAAGTCGCTTTATAACAAAATCGACCGATTCAGTTTTGCGCTCGCTGCATTCGTTCCAGCTCGTGTTATTAGATCAAAAACTCTTCATTCTATGCAAATACGCAAGATTCATGCGTTTGGAGCAGCCAAACGGGCCCCAAACGAATGCAAAGTCGCTTCATAACGAAATTGACCGATTCAGTTTTGCGCTCGCTGCAGGCGTTCCAGCTCGTCTAATTAGATAAAAAACTTATCATTCTATGCAAATACGCGAGATTCGAGCGTTTAGAGCAGCCAAACAAGCCCCAAACGAATGCAAAGTCGCTTTATAACGAAATCGAACGATTGCGTTTTGCGCTCGCTGTAGGCGTTCCAGCTCGCCTGATTAGATAAAAAAAACTCTTCTTTCTATGCAAATACGCAAGATTCATGCGTTTGGAGCAGCCAGACAAGCCCCAAACGAATGCGAAGTCGGTTTATAACGAAATCTAACGATTGCGTTTTGCGCTCCCTGTAGGCGTTCCAGCTCGCCTAATTAGATAAAAAAAACTCTCTATTCTATGCAAATACGCAAGATTCAAGCGTTTGGAGCAGCCAAACAAGCCCCAAACGATTGCAAAGTTGCTTTATAACGAAATCGACCGATTCAGTTTTGCGCTCGCTGCATTCGTTCCAGCTCGTGTTATTGGATCAAAAACTCTTCATTCTATGCAAATACGCAAGATTCGAGCGTTTGGAGCAGCCAAACAAGCCCCAAACGAATGCAAAGTCACTTTATAACGAAATTGACCGATTCAGTTTTGCGCTCGGTGCAGGCGTTCCAGCTCGTCTAATTAGATAAAAAACACTTCAATCTATGCAAATACGCAAGAATCATGCGTTTGGAGCAGCCAAAAAAGCCCGAAACGAATGCAAAGTCGCTTTATAACAAAATCGACCGATTCAGTTTTGCGCTCGCTGCATTCGTTCCAGCTCGTCTTATTAGATCAAAAACTCTTCATTCTATGCAAATACGCAAGATTCATGCGTTTGGAGCAGCCAAACGGGCCCCAAACGAATGCAAAGTCGCTTCATAACGAAATTGACCGATTCATTTTTGCGCTCGCTGCAGGCGTTCCAGCTCGTCTAATTAGATAAAAAACTTATCATTCTATGCAAATACGCGAGATTCGAGCGTTTAGAGCAGCCAAACAAGCCCCAAACGAATGCAAAGTCGCTTTATAACGAAATCGAACGATTGCGTTTTGCGCTCCCTGTAGGCGTTCCAGCTCGCCTAATTAGATCAAAAACTCTTCATTCTATGCAAATACGCAAGATTCATGCGTTTGGAGCAGCCAAACAAGCCCCAAACGAATGCAAAGTCGCTTTATAACGAAATCGACCGATTCAGTTTTGCGCTCGCTGCATTCGTTCCAGCTCGTGTTATTAGATCAAAAACTCTTTATTCTATGCGAATACGCAAGATTCATGCGTTTGGAGCAGCCAAACGAGCCCCAAACGAATGCAAAGTCGCTTTCTAACAAAATTGACCGATTCAGTTTTGCGCTCGCTGCAGGCGTTCCAGCTCGTCTAATTAGATTTAAAAAAATCTTCATTCTATGCAAATACGCAAGATTCGAGCGTTTGGAGCAGCCAAACAACCCCCAAACGAATGCAAAGTCGCTTTTCTACAAAACCGACCGATTCAGTTTTGCGCTCGCTGCATTCGTTCTAGTTCGTGTTATTCGATCAAAAACTCTTCATTTTATGCAAATACGGAAGATTCATGCGTTTGGATTGCGTTTTGCGCTCCCTGTAGGCGTTCCAGCTCGCATGATTAGATAAAAAAAACTCTTCATTCTATGCAAATACGCAAAATTCATGCGTTTGGAGCAGCCAGACAAGCCGCAAACGAAGGCGAAGTCGGTTTATAACGAAATCGAACGTTTGCAGTTTTGCGCTCCCTGTAGGCGTTCCAGCTCGCCTAATTAGATGAAAAACTCTTCATTCTATGCAAATACGCAAGATTCATGCGTTTGGAGCAGCCAAACAAGCCCCAAACGAATGCGAAGTCGCTTTATAACGAAATCGAACGATTGCGTTTTGCGCTCCCTGTAGGCGTTCCAGCTCGCCTAATTAGATAAAAAAAACTCTTCATTCTATGCAAATACGCAAGATTCATGTGTTTGGAGCAGCCAAACAAGCCCAAAACGAATACAAAAACGCATTATAACGAAATCGACCGACTCAGTTTTGCGCTCGCTGCATTCGTTCCAGCTCGTGTTATTAGATCAAAAACTCTTTATTCTACGCGAATACGCAAGATTCATGCGTTTGGAGCAGCCAAACAAGCCCGAAATAAATGCAAAGTCGCTTTATAACGACATTGACCGATTCAGTTTTGCGCTCGCTGCAGGCGTTCCAGCTCCTCTAATTAGATAGAAAAACTCTTCATTCTATGCAAATACGCAAGATTCGAGCGTTTGGAGCAGCCAAACAAGCCCCAAACGAATGCAAAGTCACTTTTCTACAAAACGACCGAATCAGTTTTGCGCTCGCTGCATTCGTTCGAGTTCGTGTTATTCGATCAAAAACTCTTCATTTTATGCAATTACGGAAGATTCATGCGTTTGGAGCAGCCAAACAAGCCCCAAACGAATGCAAAGTCGCTTTATAACGAAATTGACCGATTCAGTTTTGCGCTCGCCGCAGGCGTCCCAGCTCGTCTAATTAGATTAAAAACTCTTCGTTCTATGCAAATACGCAAGATTCGGGCGTTTGGAGCAGACAAACAAGCCCGAAACGAATGCAAAGTTGCTTTATAACAAAATCGACCGATTCAGTTTTGCGCTCGCTGCATTCGTTCCAGCTCATGTTATTAGATCAAAAACTCTTCATTCTATGCAAATACGCAAGATTCATGCGTTTGGAGCAGCCAAACGGGCCCCAAACGAATGCAAAGTCACTTTAAAACGAAATTGACCGATTCAGTTTTGCGCTCGCTGCAGGCGTTCCAGCTCGTCTAATTAGATAAAAAACTTATCATTCTATGCAAATACGCGAGATTCGAGCGTTTAGAGCAGCAAAACAAGCCCCAAACGAATGCAAAGTCGCTTTCTAACGAAATCGAACGATTGCGTTTTGCGCTCCCTTTAGGCGTTCCAGCTCGCCTGATTAGATAAAAAAAAAACTCTTCATTCTATGCGAATACGCAAGATTCATGCGTTTGGAGCAGCCAAACAAGCCCCAAACGAATGCAAAGTCGCTTTATAACGAAATCGAACGATTGCGTTTTGCGCGCCCTGTAGGCGTTTCAGCTCGCCCAATTAGTTAAAAAAAACTCTTCATTCTATGCAAATACGCAAGATTCATGCGTTTGGAGCAGCCAGACGGGCCCCAAACGAATGCAAAGTCACTTTATAACAAAATCGACCGATTCAGTTTTGCGCTCGCTGCATTCGTCCCAGCTCGTGTTATTCGATAAGAAACTCTTTATTCTATGCAAATACGCAAGATTCATGCGTTTGGAGCAGCCAAACGGGCCCCAAACGAATGCAAAGTCGCTTTATCACGAAATTGACCGATTCCGTTTTGCGCTCCCTGTAAGCGTTCCAGCTCGCCTAATTAGATAGAAAAACTCTTCATTCTATGCGAATACGCAAGATTCATGCGTTTGGAGCAGCCAAACAAGCCCCAAACGAATGCGAAGTCGCTTTATAACGAAATGGAACGATTGTGTTTTGCGCTCGCTGTAGGCGTTCCAGCTCGGCTTATTAGATAAAAAAACTCTCCATTCTATGCAAATACGCAAGATTCATGCGTTTGGTGCAGCCAAAAAAGCCCTAAACGAATGCAAAGTCGCTTCATAACAAAACCGACCGATTCAGTTTTGCGCTCGCTGCATTCGTTCCAGTTCGTGTTATTCGATCAGAACCTCTTCATTTTATGCAAATACGCAAGATTCATGCGTTTGGAGCAGCCAAACAAGCCCCAAAGAATGCAAAGTTGCATTATAACGAAATCGACCGATTGAGTTTTGCGCTAGCTTTAGGCGTTCCAGCTCGTCTTATTAGATAAAAAAAACTCTCCATTCTATGCAAATACGCAAGATTCATGCGTTTGGAGCAGCCAAACAAGCCCTAAACGAATGCAAAGTCGCTTTATAACGAAATTGACCGATTCAGTTTTGCGCTCGCTGCAGGCGTTCCAGCTCGCCTAATTAGATTAAAAAACTCTTTATCCTATGCAAATACGCAAGATTCGGGCGTTTGGAGCCGCCAAACAAGCCCCAAACGAATGCAAAGTTGCTTTTCTACAAAACCGACCGATTCAGTTTTGTGCTCGCTGCATTCGTTCCAGTTCGTGTTATTCGATCAAAAACTTTTCATTTCATGCAAATACGGAAGATTCATGCGTTTGGAGCAGCCAAACAAGCCCCAAACGAATGCAAAGTCGCTTTATAACGAAATTTACCGATTCAGTTTTGCGCTCGCCGCAGGCGTCCCAGAACTTCTAATTAGATTAAAAATTCTTCGTTCTATGCAAATACGCAAGATTCGGGCGTTTGGAGCAGCCAAACAAGCCCGAAACGAATGCAAAGTCGCTTTATAACAAAATCGACCGATTCAGTTTTGCGCTCGCTGCATTCGTTCCGGCTCATGTTATTAGATCAAAAACTCTTCATTCTATGCAAATACGCAAGATTCATGCGTTTGGAGCAGCCAAACGGGCCCCAAACGAATGCAAAGTCACTTTATAACGAAATTGACCGATTCAGTTTTGCGCTCGCTGCAGGCGTTCCAGCTCGTCTAATTAGATTAAAAAAACGCTTCATTCTATGCGAATACGCAAGATTCGTGCGTTTGAAGCAGCCAAACAAGCCCCAAACGAATGCAAAGTCGCTTTATAACGAAATCGAACGATTGCGTTTTGCGCGCCCTGTAGGCGTTTCAGCTCGCCCAATTAGATAAAAAAAACTCTTCATTCTATGCAAATACGCAAGATTCATGCGTTTGGAGCAGCCAGACGGGCCCCAAACGAATGCAAAGTCACTTTATAACAAAATCGACCGATTCAGTTTTGCGCTCGCTGCATTCGTCCCAGCTCGTGTTATTCGATAAGAAACTCTTTATTCTATGCAAATACGCAAGATTCATGCGTTTGGAGCAGCCAAACGGGCCCCAAACGAATGCAAAGTCGCTTTATCACGAAATTGACCGATTCCGTTTTGCGCTTGCTGCAGGTGTTCCAGCTCGTCGAATTAGATAAAAAAAACTTATCATTCTATGCAAATACGCCAGATTCGAGCGTTTAGAGCAGCCAAACAAGCCCCAAACGAATGCAAAGTCGCTTTTCTACAAAACCGACCGATTCAGTTTTGCGCTCGCTGCATTCGTTCCAGTTCGTGTTATTCAATCAAAAACTCTTTATTTCATGCAAATACGCAAGATTCATGCGTTTCAAGCAGCCAAACAAGCCCCAAACGAATGCAAATTCGCTTTACAATGAGATCGAACGATTGCGTTTTGCGCTCCCTGTAAGCGTTCCAGCTCGCCTAATTAGATAGAAAAACTCTTCATTCTATGCGAATACGCAAGATTCATGCGTTTGGAGCAGCCAAACAAGCCCCAAACGAATGCGAAGTCGCTTTATAACGAAATGGAACGATTGTGTTTTGCGCTCGCTGTAGGCGTTCCAGCTCGGCTTATTAGATAAAAAAACTCTCCATTCTATGCAAATACGCAAGATTCATGCGTTTGGTGCAGCCAAAAAAGCCCTAAACGAATGCAAAGTCG
The DNA here is from genome assembly GCA_933228735.2 of Amblyteles armatorius. Lineage (NCBI taxonomy): Eukaryota > Metazoa > Arthropoda > Insecta > Hymenoptera > Ichneumonidae > Amblyteles > Amblyteles armatorius. Next base: position 4,958,233 of record OW121688.1, on the reverse strand, counting down.
CTTCATAACAAAACCGACCGATTCAGTTTTGCGCTCGCTGCATTCGTTCCAGTTCGTGTTATTCGATCAGAACCTCTTCATTTTATGCAAATACGCAAGATTCATGCGTTTGGAGCAGCCAAACAAGCCCCAAAGAATGCAAAGTTGCATTATAACGAAATCGACCGATTGAGTTTTGCGCTAGCTTTAGGCGTTCCAGCTCGTCTTATTAGATAAAAAAAACTCTCCATTCTATGCAAATACGCAAGATTCATGCGTTTGGAGCAGCCAAACAAGCCCTAAACGAATGCAAAGTCGCTTTATAACGAAATTGACCGATTCAGTTTTGCGCTCGCTGCAGGCGTTCCAGCTCGCCTAATTAGATTAAAAAACTCTTTATCCTATGCAAATACGCAAGATTCGGGCGTTTGGAGCCGCCAAACAAGCCCCAAACGAATGCAAAGTTGCTTTTCTACAAAACCGACCGATTCAGTTTTGTGCTCGCTGCATTCGTTCCAGTTCGTGTTATTCGATCAAAAACTTTTCATTTCATGCAAATACGGAAGATTCATGCGTTTGGAGCAGCCAAACAAGCCCCAAACGAATGCAAAGTCGCTTTATAACGAAATTTACCGATTCAGTTTTGCGCTCGCCGCAGGCGTCCCAGAACTTCTAATTAGATTAAAAACTCTTCATTCTATGCAAATACGCAAGATTCATGCGTTTGGAGCAGCCAAACGGGCCCCAAACGAATGCAAAGTCACTTTATAACGAAATTGACCGATTCAGTTTTGCGCTCGCTGCAGGCGTTCCAGCTCGTCTAATTAGATTAAAAAAACGCTTCATTCTATGCGAATACGCAAGATTCATGCGTTTGAAGCAGCCAAACAAGCCCCAAACGAATGCAAAGTCGCTTTATAACGAAATCGAACGATTGCGTTTTGCGCGCCCTGTAGGCGTTTCAGCTCGCCCAATTAGATAAAAAAAACTCTTCATTCTATGCAAATACGCAAGATTCATGCTTTTGGAGCAGCCAAACAAGCCCCGAACGAATGTAAAGTCCCTTTATAACGAAATCGAACGATTGTGTTTTGCGCTAGCTGTAAGCGTTCCAGCTCGTCTTATTAAATCAAAAACTCTTCATTCTACGCAAATACGCGAGATTCATTTTCGAGAAGCCAAACAAGCCTCAAACGAATGCAAATTCGCTTTATAACGAAGTCGAACGAGTGCGTTTTATGCTCCCTGTAGGCGTTCCAGCTCGCCGAATTAGATAAAAAAAACTCTTCATTCTACGCAAATACGCAAGATTCATGCATTTCGAGCAGCCAAACAAGCCCCAAACGAATGCAAAGTCGCTTTATAAAGAAATCGAACGATTCAGTTTTGCGCTCGCTGCATTCGTTCCAGCTCGTGTTATTAGATCAAAAACTCTTTATTCTATGCGAATACGCAAGATTCATGCGTTTGGAGCAGCCAAACAAGCCCCGAACGAATGTGAAGTCCCTTTATAACGAAATCGAACGATTGTGTTTTGCGCTGGCTGTAGGCGTTCCAGCTCGTCTTATTAGATCAAAAACTCTTCATTCTACGCAAATACGCGAGATTCATTTTCGAGAAGCCAAACAAGCCTCAAACGAATGCAAATTCGCTTTATAACAAAGTCGAACGATTGCGTTTTATGCTCCCTGTAGGCGTTCCAGCTCGCCGAATTAGATAAAAAAAACTCTTCATTCTACGCAAATACGCAAGATTCATGCATTTCGAGCAGCCAAACAAGCCCAAAACGAATGCAAAGTCGCTTTATAACGAAATCGACCGATTCAGTTTTGCGCTCGCTGCATTCGTCCCAGCTCGTGTTATTAGATCAAAAACTCTTTATTCTATGCGAATACGCAAGATTCATGCGTTTGGAGCAGCCAAACGAGCCCCAAACGAATGCAAAGTCGCTTTCTAACGAAATTGACCGATTCAGTTTTGCGCTCGCTGCAGGCGTTCCAGCTCGTCTAATTAGATAAAAAACTTATCATTCTATGCAAATACGCGAGATTCGAGCGTTTAGAGCAGCAAAACAAGCCCCAAACGAATGCAAAGTCGCTTTCTAACGAAATTGACCGATTCAGTTTTGCGCTCGCTGCAGGCGTTCCAGCTCGTCTGATTTGATAAAAAAAACTCTTCATTCTATGCAAATACGCAAGATTCGAGCGTTTGGAGCAGCCAAACAAGCCCCAAACGAATGCAAAGTCGCTTTTCTACAAAACCGACCGATTCAGTTTTGCGCTCACTGCATTCGTTCCAGTTCGTGTTATTCGTTCACAAACTCTTCATTTTATGCAAATACGGAAGATTCATGCGTTTGGAGCAGCCAAACAAGCCCCAAACGAATGCAAAGTCGCTTTATAACGAAATCGAACGATTGCGTTTTGCGCTCCCTGTAGGAGTTCCAGCTCGCCTAATTAGATAAAAAAAACTCTTTATTCTATGCAAATACGCAAGATTCATGCGTTTGGAGCAGCCAAACAAGCCCCAAACGAATGCGAAGTCGCTTTATAACGAAATCGAACGATTGTGTTATAAAGTGTTTTATTAGATAAAAAATACTCTCCATTCTATGCAAATACGCAAGATTCATGCGTTTGGAGCAGCCAAACAAGCCCCAAACGAATGCAAAGTCGCTTTATAACGAAATCAACCGATTCAGTTTTGCGCTCGCTGCATTCGTTCCAGCTCGTGTTATTAGATCAAAAACTCTTTATTCTATGCGAATACGCAAGATTCATGCGGTTAGAGCAGCCAAACAAGCCCGAAATGAATGCAAAGTCGCTTTTCTACGAAACCGACCGATTCAGTTTTGCGCTCGCTGCATTCGTTCCAGTTCGTGTTATTCGATCAAAAACTCTTCATTTCATGCAAATACGGAAGATTCATGCGTTTGGAGCAGCCAAACAAGCCCCAAACGAATGCAAAGTCGCTTTATAACGAAATTGACCGATTCAGTTTTGCGCTCGCTGCAGGCGTTCCAGCTCGTCTGATTAGATTAAAAACTCTTGATTCTATGCAAATACGCAAGATTCATGCATTTGGAGCAGCCAAACAAGCCCGAAACGAATGCAAAGTCGATTTATAACAAAATCGACCGATTCAGTTTTGCGCTCGCTGCAGGGGTTCCAGCTCGTTTAATTAGATAAAAAAAACTCTTCATTCTATGCAAATACGCAAGATTCATGCGTTTGGAGCAGCCAAACAAGCCCTAAACGAATGCAAATTCGCTTTATAACGAAATCGAACGATTGTGTTTTGCGCTAGCTGTAGGCGTTCCAGCTCGTCTTATTAGATAAAAAAACTCTCTATTCTATGCAAATACGCAAGATTCATGCGTTTGGAGCAGCCAAACAAGCCCCAAACGAATGCGAAGTCGCTTTATAACGAAATCGAACGATTTAGTTTTGCGCTAGCTGTATGCGTTCCGGCTCGTCTTATTAGATAAAAAAAACTCTCCATTCTATGCAAATACGCAAGATTCATGCGTTTGGAGCAGCCAAACAAGCCCTAAACGAAAGCAAAGTCGCTTTATAACAAAATCGACCGTTTCAGTTTTGCGCTCCCTGCATTCGTTCCAGCTCGTGTTATTAGATTAAAAACTCTTTATTTTATGCAAATACGCAAGATTCATGCGTTTGGAGCAGCCAAACAAGCCCCAAACGAATGCGAAGTCGCTTTGAAACGAAATCTAACGATTGTGTTTTGCGCTAGCTGTAGGCGTTCCAGCTCGTCTTATTAGATAAAAAACTCTCCATTCTATGCAACTTCGCAAGATTCATGCGTTTGGAGCAGCCAAACAAGCCCTAAACGAATGCAAAGTCGCTTTATAACGAAATCGAACGATTGCGTTTTGCGCTCCCTGTAGGCGTTCCAGCTCACCTAATTAGATAAAAAAAACTCTTCATTCTATGCAAATACGCAAGATTCATGCGTTTGGAGCAGCCAAACAAGCCCCAAACGAATGCAAAGTCGCTTTATAACAAAATCGACCGATTCAGTTTTGAGCTCGCTGCATTCGTTCCAGCTCGTGTTATTTGATCAAAAACTCTTCATTCTATGCAAATACGCAAGAATCATGCGTTTGGAGCAGCCAAACAAGCCCCAAACGAATGCGAAGTCGCTTTATAACGAAATCGAACGATTGCGTTTTGCGCTCCCTGTAGGCGTTCCAGCTCGCCTAATTAGATCAAAAACTCATCATTCTATGCAAATACGCAAGATTCATGCGTTTGAAGCAGCCAAACAAGCCCCAAACGAATGCAAACTCGCTTTATAACGAAATCAACCGATTCAGTTTTGCGCTCGCTGCATTCGTTCCAGCTCGTGTTATTAGATCAAAAACTCTTTATTCTATGCGAATACGCAAGATTCATGCGTTTGGAGCAGCTAAACGAGCCCCAAACGAATGCAAAGTCGCTTTCTAACAAAATTGACCGATTCAGTTTTGCGCTCGCTGCAGGCGTTCCAGCTCGTCTAATTAGATAAAAAAAAATCTTCATTCTATGCAAATACGCAAGATTCGAGCGTTTGGAGCAGCCAAACAAGCCCCAAACGAATGCGAAGTCGCTTTATAACGAAATCGAACGATTGTGTTTTGCGCTAGCTGTAGGCGTTCCAGCTCGTCTTATTAGATAAAAAACTCTCCATTCTATGCAACTACGCAAGATTCATGCGTTTGGAGCAGCCAAACAAGCCCCAAACGAATGCAAAGTCGCTTTATAACGAAATTGACCGATTCAGTTTTGCGCTCGCTGCAGGCGTTCCAGCTCGTCTAATTAGATTAAAAACTCTTCATTCTATGCAAATACGCAAGATTCATGCGTTTGGAGCGACCAAACAAGCCCGAAACGAATGCAAAGTCGCTTTATAACAAAATCAACCGATTCAGTTTTGCGCTCGCTGCATTCGTTCCAGCTCGTGTTATTTGATCAAAAACTCTTCATTCTATGCAAATACGCAAGATTCATGCGTTTGGAGCAGCCAAACGGGCCCCAAACGAATGCAAAGTCGCTTTATAACGAAATTGACCGATTCAGTTTTGCGCTTGCTGCAGGCGTTCCAGCTCGTCGAATTAGATAAAAAAAACTTATCATTCTATGCAAATACGTGAGATTCGAGCGTTTAGAGCAGCCAAACAAGCCCCAAACGAATGCAAAGTTGCATTATAACGAAATCGAACGATTCAGTTTTGCGCTCGCTGTAGGCGTTCCAGCTCGTCTTATTAGATCAAAAACTCTTCATTCTATGCAAATACGCAAGATTCATGCGTTTGGAGCAGCCAAACAAGCCCCAAACGAATGCAAAGTCGCTTTATAACGAAATCAACCGATTCAGTTTTGCGCTCGCTGCATTCGTTCCAGATCGTGTTATTCGATCACAAACTCTTCATTTTATGCAATTACGGAAGATTCATGCGTTTGGAGCAGCCAAACAAGCCCCAAACGAATGCAAAGTCGCTTTATAACGAAATCGAACGATTGCGTTCTGCGCTCCCTGTAGGCGTTCCAGCTCGCCTAATTAGATCAAAAACTCTTCATTCTATGCAAATACGCAATATTCATGCGTTTGTAGCAGCCAAACAAGCCCGAAACGAATGCAAAGTCGCTTTATAACAAAATCGACCGATTCAGTTTTGCGCTCGCTGCATCCGTTCCAGTTCGTGTTATTCGATCAAAAACTCTTCATTCTATGCGAATGCGCAAGATTCATGCGTTTCGAGCAGCCAAACAAGCCCCAAACGAATGCGAAGTCGCTTTATAACGAAATCGAACGATTGCGTTTTGCGCTCCCTGTAGGCGTTCCAGCTCGCCTAATTAGATCAGAAAAACTCATCATTATATGCAAATACGCAAGATTCATGCGTTTGGAGCAGCCAAACAAGCCCCAAACGAGTGCAAAAACGCATTATAACGAAATCGACCGACTCAGTTTTGCGCTCGCTGCATTCGGTCCAGCTCGTGTTATTAGATCAAAAACTCTTTATTCTATGCGAATACGCAAGATTCATGCGTTTGGAGCAGCCAAACAAGCCCGAAATGAATGCAAAGTCGCTTTATAACGAAATTGACCGATTCAGTTTTGCGCTCGCTGCAGGCGTTCCAGCTCGTCTAATTAGATAGAAAAACTCTTCATTCTATGCAAATACGCAAGATTCGAGCGTTTGGAGCAGCCAAACAAGCCCCAAACGAATGCAAAGTCACTTTTCTACAAAACCGACCGATTCAGTTTCGCGCTCACTGCATTCGTTCGAGTTCGTGTTATTCGATCAAAAACTCTTCATTTTATGCAATTACGGAAGATTCATGCGTTTGGAGCAGCCAAACAAGCCCCAAACGAATGCAAAGTCGCTTTATAACGAAATTGACCGATTCAGTTTTGCGCTCGCTGCATTCGTTCCAGCTCGTGTTATTAGATCAAAAACTCTTTATTCTATGCAAATACGCAAGATTCATGCGTTTGGAGCAGCCAAACGGGCCCCAAACGAATGCAAAGTCGCTTCAAAACGAAATTGACCGATTCAGTTTTGCGCTCCCAGTAGGCGTTCGAGCTCGCCTAATTAGATAAAAAAACTCTTCATTCTATGCAAATACGCAAGATTCACGCGTTTGGAGCAGCCAAACAAGCCCCAAACGAATGCAAAGTCGCTTTATAACGAAATCGAACGATTGCGTTTTCCGCTCCCTGTAGGCGTTCCAGCTCGCCCAATTAGATAAAAAAACTCTTCATTCTATGCAAATACGCAAGATTCATGCGTTTGGAGCAGCCAAACAAGCCCCAAACGAATGCAAAGTCGCTTTATAAGGAAATCGACCGATTCAGTTTTGCGCTCGCTGCAGGCGTTCCAGCTCGTCTAATTAGATAAAAAAACTCATCATTCTATGCAAATACGCGAGATTCGAGCGTTTAGAGCAGCAAAACAAGCCCCGAACGAATGCAAAGTCGCTTTATAACGAAATCGAACGATTGCGTTTTGCGCTCCCTGTAGGCGTTCCAGCTCGCCTGATTAGATAGATATTCTATGCGAATACGCAAGATTCATGCGTTTGGAGCAGCCAAACAAGCCCGAAACGAATGCAAAGTCGCTTTTCTACAAAACCGACCGATTCAGTTTTGCGCTCGCTGCATTCGTTCCAGTTCGTGTTATTCGATCAAAAACTCTTTATTTTATGCAAATACGCAAGATTCATGCGTTTGGAGCAGCCAAACAAGCCCCAAACGAATGCAAAGTTGCATTGTAACGAAATCGATCGATTGAGTTTTGCGCTAGCTTTAGGCGTTCCAGCTCGTCTTATTAGATCAAAAACTCTTCATTCTACGCAAATACGCAAGATTCATGCGTTTTAAGCAGCCAAACAAGCCCCAAACGAATGCAACTTCGCTTTATAATGAAATCGAACGATTGCGTTTTGCGCTCCCTGTAAGCGTTCCAGCTCGCCTAATTCGATAGAAAAACTCTTCATTCTATGCGAATACGCAAGATTCATGCGTTTGGAGCAGCCAAACAAGCCCGAAACGAATGCAAAGTCGCTTTATAACAAAATCGACCGATTCAGTTTTGCGCTCGCTGCATTCGTTCCAGCTCGTGTTATTTGATCAAAAACTCTTCATTCTATGCAAATACGCAAGATTCATGCGTTTGTAGCAGCCAAACAAGCCCCAAACGAATGCGAAATCGCTTTATAACGAAATTGAACGATTGTGTTTTGCGCTCGCTGTAGGCGTTCCAGCTCGGCTTATTAGATAAAAAAACTCTCCATTCTATGCAAATACGCAAGATTTATGCGTTTGGAGCAGCCAAAAGAGCCCTAAACGAATGCAAAGTCGCTTTATAACAAAACCGACCGATTCAGTTTTGCGCTCGCTGCATTCGTTCCAGTTCGTGTTATTCGATCAGAAACTCTTCATTTTATGCAAATACGCAAGATTCATGCGTTTGGAGCAGCCAAACAAGCATCAAACGAATGCAAAGTTGCATTATAACGAAATCGACCGATTGAGTTTTGCGCTAGCTTTAGGCGTTCCAGCTCGTCTTATTAGATAAAAAAAACTCTCCATTCTATGCAAATACGCAAGATTCATGCGTTTGGAGCAGCCAAACAAGCCCTAAACGAATGCAAAGTCGCTTTATAACGAAATTGACCGATTCAGTTTTGCGCTCGCTGCAGGCGTTCCAGCTCGTCTAATTGGATTAAAAACTGTTCATTCCATGCAAATACGCAAGATTCATGCGTTTGGAGCAGCCAAACAAGCCCGAAACGAATGCAAAGTCGCTTTATAACAAAATCGACCGATTCAGTTTTGCGCTCGCTGCATTCGTTTCAGCTCGTGTTATTTGATCAAAAACTCTTCATTCTATGCAAATACGCAAGATTCATGCGTTTGGAGCAGCCAAACAAGCCCCAAACGGATGCAAAGTCGCTTTATAACGAAATCGAACGATTGCGTTTTGCGCTCCCTGTAGGCGTTCCAGCTCGCCTAATTACATCAAAAACTCCTCATTCTATGCAAATACGCAAGATTCGAGCGTACGGAGCAGCCAAACAAGCCCCAAACGAATGCAAAGTCGCTTTATAAGGAAATCGACCGATTCAGTTTTGCGCTTGCTGCAGGCGTTCCAGCTCGTCGAATTAGATAAAAAAAACTTATCATTCTATGCAAATACGCCAGATTCGAGCGTTTAGAGCAGCCAAACAAGCCCCAAACGAATGCAAAGTCGCTTTTCTACAAAACCGACCGATTCAGTTTTGCGCTCGCTGCATTCGTTCCAGTTCGTGTTATTCGATCAAAAACTCTTTATTTTATGCAAATACGCAAGATTCATGCGTTTGGAGCAGCCAAACAAGCCCCAAACGAATGCAAAGTTGCATTGTAACAAAATCGATCGATTGAGTTTTGCGCTAGCTTTAGGCGTTCCAGCTCGTCTTATTAGATCAAAAACTCTTCATTCTACGCAAATACGCAAGATTCATGCGTTTTAAGCAGCGAAACAAGCCCCAAACGAATGCAAATTCGCTTTATAATGAAATCGAACGATTGCGTTTTGCGCTCCCTGTAAGCGTTCCAGCTCGCCTAATTAGATAGAAAAACTCTTCATTCTATGCGAATACGCAAGATTCATGCGTTTGGAGCAGCCAAACAAGCCCGAAACGAATGCAAAGTCGCTTTATAACAAAATCGACCGATTCAGTTTTGCGCTCGCTGCATTCGTTCCAGCTCGTGTTATTTGATCAAAAACTCTTCATTCTATGCAAATACGCAAGATTCATGCGTTTGGAGCAGCCAAACAAGCCCCAAACGAATGCGAAGTCGCTTTATAACGAAATGGAACGATTGTGTTTTGCGCTCGCTGTAGGCGTTCCAGCTCGGCTTATTAGATAAAAAAAACTCTCCATTCTATGCAAATACGCAAGATTTATGCGTTTGGAGCAGCCAAAAGAGCCCTAAACGAATGCAAAGTCGCTTTATAACAAAACCGACCGATTCAGTTTTGCGCTCGCTGCATTCGTTCCAGTTCGTGTTATTCGATCAGAAACTCTTCATTTTATGCAAATACGCAAGATTCATGCGTTTGGAGCAGCCAAACAAGCCCCAAACGAATGCAAAGTTGCATTATAACGAAATCGACCGATTGAGTTTTGCGCTAGCTTTAGGCGTTCCAACTCGTCTTATTAGATAAAAAAAACTCTCCATTCTATGCAAATACGCAAGATTCATGCGTTTTCAGCAGCGAAACAAGCCCCAAACGAATGCAAATTCGCTTTATAATGAAATCGAACGATTGCGTTTTGCGCTCCCTGTAAGCGTTCCAGCTCGCCTAATTAGATAGAAAAACTCTTCATTCTATGCGAATACGCGAGATTCATGCGTTTGGAGCAGCCAAACAAGCCCGAAACGAATGCAAAGTCGCTTTATAACAAAATCGACCGATTCAGTTTTGCGCTCGCTGCATTCGTTCCAGCTCGTGTTATTTGATCAAAAACTCTTCATTCTATGCAAATACGCAAGATTCATGCGTTTGGAGCAGCCAAACAAGCCCCAAACGAATGCGAAGTCGCTTTATAACGAAATGGAACGATTGTGTTTTGCGCTCGCTGTAGGCGTTCCAGCTCGGCTTATTAGATAAAAAAACTCTCCATTCTATGCAAATACGCAAGATTTATGCGTTCGGAGCAGCCAAAAGAGCCCTAAACGAATGCAAAGTCGCTTTATAACAAAACCGACCGATTCAGTTTTGCGCTCGCTGCATTCGTTCCAGTTCGTGTTATTCGATCGGAAACTCTTCATTTTATGCAAATACGCAAGATTCATGCGTTTGGAGCAGCCAAACAAGCCCCAAACGAATGCAAAGTTGCATTATAACGAAATCGACCGATTGAGTTTTGCGCTAGCTTTAGGCGTTCCAGCTCGTCTTATTAGATAAAAAAAACTCTCCATTCTATGCAAATACGCAAGATTCATGCGTTTGGAGCAGCCAAACAAGCCCTAAACGAATGCAAAGTCGCTTTATAACGAAATTGACCGATTCAGTTTTGCGCTCGCTGCAGGCGTTCCAGCTCGTCTAATTGGATTAAAAACTGTTCATTCCATGCAAATACGCAAGATTCATGCGTTTGGAGCAGCCAAACAAGCCCGAAACGAATGCAAAGTCGCTTTATAACAAAATCGACCGATTCAGTTTTGCGCTCGCTGCATTCGTTTCAGCTCGTGTTATTTGATCAAAAACTCTTCATTCTATGCAAATACGCAAGATTCATGCGTTTGGAGCAGCCAAACAAGCCCCAAACGGATGCAAAGTCGCTTTATAACGAAATCGAACGATTGCGTTTTGCGCTCCCTGTAGGCGTTCCAGCTCGCCTAATTACATCAAAAACTCCTCATTCTATGCAAATACGCAAGATTCGAGCGTACGGAGCAGCCAAACAAGCCCCAAACGAATGCAAAGTCGCTTTATAAGGAAATCGACCGATTCAGTTTTGCGCTTGCTGCAGGCGTTCCAGCTCGTCGAATTAGATAAAAAAAACTTATCATTCTATGCAAATACGCCAGATTCGAGCGTTTAGAGCAGCCAAACAAGCCCCAAACGAATGCAAAGTCGCTTTTCTACAAAACCGACCGATTCAGTTTTGCGCTCGCTGCATTCGTTCCAGTTCGTGTTATTCGATCAAAAACTCTTTATTTTATGCAAATACGCAAGATTCATGCGTTTGGAGCAGCCAAACAAGCCCCAGACGAATGCAAAGTTGCATTGTAACGAAATCGATCGATTGAGTTTTGCGCTAGCTTTAGGCGTTCCAGCTCGTCTTATTAGATCAAAAACTCTTCATTCTACGCAAATACGCAAGATTCATGCGTTTTAAGCAGCGAAACAAGCCCCAAACGAATGCAAAGTCGCTTTATAACGAAATCGAACGATTGCGTTTTGCGCTCCCTGTAGACGTTCCAGCTCGCCTAATTAGATCAAAAACTCTTCATTCTATGCAAATACGCAAGATTCATGCGTTTGGAGCAGCCAAACAAGCCCCAAACGAATGCAAAGTCGCTTTATAACGAAATCGACCGATTCAGTTTTGCGCTCGCTGCATTCGTTCCAGTTCGTGTTATTCGATCAGAACCTCTTCATTTTATGCAAATACGCAAGATTCATGCGTTTGGAGCAGCCAAACAAGCCCCAAAGAATGCAAAGTTGCATTATAACGAAATCGACCGATTGAGTTTTGCGCTAGCTTTAGGCGTTCCAGCTCGTCTTATTAGATAAAAAAAACCCTCCATTCTATGCAAATACGCAAGATTCATGCGTTTGGAGCAGCCAAACAAGCCCCAAACGAATACAAAGTCACTTTATAACGAAATTGATCGATTCAGTTTTGCGCTCGCTGTAGGCGTTCCAGCTCGTCTTATTAGATCAAAAACGCTTCATTCTATGCAAATACGCAAGATTCATGCGATTGGAGCGGCCAAACGGGCCCCAAACGAATGCAAAGTCACTTCATAACGAAATTGACCGATTCAGTTTTGCGCTCCCTGTAGGCGTTCCAGCTCGCCTAATTAGATAAAAAAACTCTTCATTCTATGCAAATACGCAAGATTCATGCGTTTGGAGCAGCCAAACAAGCCCCAAACGAACCCAAAGTCGCTTTATAACGAAATCGAACGATTGCGTTTTGCGCTCCCTGTAGGCGTTCCAGCTCGCCCAATTAGATAAAAAACTCTTCATTCCATGCAAATACGCAAGATTCATGCGTTTGGAGCAGCCAAACAAGCCCCAAACGAATGCAAAGTCGCTTTATAACGAAATCGACCGATTCGGTTTTGCGCTCGCTGCATTCGTTCCAGCTCGTGTTATTGGATCAAAAACTCTTTATTCTATGCGAATACGCAAGATTCATGCGTTTGGAGCAGCCAAACAAGCCCCAAACGAATGCGAAGTCGCTTTATAACGAAATCGAACGATTGTGTTTTGCGCTAGCTGTAGGCGTTCCAGCTCGTCTTATTAGATAAAAAACTCTCCATTCTATGCAACTACGCAAGATTCATGCGTTTGGAGCAGCCAAACAAGCCCTAAACGAATGCAAAACCGCTTTATAACGAAATCGAATGATTGCGTTTTGCGCTCCCTGTAGGCGTTCCAGCTCGCCTAATTAGATGAAAAAAACTCTTCATTCTATGCAAATAAGCAAGATTCATGCAATTGGAGCAGCCAAGCAAGCCCCAAACGAATGCAAAGTCGCTTTCTAACGAAATTGACCGATACAGTTTTGCGCTCGCTGCAGGCGTTCCAGCTCGTCTAATTAGATAAAAAAAACTCATCATTCTATGCAAATACCCAAGATTCGAGCGTTTGGAGCAGCCAAACAAGCCCCAAACGAATGCAAAGTCACTTTTCTACAAAACCGACCGATTCAGTTTTGCGATCGCTTAATTCGTTCCAGTTCGTGTTATTCGATCAAAAACTCTTCATTTTATGCAAATACGAAAGATTCATGCGTTTGGAGCAGCCGAACAAGCCCCTAGCGAATGCAAAGTCGCTTTATAACGAAATCGAACGATAGCGTTTTGCGCTCCCTGTAGGCGGTCCAGCTCGCCTAATTAAATAAAAAAACTCTTCATTCTATGCAAATACGCAAGATTCATGCGTTTGGAGCAGCCAAACAAGCCTCAAACGAATGCGAAGTCGCTTTATAACGAAATCGAGCGATTGCGTTTTGCGCTCCCTGTAGGCGTTCCAGCTCGCCTAATTAGATCAAAAACTATTCAATCTATGCAAATACGCAGGTTCGAGCGTTTGGAGCAGCCAAACAAGCCCCAAACGAATGCAAAGTCGCTTTATAACGAAATTGACCGATTCAGTTTTGCGCTCGCTGCATTCATTCCAGCTCGTGTTATTAGATCAAAAACTCTTTATTCTATGCGAATACGCAAGATTCATGCGTTTGGAGCAGCCAAACAAGCCCCAAACGAATGCAAAGTCGCTTTATAACGAAATCGAACGATTGCGTTTTGTGCTCGCTGTAGGCGTTCCAGCTCGTCTTATTAGATAAAAAAACTCTCCATTTTATGCAAATACCCAAGATTCATGCGTTTGGAGCAGTCAAACAAGCCCTAAACGAATGCAAAGTCGCTTTATAACAAAATCGACCGATTCAGTTTTGCGCTCGCTGCATTTGTTCCAGCTCGTGTTATTAGATTAAAAACTCTTCCTTCCTATGCAAATACGCAAGATTCATGCGTTTGGAGCAGCCAAACAGGCCCCAAACGAATGCAAAGTCGCTTTTCTACAAAACTGACCGATTCAGTTTTGCGCTCGCTGCATCCATTCCAGTTCGTGTTATTCGATGAAAAACTCTTCATTCTATGCAAATACGCAAGATTCATGCGTTTGGAGCAGCCAAACAAGCCCCAAACGAATGCAAAGTCGCTTTATAACGAAATCGAACGATTGTGTTTTGCGCTCGCTGTAGGCGTTCCAGCTCGTCTTATTAGATAAAAAAAACTCTCCATTCTATGCAAATACGCAAGATTCATGCGTTTGGAGCAGCCAAACAAGCCCTAAACGAATGCAAAGTCGCTTTATAACAAAATCGAACGATTGCGTTTTGCACTCCCTGTAGGCGTTCCTGCTCGCCTAATTAGATAAAAAAAACTCTTCATTCTATGCAAATACGCAAGATTCATGCGTTTGGAGCAGCCAAACAAGCCCCAAACGAATGCAAAGTCGCTTTATAACGAAATCGACCGATTCAGTTTTGCGCTCGCTGCATTCGTTCCAGCTCGTGTTATTCGATCAAAAACTCTTCATTCTATGCGAATACGCAAGATTCATGCGTTCGAAGCAGCCAAAGAAGCCCCAAACGAATGCAAAGTCGCTTTATAACGAAATCGAACGATTGCGTTTTGCGCTCCCTGTAGGCGTTCCAGCTCGCCTAATTAGATAAAAAAACTCTTCATTCTATGCAAATACGCAAGATTCATGCGTTTGGAGCAGCCAAACAAGCCCCAAACGAATGCAAAGTCGCTTTATAACGAAATCGAACGATTGTGTTTTGCGCTCGCTGTAGGCGTTCCAGCTCGTCTTATTAGATAAAAAAAACTCTCCATTCTATGCAAATCCGCAAGATTCGTGCGTTTGGAGCAGCCAAACAGGCCCCAAACGAATGCAAAGTCGCTTTATAACGAAATCGAACGATTGTGTTTTGCGCTCGCTGTAGGCGTTCCAGCTCGTCTTATAAGATAAAAAACTCTTCATTCTATGCAAATAAGCAAGATTCATGCAATTGGAGCAGCCAAGCAAGCCCCAAACGAATGCAAAGTCGCTTTCTAACGAAATTGACCGATACAGTTTTGCGCTCGCTGCAGGCGTTCCAGCTCGTCTAATTAGATAAAAAAAACTCATCTTTCTATGCAAATACCCAAGATTCGAGCGTTTGGAGCAGCCAAACAAGCCCCAAACGAATGCAAAGTCACTTTTCTACAAAACCGACCGATTCAGTTTTGCGATCGCTTAATTCGTTCCAGTTCGTGTTATTCGATCAAGAACTCTTCATTTTATGCAAATACGAAAGATTCATGCGTTTGGAGCAGCCGAACAAGCCCCTAGCGAATGCAAAGTCGCTTTATAACGAAATCGAACGATAGCGTTTTGCGCTCCCTGTAGGCGGTCCAGCTCGCCTAATTAGATAAAAAAAACTCTTCATTCTATGCAAATACGCAAGATTCATGCGTTTGGAGCAGCCAAACAAGCCTCAAACGAATGCGAAGTCGCTCTATAACGAAATCGAACGATTGCGTTTTGCGCTCCCTGTAGGCGTTCCAGCTCGCCTAATTAGATCAAAAACTATTCAATCTATGCAAATACGCAGGTTCGAGCGTTTGGAGCAGCCAAACAAGCCCCAAACGAATGCAAAGTCGCTTTATAACGAAATTGACCGATTCTGTTTTGCGCTCGCTGCATTCATTCCAGCTCGTGTTATTAGATCAAAAACTCTTTATTCTATGCGAATACGCAAGATTCATGCGTTTGGAGCAGCCAAACAAACCCCAAACGAATGCAAAGTCGCTTTATAACAAAATCGAACGATTGCGTTTTGCGCTCCCTGTAGGCGTTCCAGCTCGACGAATTAGATAAAAAAAACTCTTTCTTCTATTTAAATACGCAAGATTCATGCGTTTGGAGCAGCCAAACAAGACCCAAACGAATGCAAAGTCGCTTTATAACGAAATCGACCGATTCAGTTCTGCGGTCGCTGCATTCGTTCCAGTTCATGTTATTCGATCAAAAACTCTTTATTCTATGCGAATACGCAAGATTCATGCGTTTGGAGCAGCCAAACAAGACCCAAACGAATGCAAAGTCGCTTTATAACGAAATCGACCGATTCAGTTTTGCGCTCGCTGCATTCGTTCCAGTTCGTGTTATTCGATCAAAAACTCTTCATTTTATGCAAATACGAAAGATTCATGCGTTCGGAGCAGCCAAACAAGCCCCAAACGAATGCGAAGTCGCTTTATAACGAAATCGAACGATTGCGTTTTGCGCTCCCTGTAGGCGTTCCAGCTCGCCTAATTAGATAAAAAACTCTTCATTCTATGCAAATACGCAAGATTCATGCGTTTGGAGCAGCCAACCAAGCCCCGAACGAATGCAAAGTCGCTTTATAACGAAATCGACCGATTCAGTTTTCCGCTCGCTGCATTCGTTCCAGCTCGTGTTATTAGATTAAAAACTCTTTATTCTATGCGAATACGCAAGATTCATGCGTTTGGAGCAGCCAAACAAGCCCGAAATGAATGCAAAGTCGCTTTATAACGAAATTGACCGATTCAGTTTTGCGCTCGCTGCAGGCGTTCCAGCTCGTCTAATTAGATAGAAAAACTCCTCATTCTATGCAAATACGCAAGATTCGAGCGTACGGAGCAGCCAAACAAGCCCCAAACGAGTGCAAAGTCGCTTTATAAGGAAATCGACCGATTCAGTTTTGCGCTTGCTGCAGGCGTTCCAGCTCGTCGAATTAGATAAAAAAAACTTATCATTCTATGCAAATACGCCAGATTCGAGCGTTTAGAGCAGCCAAACAAGCCCCAAACGAATGCAAAGTCGCTTTTCTACAAAACCGACCGATTCAGTTTTGCGCTCGCTGCATTCGTTCCAGTTCGTGTTATTCGATCAAAAACTCTTTATTTTATGCAAATACGCACGATTCATGCGTTTGGAGCAGCCAAACAAGCCCCAAACGAATGCAAAGTTGCATTGTAACGAAATCGATCGATTGAGTTTTGCGCTAGCTTTAGGCGTTCCAGCTCGTCTTATTAGATCAAAAACTCTTCATTCTACGCAAATACGCAAGATTCATGCGTTTTAAGCAGCGAAACAAGCCCCAAACGAATGCAAAGTCGCTTTATAACGAAATCGAACGATTGCGTTTTGCGCTCCCTGTAGACGTTCCAGCTCGCCTAATTAGATCAAAAACTCTTCATTCTATGCAAATACGCAAGATTCATGCGTTTGGAGCAGCCAAACAAGCCCCAAACGAATGCAAAGTCGCTTTATAACGAAATCGACCGATTCAGTTTTGCGCTCGCTGCATTCGTTCCAGTTCGTGTTATTCGATCAGAACCTCCTCATTTTATGCAAATACGCAAGATTCATGCGTTTGGAGCAGCCAAACAAGCCCCAAAGAATGCAAAGTTGCATTATAACGAAATCGACCGATTGAGTTTTGCGCTAGCTTTAGGCGTTCCAGCTCGTCTTATTAGATAAAAAAAACCCTCCATTCTATGCAAATACGCAAGATTCATGCGTTTGGAGCAGCCAAACAAGCCCCAAACGAATACAAAGTCACTTTATAACGAAATTGATCGATTCAGTTTTGCGCTCGCTGTAGGCGTTCCAGCTCGTCTTATTAGATCAAAAACGCTTCATTCTATGCAAATACGCAAGATTCATGCGATTGGAGCGGCCAAACGGGCCCCAAACGAATGCAAAGTCACTTCATAACGAAATTGACCGATTCAGTTTTGCGCTCCCTGTAGGCGTTCCAGCTCGCCTAATTAGATAAAAAAACTCTTCATTCTATGCAAATACGCAAGATTCATGCGTTTGGAGCAGCCAAACAAGCCTCAAACGAATGCGAAGTCGCTTTATAACGAAATCGAACGATTGCGTTTTGCGCTCCCTGTAGGCGTTCCAGCTCGCCTAATTAGATCAAAAACTATTCAATCTATGCAAATACGCAGGTTCGAGCGTTTGGAGCAGCCAAACAAGCCCCAAACGAATGCAAAGTCGCTTTATAACGAAATTGACCGATTCAGTTTTGCGCTCGCTGCATTCATTCCAGCTCGTGTTATTAGATCAAAAACTCTTTATTCTATGCGAATACGCAAGATTCATGCGTTTGGAGCAGCCAAACAAGCCCCAAACGAATGCAAAGTCGCTTTATAACGAAATCGAACGATTGCGTTTTGTGCTCGCTGTAGGCGTTCCAGCTCGTCTTATTAGATAAAAAAACTCTCCATTTTATGCAAATACGCAAGATTCATGCGTTTGGAGCAGTCAAACAATCCCTAAACGAATGCAAAGTCGCTTTATAACAAAATCGACCGATTCAGTTTTGCGCTCGCTGCATTTGTTCCAGCTCGTGTTATTAGATTAAAAACTCTTCATTCTATGCAAATACGCAAGATTCATGCGTTTGGAGCAGCCAAACAGGCCCCAAACGAATGCAAAGTCGCTTTTCTACAAAACTGACCGATTCAGTTTTGCGCTCGCTGCATCCATTCCAGTTCGTGTTATTCGATGAAAAACTCTTCATTCTATGCAAATACGCAAGATTCATGCGTTTGGAGCAGCCAAACAAGCCCCAAACGAATGCAAAGTCGCTTTATAACGAAATCGAACGATTGTGTTTTGCGCTCGCTGTAGGCGTTCCAGCTCGTCTTATTAGATAAAAAAAACTCTCCATTCTATGCAAATACGCAAGATTCATGCGTTTGGAGCAGCCAAACAAGCCCTAAACGAATGCAAAGTCGCTTTATAACAAAATCGAACGATTGCGTTTTGCACTCCCTGTAGGCGTTCCTGCTCGCCTAATTAGATAAAAAAAACTCTTCATTCTATGCAAATACGCAAGATTCATGCGTTTGGAGCAGCCAAACAAGCCCCAAACGAATGCAAAGTCGCTTTATAACGAAATCGACCGATTCAGTTTTGCGCTCGCTGCATTCGTTCCAGCTCGTGTTATTCGATCAAAAACTCTTCATTCTATGCGAATACGCAAGATTCATGCGTTTGAAGCAGCCAAAGAAGCCCCAAACGAATGCAAAGTCGCTTTATAACGAAATCGAACGATTGCGTTTTGCGCTCCCTGTAGGCGTTCCAGCTCGCCTAATTAGATAAAAAAACTCTTCATTCTATGCAAATACGCAAGATTCATGCGTTTGGAGCAGCCAAACAAGCCCCAAACGAATGCAAAGTCGCTTTATAACGAAATCGAACGATTGTGTTTTGCGCTCGCTGTAGGCGTTCCAGCTCGTCTTATTAGATAAAAAAACTCTCCATTCTATGCAAATCCGCAAGATTCGTGCGTTTGGAGCAGCCAAACAGGCCCCAAACGAATGCAAAGTCGCTTTATAACGAAATCGAACGATTGTGTTTTGCGCTCGCTGTAGGCGTTCCAGCTCGTCTTATAAGATAAAAAACTCTTCATTCTATGCAAATAAGCAAGATTCATGCAATTGGAGCAGCCAAGCAAGCCCCAAACGAATGCAAAGTCGCTTTCTAACGAAATTGACCGATACAGTTTTGCGCTCGCTGCAGGCGTTCCAGCTCGTCTAATTAGATAAAAAAAACTCATCTTTCTATGCAAATACCCAAGATTCGAGCGTTTGGAGCAGCCAAACAAGCCCCAAACGAATGCAAAGTCACTTTTCTACAAAACCGACCGATTCAGTTTTGCGATCGCTTAATTCGTTCCAGTTCGTGTTATTCGATCAAGAACTCTTCATTTTATGCAAATACGAAAGATTCATGCGTTTGGAGCAGCCGAACAAGCCCCTAGCGAATGCAAAGTCGCTTTATAACGAAATCGAACGATAGCGTTTTGCGCTCCCTGTAGGCGGTCCAGCTCGCCTAATTAGATAAAAAAAACTCTTCATTCTATGCAAATACGCAAGATTCATGCGTTTGGAGCAGCCAAACAAGCCTCAAACGAATGCGAAGTCGCTCTATAACGAAATCGAACGATTGCGTTTTGCGCTCCCTGTAGGCGTTCCAGCTCGCCTAATTAGATCAAAAACTATTCAATCTATGCAAATACGCAGGTTCGAGCGTTTGGAGCAGCCAAACAAGCCCCAAACGAATGCAAAGTCGCTTTATAACGAAATTGACCGATTCAGTTTTGCGCTCGCTGCATTCATTCCAGCTCGTGTTATTAGATCAAAAACTCTTTATTCTATGCGAATACGCAAGATTCATGCGTTTGGAGCAGCCAAACAAACCCCAAACGAATGCAAAGTCGCTTTATAACAAAATCGAACGATTGCGTTTTGCGCTCCCTGTAGGCGTTCCAGCTCGACGAATTAGATAAAAAAACTCTTTATTCTATTTAAATACGCAAGATTCATGCGTTTGGAGCAGCCAAACAAGACCCAAACGAATGCAAAGTCGCTTTATAACGAAATCGACCGATTCAGTTCTGCGGTCGCTGCATTCGTTCCAGTTCATGTTATTCGATCAAAAACTCTTTATTCTATGCGAATACGCAAGATTCATGCGTTTGGAGCAGCCAAACAAGACCCAAACGAATGCAAAGTCGCTTTATAACGAAATCGACCGATTCAGTTTTGCGCTCGCTGCATTCGTTCCAGTTCGTGTTATTCGATCAAAAACTCTTCATTTTACGCAAATACGGAAGATTCATGCGTTCGGAGCAGCCAAACAAGCCCCAAACGAATGCGAAGTCGCTTTATAACGAAATCGAACGATTGCGTTTTGCGCTCCCTGTAGGCGTTCCAGCTCGCCTAATTAGATAAAAAAACTCTTCATTCTATGCAAATACGCAAGATTCATGCGTTTGGAGCAGCCAACCAAGCCCCGAACGAATGCAAAGTCGCTTTATAACGAAATCGACCGATTCAGTTTTCCGCTCGCTGCATTCGTTCCAGCTCGTGTTATTAGATTAAAAACTCTTTATTCTATGCGAATACGCAAGATTCATGCGTTTGGAGCAGCCAAACAAGCCCGAAATGAATGCAAAGTCGCTTTATAACGAAATTGACCGATTCAGTTTTGCGCTCGCTGCAGGCGTTCCAGCTCGTCTAATTAGATAGAAAAACTCTTCATTCTATGCAAATACGCAAGATTTAAGCGTTTGGAGCAGCCAAACAAGCCCCAAACGAATGGTAAGTCGCTTTTCTACAAAACCGACCGATTCAGTTTTGCGCTCGCTGCATTCGTTCCAGTTCGTGTTATTCGATCAAAAACTCTTCATTTTATGCAAATACGGAAGATTCATGCGTTTGGAGCAGCCAAACAAGCCCCAAACGAATGCGAAGTCGCTTTATAACGAAATCGAACGATTGCGTTTTGCGCTCCCTGTAGGCGTTCCAGCTCGGCGTATTAGATAAAAAACTCTCTATTATATGCAAATACGCAAGATTCATGCGTTTGGAGCAGCCAAACAAGCCTCAAACGAAGGTGAAGTCGCTTTATAACGAATTCGAACGATTGCGTTTTGCGCTCCCTGTAGGCGTTCCAGCTCGAGTAATTAGATCAAAAACTTTTCATTCTATGCAAATACGCAAGATTCGAGCGTTTGGAGCAGCCAAACAAGCCCTAAACGAATGCAAGGTCGCTTTATAACGAAATTGACCGATTCAGTTTTGCTCTCATTGCAGGCGTTCCAGCTCGAATAATTAGATAAAAAAAACTCTGCATTCTATGCAAATATTCAAGATTCGAGCGTTTGGAGCAGCCAAACAAGCCCCAAACGAATCCAAAGTCGCTTTTCTACAAAACCGACCGATTCAGTTTTGTGCTCGCTGCATTCGTTCCAGCTCGTGTTATTAGATCAAAAACTCTTCATACTATGCAAATACGCAAGATTCATGCGTTTGGAGCAGCCAAACAAGCCCCAAACGAATGCAAAGTCGCTTTATAACGAAATCGACCGATTCAGTTTTGCTCTCGCTGCATTCGTTCCAGCTCGTGTTATTAGATCAAAAACTCTTTATTCTATGCGAATACGCAAGATTCATGCGTTTGGAGCAGCCAAACAAGCCCCAAACGAATGCGAAGTCGCTTTCTAACGAAATTGATCGATTCAGTTTTGCGCTCGCTGTAGGCGTTCCAGCTCGTCTTATTAGATCAAAAACTCTTCATTCTATGCAAATACGCAAGATTCATGCAATTGGAGCAGCCAAGCAAGCCCCAAACGAATGCAAAGTCGCTTTCTAACGAAATTGACCGATACAGTTCTGCGCTCGCTGCAGGCGTTCCAGCTCGTCTAATTAGATAAAAAAACCTTATCATTCTATGCAAATACCCAAGATTCGAGCGTTTGGAGCAGCCAAACAAGCCCCAAACGAATGCAAAGTCACTTTATAACAAAATCGAACGATTGCGTTTTGCGCTCCCTGTAGGCGTTCCAGCTCGACGAATTAGATAAAAAAAACTCTTCATTCTATTTAAATACGCAAGATTCATGCGTTTGGAGCAGCCAAACAAGCCCCAAACGAATGCAAAGTCGCTTTTCTACAAAACCGACCGATTCAGTTTTGCGCTCGCTGCATTCGTTCCAGTTCGTGTTATTCAATCAAAAACTCTTCATTTTATGCAAATACTGAAGATTCATGCGTTTGGATTGCGTTTTGCGCTCCCTGTAGGCGTTCCAGCTCGCCTGATTAGATAAAAAAACTCTTCATTCTATGAAAATACGCAAGATTCATGCGTTTGGAGCAGCCAGACAAGCCCCAAACGAATGCGAAGTCGCTTTATAACGAAATCGAACGATTGCGTTTTGCGCTCGCTGCATTCGTACCAGCTCGTGTTATTAGATCAAAAACTCTTCATTCTATGCAAATACGCAATATTCATGCGTTTGGAGCAGCCAAACAAGCCCCAAACGAATGCAAAGTCGCTTTATAACGAAATCGACCGATTCAGTTTTGCGCTCGCTGCATTCGTTCCAGCTCGTGTTATTCGATCAAAAACTCTTCATTTTATGCAAATACGGAAGATTCATGCGTTTGGATTGCGTTTTGCGCTCCCTGTAGGCGTTCTAGCTCGCCTGATTAGATAAAAAAAACTCTTCATTTTATGCAAATACGCAAGATTCATGCGTTTGGAGCAGCCAGACAAGCCCCAAACGAATGCGAAGTCGGTTTATAACGAAATCGAACGTTTGCGTTTTGCGCTCCCTGTAGGCGTGCCAGCTCGCCTAATTAGATCAAAAACTCTTCATTCTATGCAAATACGCAAGATTCATGCGTTTGGAGCAGCCAAACAAGCCTGAAACGAATGCAAAGTCACTTTATAACAAAATCGACCGATTTCGTTTTGCGCTCGCTGCATCCGTTCCAGTTCGTGTTATTCGATCAAAAACTCTTCATTCTATGCGAATACGCAAGATTCATGCGTTTGGAGCAGCCAAATAAGCCCCAAACGAATGCAAAGTCGCTTTATAACGAAATCGAACGATTGCGTTTTGCGCTCCCTGTAGGCGTTCCAGATCGCCTAATTAGATAAAAAAACTCTTCATTCTATGCAAATACGCTAGATTCATGCGTTTGGAGCAGCCAAACAAGCCCCAAACGAATGCAAAGTCGCTTTATAACGAAATCGAACGATTGTGTTTTGCGCTCGCTGTAGGCGTTCCAGCTCGTCTTATTAGATAAAAAACTCTCCATTCTATGCAAATACGCAAGATTCGTGCGTTTGGAGCAGCCAAACAGGCCCCAAACGAATGCAAAGTCGCTTTATAACGAAATCGAACGGTTGTGTTTTGCGCTCGCTGTAGGCGTTCCAGCTCGCCTGATTAGATAAAAAAAACTCTTCATTCTATGCAAATACGCAAGATTCATGCGTTTGGAGGAGCCAGACAAGCCCCAAACGAATGCGAAGTCGGTTTATAACGAAATCGAACGATTGCGTTTGGCGCTCCCTGTAGGCGTTCCAGCTCGCCTAATTAGATCAAAAACTCTCCATTCTATGCAAATACGCAAGATTCATGCGTTTGGAGCAGCCAAACGGGCCCCAAACGAATGCAAAGTCGCTTCATAACGAAATTGTCCGATTCAGTTTTGCGCTTCCTGTAGGCGTTCCAGCTCGTCTAATTAGATAAAAAAAACTCTTCATTCTATGCAAATACGCAAGATTCACGCGTTTGGAGCAGCCAAACAAGCCCCAAACGAATGCAAAGTCGCTTTATAACGAAATCGAACGATTGCGTTTTGCGCTCCCTGTAGGCGTTCCAGCTCGCCCAATTAGATAAAAAAAACTCTTCATTCTATGCAAATACGCAATATTCATGCGTTTGGAGCAGCCAAACAAGCCCCAAACGAATGCAAAGTCGCTTTATAACGAAATCGACCGATTCAGTTTTGCGCTCGCTGCATTCGTTCCAGCTCGTGTTATTAGATCAAAAACTCTTTATTCTATGCGAATACGCAAGATTCATGCGTTTGGAGCAGCCAAACAAGCCCCAAACGAATGCGAAGTCGCTTTATAACGAAATCGAACGATTGTGTTTTGCGCTAGCTGTAGGCGTTCCAGCTCGTCTTATTAGATAAAAAACTCTCCATTCTATGCAACTACGCAAGATTCAAGCGTTTGGAGCAGCCAAACAAGCCCTAAACGATCGCAAAGTCGCTTTATAACGAAATCGAACGATTGCGTTTTGCGCTCCCTGTAGGCGTTCCAGCTCGCCTAATTAGATAAAAAAAACTCTTCATTCCATGCAAATACGCAAGATTCATGCGTTTGGAGCAGCCAAACAAGTCCGAAACGAATGCAAAGTCGCTTTATAACAAAATCGACCGATTCAGTTTTGCGCTCGCTGCATTCGTACCAGCTCGTGTTATTAGATCAAAAACTCTTCATTCTATGCAAATACGCAATATTCATGCGTTTGGAGCAGCCAAACAAGCCCCAAACGAATGCAAAGTCGCTTTATAACGAAATCGACCGATTCAGTTTTGCGCTCGCTGCATTCGTTCCAGCTCGTGTTATTCGATCAAAAACTCTTCATTTTATGCAAATACGGAAGATTCATGCGTTTGGATTGCGTTTTGCGCTCCCTGTAGGCGTTCCAGCTCGCCTGATTAGATAAAAAAAACTCTTCATTTTATGCAAATACGCAAGATTCATGCGTTTGGAGCAGCCAGACAAGCCCCAAACGAATGCGAAGTCGGTTTATAACGAAATCGAACGTTTGCGTTTTGCGCTCCCTGTAGGCGTTCCAGCTCGCCTAATTAGATCAAAAACTCTTCATTCTATGCAAATACGCAAGATTCATGCGTTTGGAGCAGCCAAACAAGCCTGAAACGAATGCAAAGTCACTTTATAACAAAATCGACCGATTTCGTTTTGCGCTCGCTGCATCCGTTCCAGTTCGTGTTATTCGATCAAAAACTCTTCATTCTATGCGAATACGCAAGATTCATGCGTTTGGAGCAGCCAAATAAGCCCCAAACGAATGCAAAGTCGCTTTATAACGAAATCGAACGATTGCGTTTTGCGCTCCCTGTAGGCGTTCCAGATCGCCTAATTAGATAAAAAAACTCTTCATTCTATGCAAATACGCTAGATTCATGCGTTTGGAGCAGCCAAACAAGCCCCAAACGAATGCAAAGTCGCTTTATAACGAAATCGAACGATTGTGTTTTGCGCTCGCTGTAGGCGTTCCAGCTCGTCTTATTAGATAAAAAACTCTCCATTCTATGCAAATACGCAAGATTCGTGAGTTTGGAGCAGCCAAACAGGCCCCAAACGAATGCAAAGTCGCTTTATAACGAAATCGAACGGTTGTGTTTTGCGCTCGCTGTAGGCGTTCCAGCTCGCCTGATTAGATAAAAAAAACTCTTCATTCTATGCAAATACGCAAGATTCATGCGTTTGGAGGAGCCAGACAAGCCCCAAACGAATGCGAAGTCGGTTTATAACGAAATCGAACGATTGCGTTTGGCGCTCCCTGTAGGCGTTCCAGCTCGCCTAATTAGATCAAAAACTCTCCATTCTATGCAAATACGCAAGATTCATGCGTTTGGAGCAGCCAAACGGGCCCCAAACGAATGCGAAGTCGCTTCATAACGATATTGTCCGATTCAGTTTTGCGCTTCCTGTAGGCGTTCCAGCTCGTCTAATTAGATAAAAAAAACTCTTCATTCTATGCAAATACGCAAGATTCACGCGTTTGGAGCAGCCAAACAAGCCCCAAACGAATGCAAAGTCGCTTTATAACGAAATCGAACGATTGCGTTTTGCGCTCCCTGTAGGCGTTCCAGCTCGCCCAATTAGATAAAAAAACTCTTCATTCTATGCAAATACGCAAGATTCATGCGTTTGGAGCAGCCAAACAAGCCCCAAACGAATGCAAAGTCGCTTTATAACGAAATCGACTGATTCAGTTTTGCGCTAGCTTTAGGCGGTCCACCTCGTCTTATTAGATAAAAAAAACTCTCCATTCTATGCAAATACGCAAGATTCATGCGTTTGGAGCAGTCAAACAAGCCCCAAACGAATGCAAAGTCGCTTTATAACGAAATTGAACGATTCAGTTTTGCGCCCGCCGCAGGCGTTCCAGCTCGTCTAATTAGATTAAAAACTCTTCGTTCTATGCAAATACGCAAGATTCGGACGTTTGGAGCAGACAAACAAGCCCGAAAGGAATGCAAAGTCGCTTTATAACAAAATCGACCGATTCAGTTTTGCGCTCGCTGCATTCGTTCCAGCTCGTGTTATTAGATCAAAAACTCTTCATTCTATGCAAATACGCGAGATTCATGCGTTTCGAGCAGCCAAACGGGCCCCAAACGAATGCAAAGTCGCTTTATAACGAAATTGACCAATTCAGTTTTGCGCTCGCTGCAGGCATTCCAGCTCGTCTAATTAGATAAAAAACTTATCATTCTATGCAAATACACGCGATTCGAGCGTTTAGAGCAGCCAAACAAGCCCCAAACGAATGCAAAGTTGCATTATAACGAAATCGACCGATTGAGTTTTGCGCTAGCTTTAGGCGTTCCAGCTCGTCTTATTAGATCGAAAACTCTTCATTCTACGCAAATACGCAAGATTCATTTTCGAGCAGCCAAACAAGCCTCAAACGAATGCAAATTCGCTTTATAACGAAATCGAACGATTGCGTTTTGCGCTCCCTGTAGGCGTTCCAGCTCGCCGAATTAGATAAAAAAAACTCTTCATTCTATGCAAATACGCAAGATTCATGCGTTTGGAGCAGCCAAACAAGCCCCAAACGAAGGCGAAGTCGCTTTATAACGAAATCGACCGATTGAGTTTTGCGCTCGCTGCATTCGTTCCAGTTCGTGTTATTCGATCAAAAACTTTTCATTTTGTGCAAATACGGAAGATTCATGCGTTTGGAGCAGCCAAACAAGCCCCAAACGAATGCAAAGTCGCTTTATAACGAAATCGAACGATTGCGTTTGGCGCTCCCTGTAGGCGTTCCATCTCGCCTAATTAGATAAAAAAACTCTTCATTCTATGCAAATACGCAAGATTCATGCGTTTGGAGCAGCCAAACAAGCCCCAAACGAATGCAAAGTCGCTTTATAACGAAATCGAACGATTGCGTTTTGCGCTCCCTGTACGCGTTCCAGCTCACCTAATTAGATAAAAAAAACTCTTCATTCTATGCAAATACGCAAGATTCATGCGTTTGGAGCAGCCAAACAAGCCCCAAACGAATGCAAAGTCGCTTTATAACGAAATCGAACGATTGCGTTTGGCGCTCCTTGTAGGCGTTCCATCTCGCCTAATTAGATTTAAAAAACTCTTCATTCTATGCAAATACGCAAGATTCATGCGTTTGGAGCAGCCAAACAAGACCCAAACGAATGCAAAGTCGCTTTATAACAAAATCGACCGATTCAGTTTTGCGCTCGCTGCATTCGTTCCAGCTCGTGTTATGAGATCAAAAACTCTTTATTCTATGCGACTACGCAAGATTCATGCGTTTGGAGCAGCCAAACAAGACCCAAACGAATGCAAAGTCGCTTTATAACGAAATCGACCGATTCAGTTTTGCGCTCGCTGCATTCGTTCTAGCTCGTGTTATTAGATCAAAAACTCTTAATTCTATACAAATACGCAAGATTCATGCGTTTGCAGTAGCCAAACGGGCCCCAAACGAATGCAAAGTCACTTTATAACAAAATCGAACGAAATCGACCGATTCAGTTCTGCGGTCGCTGCATTCGTTCCAGTTCATGTTATTCGATGAAAAACTCTTCATTTTATGCAAATACGCAGGATTCATGCATTTGGAGCAGCCAAACAAGCCCCAAACGAATGCAAAGTTGCATTATAACGAAATCAACCGATTGAGTTTTGCGCTAGCTTTAGGCGGTCCACCTCGTCTTATTAGATCAAAAACTCTTCATTCTACGCAAATACGCAAGATCCATGCGTATTGAGCAGCCAAACAAGCTCCAAACGAGTGCAGAGTCGCTTGAGACAAAATCGAACGACTCAGTTTCCCGCTCGCTGTCGGCGTTCCGGCTCGTGTTATTTATTAGATCAAAAACTCTTTATTCTATGCGAATACGCAAGATTCATGCGTTTGGAGCAGCCAAACAAGACCCAAACGAATGCAAAGTCGCTTTATAACGAAATCGACCGATTCAGTTCTGCGGTCGCTGCATTCGTTCCAGTTCATGTTATTCGATCAAAAACTCTTTATTCTATGCGAATACGCAAGATTCATGCGTTTGGAGCAGCCAAACAAGACCCAAACGAATGCAAAGTCGCTTTATAACGAAATCGACCGATTCAGTTTTGCGCTCGCTGCATTTGTTCCAGCTCGTGTTATTAGATAAAAAACTCTTCATTCTATGCAAATACGCAAGATTCATGCGTTTGGAGCAGCCAAACAAGCCCCAAACGAATGGAAAGTCGCTTTATAACGAAATCGACCGATTCAGTTTTGCGCTCGCTGCATTCGTTCCAGCTCGTGTTGTTAGATCAAAAACTCTTTATTCTATGCGAATACGCAAGATTCATGCGTTTGGAGCAGCCAAACAAGCCCGAAATGAATGCAAAGTCGCTTTATAACGAAATTGACCGATTCAGTTTTGCGCTCGCTGCAGGCGTTCCAGCTCGTCTAATTAGATAGAAAAACTCTTCATTCTATGCAAATACGCAAGATTTAAGCGTTTGGAGCAGCCAAACAAGCCCCAAACGAATGCAAAGTCGCTTTTCTACAAAACCGACCGATTCAGTTTTGCGCTCGCTGCATTCGTTCCAGCTCGTGTTATTAGATCAAAAACTCTTCATTCTATGCAAATACGCAAGATTCATGCGTTTGGAGCAGCCAAACAAGCCCTAAACGAATGCAAAGTCACTTTATAACAAAATCGACCGATTTCGTTTTGCGCTCGCTGCATTCGTTCCAGCTCGTGTTATTAGATCGAAAGCTCTTCATTCTATGCAAATACGCAAGATTCATGCGTTTGGAGCAGCCAAACGGCCCCCAAACGAATGCAAAGTCGCTTTATAACGAAATCGAACGATTGCGTTTTGCGCTCCCTGTAGGCGTTCCAGCTCGCCGAATCAGATAAGAAAACTGTTCATTCTATGCAAATACGCAAGATTCATGCGTTTGGAGCAGCCAAACAAGCCCCAAACGAATGCGAAGTCGCTTTATAACGAAATCGAACGATTGTGTTATAAAGTGTTTCATTAGATAAAAAATACTCTCCATTCTATGCAAATACGCAAGATTCATGCGTTTGGAGCAGCCAAACAAGCCCTAAACGAATGCAAAGTCGCTTTATAACAAAATCGACCGATTCAGTTTTGCGCTCGCTGCAGGCGTTCCAGCTCGTCTAATTGGATTAAAAACTGTTCATTCCATGCAAATACGCAAGATTCATGCGTTTGGAGCAGCCAAACAAGCCCCAAACGAATGCAAAGTTGCATTATAACGAAATCGACCGATAGAGTTTTGCGCTAGCTTTAGGCGTTCCAGCTCGTCTTATTAGATAAAAAAAACTCTCCATTCTATGCAAATACGCAAGATTCATGCGTTTGGAGCAGCCAAACAAGCCCTAAACGAATGCAAAGTCGCTTTATAACGAAATTGACCGATTCAGTTTTGCGCTCGCTGCAGGCGTTCCAGCTCGTCTAATTGGATTAAAAACTGTTCATTCCATGCAAATACGCAAGATTCATGCGTTTGGAGCAGCCAAACAAGCCCGAAACGAATGCAAAGTCGCTTTATAACAAAATCGACCGATTCAGTTTCGCGCTCGCTGCATTCGTTTCAGCTCGTGTTATTTGATCAAAAACTCTTCATTCTATGCAAATACGCAAGATTCATGCGTTTGGAGCAGCCAAACAAGCCCCAAACGGATGCAAAGTCGCTTTATAACGAAATCGAACGATTGCGTTTTGCGCTCCCTGTAGGCGTTCCAGCTCGCCTAATTACATCAAAAACTCCTCATTCTATGCAAATACGCAAGATTCGAGGGTACGGAGCAGCCAAACAAGCCCCAAACGAATGCAAAGTCGCTTTATAAGGAAATCGACCGATTCAGTTTTGCGCTTGCTGCAGGCGTTCCAGCTCGTCGAATTAGATAAAAAAAACTTATCATTCTATGCAAATACGCCAGATTCGAGCGTTTAGAGCAGCCAAACAAGCCCCAAACGAATGCAAAGTCGCTTTTCTACAAAACCGACCGATTCAGTTTTGCGCTCGCTGCATTCGTTCCAGTTCGTGTTATTCGATCAAAAACTCTTTATTTTATGCAAATACGCAAGATTCATGCGTTTGGAGCAGCCAAACAAGCCCGAAACGAATGCAAAGTCGCTTTATAACAAAATCGACCGATTCAGTTTTGCGCTCGCTGCATTCGTTCCAGCTCGGCTTATTAGATAAAAAAACTCTCCATTCTATGCAAATACGCAAGATTTATGCGTTTGGAGCAGCGAAACAAGCCCCAAACGAATGCAAAGTCGCTTTATAACGAAATCGACCGATTCAGTTTTGCGCTCGCTGCATTCGTTCCAGCTCGTGTTATTAGATCAAAAACTCTTTATTCTACGCGAATACGCAAGATTCATGCGTTTGGAGCAGCCAAACAAGCCCGAAACGAATGCAAAGTCGCTTTATAACGAAATGGAACGATTGTGTTTTGCGCTCGCTGTAGGCGTTCCAGCTCGGCTTATTAGATAAAAAAACTCTCCATTCTATGCAAATACGCAAGATTTATGCGTTTGGAGCAGCCAAACAAGCCCTAAACGAATGCAAAGTCGCTTTATAACGAAATTGACCGATTCAGTTTTGCGGTCGCTGCAGGCGTTCCAGCTCGTCTAATTAGATTCAAAAAAACTCTTCATTCTATGCAAATACGCAAGATTCGAGCGTTTGGAGCAGCCAAACAAGCCCCAAACGAATGCGAAGTCACTTTATAACGAAATTGACCGATTCAGTTTTGCGCTCGGTGCAGGCGTTCCAGCTCGTCTAATTAGATAAAAAACACTTCATTCTATGCAAATACGCAAGAATCATGCGTTTGGAGCAGCCAAAAAAGCCCGAAACGAATGCAAAGTCGCTTTATAACAAAATCGACCGATTCAGTTTTGCGCTCGCTGCATTCGTTCCAGCTCGTGTTATTAGATCAAAAACTCTTCATTCTATGCAAATACGCAAGATTCATGCGTTTGGAGCAGCCAAACGGGCCCCAAACGAATGCAAAGTCGCTTCATAACGAAATTGACCGATTCAGTTTTGCGCTCGCTGCAGGCGTTCCAACTCGTCTAATTAGATAAAAAACTTATCATTCTATGCAAATACGCGAGATTCGAGCGTTTAGAGCAGCCAAACAAGCCCCAAACGAATGCAAAGTCGCTTTATAACGAAATCGAACGATTGCGTTTTGCGCTCCCTGTAGACGTTCCAGCTCGCCTAATTAGATCAAAAACTCTTCATTCTATGCAAATACGCAAGATTCATGCGTTTGGAGCAGCCAAACAAGCCCGAAATGAATGCAAAGTCGCTTTATAACAAAATTGATCGATTCAGTTTTGCGCTCGCTGCAGGCGTTCCGGCTCGTCTAATTAGATTAAAAAACTCTTTATCCTATGCAAATACGCAAGATTCGGGCGTTTGGAGCCGCCAAACAAGCCCCAAACGAATGCAAAGTTGCTTTTCTACAAAACCGACCGATTCAGTTTTGTGCTCGCTGCATTCGTTCCAGTTCGTGTTATTCGATCAAAAACTTTTCATTTCATGCAAATACGGAAGATTCATGCGTTTGGAGCAGCCAAACAAGCCCCGAACGAATGCAAAGTCGCTTTATAACGAAACTGACCGATTCAGTTTTGCGCTCGCCGCAGGCGTCCCAGAACTTCTAATTAGATTAAAAATTCTTCGTTCTATGCAAATACGCAAGATTCGGGGTTTGGAGCAGACAAACAAGCCCGAAACGAATGCAAAGTCGCTTTATAACAAAATCGACCGATTCAGTTTTGCGCTCGCTGCATTCGTTCCAGCTCATGTTATTAGATCAAAAACTCTTCATTCTATGCAAATACGCAAGATTCATGCGTTTGGAGCAGCCAAACGGGCCCCAAACGAATGCAAAGTCACTTTATAACGAAATTGACCGATTCTGTTTTGCGCTCGCTGCAGGCGTTCCAGCTCGTCTAATTAGATAAAAAAAACTCTTCATTCTATGCGAATACGCAAGATTCATGCGTTTGGAGCAGCCAAACAAGCCCCAAACGAATGCAAAGTCGCTTTATAACGAAATCGAACGATTGCGTTTTGCGCGCCCTGTAGGCGTTTCAGCTCGCCCAATTAGATAAAAAAAACTCTTCATTCTATGCAAATACGCAAGATTCATGTGTTTGGAGCAGCCAAACAAGCCCCAAACGAATGCAAAGTCGCTTTATAACGAAAAAAACCGATTCAGTTTTGCGCTCGCTGCATACGTTCCAGCTCGTGTTATTAGATCAAAAACTCTTTATTCTATGCGAATACGCAAGATTCATGCGTTTGGAGCAGCCAAACAAGCCCCGAACGAATGTGAAGTCCCTTTATAACGAAATCGAACGATTGTGTTTTGCGCTAGCTGTAGGCGTTCCAGCTCGTCTTATTAGATCAAAAACTCTTCATTCTACGCAAATACGCGAGATTCATTTTCGAGAAGCCAAACAAGTCTCAAACGAATGCAAATTCGCTTTATAACGAAGTCGAACGATTGCGTTTTATGCTCCCTGTAGGCGTTCCAGCTCGCCGAATTAGATAAAAAAAACTCTTCATTCTACGCAAATACGCAAGATTCATGCATTTCGAGCAGCCAAACAAGCCCCAAACGAATGCAAAGTCGCTTTATAACGAAATCGAACGATTCAGTTTTGCGCTCGCTGTAGGCGTTCCAGCTCGTCTTATTAGATCAAAAACTCTTAATTCTATGCAAATACGCAAGATTCATGCGTTTGGAGCAGCCAAACAAGCCCGAAATAAATGCAAAGTCGCTTTATAACGACATTGACCGATTCAGTTTTGCGCTCGCTGCAGGCGTTCCAGCTCCTCTAATTAGATAGAAAAACTCTTCATTATATGCAAATACGCAAGATTCATGCGTTTGGAGCAGCCAAACAAGCCCCAAACGAATGCAAAGTCGCTTTATAACGAAATCGACCGATTCAGTTTTGCGCTCGCTGCATTCGTTCCAGCTCGTGTTATTAGATCAAAAACTCTTTATTCTATGCGAATACGCAAGATTCATGCGTTTGGAGCAGCCAAACAAGCCCCAAACGAATGCAAAGTCGCTTTATAACGAAATCGACCGATTCAGTTTTGCGCTCGCTGCATTCGTTCCAGCTCGTGTTATTGGATCAAAAACTCTTTATTCTATGCGAATACGCAAGATTCATGCGTTTGGAGCAGCCAAAAAAGCCCGAAACGAATGCAAAGTCGCTTTATAACAAAATCGACCGATTCAGTTTTGCGCTCGCTGCATTCGTTCCAGCTCGTGTTATTAGATCAAAAACTCTTCATTCTATGCAAATACGCAAGATTCATGCGTTTGGAGCAGCCAAACGGGCCCCAAACGAATGCAAAGTCGCTTCATAACGAAATTGACCGATTCAGTTTTGCGCTCGCTGCAGGCGTTCCAGCTCGTCTAATTAGATAAAAAACTTATCATTCTATGCAAATGCGCGAGATTCGAGCGTTTAGAGCAGCCAAACAAGCCCCAAACGAATGCAAAGTCGCTTTATAACGAAATCGAACGATTGCGTTTTGCGCTCGCTGTAGGCGTTCCAGCTCGCCTGATTAGATAAAAAAAACTCTTCTTTCTATGCAAATACGCAAGATTCATGCGTTTGGAGCAGCCAGACAAGCCCCAAACGAATGCGAAGTCGGTTTATAACGAAATCGAACGATTGCGTTTTGCGCTCCCTGTAGGCGTTCCAGCTCGCCTAATTAGATAAAAAAAACTCTTCATTCTATGCAAATACGCAAGATTCAAGCGTTTGGAGCAGCCAAACAAGCCCCAAACGATTGCAAAGTTGCTTTATAACGAAATCGACCGATTCAGTTTTGCGCTCGCTGCATTCGTTCCAGCTCGTGTTATTGGATCAAAAACTCTTCATTCTATGCAAATACGCAAGATTCGAGCGTTTGGAGCAGCCAAACAAGCCCCAAACGAATGCAAAGTCACTTTATAACGAAATTGACCGATTCAGTTTTGCGCTCGGTGCAGGCGTTCCAGCTCGTCTAATTAGATAAAAAACACTTCATTCTATGCAAATACGCAAGAATCATGCGTTTGGAGCAGCCAAAAAAGCCCGAAACGAATGCAAAGTCGCTTTATAACAAAATCGACCGATTCAGTTTTGCGCTCGCTGCATTCGTTCCAGCTCGTCTTATTAGATCAAAAACTCTTCATTCTATGCAAATACGCAAGATTCATGCGTTTGGAGCAGCCAAACGGGCCCCAAACGAATGCAAAGTCGCTTCATAACGAAATTGACCGATTCATTTTTGCGCTCGCTGCAGGCGTTCCAGCTCGTCTAATTAGATAAAAAACTTATCATTCTATGCAAATACGCGAGATTCGAGCGTTTAGAGCAGCCAAACAAGCCCCAAACGAATGCAAAGTCGCTTTCTAACAAAATTGACCGATTCAGTTTTGCGCTCGCTGCAGGCGTTCCAGCTCGTCTAATTAGATTTAAAAAAATCTTTATTCTATGCAAATACGCAAGATTCGAGCGTTTGGAGCAGCCAAACAACCCCCAAACGAATGCAAAGTCGCTTTTCTACAAAACCGACCGATTCAGTTTTGCGCTCGCTGCATTCGTTCTAGTTCGTGTTATTCGATCAAAAACTCTTCATTTTATGCAAATACGGAAGATTCATGCGTTTGGATTGCGTTTTGCGCTCCCTGTAGGCGTTCCAGCTCGCATGATTAGATAAAAAAAACTCTTCATTCTATGCAAATACGCAAAATTCATGCGTTTGGAGCAGCCAGACAAGCCGCAAACGAATGCGAAGTCGGTTTATAACGAAATCGAACGTTTGCAGTTTTGCGCTCCCTGTAGGCGTTCCAGCTCGCCTAATTAGATGAAAAACTCTTCATTCTATGCAAATACGCAAGATTCATGCGTTTGGAGCAGCCAAACAAGCCCCAAACGAATGCGAAGTCGCTTTATAACGAAATCGAACGATTGCGTTTTGCGCTCCCTGTAGGCGTTCCAGCTCGCCTAATTAGGTAAAAAAAACTCTTCATTCTATGCAAATACGCAAGATTCATGTGTTTGGAGCAGCCAAACAAGCCCAAAACGAATGCAAAAACGCATTATAACGAAATCGACCGACTCAGTTTTGCGCTCGCTGCATTCGTTCCAGCTCGTGTTATTAGATCAAAAACTCTTTATTCTATGCGAATACGCAAGATTCATGCGTTTGGAGCAGCCAAACAAGCCCGAAATAAATGCAAAGTCGCTTTATAACGACATTGACCGATTCAGTTTTGCGCTCGCTGCAGGCGTTCCAGCTCCTCTAATTAGATAGAAAAACTCTTCATTCTATGCAAATACGCAAGATTCGAGCGTTCAGAGCAGCAAAACAAGCCCCAACCGAATGCAAAGTCGCTTTATAACGAAATCGAACGATTGCGTTTTGCGCTCCCTTTTGGCGTTCCAGCTCGCCTGATTAGATAAAAAAAAACTCTTCATTCTATGCGAATACGCAAGATTCATGCGTTTGGAGCAGCCAAACAAGCCCCAAACGAATGCAAAGTCGCTTTATAACGAAATCGAACGATTGCGTTTTGCGCGCCCTGTAGGCGTTTCAGCTCGCCCAATTAGATAAAAAAAACTCTTCATTCTATGCAAATACGCAAGATTCATGCGTTTGGAGCAGCCAAACGGGCCCCAAACGAATGCAAAGTCACTTTATAACAAAATCGACCGATTCAGTTTTGCGCTCGCTGCATTCGTCCCAGCTCGTGTTATTCGATAAGAAACTCTTTATTCTATGCAAATACGCAAGATTCATGCGTTTGGAGCAGCCAAACGGGCCCCAAACGAATGCAAAGTCGCTTTATCACGAAATTGACCGATTCCGTTTTGCGCTTGCTGCAGGTGTTCCAGCTCGTCGAATTAGATAAAAAAAACTTATCATTCTATGCAAATACGCCAGATTCGAGCGTTTAGAGCAGCCAAACAAGCCCCAAACGAATGCAAAGTCGCTTTTCTACAAAACCGACCGATTCAGTTTTGCGCTCGCTGCATTCGTTCCAGTTCGTGTTATTCAATCAAAAACTCTTTATTTCATGCAAATACGCAAGATTCATGCGTTTCAAGCAGCCAAACAAGCCCCAAACGAATGCAAATTCGGTTTACAATGAAATCGAACGATTGCGTTTTGCGCTCCCTGTAAGCGTTCCAGCTCGCCTAATTAGATAGAAAAACTCTTCATTCTATGCGAATACGCAAGATTCATGCGTTTGGAGCAGCCAAACAAGCCCCAAACGAATGCGAAGTCGCTTTATAACGAAATGGAACGATTGTGTTTTGCGCTCGCTGTAGGCGTTCCAGCTCGGCTTATTAGATAAAAAAACTCTCCATTCTATGCAAATACGCAAGATTCATGCGTTTGGTGCAGCCAAAAAAGCCCTAAACGAATGCAAAGTCGCTTCATAACAAAACCGACCGATTCAGTTTTGCGCTCGCTGCATTCGTTCCAGTTCGTGTTATTCGATCAGAACCTCTTCATTTCATGCAAATACGCAAGATTCATGCGTTTGGAGCAGCCAAACAAGCCCCAAAGAATGCAAAGTTGCATTATAACGAAATCGACCGATTGAGTTTTGCGCTAGCTTTAGGCGTTCCAGCTCGTCTTATTAGATAAAAAAAACTCTCCATTCTATGCAAATACGCAAGATTCATGCGTTTGGAGCAGCCAAACAAGCCCTAAACGAATGCAAAGTCGCTTTATAACGAAATTGACCGATTCAGTTTTGCGCTCGCTGCAGGCCTTCCAGCTCGCCTAATTAGATTAAAAAACTCTTTATCCTATGCAAATACGCAAGATTCGGGCGTTTGGAGCCGCCAAACAAGCCCCAAACGAATGCAAAGTTGCTTTTCTACAAAACCGACCGATTCAGTTTTGTGCTCGCTGCATTCGTTCCAGTTCGTGTTATTCGATCAAAAACTTTTCATTTCATGCAAATACGGAAGATTCATGCGTTTGGAGCAGCCAAACAAGCCCCAAACGAATGCAAAGTCGCTTTATAACGAAATTTACCGATTCAGTTTTGCGCTCGCCGCAGGCGTCCCAGAACTTCTAATTAGATTAAAAATTCTTCGTTCTATGCAAATACGCAAGATTCGGGCGTTTGGAGCAGACAAACAAGCCCGAAACGAATGCAAAGTCGCTTTATAACAAAATCGACCGATTCAGTTTTGCGCTCGCTGCATTCGTTCCGGCTCATGTTATTAGATCAAAAACTCTTCATTCTATGCAAATACGCAAGATTCATGCGTTTGGAGCAGCCAAACGGGCCCCAAACGAATGCAAAGTCACTTTATAACGAAATTGACCGATTCAGTTTTGCGCTCGCTGCAGGCGTTCCAGCTCGTCTAATTAGATAAAAAAAACGCTTCATTCTATGCGAATACGCAAGATTCATGCGTTTGGAGCAGCCAAACAAGCCCCAAACGAATGCAAAGTCGCTTTATAACGAAATCGAACGATTGCGTTTTGCGCGCCCTGTAGGCGTTTCAGCTCGCCCAATTAGATAAAAAAAACTCTTCATTCTATGCAAATACGCAAGATTCATGCTTTTGGAGCAGCCAAACAAGCCCCGAACGAATGTAAAGTCCCTTTATAACGAAATCGAACGATTGTGTTTTGCGCTAGCTGTAAGCGTTCCAGCTCGTCTTATTAGATCAAAAACTCTTCATTCTACGCAAATACGCGAGATTCATTTTCGAGAAGCCAAACAAGCCTCAAACGAATGCAAATTCGCTTTATAACGAAGTCGAACGAGTGCGTTTTATGCTCCCTGTAGGCGTTCCAGCTCGCCGAATTAGATAAAAAAAACTCTTCATTCTACGCAAATACGCAAGATTCATGCATTTCGAGCAGCCAAACAAGCCCCAAACGAATGCAAAGTCGCTTTATAAAGAAATCGAACGATTCAGTTTTGCGCTCGCTGCATTCGTTCCAGCTCGTGTTATTAGATCAAAAACTCTTCATTCTATGCAAATACGCAAGATTCATGCGTTTGGAGCAGCCAAACGGGCCCCAAACGAATGCAAAGTCGCTTCATAACGAAATTGAACGATTCAGTTTTGCGCTCGCTGTAGGCGTTCCAGCTCGTCTTATTAGATCAAAAACTCTTAATTCTATGCAAATGCGCAAGATTCATGCGTTTGGAGCAGCCAAGCAAGCCCTAAACGAATGCAAAGTCGCTTTATAACAAAATCGACCGATTCAGTTTTGCGCTCGCTGCATTCGTCCCAGCTCGTGTTATTAGATCAAAAACTCTTTATTCTATGCGAATACGCAAGATTCATGCGTTTGGAGCAGCCAAACGAGCCCCAAACGAATGCAAAGTCGCTTTCTAACGAAATTGACCGATTCAGTTTTGCGCTCGCTGCAGGCGTTCCAGCTCGTCTAATTAGATAAAAAACTTATCATTCTATGCAAATACGCGAGATTCGAGCGTTTAGAGCAGCAAAACAAGCCCCAAACGAATGCAAAGTCGCTTTCTAACGAAATTGACCGATTCAGTTTTGCGCTCGCTGCAGGCGTTCCAGCTCGTCTGATTAGATAAAAAAAACTCTTCATTCTATGCAAATACGCAAGATTCGAGCGTTTGGAGCAGCCAAACAAGCCCCAAACGAATGCAAAGTCGCTTTTCTACAAAACCGACCGATTCAGTTTTGCGCTCACTGCATTCGTTCCAGTTCGTGTTATTCGATCACAAACTCTTCATTTTATGCAAATACGGAAGATTCATGCGTTTGGAGCAGCCAAACAAGCCCCAAACGAATGCAAAGTCGCTTTATAACGAAATCGAACGATTGCGTTTTGCGCTCCCTGTAGGAGTTCCAGCTCGCCTAATTAGATAAAAAAAACTCTTTATTCTATGCAAATACGCAAGATTCATGCGTTTGGAGCAGCCAAACAAGCCCTAAACGAATGCAAAGTCGCTTTATAACAAAATCGACCGATTCAGTTTTGCGCTCGCTGCATTCGTTCCAGCTCGCGTTATTAGATCAAAAACTCTTCATTCTATGCAAATACGCAAGATTCATGCGTTTGGAGCAGCCAAACGGGCCCCAAACGAATGCAAAGTCGCTTCATAACGAAATTGACCGATTCAGTTTTGCGCTCGCTGCAGGCGTTCCAGCTCGTCTAATTAGATAAAAAACTTATCATTCTATGCAAATACGCGAGATTCGAGCGTTTAGAGCAGCCAAACAAGCCCCAAACGAATGCAAAGTCGCTTTATAACGAAATCGAACGATTGCGTTTTGCGCTCCCTGTAGGCGTTCCAGCTCGCCTGATTTGATAAAAAAAACTCTTCATTCTGTGCAAATACGCAAGATTCATGCGTTTGGAGCAGCGAAACAAGCCCCAAACGAATGCAAAGTCGCTTTATAACGAAATCGACCGATTCAGTTTTGCGCTTGCTGCATTCGTTCCAGCTCGTGTTATTAGATCAAAAACTCTTTATTCTATGCGAATAAGCAAGATTCATGCGTTTGGAGCAGCCGAACAAGCCCGAAATGAATGCAAAGTCGCTTTTCTACAAAACCGATCGATTCAGTTTTGCGCTCGCTGCATTCGTTCCAGTTCGTGTTATTCGATCAAAAACTCTTCATTTTATGCAAATACGGAAGATTCATGCGTTTGGAGCAGCCAAACAAGCCCCAAACGAATGCAAAGTCGCTTTACAACGAAATTGACCGATTCAGTTTTGCGCTAGCTTTAGGCGTTTCAGCTCGTCTTATTAGATCAAAAACTCTTCATTCTACGCAAATACGCAAGATTCATTTTCGAGCAGCCAAACAAGCCTCAAACGAATGCGAAGTCGCTTTATAACGAATTCGAACGATTGCGTTTAACGCCCCCTGTAGGCGTTCCAGCTCGCCTAATTAGATCAAAAACTTTTCATTCCATGCAAATACGCAAGATTCGAGCGTTTGGAGCAGCCAAACAAGCCCCAAACGAATGCAAAGTCGCTTTTCTAAAAAACCGACCGATTCAGTTTTGCGCTGGCTGCAGGCGTTCCAGCTCGCCTGATTAGATAAAAAAAACTCTTCATTCTATGCAAATACGCAAGATTCACGCGTTTGGAGCAGCCAGACAAGCCCCAAACGAATGCGAAGTCGGTTTATAACGAAATTCAACGATTCCGTTTTGCGCTCCCTGTAGGCGTTCCAGCTCGCCTAATTAGATCAAAAACTCTTCATTCTATGCAAATACGCAAGATTCATGCGGTTGAAGCAGCCAAACAAGCCCCAAACGAATGCAAACTCGCCTTATAACGAAATCGACCGATTCAGTTTTGCGCTCGCTGCATTCGTTCCAGCTCGTGTTATTAGATCAAAAACTCTTTATTCTATGCGAATACGCAAGATTCATGCGTTTGGAGCAGCTAAACGAGCCCCAAACGAATGCAAAGTCACTTTCTAACAAAATTGACCGATTCAGTTTTGCGCTCGCTGCAGGCGTTCCAGCTCGTCTAATTAGATAAAAAAAAATCTTCATTCTATGCAAATACGCAAGATTCGAGCGTTTGGAGCAGCCAAACAAGCCCCAAACGAATGCGAAGTCGCTTTATAACGAAATCGAACGATTGTGTTTTGCGCTAGCTGTAGGCGTTCCAGCTCGTCTTATTAGATAAAAAACTCTCCATTCTATGCAAATACGCAAGATTCATGCGTTTGGAGCAGCCAAACAAGCCCAAAACGAATGCAAAGTCGCTTTGTAACAAAATCGACCGACTCAGTTTTGCGCTCGCTGCATTCGTTCCAGTTCGGGTTATTCGATCAAAAACTCTTCATTTTATGCAAATGCGGAAGATTCATGCGTTTGGAGCAGCCAAACAAGCCCCAAACGAATACAAAGTCACTTTATAACGAAATTGACCGATTCAGATTTGCGCTCGCTGCAGGGGTTCCAGCTCGTTTAATTAGATAAAAAAAACTCTTCATTCTATGCAAATACGCAAGATTCATGCGTTTGGAGCAGCCAAACAAGCCCTAAACGAATGCGAAGTCGCTTTCTAACGAAATTGATCGATTCAGTTTTGCGCTCGCTTTAGGCGTTCCAGCTCGTCTTATTAGATCAAAAACGCTTCATTCTATGCAAATACGCAAGATTCATGCGTTTGGAGCAGCCAAGCAAGCCCTAAATGAATGCAAAGTCGCTTTATAACGAAATCGAACTATTGTGTTTTGCGCTAGCTGTAGGCGTTCCAGCTCGTCTTATTAGATAAAAAACTCTCTATTTTATGCAAATACGCAAGATTCATGCGTTTGGAGCAGCCAAACAAGCCCCAAACGAATGCGAAGTCGCTTTATAACGAAATCGAACGATTTAGTTTTGCGCTAGCTGTAGGCGTTCCAGCTCGTCTTATTAGATAAAAAAAACTCTCCATTCTATGCAAATACGCAAGATTCATGCGTTTGGAGCAGCCAAACAAGCCCTAAACGAAAGCAAAGTCGCTTTATAACAAAATCGACCGATTCAGTTTTGCGCTCCCTGCATTCGTTCCAGCTCGTGTTATTAGATTAAAAACTCTTTATTTTATGCAAATACGCAAGATTCATGCGTTTGGAGCAGCCAAACAAGCCCTAAACGAATGCGAAGTCGCTTTCTAACGAAATTGATCGATTCAGTTTTGCGCTCGCTGTAGGCGTTCCAGCTCGTCTTATTAGATCAAAAACGCATTATTCTAAGCAAATACGCAAGACTCATGCGTTTGGAGCAGCCAAGCAAGCCCTAAACGAATGCAAAGTCGCTTTATAACGAAATCGAACGATTGTGTTTTGCGCTAGCTGTAGGCGTTCCAGCTCGTCTTATTAGATAAAAAAACTCTCTATTCTATGCAAATACGCAAGATTCATGCGTTTGGAGCAGCCAAACAAGCCCCAAACGAAGGCGAAGTCGCTTTATAACAAAATCGACCGATTCAGTTTTGCGCTCCCTGCATTCGTTCCAGCTCGTGTTATTAGATTAAAAACTCTTTATTTTATGCAAATACGCAAGATTCATGCGTTTGGAGCAGCCCAACAAGCCCCAAACGAATGCGAAGTCGCTTTGAAACGAAATCTAACGATTGTGTTTTGCGCTAGCTGTAGGCGTTCCAGCTCGTCTTATTAGATAAAAAACTCTCCATTCTATGCAACTTCGCAAGATTCATGCGTTTGGAGCAGCCAAACAAGCCCTAAACGAATGCAAAGTCGCTTTATAACGAAATAGAACGATTGCGTTTTGCGCTCCCTGTAGGCGTTCCAGCTCACCTAATTAGATAAAAAAAACTCTTCATTCTATGCAAATACGCAAGATTCATGCGTTTGGAGCAGCCAAACAAGCCC
Source organism: Amblyteles armatorius (assembly GCA_933228735.2). NCBI lineage: Eukaryota > Metazoa > Arthropoda > Insecta > Hymenoptera > Ichneumonidae > Amblyteles > Amblyteles armatorius. The sequence continues at coordinate 4,915,416 of OW121688.1, read as the reverse complement.
CAAACGAATGCAAAGTCGCTTTATAACGAAATCGACCGATTCAGTTTTGCGCTCGCTGCATTCGTTCCAGCTCGTGTTATTAGATCAAAAACTCTTTATTCTATGCGAATACGCAAGATTCATGCGGTTGGAGCAGCCAAACAAGCCCGAAATGAATGCAAAGTCGCTTTTCTACAAAACCGACCGATTCAGTTTTGCGCTCGCTGCATTCGTTCCAGTTCGTGTTATTCGATCAAAAACTCTTCATTTTATGCAAATACGGAAGATTCATGCGTTTGGAGCAGCCAAACAAGCCCCAAACGAATGCAAAGTCGCTTTATAACGAAATTGACCGATTCAGTTTTGCGCTCGCTGCAGGCGTTCCAGCTCGTCTAATCAGATTAGAAACTCTTCATTCTATGCAAATACGCAAGATTCATGCATTTGGAGCAGCCAAACAAGCCCGAAACGAATGCAAAGTCGCTTTATAACAAAATCGACCGATTCAGTTTTGAGCTCGCTGCATTCGTTCCAGCTCGTGTTATTTGATCAAAAACTCTTCATTCTATGCAAATACGCAAGATTCATGCGTTTGGAGCAGCCAAACAAGCCCCAAACGAATGCGAAGTCGCTTTATAACGAAATCGAACGATTGCGTTTTGCGCTCCCTGTAGGCGTTCCAGCTCGCCTAATTAGATCAAAAACTCTTCATTCTATGCAAATACGCAAGATTCATGCGTTTGAAGCAGCCAAACAAGCCCCAAACGAATGCAAACTCGCTTTATAACGAAATCGATCGATTCAGTTTTGCGCTCGCTGCATTCATTCCAGCTCGTGTTATTAGATCAAAAACTCTTTATTCTATGCGAATACGCAAGATTCATGCGTTTGGAGCAGCTAAACGAGCCCCAAACGAATGCAAAGTCGCTTTCTAACAAAATTGACCGATTCAGTTTTGCGCTCGCTGCAGGCGTTCCAGCTCGTCTAATTAGATAAAAAAAAATCTTCATTCTATGCAAATACGCAAGATTCGAGCGTTTGGAGCAGCCAAACAAGCCCCAAACGAATGCGAAGTCGCTTTATAACGAAATCGAACGATTGTGTTTTGCGCTAGCTGTAGGCGTTCCAGCTCGTCTTATTAGATAAAAAAACTCTCCATTCTATGCAACTACGCAAGATTCATGCGTTTGGAGCAGCCAAACAAGCCCTAAACGAATGCAAAGTCGCTTTATAACGAAATCGAACGATTGCGTTTTGCGCTCCCTGTAGGCGTTCCAGCTCACCTAATTACATGAAAAAACCTCTTCATTCTATGCAAATACGCAAGATTCATGCGTTTGGAGCAGCCAAACAAGCCCCAAACGAATGCAAAAACGCATTATAACGAAATCGACCGATTCAGTTTTGCACTCGCTGCATTCGTTCCAGCTCGTGTTATTAGATCAAAAACTCTTTATTCTATGCGAATAAGCAAGATTCATGCGTTTGGAGCATCCAAACAAGCCCGAAATGAATGCAAAGTCGCTTTTCTACAAAACCGGACGATTCAGTTTTGCGCTCGCTGCATTCGTTCCAGTTCGTGTTATTCGATCAAAAACTCTTCATTTTATGCAAATACGGAAGATTCATGCGTTTGGAGCAGCCAAACAAGCCCCAAACGAATGCAAAGTCGCTTTATAACGAAATTGACCGATTCAGTTTTGCGCTCGCTGCAGGCGTTCCAGCTCGTCTAATTAGATAAAAAAAACTCATCATTATATGCAAATACGCAAGATTCATGCGTTTGGAGCAGCCAAACAAGCCCCAAACGAATGCAAAAACGCATTATAACGAAATCGACCGACTCAGTTTTGCGCTCGCTGCATTCGTTCCAGTTCGTGTTATTCGATCACAAACTCTTCATTTTATGCAAATACGGAAGATTCATGCATTTGGAGCAGCCAAACAAGCCCGAAACGAATGCAAAGTCGCTTTATAACAAAATCGACCGATTCAGTTTTGCGCTCGCTGCATCCGTTCCAGTTCGTGTTATTCGATCAAAAACTCTTCATTCTATGCGAATGCGCAAGATTCATGCGTTTGGAGCAGCCAAACAAGCCCCAAACGAATGCGAAGTCGCTTTATAACGAAATCGAACGATTGCGTTTTGCGCTCCCTGTAGGCGTTTCAGCTCGCCTAATTAGATAAAAAAAACTCATCATTATATGCAAATACGCAAGATTCATGCGTTTGGAGCAGCCAAACAAGCCCCAAACGAGTGCAAAAACGCATTATAACGAAATCGACCGACTCAGTTTTGCGCTCGCTGCATTCGGTCCAGCTCGTGTTATTAGATCAAAAACTCTTTATTCTGTGCGAATACGCAAGATTCATGCGTTTGGAGCAGCCAAACAAGCCCGAAATGAATGCAAAGTCGCTTTATAACGAAATTGACCGATTCAGTTTTGCAGTCGCTGCAGGCGCTCCAGCTTGTCTAATTAGATAGAAAAACTCTTCATTCTATGCAAATACGCAAGATTCGAGCGTTTGGAGCAGCCAAACAAGCCCCAAACGAATGCAAAGTCACTTTTCTACAAAACCGACCGATTCAGTTTCGCGCTCACTGCATTCGTTCGAGTTCGTGTTATTCGATCAAAAACTCTTCATTTTATGCAATTACGGAAGATTCATGCGTTTGGAGCAGCCAAACAAGCCCCAAACGAATGCAAAGTCGCTTTATAACGAAGTTGACCGATTCAGTTTTGCGCTCGCTGCATTCGTTCCAGCTCGTTTTATTAGATCAAAAACTCTTTATTCTATGCAAATACGCAAGATTCATGCGTTTGGAGCAGCCAAACGGGCCCCAAACGAATGCAAAGTCGCTTCAAAACGAAATTGACCGATTCAGTTTTGCGCTCCCAGTAGGCGTTCGAGCTCGCCTAATTAGATAAAAAAACTCTTCATTCTATGCAAATACGTAAGATTCACGCGTTTGGAGCAGCCAAACAAGCCCCAAACGAATGCAAAGTCGCTTTATAACGAAATCGAACGATTGCGTTTTGCGCTCCCTGTAGGCGTTCCAGCTCGCCCAATTAGATAAAAAACTCTTCATTCTATGCAAATACGCAAGATTCATGCGTTTGGAGCAGCCAAACAAGCCCCAAACGAATGCGAAGTCGCTTTATAACGAAATCGAACGATTGTGTTTTGCGCTAGCTGTAGGCGTTCCAGCTCGTCTTATTAAATAAAAAACTCTCCATTCTATGCAACTACGCAAGATTCATGCGTTTGGAGCAGCCAAACGGGCCCCAAACGAATGCAAAGTCGCTTCAAAACGAAATTGACCGATTCAGTTTTGCGCTCCCAGTAGGCGTTCGAGCTCGCCTAATTAGATAAAAAAACTCTTCATTCTATGCAAATACGCAAGATTCACGCGTTTGGAGCAGCCAAACAAGCCCCAAACGAATGCAAAGTCGCTTTATAAGGAAATCGACCGATTCAGTTTTGCGCTTGCTGCAGGCGTTCCAGCTCGTCGAATTAGATAAAAAACACTTATCATTCTATGCAAATACGCCAGATTCGAGCGTTTAGAGCAGCCAAACAAGCCCCAAACGAATGCAAAGTCGCTTTTCTACAAAACCGACCGATTCAGTTTTGCGCTCGCTGCAGGCGTTCCAGCTCGTCTAATTAGATTAAAAACTCTTCATTCTATGCAAATACGCAAGATTCATGCGTTTGGAGCGACCAAACAAGCCCGAAACGAATGCAAAGTCGCTTTATAACAAAATCAACCGATTCAGTTTTGCGCTCGCTGCATTCGTTCCAGCTCGTGTTATTAGATCAAAAACTCTTTATTCTATGCGAATACGCAAGATTCATGCGTTTGGAGCAGCCAAACGAGCCCCAAACGAATGCAAAGTCGCATTCTAACGAAATTGACCGATTCAGTTTTGCGCTCGCTGCAGGCGTTCCAGCTCGTCTAATTAGATAAAAAAAACTCATCATTATATGCAAATACGCAAGATTCATGCGTTTGGAGCAGCCAAACAAGCCCCAAACGAATGCAAAAACGCATTATAACGAAATCGACCGACTCAGTTTTGCGCTCGCTGCATTCGTTCCAGTTCGTGTTATTCGATCACAAACTATTCATTTTATGCAAATACGGAAGATTCATGCATTTGGAGCAGCCAAACAAGCCCCAAACGAATGCAAAGTCGCTTCATAACGAAATCGAACGATTGCGTTTTGCGCTCCCTGTAGGCGTTCCAGCTCGCCTAATTAGATAAAAAAACTCTTCATTCTATGCAAATACGCAAGAATCATGCGTTTGGAGCAGGCAAACAAGCCCCAAACGAATGCGAAGTCGCTTTATAACGAAATCGAACGATTGTGTTATAAAGTGTCTTATTAGATAAAAAAAACTCTCCATTCTATGCAAATACGCAAGATTTATGCGTTTGGAGCAGCCAAACAAGCCCTAAACGAATGCAAAGTCGCTTTATAACAAAATCGACCGATTCAGTTTTGCGCTCGCTGCATTCGTTCCAGCTGGTGTTATTAGATCAAAAACTCTTCATTTTATGCAAATACGCAAGATTCATGCGTTTGGAGCAGCCAAACGGGCCCCAAACGAATGCGAAGTCGGTTTATAACGAAATCGAACGATTGCGTTTTGCGCTCCCTGTAGGCGTTCCAGCTCGCCTAATTAGATCAAAAACTCTTCATTCTATGCAAATACGCAATATTCATGCGTTTGGAGCAGCCAAACAAGCCCGAAACGAATGCAAAGTCGCTTTATAACAAAATCGACCGATTCAGTTTTGCGCTCGCTGCATCCGTTCCAGTTCGTGTTATTCGATCAAAAACTCTTCATTCTATGCGAATGCGCAAGATTCATGCGTTTGGAGCAGCCAAACAAGCCCCAAACGAATGCGAAGTCGCTTTATAACGAAATCGAACGATTGCGTTTTGCGCTCCCTGTAGGCGTTCCAGCTCGCCTAATTAGATAAAAAAAACTCATCATTATATGCAAATACGCAAGATTCATGCGTTTGGAGCAGCCAAACAAGCCCCAAACGAGTGCAAAAACGCATTATAACGAAATCGACCGACTCAGTTTTGCGCTCGCTGCATTCGGTCCAGCTCGTGTTATTAGATCAAAAACTCTTTATTCTGTGCGAATACGGAAGATTCATGCGTTTGGAGCAGCCAAACAAGCCCCAAACGAATGCAAAGTCGCTTTATAACGAAATTGACCGATTCAGTTTTGCGCTCGCTGCAGGCGTTCCAGCTCGTCTAATCAGATTAAAAACTCTTCATTCTATGCAAATACGCAAGATTCATGCATTTGGAGCAGCCAAACAAGCCCGAAACGAATGCAAAGTCGCTTTATAACAAAATCGACCGATTCAGTTTTGAGCTCGCTGCATTCGTTCCAGCTCGTGTTATTTGATCAAAAACTCTTCATTCTATGCAAATACGCAAGATTCATGCGTTTGGAGCAGCCAAACAAGCCCCAAACGAATGCGAAGTCGCTTTATAACGAAATCGAACGATTGCGTTTTGCGCTCCCTGTAGGCGTTCCAGCTCGCCTAATTAGATCAAAAACTCTTCATTCTATGCAAATACGCAAGATTCATGCGTTTGAAGCAGCCAAACAAGCCCCAAACGAATGCAAACTCGCTTTATAACGAAATCGACCGATTCAGTTTTGCGCTCGCTGCATTCATTCCAGCTCGTGTTATTAGATCAAAAACTCTTTATTCTATGCGAATACGCAAGATTCATGCGTTTGGAGCAGCTAAACGAGCCCCAAACGAATGCAAAGTCGCTTTCTAACAAAATTGACCGATTCAGTTTTGCGCTCGCTGCAGGCGTTCCAGCTCGTCTAATTAGATAAAAAAAAATCTTCATTCTATGCAAATACGCAAGATTCGAGCGTTTGGAGCAGCCAAACAAGCCCCAAACGAATGCGAAGTCGCTTTATAACGAAATCGAACGATTGTGTTTTGCGCTAGCTGTAGGCGTTCCAGCTCGTCTTATTAGATAAAAAACTCTCCATTCTATGCAACTACGCAAGATTCATGCGTTTGGAGCAGCCAAACAAGCCCTAAACGAATGCAAAGTCGCTTTATAACGAAATCGAACGATTGCGTTTTGCGCTCCCTGTAGGCGTTCCAGCTCACCTAATTACATGAAAAAACCTCTTCATTCTATGCAAATACGCAAGATTCATGCGTTTGGAGCAGCCAAACAAGCCCCAAACGAATGCAAAAACGCATTATAACGAAATCGACCGATTCAGTTTTGCACTCGCTGCATTCGTTCCAGCTCGTGTTATTAGATCAAAAACTCTTTATTCTATGCGAATACGCAAGATTCATGCGTTTGGAGCATCCAAACAAGCCCGAAATGAATGCAAAGTCGCTTTTCTACAAAACCGACCGATTCAGTTTTGCGCTCGCTGCATTCGTTCCAGTTCGTGTTATTCGATCAAAAACTCTTCATTTTATGCAAATACGGAAGATTCATGCGTTTGGAGCAGCCAAACAAGCCCCAAACGAATGCAAAGTCGCTTTATAACGAAATTGACCGATTCAGTTTTGCGCTCGCTGCAGGCGTTCCAGCTCGTCTAATTAGATAAAAAAAACTCATCATTATATGCAAATACGCAAGATTCATGCGTTTGGAGCAGCCAAACAAGCCCCAAACGAATGCAAAAACGCATTATAACGAAATCGACCGACTCAGTTTTGCGCTCGCTGCATTCGTTCCAGTTCGTGTTATTCGATCACAAACTCTTCATTTTATGCAAATACGGAAGATTCATGCATTTGGAGCAGCCAAACAAGCCCCAAACGAATGCAAAGTCGCTTCATAACGAAATCGAACGATTGCGTTTTGCGCTCCCTGTAGGCGTTCCAGCTCGCCTAATTAGATAAAAAAACTCTTCATTCTATGCAAATACGCAAGAATCATGCGTTTGGAGCAGGCAAACAAGCCCCAAACGAATGCGAAGTCGCTTTATAACGAAATCGAACGATTGTGTTATAAAGTGTCTTATTAGATAAAAAAAACTCTCCATTCTATGCAAATACGCAAGATTTATGCGTTTGGCGCAGCCAAACAAGCCCTAAACGAATGCAAAGTCGCTTTATAACAAAATCGACCGATTACGTTTTGCGCTCGCTGCATTCGTTCCAGCTGGTGTTATTAGATCAAAAACTCTTCATTTTATGCAAATACGCAAGATTCATGCGTTTGGAGCAGCCAAACGGGCCCCAAACGAATGCGAAGTCGGTTTATAACGAAATCGAACGATTGCGTTTTGCGCTCCCTGTAGGCGTTCCAGCTCGCCTAATTAGATCAAAAACTCTTCATTCTATGCGAATGCGCAAGATTCATGCGTTTGGAGCAGCCAAACAAGCCCCAAACGAATGCGAAGTCGCTTTATAACGAAATCGAACGATTGCGTTTTGCGCTCCCTGTAGGCGTTCCAGCTCGCCTAATTAGATAAAAAAAACTCATCATTATATGCAAATACGCAAGATTCATGCGTTTGGAGCAGCCAAACAAGCCCCAAACGAGTGCAAAAACGCATTATAACGAAATCGACCGACTCAGTTTTGCGCTCGCTGCATTCGGTCCAGCTCGTGTTATTAGATCAAAAACTCTTTATTCTGTGCGAATACGCAAGATTCATGCGTTTGGAGCAGCCAAACAAGCCCGAAATGAATGCAAAGTCGCTTTATAACGAAATTGACCGATTCAGTTTTGCGCTCGCTGCAGGCGCTCCAGCTTGTCTAATTAGATAGAAAAACTCTTCATTCTATGCAAATACGCAAGATTCTAGCGTTTGGAGCAGCCAAACAAGCCCCAAACGAATGCAAAGTCACTTTTCTACAAAACCGACCGATTCAGTTTCGCGCTCACTGCATTCGTTCGAGTTCGTGTTATTCGATCAAAAACTCTTCATTTTATGCAATTACGGAAGATTCATGCGTTTGGAGCAGCCAAACAAGCCCCAAATGAATGCAAAGTCGCTTTATAAGGAAATCGACCGATTCAGTTTTGCACTTGCTGCAGGCGTTCCAGCTCGTCGAATTAGATAAAAAACACTTATCATTCTATGCAAATACGCCAGATTCGAGCGTTTAGAGCAGCCAAACAAGCCCCAAGCGAATGCAAAGTCGCTTTTCTACAAAACCGACCGATTCAGTTTTGCGCTCGCTGCATTCGTTCCAATTCGTGTTATTCGATCAAAAACTCTTTATTTTATGCAAATACGCAAGATTCATGCGTTTGGAGCAGCCAAACAAGCCCCAAACGAATGCAAAGTTGCATTGTAACGAAATCGATCGATTGAGTTTTGCGCTAGCTTTAGGCGTTCCAGCTCGTCTTATTAGATCAAAAACTCTTCATTCTACGCAGATACGCAAGATTCATGCGTTTTAAGCAGCCAAACAAGCCCCAAACGAATGCAAATTCGCTTTATAATGAAATCGAACGATTGCGTTTTGCGCTCCCTGTAAGCGTTCCAGCTCGCCTAATTAGATAGAAAAACTCTTCATTCTATGCGAATACGCAAGATTCATGCGTTTGGAGCAGCCCAACAAGCCCGAAACGAATGCAAAGTCGCTTTATAACAAAATCGACCGATTCAGTTTTGCGCTCGCTGCATTCGTTCCAGCTCGTGTTATTTGATCAAAAACTCTTCATTCTATGCAAATACGCAAGATTCATGCGTTTGGAGCAGCCAAACAAGCCTCAAACGAATGCGAAGTCGCTTTATAACGAAATGGAACGATTGTGTTTTGCGCTCGCTGTAGGCGTTCCAGCTCGGCTTATTAGATAAAAAAACTCTCCATTCTATGCAAATACGCAAGATTTATGCGTTTGGAGCAGCCAAACAAGCCCTAAACGAATGCAAAGTCGCTTTTCTACAAAGTCGACCGATTCACTTTTGCGCTCGCTGCATTCGTTCCAGTTCGTGTTATTCGATCAAAAACTCTTCATTTCATGCAAATACGGAAGATTCATGCGTTTGGAGCAGCCAAACAAGCCCCAAACGAATGCAAAGTCGCTTTATAACGAAATTGACCCATTCAGTTTTGCGCTCGCTGCAAGCGTTCCAGCTTGTCTAATGAGATTCAAAACTCTTCATTCTATGCAAATACGCAAGATTCATGCGTTTGGAGCAGCCAAACAAGCCCGAAACGAATGCAAAGTCGCTTTATAACAAAATCGACCGATTCAGTTTTGCGCTCGCTGCATTCGTTCCAGCTCGTGTTATTTGATCAAAAACTCTTCATTCTATGCAAATACGCAAGATTCATGCGTTTGGAGCAGCCAAACGGGCCCCAAACGAATGCAAAGTCGCTTTTCTACAAAACCGACCGATTCAGTTTTGCGCTCGCTGCATTCGATCCAGTTCGTGTTATTCGATCATAAACTCTTCATTTTATGCAAATACGGAATATTCATGCGTTTGGAGCAGCCAAACAAGCCCCAAACGAATGCAAAGTCGCTTTCTAACGAAATTGACCGATTCAGTTTTGCGCTCGCTGCAGGCGTTTCAGCTCGTCTAATTAGATAAAAAAAACTCTCCATTCTATGCAAATACGCAAGATTCGAGCGTTTGGAGCAGCCAAACAAGCCCCAAACGAATGCAAAGTCGCTTTTACACAAAACCGACCGATTCAGTTTTGCGCTCGCTGCATTCGTTCAAGTTCGTGTTATTCGATTAAAAACTCTTCATTTTATGCAAATACGGAAGATTCATGCGTTTGGAGCAGCCAAACAAGCCCCAAACGATTGCGAAGTCGCTTTATAACGAAATCGAACGATTGCGTTTTGCGCTCCCTGTAGGCGTTCCAGCTCGCCTAATTAGATAAAAAAACTCTTCATTCTATTTAAATACGCAAGATTCAAGCGTTTGGAGCAGCCAAACAAGCCCCAAACGAATGCAAAGTCGCTTTATAACGAAATCGACCGATTCAGTTTTGCGCTCGCTGCATTCGTTCCAGCTCGTGTTATTAGATCAAAAACTCTTTATTCTATGCGAATACGCCAGATTCATGCGTTTGGAGCAGCCAAACAAGCCCGAAATGGATGCAAAGTCGCTTTATAACGAAATTGACCGATTCAGTTTTGCGGTCGCTGCAGGCGTTCCAGCTCGTCTAATTAGATAAAAAAAAACTCTTCATTCTATGCAAATACGCAAGATTCGAGCGTTTGGAGCAGCCAAACAAGCCCCAAACGAATGCGAAGTCACTTTATAACGAAATTGACCGATTCGGTTTTGCGCTCGGTGCAGGCGGTCCAGCTCGTCTAATTAGATAAAAAACACTTCATTCTATGCAAATACGCAAGAATCATGCGTTTGGAGCAGCCAAACGGGCCCCAAACGAATGCAAAGTCGCTTCATAACGAAATTGACCGATTCAGTTTTGCGCTCGCTGCAGGCGTTCCAACTCGTCTAATTAGATAAAAAACTTATCATTCTATGCAAATACGCGAGATTCGAGCGTTTAGAGCAGCCAAAAGAGCCCCAAACGAATGCAAAGTCGCTTTATAACGAAATCGAACGATTGCGTTTTGCACTCCCTGTAGGCGTTCCTGCTCGTCTTATTAGATAAAAAAACTCTCCATTTGATGCAAATACGCAAGATTCATGCGTTTGGAGCAGTCAAACAAGCCCTAAACGAATGCAAAGTCGCTTTATAACAAAATCGACCGATTCAGTTTTGCGCTCGCTGCATTTGTTCCAGCTCGTGTTATTAGATTAAAAACTCTTCATTCTATGCAAATACGCAAGATTCATGCGTTTGGAGCAGCCAAACAGGCCCCAAACGAATGCAAAGTCGCTTTTCTACAAAACTGACCGATTCAGTTTTGCGCTCGCTGCATCCATTCCAGTTCGTGTTATTCGATGAAAAACTCTTCATTCTATGCAAATACGCAAGATTCATGCGTTTGGAGCAGCCAAACAAGCCCCAAACGAATGCAAAGTCGCTTTATAACGAAATCGAACGATTGTGTTTTGCGCTCGCTGTAGGCGTTCCAGCTCGTCTTATTAGATAAAAAAAACTCTCCATTCTATGCAAATACGCAAGATTCATGCGTTTGGAGCAGCCAAACAAGCCCTAAACGAATGCAAAGTCGCTTTATAACAAAATCGAACGATTGCGTTTTGCACTCCCTGTAGGCGTTCCTGCTCGCCTAATTAGATAAAAAAAACTCTTCATTCTATGCAAATACGCAAGATTCATGCGTTTGGAGCAGCCAAACAAGCCCCAAACGAATGCAAAGTCGCTTTATAACGAAATCGACCGATTCAGTTTTGCGCTCGCTGCATTCGTTCCAGCTCGTGTTATTCGATCAAAAACTCTTCATTCTATGCGAATACGCAAGATTCATGCGTTTGAAGCAGCCAAAGAAGCCCCAAACGAATGCAAAGTCGCTTTATAACGAAATCGAACGATTGCGTTTTGCGCTCCCTGTAGGCGTTCCAGCTCGCCTAATTAGATAAAAAAACTCTTCATTCTATGCAAATACGCAAGATTCATGCGTTTGGAGCAGCCAAACAAGCCCCAAACGAATGCAAAGTCGCTTTATAACGAAATCGAACGATTGTGTTTTGCGCTCGCTGTAGGCGTTCCAGCTCGTCTTATTAGATAAAAAACTCTCCATTCTATGCAAATCCGCAAGATTCGTGCGTTTGGAGCAGCCAAACAGGCCCCAAACGAATGCAAAGTCGCTTTATAACGAAATCGAAGGATTGTGTTTTGCGCTCGCTGTAGGCGTTCCAGCTCGTCTTATAAGATAAAAAACTCTTCATTCTATGCAAATAAGCAAGATTCATGCAATTGGAGCAGCCAAGCAAGCCCCAAACGAATGCAAAGTCGCTTTCTAACGAAATTGACCGATACAGTTTTCCGCTCGCTGCAGGCGTTCCAGCTCGTCTAATTAGATAAAAAAAACTCATCATTCTATGCAAATACCCAAGATTCGAGCGTTTGGAGCAGCCAAACAAGCCCCAAACGAATGCCAAGTCACTTTTCTACAAAACCGACCGATTCAGTTTTGCGATCGCTTAATTCGTTCCAGTTCGTGTTATTCGATCAAGAACTCTTCATTTTATGCAAATACGAAAGATTCATGCGTTTGGAGCAGCCGAACAAGCCCCTAGCGAATGCAAAGTCGCTTTATAACGAAATCGAACGATAGCGTTTTGCGCTCCCTGTAGGCGGTCCAGCTCGCCTAATTAGATAAAAAAAACTCTTCATTCTATGCAAATACGCAAGATTTATGCGTTTGGAGCAGCCAAACAAGCCTCAAACGAATGCGAAGTCGCTCTATAACGAAATCGAACGATTGCGTTTTGCGCTCCCTGTAGGCGTTCCAGCTCGCCTAATTAGATCAAAAACTATTCAATCTATGCAAATACGCAGGTTCGAGCGTTTGGAGCAGCCAAACAAGCCCCAAACGAATGCAAAGTCGCTTTATAACGAAATTGACCGATTCAGTTTTGCGCTCGCTGCATTCATTCCAGCTCGTGTTATTAGATTAAAAACTCTTTATTCTATGCGAATACGCAAGATTCATGCGTTTGGAGCAGCCAAACAAGCCCCAAACGAATGCAAAGTCGCTTTATAACAAAATCGAACGATTGCGTTTTGCGCTCCCTGTAGGCGTTCCAGCTCGACGAATTAGATAAAAAAACTCTTTATTCTATTTAAATACGCAAGATTCATGCGTTTGGAGCAGCCAAACAAGCCCCAAACGAATGCAAAGTCGCTTTATAACGAAATCGACCGATTCAGTTTTGCGCTTGCTGCATTCGTTCCAGCTCGTGTTATTAGATCAGAAACTCTTTATTCTATGCGAATAGGCAAGATTCATGCGTTTGGAGCAGCCAAACAAGCCCGAAATGAATGCAAAGTCGCTTTATAACGAAATTGACCGATTCAGTTTTGCGCTCGCGGCAGGCGTTCCAGCTCGCCTAATTAGATAAAAAAAACTCTTCATTCTATGCAAATACGCACGATTCGAGCGTTTGGAGCAGCCAAACAAGCCCCAAACGAATGCAAAGTAGCTTTTCTACAAAACCGACCGATTCAGTTTTGCGCTCGCTGCATTCGTTTCAGTTCGTGTTATTCGATCAAAAACTCTTCATTTTATGCAAATACGGAAGATTCATGCGTTTGCAGCAGCCAAACAAGCCCCAAACGAATGCAAAGTCGCTTTATAACGAAATCGAACGATTGCGTTTGGCGCTCCCTGTAGGCGTTTCAGCTCGCCTAATTATATAAAAAAACTCTTCATTCTATGCAAATACGCAAGATTCATGCGTTTGGAGCAGCCAAACAAGCTCCAAACGAATGCAAAGTCGCTTTATAACGAAATCGAACGATTGCGTTTTGCGCTCCCTGTAGGCGTTCCAGCTCGCCTAATTAGCTGGAAAAACTCTTCATTCTTTGCAAATACGCAAGATTCATGCGTTTGGAGCAGCCAAACAAGCCCCAAACGAATGCGAAGTCGCTTTATAACGAATTCGAACGATTGCGTTTTGCGCTCCCTGTAGGCGTTCCAGCTCGCCTAATTAGATCAAAAACTTCTCATTCTATGCAAATACGCAAGATTCGAGCGTTTGGAGCAGCCAAACAAGCCCCAAACGAATGCAAGGTCGCTTTATAACGAAATTGACCGATTCAGTTTTGCGCTCGCTGCAGGCGTTCCAGCTCGTCTAATTAGGTAAAAAAAAACTCTTCATTCTATGCAAATACGCAAGATTCGAGCGTTTGGAGCAGCCAAACAAGCCCCAAACGAATGCAAAGTCGCTTTTCTACAAAACCGACCGATTCAGTTTTGCGCTCGCTGCATTCGTTCCAGTTCGTGTTATTCGATCAAAAACTCTTCATTTTATGAAAATACGGAAGATTCATGCGTTTGGAGCAGCCAAACAAGCCCCAAACGAATGCAAAGTCGCTTTATAACGAAATCGAACGATTGTGTTTTGCGCTCGCTGTAGGCGTTCCAGCTCGTCTTATAAGATAAAAAACTCTCCATTCTATGCAAATACGCAAGATTCATGCGTTTGGAGCAGCTAAACAGGCCCCAAACGAATGCAAAGTCGCTTTATAACGAAATCGAACGATTGTGTTTTGCGCTCGCTGTAGGCGTTCCAGCTCGTCTTATAAGATAAAAAACTCTCCATTCTATGCAAATACGCAAGATTCATGCGTTTGGAGCAGCCAAACAAGCCCTAAACGAATGCAAAGTCGCTTTATAACAAAATCGACCGATTCAGTTTTGCGCTCGCTGCATTCGTTCCAGCTCGTGTTATTAGATCAAAAACTCTTCATTCTATGCAAATAAGCAAGATTCATGCAATTGGAGCAGCCAAGCAAGCCCCAAACGAATGCAAAGTCGCTTTATAACGAAATTGACCGATTCAGTTTTGCGCTCGCTGCATTCATTCCAGCTCGTGTTATTAGATCAAAAACTCTTTATTCTATGCGAATACGCAAGATTCATGCGTTTGGAGCAGCCAAACAAGCCCCAAACGAATGCAAAGTCGCTTTATAACAAAATCGAACGATTGCGTTTTGCGCTCCCTGTAGGCGTTCCAGCTCGACGAATTAGATAAAAAAAACTCTTCATTCTATTTAAATACGCAAGATTCATGCGTTTGGAGCAGCCAAACAAGCCCCAAACGAATGCAAAGTCGCTTTTCTACAAAACCGACCGATTCAGTTTTGCGCTCGCTGCATTCGTTCCAGTTCGTGTTATTCGATCAAAAACTCTTCATTTTATGCAAATACGGAAGATTCATGCGTTTGCATTGCGTTTTGCGCTCCCTGTAGGCGTTCCAGCTCGCCTGATTAGATAAAAAAACTCTTCATTCTATGAAAATACGCAAGATTCATGCGTTTGGAGCAGCCAGACAAGCCCCAAACGAATGCGAAGTCGCTTTATAACGAAATCGAACGATTGCGTTTTGCGCTCGCTGCATTCGTTCCAGCTCGTGTTATTAGATCAAAAACTCTTCATTCTATGCAAATACGCAATATTCATGCGTTTGGAGCAGCCAAACAAGCCCCAAACGAATGCAAAGTCGCTTTATAACGAAATCGACCGATTCAGTTTTGCGCTCGCTGCATTCGTTCCAGCTCGTGTTATTCGATCAAAAACTCTTCATTTTATGCAAATACGGAAGATTCATGCGTTTGGATTGCGTTTTGCGCTCCCTGTAGGCGTTCCAGCTCGCCTGATTAGATAAAAAAAACTCTTCATTTTATGCAAATACGCAAGATTCATGCGTTTGGAGCAGCCAGACAAGCCCCAAACGAATGCGAAGTCGGTTTATAACGAAATCGAACGTTTGCGTTTTGCGCTCCCTGTAGGCGTTCCAGCTCGCCTAATTAGATCAAAAACTCTTCATTCTATGCAAATACGCAAGATTCATGCGTTTGGAGCAGCCAAACAAGCCTGAAACGAATGCAAAGTCACTTTATAACAAAATCGACCGATTTCGTTTTGCGCTCGCTGCATCCGTTCCAGTTCGTGTTATTCGATCAAAAACTCTTCATTCTATGCGAATACGCAAGATTCATGCGTTTGGAGCAGCCAAATAAGCCCCAAACGAATGCAAAGTCGCTTTATAACGAAATCGAACGATTGCGTTTTGCGCTCCCTGTAGGCGTTCCAGATCGCCTAATTAGATAAAAAAACTCTTCATTCTATGCAAATACGCTAGATTCTCGCGTTTGGAGCAGCCAAACAAGCCCCAAACGAATGCAAAGTCGCTTTATAACGAAATCGAACGATTGTGTTTTGCGCTCGCTGTAGGCGTTCCAGCTCGTCTTATTAGATAAAAAACTCTCCATTCTATGCAAATACGCAAGATTCGTGCGTTTGGAGCAGCCAAACAGGCCCCAAACGAATGCAAAGTCGCTTTATAACGAAATCGAACGGTTGTGTTTTGCGCTCGCTGTAGGCGTTCCAGCTCGCCTGATTAGATAAAAAAAACTCTTCATTCTATGCAAATACGCAAGATTCATGCGTTTGGAGGAGCCAGACAAGCCCCAAACGAATGCGAAGTCGGTTTATAACGAAATCGAACGTTTGCGTTTTGCGCTCCCTGTAGGCGTTCCAGCTCGCCTAATTAGATCAAAAACTCTTCATTCTATGCAAATACGCAAGATTCATGCGTTTGGAGCAGCCAAACAAGCCTGAAACGAATGCAAAGTCACTTTATAACAAAATCGACCGATTTCGTTTTGCGCTCGCTGCATCCGTTCCAGTTCGTGTTATTCGATCAAAAACTCTTCATTCTATGCGAATACGCAAGATTCATGCGTTTGGAGCAGCCAAATAAGCCCCAAACGAATGCAAAGTCGCTTTATAACGAAATCGAACGATTGCGTTTTGCGCTCCCTGTAGGCGTTCCAGATCGCCTAATTAGATAAAAAAACTCTTCATTCTATGCAAATACGCTAGATTCTCGCGTTTGGAGCAGCCAAACAAGCCCCAAACGAATGCAAAGTCGCTTTATAACGAAATCGAACGATTGTGTTTTGCGCTCGCTGTAGGCGTTCCAGCTCGTC
The DNA here is from genome assembly GCA_933228735.2 of Amblyteles armatorius. Lineage (NCBI taxonomy): Eukaryota > Metazoa > Arthropoda > Insecta > Hymenoptera > Ichneumonidae > Amblyteles > Amblyteles armatorius. The sequence goes on along the minus strand of OW121688.1, from coordinate 4,898,845 downwards.
TTATTAGATAAAAAACTCTCCATTCTATGCAAATACGCAAGATTCGTGCGTTTGGAGCAGCCAAACAGGCCCCAAACGAATGCAAAGTCGCTTTATAACGAAATCGAACGGTTGTGTTTTGCGCTCGCTGTAGGCGTTCCAGCTCGCCTGATTAGATAAAAAAAACTCTTCATTCTATGCAAATACGCAAGATTCATGCGTTCGGAGGAGCCAGACAAGCCCCAAACGAATGCGAAGTCGGTTTATAACGAAATCGAACGATTGCGTTTGGCGCTCCCTGTAGGCGTTCCAGCTCGCCTAATTAGATCAAAAACTCTCCATTCTATGCAAATACGCAAGATTCATGCGTTTGGAGCAGCCAAACGGGCCCCAAACGAATGCAAAGTCGTTTCATAACGAAATTGTCCGATTCAGTTTTGCGCTTCCTGTAGGCGTTCCAGCTCGTCTAATTAGATAAAAAAAACTCTTCATTCTATGCAAATACGCAAGATTCACGCGTTTGGAGCAGCCAAACAAGCCCCAAACGAATGCAAAGTCGCTTTATAACGAAATCGAACGATTGCGTTTTGCGCTCCCTGTAGGCGTTCCAGCTCGCCCAATTAGATAAAAAAACTCTTCATTCTATGCAAATACGCAAGATTCATGCGTTCGGAGCAGCCAAACAAGCCCCAAACGAATGCAAAGTCGCTTTATAACGAAATCGACCGATTCAGTTTTGCGCTCGCTGCATTCGTTCCAGCTCGTGTTATTAGATCAAAAACTCTTTATTCTATGCGAATACGCAAGATTCATGCGTTTGGAGCAGCCAAACAAGCCCCAAACGAATGCGAAGTCGCTTTATAACGAAATCGAACGATTGTGTTTTGCGCTAGCTGTAGGCGTTCCAGCTCGTCTTATTAGATAAAAAACTCTCCATTCTATGCAACTACGCAAGATTCATGCGTTTGGAGCAGCCAAACAAGCCCTAAACGATCGCAAAGTCGCTTTATAACGAAATCGAACGATTGCGTTTTGCGCTCCCTGTAGGCGTTCCAGCTCGCCTAATTAGATAAAAAAAACTCTTCATTCCATGCAAATACGCAAGATTCATGCGTTTGGAGCAGCCAAACAAGTCCGAAACGAATGCAAAGTCGCTTTATAACAAAATCGACCGATTCAGTTTTGCGCTCGCTGCATTCGTTCCAGCTCGTGTTATTTGATCAAAAACTCTTCATTCTATGCAAATACGCAAGATTCATGCGTTTGGAGCAGCCAAACGGGCCCCAAACGAATGCAAAGTCGCTTTATAACGAAATTGACCGATTCAGTTTTGCGCTTGCTGCAGGCGTTCCAGCTCGTCGAATTCGATGAAAAAACTTATCATTCTATGCAAATACGCGAGATTCGAGCGTTTGGAGCAGCCAAACAAGCCCCAAACGAATGCAAAGTCGCTTTATAACGAAATCGACCGATTCAGTTTTGCGCTCGCTGCATTCGTTCCAGCTCGTGTTATTAGATCAAAAACTCTTTATTCTATGCGAATACGCAAGATTCATGCATTTGGAGCAGCCAAACAAGCCCCAAACGAATGCGAAGTCGATTTATAACGAAATCGAACGATTGTGTTTTGCGCTCGCTGTAGGCGTTCCAGCTCGGCTTATTGGATAAAAAAACTCTCCATTCTATGCAAATACGCAAGATTCATGCGTTTGGAGCAGCCAAACAAGCCCTAAACGAATGCAAAGTCGCTATATAACAAAACCGACCGATTCAGTTTTGCGCTCGCTGCATTCGTTCCAGTTCGTGTTATTCGATCAGAAACTCTTCATTTTATGCAAATACGCAAGATTCATGCGTTTGGAGCAGCAAAACAAGCCCCAAACGAATGCAAAGTTGCATTATAACGAAATCGACTGATTGAGTTTTGCGCTAGCTTTAGGCGGTCCACCTCGTCTTATTAGATAAAAAAAACTCTCCATTTTATGCAAATACGCAAGATTCATGCGTTTGGAGCAGTCAAACAAGCCCCAAACGAATGCAAAGTCGCTTTATAACGAAATTGGACGATTCAGTTTTGCGCCCGCCGCAGGCGTTCCAGCTCGTCTAATTAGATTAAAAACTCTTCGTTCTATGCAAATACGCAAGATTCGGACGTTTGGAGCAGACAAACAAGCCCGAAAGGAATGCAAAGTCGCTTTATAACAAAATCGACCGATTCAGTTTTGCGCTCGCTGCATTCGTTCCAGCTCGTGTTATTAGATCAAAAACTCTTCATTCTATGCAAATACGCGAGATTCATGCGTTTCGAGCAGCCAAACGGGCCCCAAACGAATGCAAAGTCGCTTTATATCGAAATTGACCAATTCAGTTTTGCGCTCGCTGCAGGCATTCCAGCTCGTCTAATTAGATAAAAAACTTATCATTCTATGCAAATACACGCGATTCGAGCGTTTAGAGCAGCCAAACAAGCCCCAAACGAATGCAAAGTTGCATTATAACGAAATCGACCGATTGAGTTTTGCGCTAGCTTTAGGCGTTCCAGCTCGTCTTATTAGATCGAAAACTCTTCATTCTACGCAAATACGCAAGATTCATTTTCGAGCAGCCAAACAAGCCTCAAACGAATGCAAATTCGCTTTATAACGAAATCGAACGATTGCGTTTTGCGCTCCCTGTAGGCGTTCCAGCTCGCCGAATTAGATAAGAAAACTGTTCATTCTATGCAAATACGCAAGATTCATGCGTTTGGAGCAGCCAAACAAGCCCCAAACGAAGGCGAAGTCGCTTTATAACGAAATCGACCGATTGAGTTTTGCGCTCGCTGCATTCGTTCCAGTTCGTGTTATTCGATCAAAAACTTTTCATTTTGTGCAAATACGGAAGATTCATGCGTTTGGAGCAGCCAAACAAGCCCCAAACGAATGCAAAGTCGCTTTATAACGAAATCGAACGATTGCGTTTGGCGCTCCCTGTAGGCGTTCCATCTCGCCTAATTAGATAAAAAAAACTCTTCATTCTATGCAAATACGCAAGATTCATGCGTTTGGAGCAGCCAAACAAGCCCCAAACGAATGCAAAGTCGCTTTATAACGAAATCGAACGATTGCGTTTTGCGCTCCCGGTACGCGTTCCAGCTCACCTAATTAGATAAAAAAAACTCTTCATTCTATGCAAATACGCAAGATTCATGCGTTTGGAGCAGCCAAACAAGACCCAAACGAATGCAAAGTCGCTTTATAACAAAATCGACCGATTGAGTTTTGCGCTCGCTGCATTCGTTCCAGTTCGTGTTATTCGATCAAAAACTTTTCATTTTGTGCAAATACGGAAGATTCATGCGTTTGGAGCAGCCAAACAAGCCCCAAACGAATGCAAAGTCGCTTTATAACGAAATCGAACGATTGCGTTTGGCGCTCCCTGTAGGCGTTCCATCTCGCCTAATTAGATTAAAAAAACTGTTCATTCTATGCAAATACGCAAGATTCATGCGTTTGGAGCAGCCAAACAAGAACCAAACGAATGCAAAGTCGCTTTATAACAAAATCGACCGATTCAGTTTTGCGCTCGCTGCATTCGTTCCAGCTCGTGTTATGAGATCAAAAACTCTTTATTCTATGCGACTACGCAAGATTCATGCGTTTGGAGCAGCCAAACAAGACCCAAACGAATGCAAAGTCGCTTTATAACGAAATCGACCGATTCAGTTTTGCGCTCTCTGCATTCGTTCTAGCTCGTGTTATTAGATCAAAAACTCTTTATTCTATACAAATACGCAAGATTCATGCGTTTGCAGCAGCCAAACGGGCCCCAAACGAATGCAAAGTCACTTTATAACAAAATCGAACGAAATCGACCGATTCAGTTCTGCGGTCGCTGCATTCGTTCCAGTTCATGTTATTCGATGAAAAACTCTTCATTTTATGCAAATACGCAGGATTCATGCATTTGGAGCAGCCAAACAAGCCCCAAACGAACACAAAGTTGCATTATAACGAAATCGACCGATTGAGTTTTGCGCTAGCTTTAGGCGGTCCACCTCGTCTTATTAGATCAAAAACTCTTCATTCTACGCAAATACGCAAGATCCATGCGTATTGAGCAGCCAAACAAGCTCCAAACGAGTGCAGAGTCGCTTGAGACAAAATCGAACGACTCAGTTTCCCGCTCGCTGTCGGCGTTCCAGCTCGTGTTATTTATTAGATCAAAAACTCTTTATTCTATGCGAATACGCAAGATTCATGCGTTTGGAGCAGCCAAACAAGACCCAAACGAATGCAAAGTCGCTTTATAACGAAATCGACCGATTCAGTTCTGCGGTCGCTGCATTCGTTCCAGTTCATGTTATTCGATCAAAAACTCTTTATTCTATGCGAATACGCAAGATTCATGCATTTGGAGCAGCCAAACAAGCCCCAAACGAATGCGAAGTCGCTTTATAACGAAATCGAACGATTGTGTTTTGCGCTCGCTGTAGGCGTTCCAGCTCGGCTTATTGGATAAAAAAACTCTCCATTCTATGCAAATACGCAAGATTCATGCGTTTGGAGCAGCCAAACAAGCCCTAAACGAATGCAAAGTCGCTATATAACAAAACCGACCGATTCAGTTTTGCGCTCGCTGCATTCGTTCCAGTTCGTGTTATTCGATCAGAAACTCTTCATTTTATGCAAATACGCAAGATTCATGCGTTTGGAGCAGCAAAACAAGCCCCAAACGAATGCAAAGTTGCATTATAACGAAATCGACTGATTGAGTTTTGCGCTAGCTTTAGGCGGTCCACCTCGTCTTATTAGATAAAAAAAACTCTCCATTTTATGCAAATACGCAAGATTCATGCGTTTGGAGCAGTCAAACAAGCCCCAAACGAATGCAAAGTCGCTTTATAACGAAATTGGACGATTCAGTTTTGCGCCCGCCGCAGGCGTTCCAGCTCGTCTAATTAGATTAAAAACTCTTCGTTCTATGCAAATACGCAAGATTCGGACGTTTGGAGCAGACAAACAAGCCCGAAAGGAATGCCAAGTCGCTTTATAACAAAATCGACCGATTCAGTTTTGCGCCCGCTGCATTCGTTCCAGCTCGTGTTATTAGATCAAAAAGTCTTCATTCTATGCAAATACGCGAGATTCATGCGTTTCGAGCAGCCAAACGGGCCCCAAACGAATGCAAAGTCGCTTTATAACGAAATTGACCAATTCAGTTTTGCGCTCGCTGCAGGCATTCCAGCTCGTCTAATTAGATAAAAAACTTATCATTCTATGCAAATACACGCGATTCGAGCGTTTAGAGCAGCCAAACAAGCCCCAAACGAATGCAAAATTGCATTATAACGAAATCGACCGATTGAGTTTTGCGCTAGCTTTAGGCGTTCCAGCTCGTCTTATTAGATCGAAAACTCTTCATTCTACGCAAATACGCAAGATTCATTTTCGAGCAGCCAAACAAGCCTCAAACGAATGCAAATTCGCTTTATAACGAAATCGAACGATTGCGTTTTGCGCTCCCTGTAGGCGTTCCAGCTCGCCGAATTAGATAAGAAAACTGTTCATTCTATGCAAATACGCAAGATTCATGCGTTTGGAGCAGCCAAACAAGCCCCAAACGAAGGCGAAGTCGCTTTATAACGAAATCGACCGATTGAGTTTTGCGCTCGCTGCATTCGTTCCAGTTCGTGTTATTCGATCAAAAACTTTTCATTTTGTGCAAATACGGAAGATTCATGCGTTTGGAGCAGCCAAACAAGCCCCAAACGAATGCAAAGTCGCTTTAGAACGAAATCGAACGATTGCGTTTGGCGCTCCCTGTAGGCGTTCCATCTCGCCTAATTAGATAAAAAAAACTCTTCATTCTATGCAAATACGCAAGATTCATGCGTTTGGAGCAGCCAAACAAGCCCCAAACGAATGCAAAGTCGCTTTATAACGAAATCGAACGATTGCGTTTTGCGCTCCCGGTACGCGTTCCAGCTCACCTAATTAGATAAAAAAAACTCTTCATTCTATGCAAATACGCAAGATTCATGCGTTTGGAGCAGCCAAACAAGACCCAAACGAATGCAAAGTCGCTTTATAACAAAATCGACCGATTGAGTTTTGCGCTCGCTGCATTCGTTCCAGTTCGTGTTATTCGATCAAAAACTTTTCATTTTGTGCAAATACGGAAGATTCATGCGTTTGGAGCAGCCAAACAAGCCCCAAACGAATGCAAAGTCGCTTTATAACGAAATCGAACGATTGCGTTTGGCGCTCCCTGTAGGCGTTCCATCTCGCCTAATTAGATTAAAAAAACTGTTCATTCTATGCAAATACGCAAGATTCATGCGTTTGGAGCAGCCAAACAAGAACCAAACGAATGCAAAGTCGCTTTATAACAAAATCGACCGATTCAGTTTTGCGCTCGCTGCATTCGTTCCAGCTCGTGTTATGAGATCAAAAACTCTTTATTCTATGCGACTACGCAAGATTCATGCGTTTGGAGCAGCCAAACAAGACCCAAACGAATGCAAAGTCGCTTTATAACGAAATCGACCGATTCAGTTTTGCGCTCTCTGCATTCGTTCTAGCTCGTGTTATTAGATCAAAAACTCTTTATTCTATACAAATACGCAAGATTCATGCGTTTGCAGCAGCCAAACGGGCCCCAAACGAATGCAAAGTCACTTTATAACAAAATCGAACGAAATCGACCGATTCAGTTCTGCGGTCGCTGCATTCGTTCCAGTTCATGTTATTCGATGAAAAACTCTTCATTTTATGCAAATACGCAGGATTCATGCATTTGGAGCAGCCAAACAAGCCCCAAACGAATACAAAGTTGCATTATAACGAAATCGACCGATTGAGTTTTGCGCTAGCTTTAGGCGGTCCACCTCGTCTTATTAGATCAAAAACTCTTCATTCTACGCAAATACGCAAGATCCATGCGTATTGAGCAGCCAAACAAGCTCCAAACGAGTGCAGAGTCGCTTGAGACAAAATCGAACGACTCAGTTTCCCGCTCGCTGTCGGCGTTCCAGCTCGTGTTATTTATTAGATCAAAAACTCTTTATTCTATGCGAATACGCAAGATTCATGCGTTTGGAGCAGCCAAACAAGACCCAAACGAATGCAAAGTCGCTTTATAACGAAATCGACCGATTCAGTTCTGCGGTCGCTGCATTCGTTCCAGTTCATGTTATTCGATCAAAAACTCTTTATTCTATGCGAATACGCAAGATACATGCGTTTGGAGCAGCCAAACAAGACCCAAACGAATGCAAAGTCGCTTTATAACGAAATCGACCGATTCAGTTTTGCGCTCGCTGCATTTGTTCCAGCTCGTGTTATTAGATAAAAAAACTCTTCATTCTATGCAAATACGCAAGATTCATGCGTTTGGAGCAGCCAAACAAGCCCCAAACGAATGGAAAGTCGCTTTATAACGAAATCGACCGATTCAGTTTTGCGCTCGCTGCATTCGTTCCAGCTCGTGTTGTTAGATCAAAAACTCTTTATTCTATGCGAATACGCAAGATTCATGCGTTTGGAGCAGCCAAACAAGCCCGAAATAAATGCAAAGTCGCTTTGTAACGAAATTGACCGATTCAGTTTTGCGCTCGCTGCAGGCGTTCCAGCTCGTCTAATTAGATAAAAAAAACTCTTCATTCTATGCAAATACGCAAGATTCGAGCGTTTGGAGCAGCCAAAGAAGCCCCAAACGAATGCAAAGTCGCTTTTCTACAAAACCGACAGATTCAGTTTTGCGCTCGCTGCATTCGTTCCAGTTCGTGTTATTCGATCAAAAACTCTTCATTTTATGCAAATACGGAAGATTCATGCGTTCGGAGCAGCCAAACAAGCCCCAAACGAATGCGAAGTCGCTTTATAACGAAATCGAACGATTGCGTTTTGCGCTCCCTGTAGGCGTTCCAGCTCGCCTAATTAGATAAAAAAACTCTTCATTCTATGCAAATACGCAAGATTCATGCGTTTGGAGCAGCCAACCAAGCCCCGAACGAATGCAAAGTCGCTTTATAACGAAATCGACCGATTCAGTTTTCCGCTCGCTGCATTCGTTCCAGCTCGTGTTATTAGATTAAAAACTCTTTATTCTATGCGAATACGCAAGATTCATGCGTTTGGAGCAGCCAAACAAGCCCGAAATGAATGCAAAGTCGCTTTATAACGAAATTGACCGATTCAGTTTTGCGCTCGCTGCAGGCGTTCCAGCTCGTCTAATTAGAAAGAAAAACTCTTCATTCTATGCAAATACGCAAGATTCATGCGTTTGGAGCAGCCAAACAAGCCTGAAACGAATGCAAAGTCACTTTATAACAAAATCGACCGATTTCGTTTTGCGCTCGCTGCATCCGTTCCAGTTCGTGTTATTCGATCAAAAACTCTTCATTCTATGCGAATACGCAAGATTCATGCGTTTGGAGGAGCCAGACAAGCCCCAAACGAATGCGAAGTCGGTTTATAACGAAATCGAACGATTGCGTTTGGCGCTCCCTGTAGGCGTTCCAGCTCGCCTAATTAGATCAAAAACTCTCCATTCTATGCAAATACGCAAGATTCATGCGTTTGGAGCAGCCAAACGGGCCCCAAACGAATGCAAAGTCGCTTCATAACGAAATCGTCCGATTCAGTTTTGCGCTTCCTGTAGGCGTTCCAGCTCGTCTAATTAGATAAAAAAAACTCTTCATTCTATGCAAATACGCAAGATTCACGCGTTTGGAGCAGCCAAACAAGCCCCAAACGAATGCAAAGTCGCTTTATAACGAAATCGAACGATTGTGTTTTGCGCTCGCTGTAGGCGTTCCAGCTCGCCTGATTAGATAAAAAAAACTCTTCATTCTATGCAAATACGCAAGATTCATGCGTTTGGAGGAGCCAGACAAGCCCCAAACGAATGCGAAGTCGGTTTATAACGAAATCGAACGATTGCGTTTGGCGCTCCCTGTAGGCGTTCCAGCTCGCCTAATTAGATCAAAAACTCTCCATTCTATGCAAATACGCAAGATTCATGCGTTTGGAGCAGCCAAACGGGCCCCAAACGAATGCAAAGTCGCTTCATAACGAAATCGTCCGATTCAGTTTTGCGCTTCCTGTAGGCGTTCCAGCTCGTCTAATTAGATAAAAAAAACTCTTCATTCTATGCAAATACGCAAGATTCACGCGTTTGGAGCAGCCAAACAAGCCCCAAACGAATGCAAAGTCGCTTTATAACGAAATCGAACGATTGCGTTTTGCGCTCCCTGTAGGCGTTCCAGCTCGCCCAATTAGATAAAAAAACTCTTCATTCTATGCAAATACGCAAGATTCATGCGTTTGGAGCAGCCAAACAAGCCCCAAACGAATGCAAAGTCGCTTTATAACGAAATCGACCGATTCAGTTTTGCGCTCGCTGCATTCGTTCCAGCTCGTGTTATTAGATCAAAAACTCTTTATTCTATGCGAATACGCAAGATTCATGCGTTTGGAGCAGCCAAACAAGCCCCAAACGAATGCGAAGTCGCTTTATAACGAAATCGAACGATTCAGTTTTGCGCTCGCTGCATTCGTTCCAGCTCGTGTTGTTAGATCAAAAACTCTTTATTCTATGCGAATACGCAAGATTCATGCGTTTGGAGCAGCCAAACAAGCCCGAAATAAATGCAAAGTCGCTTTGTAACGAAATTGACCGATTCAGTTTTGCGCTCGCTGCAGGCGTTCCAGCTCGTCTAATTAGATAAAAAAAACTCTTCATTCTATGCAAATACGCAAGATTCGAGCGTTTGGAGCAGCCAAAGAAGCCCCAAACGAATGCAAAGTCGCTTTTCTACAAAACCGACCGATTCAGTTTTGCGCTCGCTGCATTCGTTCCAGTTCGTGTTATTCGATCAAAAACTCTTCATTTTATGCAAATACGGAAGATTCATGCGTTCGGAGCAGCCAAACAAGCCCCAAACGAATGCGAAGTCGCTTTATAACGAAATCGAACGATTGCGTTTTGCGCTCCCTGTAGGCGTTCCAGCTCGCCTAATTAGATAAAAAAAACTCTTCATTCTATGCAAATACGCAAGATTCATGCGTTTGGAGCAGCCAACCAAGCCCCGAACGAATGCAAAGTCGCTTTATAACGAAATCGACCGATTCAGTTTTCCGCTCGCTGCATTCGTTCCAGCTCGTGTTATTAGATTAAAAACTCTTTATTCTATGCGAATACGCAAGATTCATGCGTTTGGAGCAGCCAAACAAGCCCCAAACGAATGGAAAGTCGCTCTATAACGAAATTGAACGATTGAGTTTTGCGCTCGCTGCATTCGTTCCAGTTCGTGTTATTCGATCAAAAACTCTTCATTTTATGCAAATACGCAAGATTCATGCGTTTCGAGCATCCAAACAAGCCCCAAACGAATGCAAAGTTGCATTATAACGAAATCGACCGATTGAGTTTTGCGCTAGCTTTAGGCGTTTCAGCTCGTCTTATTAGATCAAAAACTCTTCATTCTACGCAAATACGCAAGATTCATTTTCGAGCAGCCAAACAAGCCTCAAACAAATGCAAATTCGCTTTATAACGAATTCGAACGATTGCGTTTTGCGCTCCCTGTAGGCGTTCCAGCTCGCCAAATTAGATAAAAAAAACTCTTCATGCTATGCAAATACGCAAGATTCATGCGTTTGGAGCAGCCAAACAAGCCCCAAACGAATGCGAAGTCGCTTTATAACGAATTCGAACGATTGCGTTTTGCGCTCCCTGTAGGCGTTCCAGCTCGCCTAATTAGTTCGAAAACTTTTCATTCTATGCAAATACGCAAGATTCGAGCGTTTGGAGCAACCAAACAAGCCCCATACGAATGCGAGGTCGTTTTATAACGAAATTGACCGATTCAGTTTTGCTCTCGCTGCAGGCGTTCCAGCTCGTCCAATTAGATAAAAAAAACTCTTCATTCTATGCAAATACGCAAGATTCGAGCGTTTGGAGCAGCCAAACAAGCCCCAAACGAATGCAAAGTCGCTATTCTACAAAACCGACCGATTCAGTTTTGCGCTCGCTGCATTCGTTCCAGCTCGTCTTATTAGATAAAAAAAACTCGCCATTCTATGGAACTACGCAAGATTCATGCGTTTGGAGCAGCCAAACAAGCCCTAAACGAATGCAAAGTCGCTTTATAACGAAATCGAACAATTGCGTTTTGCGCTCCCTGTAGGCGTTCCAGCTCGCCTAATTAGATAAAAAAAACTCTTCATTCTATGCAAATACGCAAGATTCATGCGTTTGGAGCAGCCAAACAAGCCCCAAACGAATGCAAAGTCGCTTTATAACGAAATCGACCGATTCAGTTTTGCGCTTGCTGCATTCGTTCCAGCTCGTGTTATTAGATCAAAAACTCTTCATTCTATGCGAATACGCAAGATTCATGCGTTTGGAGCAACCAAACAAGCCCGAAATGAATGCAAAGTCGCTTTATAACGAAATTGATCGATTCAGTTTTGCGCTCGCTGCAGGCGTTCCAGCTCGTCTAATCAGATAAAAAAAACCCTTCATTCTATGCAAATACGCAAGATTCGAGCGTTTGGAGCAACCAAACAAGCCCCAAACGAATGCAAAGTCGCTTTTCTACAAAACCGACTGATTCAGTTTTGCGCTCGCTGCATTCGTTCCAGCTCGTGTTATTAGATCAAAAACTCTTCATTCTATGCAAATACGCAAGATTCATGCGTTTGGAGCAGCCAAACAAGCCCTAAACGAATGCAAAGTCACTTTATAACAAAATCGACCGATTTCGTTTTGCGCTCGCTGCATTCGTTCCAGCTCGTGTTATTAGATCGAAAGCTCTTCATTCTATGCAAATACGCAAGATTCATGCGTTTGGAGCAGCCAAACGGCCCCCAAACGAATGCAAAGTCGCTTTATAACGAAATCGAACGATTGCGTTTTGCGCTCCCTGTAGGCGTTCCAGCTCGCCTAATTAGATTGAAAAAACTCTTCATTCTATGCAAATACGCAAGATTCGAGCGTTTGGAGCAGCCAAAGAAGCCCCAAACGAATGCAAAGTCGCTTTTCTACAAAACCGACCGATTCAGTTTTGCGCTCGCTGCATTCGTTCCAGTTCGTGTTATTCGATCAAAAACTCTTCATTTTATGCAAATACGGAAGATTCATGCGTTCGGAGCAGCCAAACAAGCCCCAAACGAATGCGAAGTCGCTTTATAACGAAATCGAACGATTGCGTTTTGCGCTCCCTGTAGGCGTTCCAGCTCGCCTAATTAGATAAAAAAAACTCTTCATTCTATGCAAATACGCAAGATTCATGCGTTTGGAGCAGCCAACCAAGCCCCGAACGAATGCAAAGTCGCTTTATAACGAAATCGACCGATTCAGTTTTCCGCTCGCTGCATTCGTTCCAGCTCGTGTTATTAGATTAAAAACTCTTTATTCTATGCGAATACGCAAGATTCATGCGTTTGGAGCAGCCAAACAAGCCCCAAACGAATGGAAAGTCGCTCTATAACGAAATTGAACGATTGAGTTTTGCGCTCGCTGCATTCGTTCCAGTTCGTGTTATTCGATCAAAAACTCTTCATTTTATGCAAATACGCAAGATTCATGCGTTTCGAGCATCCAAACAAGCCCCAAACGAATGCAAAGTTGCATTATAACGAAATCGACCGATTGAGTTTTGCGCTAGCTTTAGGCGTTTCAGCTCGTCTTATTAGATCAAAAACTCTTCATTCTACGCAAATACGCAAGATTCATTTTCGAGCAGCCAAACAAGCCTCAAACAAATGCAAATTCGCTTTATAACGAATTCGAACGATTGCGTTTTGCGCTCCCTGTAGGCGTTCCAGCTCGCCAAATTAGATAAAAAAAACTCTTCATGCTATGCAAATACGCAAGATTCATGCGTTTGGAGCAGCCAAACAAGCCCCAAACGAATGCGAAGTCGCTTTATAACGAATTCGAACGATTGCGTTTTGCGCTCCCTGTAGGCGTTCTAGCTCGCCTAATTAGTTCGAAAACTTTTCATTCTATGCAAATACGCAAGATTCGAGCGTTTGGAGCAACCAAACAAGCCCCATACGAATGCGAGGTCGTTTTATAACGAAATTGACCGATTCAGTTTTGCTCTCGCTGCAGGCGTTCCAGCTCGTCCAATTAGATAAAAAAAACTCTTCATTCTATGCAAATACGCAAGATTCGAGCGTTTGGAGCAGCCAAACAAGCCCCAAACGAATGCAAAGTCGCTATTCTACAAAACCGACCGATTCAGTTTTGCGCTCGCTGCATTCGTTCCAGCTCGTCTTATTAGATAAAAAAAACTCGCCATTCTATGGAACTACGCAAGATTCATGCGTTTGGAGCAGCCAAACAAGCCCTAAACGAATGCAAAGTCGCTTTATAACGAAATCGAACAATTGCGTTTTGCGCTCCCTGTAGGCGTTCCAGCTCGCCTAATTAGATAAAAAAAACTCTTCATTCTATGCAAATACGCAAGATTCATGCGTTTGGAGCAGCCAAACAAGCCCCAAACGAATGCAAAGTCGCTTTATAACGAAATCGACCGATTCAGTTTTGCGCTTGCTGCATTCGTTCCAGCTCGTGTTATTAGATCAAAAACTCTTCATTCTATGCGAATACGCAAGATTCATGCGTTTGGAGCAACCAAACAAGCCCGAAATGAATGCAAAGTCGCTTTATAACGAAATTGATCGATTCAGTTTTGCGCTCGCTGCAGGCGTTCCAGCTCGTCTAATCAGATAAAAAAAACCCTTCATTCTATGCAAATACGCAAGATTCGAGCGTTTGGAGCAACCAAACAAGCCCCAAACGAATGCAAAGTCGCTTTTCTACAAAACCGACTGATTCAGTTTTGCGCTCGCTGCATTCGTTCCAGCTCGTGTTATTAGATCAAAAACTCTTCATTCTATGCAAATACGCAAGATTCATGCGTTTGGAGCAGCCAAACAAGCCCTAAACGAATGCAAAGTCACTTTATAACAAAATCGACCGATTTCGTTTTGCGCTCGCTGCATTCGTTCCAGCTCGTGTTATTAGATCGAAAGCTCTTCATTCTATGCAAATACGCAAGATTCATGCGTTTGGAGCAGCCAAACGGCCCCCAAACGAATGCAAAGTCGCTTTATAACGAAATCGAACGATTGCGTTTTGCGCTCCCTGTAGGCGTTCCAGCTCGCCTAATTAGATTGAAAAAACTCTTCATTCTATGCAAATACGCAAGATTCGAGCGTTTGGAGCAGCCAAAGAAGCCCCAAACGAATGCAAAGTCGCTTTTCTACAAAACCGACCGATTCAGTTTTGCGCTCGCTGCATTCGTTCCAGTTCGTGTTATTCGATCAAAAACTCTTCATTTTATGCAAATACGGAAGATTCATGCGTTCGGAGCAGCCAAACAAGCCCCAAACGAATGCGAAGTCGCTTTATAACGAAATCGAACGATTGCGTTTTGCGCTCCCTGTAGGCGTTCCAGCTCGCCTAATTAGATAAAAAAAACTCTTCATTCTATGCAAATACGCAAGATTCATGCGTTTGGAGCAGCCAACCAAGCCCCGAACGAATGCAAAGTCGCTTTATAACGAAATCGACCGATTCAGTTTTCCGCTCGCTGCATTCGTTCCAGCTCGTGTTATTAGATTAAAAACTCTTTATTCTATGCGAATACGCAAGATTCATGCGTTTGGAGCAGCCAAACAAGCCCCAAACGAATGGAAAGTCGCTCTATAACGAAATTGAACGATTGAGTTTTGCGCTCGCTGCATTCGTTCCAGCTCGTGTTATTAGATCAAAAACTCTTCATTCTATGCAAATACGCAAGATTCATGCGTTTGGAGCAGCCAAACAAGCCCTAAACGAATGCAAAGTCACTTTATAACAAAATCGACCGATTTCGTTTTGCGCTAGCTGCATTCGTTCCAGCTCGTGTTATTAGATCGAAAGCTCTTCATTCTATGCAAATACGCAAAATTCATGCGTTTAGAGCAGCCAAACAAGCCCCAAACGAATGCAAAGTCACTTTTCTACAAAACCGACCGATTCAGTTTTGCGCTCGCTGCATTCGTTCCAGTTCGTGTTATTCGATCAAAAACTCTTCATTTTATGCAAATACGCAAGATTCATGCGTTTCGAGCATCCAAACAAGCCCCAAACGAATGCAAAGTTGCATTATAACGAAATCGACCGATTGAGTTTTGCGCTAGCTTTAGGCGTTTCAGCTCGTCTTATTAGATCAAAAACTCTTCATTCTACGCAAATACGCAAGATTCATTTTCGAGCAGCCAAACAAGCCTCAAACAAATGCAAATTCGCTTTATAACGAATTCGAACGATTGCGTTTTGCGCTCCCTGTAGGCGTTCCAGCTCGCCAAATTAGATAAAAAAAACTCTGCATGCTATGCAAATACGCAAGATTCATGCGTTTGGAGCAGCCAAACAAGCCCCAAACGAATGCGAAGTCGCTTTATAACGAATTCGAACGATTGCGTTTTGCGCTCCCTGTAGGCGTTCCAGCTCGCCTAATTAGTTCGAAAACTTTTCATTCTATGCAAATACGCAAGATTCGAGCGTTTGGAGCAACCAAACAAGCCCCATACGAATGCGAGGTCGTTTTATAACGAAATTGACCGATTCAGTTTTGCTCTCGCTGCAGGCGTTCCAGCTCGTCCAATTAGATAAAAAAAACTCTTCATTCTATGCAAATACGCAAGATTCGAGCGTTTGGAGCAGCCAAACAAGCCCCAAACGAATGCAAAGTCGCTATTCTACAAAACCGACCGATTCAGTTTTGCGCTCGCTGCATTCGTTCCAGCTCGTCTTATTAGATAAAAAAAACTCGCCATTCTATGGAACTACGCAAGATTCATGCGTTTGGAGCAGCCAAACAAGCCCTAAACGAATGCAAAGTCGCTTTATAACGAAATCGAACGATTGCGTTTTGCGCTCCCTGTAGGCGTTCCAGCTCGCCTAATTAGATAAAAAAAACTCTTCATTCTATGCAAATACGCAAGATTCATGCGTTTGGAGCAGCCAAACAAGCCCCAAACGAATGCAAAGTCGCTTTATAACGAAATCGACCGATTCAGTTTTGCGCTTGCTGCATTCGTTCCAGCTCGTGTTATTAGATCAAAAACTCTTCATTCTATGCGAATACGCAAGATTCATGCGTTTGGAGCAACCAAACAAGCCCGAAATGAATGCAAAGTCGCTTTATAACGAAATTGATCGATTCAGTTTTGCGCTCGCTGCAGGCGTTCCAGCTCGTCTAATCAGATAAAAAAAACCCTTCATTCTATGCAAATACGCAAGATTCGAGCGTTTGGAGCAACCAAACAAGCCCCAAACGAATGCAAAGTCGCTTTTCTACAAAACCGACTGATTCAGTTTTGCGCTCGCTGCATTCGTTCCAGCTCGTGTTATTAGATCAAAAACTCTTCATTCTATGCAAATACGCAAGATTCATGCGTTTGGAGCAGCCAAACAAGCCCTAAACGAATGCAAAGTCACTTTATAACAAAATCGACCGATTTCGTTTTGCGCTCGCTGCATTCGTTCCAGCTCGTGTTATTAGATCGAAAGCTCTTCATTCTATGCAAATACGCAAGATTCATGCGTTTGGAGCAGCCAAACGGCCCCCAAACGAATGCAAAGTCGCTTTATAACGAAATCGAACGATTGCGTTTTGCGCTCCCTGTAGGCGTTCCAGCTCGCCTAATTAGATTGAAAAAACTCTTCATTCTATGCAAATACGCAAGATTCATGCGTTTGGAGCAGCCAAACAAGCCCCAAACGAATGCAAAGTCGCTTTATAACGAAATCGAACGATTGCGTTTTGCGCTCCCTGTAGGCGTTCCAGCTCGTCTAATTAGATAAAAAACTCTTAATTCTATGCAAATACGCAAGATTCGAGTGTTTGGAGCAGCCAAACAAGCCCCAAACGAATGCGAAGTCGCTTTATAACAAAATCGACCGATTCAGTTTTGCGCTCGCTGCATTCGTTCTAGCTCGTGTTATTAGATAAAAAACTCTTCACTCTATGCAAATACGCAAGATTCATGCGTTTGGAGTAGCCAAACAAGCCCCAAACGAATGCAAAGTCACTTTATAACGAAATTGACCGATTCAGTTTTGCGCTCGCTGCAGGTGATCCAGCTCATCTAATTAGATAAAAAAAACTCATCATTCTATGCAAATACGCGAGATTCGAGCGTTTGGAGCAGCCAAACAAGCCCCAAACAAATGCAAAGTCGCTTTTCTACAAAACCGACCGATTCAGTTTTGCGCTCGCTGCATTCGTTCCAGTTCGTGTTATTCGATTAAAAACTCTTCATTTTATGCAAATACGCAAGATTCATGCGTTTCGAGCAGGCAAACAAGCCCTAAACGAATGCAAAGTCGCTTTATAACGAAATCGAACGATTGCGTTTTGCGCTCCCTGTAGGCGTTCCAGCTCGTCTTATTAGATCAAAAACTCTTCATTCTATGCAAATACGCAAGATTCATGAGTTCGGAGTAGCCAAACAAGCCCTAAACGAATGCAAAGTCGCTTTATAACAAAATCGACCGATTCAGTTTGGCGCTCGCTGCATTCGTTCCAGCTCGTGTGATTAGATCAAAAACTGTTCATTCTATGCAAATACGCAAGATTCATGCGTTTGGAGCAGCCAAACAAGCCCTAAACGAATGCAAAGTCACTTTATAACAAAATCGACCGATTTCGTTTTGCGCTCGCTGCATTCGTTCCAGCTCGTGTTATTAGATCGAAAGCTCTTCATTCTATGCAAATACGCAAGATTCATGCGTTTGGAGCAGCCAAACGGCCCCCAAACGAATGCAAAGTCGCTTTATAACGAAATTGAACGATTGAGTTTTGCACTCGTTGTACACGTTCCAGCTCGTGTTATTACATCAAAAACTCTTTATTCTATGCAAATACGCAAGATTCATGCGTTTGGAGCAGCTAAACAAGCCCCAAACGAATGCAAAGTCGCTTTATAACGAAATCGACCGATTCAGTTTGGCGCTCGCTGCATTCGTTCCAGCTCGTGTGATTAGATCAAAAACTCTTCATTCTATGCAAATACGCAAGATTCATGCGTTTGGAGCAGCCAAACAAGCCCTAAACGAATGCAAAGTCACTTTATAACAAACTCGACCGATTTCGTTTTGCGCTCGCTGCATTCGTTCCAGCTCGTGTTATTAGATCGAAAGCTCTTCATTCTATGCAAATACGCAAGATTCATGCGTTTGGAGCAGCCAAACGGCCCCCAAACGAATGCAAAGTCGCTTTATAACGAAATTGAACGATTGAGTTTTGCACTCGTTGTACACGTTCCAGCTCGTGTTATTACATCAAAAACTCTTTATTCTATGCGAATACGCAAGATTCATGCGTTTGGAGCAGCTAAACAAGCCCCAAACGAATGCAAAGCAGCATTATAACGAAATCGACCGATTGAGTTTTGCGCTAGCTTTAGGCGTTCCAGCTCGTCTTATTAGATCAAAAACTCTTCATTCTACGCAAATACGCAAGATTCATGCGTTTCGAGCAGCCAAACAAGCCCTAAACGAATGCAAAGTCGCTTTATAACAAAATCGACCGATTCAGTTTTGCGCTCGCTGCATTCGTTCCAGCTCGTGTTATTAGATCAAAAACTCTTCATTCTATGCAAATACGCAAGATTCATGCGTTTGGAGCAGCCAAAAAAGCCCCAAACGAATGCAAAGTCGCTTTATAACGAAATCGACCGATTCAGTTTTGCGCTCGCTGCATTTGTTCCAGCTCATGTTATTCAATCAAAAACTCTTTATTCTATGCAAATACGCAAGATTCATGTGTTTGGAGCAGCCAAACAAGCCCCAAACGAATGCAAAGTCGCTTTATAACGAAATCGAACGATTGCGTTTTGCGCTCCCTGTAGGCGTTCCAGCTCGTCTAATTAGATAAAAAACTCTTAATTCTATGCAAATACGCAAGATTCGAGCGTTTGGAGCAGCCAAACAAGCCCCAAACGAATGCAAAGTCGCTTTTCTACAAAACCGACCGATTCAGTTTGCGCTCGCTGCATTCGTTCCAGTTCGTTTTATTCGATCAAAAACTCCTCATTTTATGCAGATACGGAAGATTCATGCGTTTGGAGCAGCCAAACAAGCCCCAAACGAATGCAAAGTCCCTTTATAACGAAATTGACCGGTTCAGTTTTGCGCTCGCTGCAGGCGTTCCAGCTCGTGTTATTAGATTAAAAACTCTTTCTTCCATGCGAATACGCAAGATTCATGCGTTTGGAGCAGCCAAACAAGCCCCAAACGAATGCAAAGTCGCTTTATAACGAAATCGAACGATTGCGTTTTGCGCTCCCTGTAAGCGTTCCAGCTCGCCTCATTAGATAAAAAACTCTTCATTCTATGCAAATACGCAAGATTCATGCGCTTGGAGCAGCCAAACAAGCCCCAAACGAATGCAAAGTCGCTTTATAACGAAATCGAACGATTGCGTTTTGCGCTCCCTGTAGGCGTTCCAGCTCGCCTAATTAGATAAAAAAACTCTTCATTCTATGCAAATACGCAAGATTCATGCGTTTGGAGCAGCCAAACAAGCCCCATACGAATGCAAGGTCGCTTTATAACGAAATTGGCCGATTCAGTTTTGCTCTCGCTGCAGGCGTTCCAGCTCGTCCAATTAGATAAAAAAAAATCTTCATTCTATGCAAATACGCAAGATTCGAGCGTTTGGAGCATCCAAACAAGCCCCAAACGAATGCAAAGTCGCTTTTCTACAAAACCGACCGATTCAGGTTTGCGCTCGCTGCATTCGTTCCAGCTCGTGTTATTAGATCAAAAACTCTTTATTCTATGCGAATACGCAAGATTCATGCGTTTGGAGCAGCCAAACAAGCCCCAAACGAATGCAAAGTCGCTTTATAACGAAATCGAACGATTGCCTTTTTCGCTCCCTGTAGGCGTTCCAGCTCGCCTAATTAGATAAAAAAACGCTTCATTCTATGCAAATACGCAAGATTCATGCGTTTGGAGCAGTCAAACAAGCCCCAAACGAATGCGAAGTCGCTTTATAAGGAAATCGAACGATTCAGTTTTGCGCTCGCTGCATTCGTTCCAGCTCGTGTTATTAGATTAAAAACTTTTCATTCTATGCAAATACGCTAGATTCATGCGTTTGGAGCAGCGAAACAGGCCCCAAACGAATGCAAAGTCGCTTTTCTACTAAACCGACCGATTCAGTTTTGCGCTCGCTGCATTCGTTCCAGTTCGTGTTATTCGATCAAAAACTCTTCATTTTATGCAAATACGGAAGATTCATGCGTTTGGAGCAGCCAAACAAGCCCCAATCGAATGCAAAGTCGCTTTATAACGAAATTGACCGATTCAGTTTTGCGCTCGCTGCATTCGTTCCAGCTCGTGTTATTAGATCAAAAACTCTTTATTCTATGCAAATACGCAAGATTCGAGCGTTTAGAGCAGCCAAACAAGCCCCAAACGAATGCAAAGTCGCTTTATAACGAAATTGACCGATTCAGTTTTGCGCTCGCTGCAGGCGTTCCAGCTCGTCTAATTAGATAAAAAAAACTCTTCATTCTATGCAAATACGCAAGATTCATGCGTTCGGAGCAGCCAAACAAGCCCCAACCGAATGCGAAGTCGCTTTCTAACGAAATTGATCGATTCAGTTTTGCGCTAGCTGTAGGCGTTCCAGCTCGTCTTATTAGATCAAAAACTCTTCATTCTATGCAAATACGCAAGATTCATGCGTTTGGAGCAGCCAAGCAAGCCCTAAACGAATGCAAAGTCGCTTTATAACAAAATCGACCGATTCAGTTTTGCGCTCGCTGCATTCGTTCCAGCTCGTGTTATTAGATCAAAAACTCTTTATTCTATGCGAATACGCAAGATTCATGCGTTTGGAGCAGCCAAACGAGCCCCAAACGAATGCAAAGTCGCTTTCTAACGAAATTGACCGATTCAGTTTTGCGCTAGCTGCAGGCGTTCCAGCTCGTCTAATTAGATTAAAAAAACTCTTCATTCTATGCAAATGCGCAAGATTCGAGCGTTTGGAGCAGCCAAACAAGCCCCAAACGAATGCAAAGTCGCTTTTCTACAAAACCGACCGA
Organism: Amblyteles armatorius; assembly: GCA_933228735.2. Taxonomy (NCBI): domain Eukaryota; kingdom Metazoa; phylum Arthropoda; class Insecta; order Hymenoptera; family Ichneumonidae; genus Amblyteles; species Amblyteles armatorius. The sequence continues at coordinate 4,877,762 of OW121688.1, read as the reverse complement.
TTCAGTTTTGCGCTCGCTGCATTCGTTCCAGTTCGTGTTATTCGATCAAAAACTCTTCATTTTATGCAAATACGGAAGATTCATGCGTTTGGAGCAGCCAAACAAGCCCCAAACGAATGCAAAGTCGCTTTATAACGAAATCGACCGATTCAGTTTTGCGCTCCCTGTAGGCGTTCCAGCTCGCCTAATTAGATAAAAAAACTCTTCATTTTATGCAAATACGCAAGATTCATGCGTTTGGAGCAGCCAAGCAAGCCCTAAACGAATGCATAGTCGCTTTATAACAAAATCGACCGATTCAGTTTTGCGCTCGCTGCATTCGTTCTAGCTCGTTTTATTAGATAAAAAAACTCTTCACTCTATGCAAATACGCAAGATTCATGCGTTTGGAGCAGCCAAACAAGCCCCAAACGAATGCAAAGTCGCTTTATAACGAAATTGACCGATTCAGTTTTGCGCTCGCTGCAGGCGATCCAGCTCATCTAATTAGATAAAAAAAACTCATCATTCTATGCAAATACGCGAGATTCGAGCGTTTGGAGCAGCCAAACAAGCCCCAAACGAATGCAAAGTCGCTTTTCTACAAAACCGACCGATTCAGTTTTGCGCTCGCTGCATTCGTTCCAGTTCGTGTTATTCGATTAAAAACTCTTCATTTTATGCAAATACGCAAGATTCATGCGTTTCGAGCAGGCAAACAAGCCCTAAACGAATGCAAAGTCGCTTTATAACGAAATCGAACGATTGCGTTTTGCGCTCCCTGTAGGCGTTTCAGCTCGCCTAATTAGATCAAAAACTCTTTATTCTATGCAAATACGCAAGATTCATGCGTTTGGAGCAGCCAAACAAGCCCCAAACGAATGCAAAGTCGCTTTTCTACAAAACCGACCGATTCAGGTTTGCGCTCGCTGCATTCGTTCCAGCTCGTGTTATTAGATCAAAAACTCTTTATTCTATGCGAATACGCAAGATTCATGCGTTTGGAGCAGCCAAACAAGCCCCAAACGAATGCAAAGTCGCTTTATAACGAAAACGAACGATTGCGTTTTGCGCTCCCTGTAGGCGTTCCAGCTCGCCTAATTAGATAAAAAAACTCTTCATTCTATGCAAATACGCAAGATTCATGCGTTTGGAGCAGTCAAACAAGCCCCAAACGAATGCGAAGTCGCTTTTCAAGGAAATCGAACGATTCAGTTTTGCGCTCGCTGCATTCGTTCCAGCTCGTGTTATTAGATTAAAAACTTTTCATTCTATGCAAATACGCGAGATTCATGCGTTTGGAGCAGCGAAACAGGCCCCAAACGAATACAAAGTCGCTTTTCTACTAAACCGACCGATTCAGTTTTGCGCTCGCTGCATTCGTTCCAGTTCGTGTTATTCGATCAAAAACTCTTCATTTTATGCAAATACGGAAGATTCATGCGTTTGGAACAGCCAAACAAGCCCGAAATAAATGCAAAGTCGCTTCATAACAAAATCGACCGATTCAGTTTTGCGCTCGCTGCATTCGTTCCAGCTCGCCTAATTAGATAAAAAACTCTTCATTCTATGCAAATACGCAAGATTCATGCGTTTGGAGCAGCCAAACAAGCCCCAAACGAATGCAAAGTCGCTTTATAACGAAATCGACCGATTCAGTTTTGCGCTCCCTGTAGGCGTTCCAGCTCGCCTAATTAGATAAAAAAAACTCTTCATTTTATGCAAATACGCAAGATTCATGCGTTTGGAGCAGCCAAGCAAGCCCTAAACGAATGCGTAGTCGCTTTATAACAAAATCGACCGATTCAGTTTTGCGCTCGCTGCATTCGTTCCAGCTCGTGTTATTAGATCAAAAACTCTTCATTCTATGCAAATATGCAAGATTCATGCGTTTGGAGCAGCCAAACAAGCCCTAAACGAATGCAAAGTCGCTTTATAACGAAATCGACCGATTGAGTTTTGCGCTAGCTTTAGGCGTTCCAGCTCGTCTTATTAGATCAAAAACTCTTTATTCTACGCTAATACGCAAGATTCATGCGTTTCGAGCAGCCAAACAAGCCTCAAACGAATGCAAATTCGCTTTATAACGAAATCGAACGATTGCGTTTTGCGCTCCCTGTAGGCGTTCCAGCTCGCCTAATTAGATCAAAAACTCTTTATTCTATGCAAATACGCAAGATTCATGCGTTTGGAGCAGCCAAAAAAGCCCCAAACGAATGCAAAGTCGCTTTATAACGAAATCGACCAATTCAGTTTTGCGCTCGCTGCATTCGTTCCAGCTCGTGTTATTCAATCAAAAACTCTTTATTTTATGCAAATACGCAAGATTCATGTGTTTGGAGCAGCCAAACAAGCCCCAAACGAATGCAAAGTCGCTTTATAACGAAATCGAACGATTGCGTTTTGCCCTTCCTGTAGGCGTTCCAGCTTGTCTAATTAGATAAAAAAACTCTTAATTCTATGCAAATCCGCAAGATTCGAGCGTTTGGAGCAGCCAAACAAGCCCCAAACGAATGCAAAGTCGCTTTTCTACAAAACCGACCGATTCAGTTTGCGCTCGCTGCATTCGTTCCAGTTCGTGTTATTCGATCAAAAACTCCTCATTTTATGCAGATACCGAAGATTCATGCGTTTGGAGCAGCCAAACAAGCCCCAAACGAATGCAAAGTCCCTTTATAACGAAATTGACCGGTTCAGTTTTGCGCTCGCTGCAGGCGTTCCAGCTCGTGTTATTAGATTAAAAACTCTTTCTTCTATGCGAATACGCAAGATTCATGCGTTTGGAGCAGCCAAACAAGCCCCAAACGAATGCAAAATCGCTTCATAACGAAATCGAACGATTGAGCTTTGCGCTCGCGGTAGGCATTCCAGCTCGTGTTATAAGATCAAAAACTCTTCATTCTTTGCAAATACGCAAGATTCATGCGTTTCGAGCAGCCAAACAAGCTTCATACGAATGCGGAGTCACTTTATAATGAAATCGAACGATTGAGCTTTGCGCTGGCTGTAAGCGTTCCAGCTCGTGTTATAACATCAAAAACTTCTCATTCCATGCAAATACGCAAGATCCATGCGTATCGAGCAGCCAAACAAGCTCCAAACGAGTGCAGAGTCGCTTTATGACGAAATCGAACGATTCAGTTTTGCGCTCGCTGTAGGCGTTCCAGCTCGTGTTATCAGATTAAAAAATCTTCATTTCATGCAAATACGCAAAATTCATGCGTTTTGAACAGCCAAACAAGCTCTAAACGAATGCTGAGTAACTTTATAACGAAATCGAACGATTGAGCTTTGTGCTCCCTGTAGGCGTTCCAGCTTGCCTAATTAGATTAAAAAACTCTTCATTCTATGCAAATACGCAAAACTCATGCGTTTGGAGCAGCCAAACAAGCCCCAAACGAATGCAAAGTCTTTTTATAACGAAATCGAACGAAATCGACCGATTCAGTTTTGTGCTCGCTGCATTCGTTTCAGCTCGTGTTATTAGATCAAAAACTCTTTATTCTATGCGAATACGCAAGATTCATGCGTTTGGAGAAGCCAAACAAGCCCCAAACGAATGCAAAGTCACTTTATAACGAAATCTACTGATTGTGTTTTGCGCTCGCTGTAGGCGTTCCAGCTCATCTTATTAGATCAAAAACTCTTCATTCTATGCAAATACGCAAGATTCATGCGTTTGGAGCAGCCAAACAAGCCCCAAACGAATGCAAAGTCGCTTTACAACGAAATTGATCGATTCAGTTTTGCGATCGCTGCAGGCGTTCGAGCTCGTCTAATTAGTTTAAAAAACTCTTCATTCTATGCAAATACGCAAGATTCGAGCGTTTGGAGCAGCCGAACAAGCCCCACACGAATGCAAAGTCGCTTTTCTACAAAACCGACCGATTCAGTTTTGCGCTCGCTGCATTCGTTCCAGTTCGTGTTATTCGATGAAAAACTCTTCATTTTATGCAAATACTGAAGATTCATTTGTTTGGAGCAGCCAAACAAGCCCCAAACGAATGCAAAGTCGCTTTATAACGAAATCGACCTATTCAGTTTTGCGCTCGCTGCATTCGTTTCAGGTCGTGTCATTCGATCAAAAACTCTTTCTTCTATGCGAATACGCAAGATTCATGCGTTTGGAGCAGCCAAACAAGCCCCAAACGAATGCAAAGTCGCTTTATAACGAAATCCACCGATTGTGTTTTGCGCTCGCTGTAGGCGTTTCAGCTTGTATTAACAGATAAAAAACTCTTTATTCTATGCAAATACGCAAGATTCATGCGCTTGGAGCAGCCAAACAAGCCCCAAACGAATGCGAAGTCGCTTTATAACGAAATCGAACGATTCAGTTTTGCGCTCGCTGCATTCGTTCCAGCTCGTGTTATTAGATCAAAAACACTTTATTCTATGCAAATACGCAAGATTCATGCGTTTGGAGCAGCCAAACAAGCCCCAAAGGAATGCAAAGTCGCTTTATAACGAAATCGAACGAAATCGACCGATTCAGTTTTGCGCTCGCTGCATTCGTTCCAGCTCATGTTATTAGATCAAAAACTCTTTATTCTATGCGAATACGCAAGATTCATGCGTTTGGAGAAGCCAAACAAGCCCCAAACGAATGCAAAGTCACTTTATAACGAAATCGAACGATTGTGTTTTGCGCTCGCTGTAGGCGTTCCAGCTCGTCTTATTAGATCAAAAACTCTTCATTCTATGCAAATACGCAAGATTCTTGCGTTTGGAGCAGCCAAACAAGCCCTAAACGAATGCAAAGTCGCTTTATAACAAAATCGACCGATTTAGTTTTCTGCTCGCTGCATTCGTTCCAGCTCGTTTTATTATATCGAAAACTCTTCATTCTATGCAAATACGCAAGATTCATGCGTTTGGAGCAGCCAAACGGCCCCCAAACGAATGCAAAGTCGCTTTATAACGAAATTAAACGATTGAGTTTTGCACTCGTTGTACACGTTCCAGCTCGTGTTATTACATGAAAAACTCTTAATTTTATGCAGATACGGAAGATTCATGCGTTTGGAGCAGCCAAACAAGCCCCAAACGAATGCAAAGTCGCTTTAAAACGAAATCCACCGATTGTGTTTTGGGCTCGCTGTAGGCGTTTCAGCTCGTATTAACAGATAAAAAAACTCTTTATTGTATGCAAATACGCAAGATTCATGCGCTTGGAGCAGCCAAACAAGCCCCAAACGAATGCGAAGTCGCTTTACAACGAAATCGAACGATTGCGTTTTGCGCTCCCTGTAGGCGTTCCAGCTCGCCTAATTAGATCAAAAACTCTTTATTCTATGCAAGTACGCAAGATTCATGCGTTTGGAGCAGCCAAACAAGCCCCAAACGAATGCAAAGTCGCTTTATAACGAAATTGACCGATTGAGTTTTGCGCTAGGTTTAGGCGTTCCAGCTCGTCTTATTAGATCAAAAACTCTTCATTCTACGCAAATACGCAAGATTCATGCGTTTCGAGCAGCCAAACAAGCCCCAAACGAATGCAAAGTCGCTTTATAACGAAATCGAACGATTGCGTTTTGCGCTCCCTGTAAGCGTTCCAGCTCGCCTCATTAGATAAAAAAACTCTTCATTCTATGCAAATACGCAAGATTCATGCGCTTGGAGCAGCCAAACAAGCCCCAAACGAATGCAAAGTCGCTTTATAACGAAATCGAACGATTGCGTTTTGTGCTCGCTGCATTCGTTTCAGCTCGTGTTATTAGATCAAAAACTCTTTATTCTATGCGAATACGCAAGATTCATGCGTTTGGAGAAGCCAAACAAGCCCCAAACGAATGCAAAGTCACTTTATAACGAAATCGAACGATTGTGTTTTGCGCTCGCTGTAGGCGTTCCAGCTCATCTTATTAGATCAAAAACTCTTCATTCTATGCAAATACGCAAGATTCATGCGTTTGGAGCAGCCAAACAAGCCCCAAACGAATGCAAAGTCGCTTTATAACGAAATTGAACGATTGAGTTTTGCACTCGTTGTACACGTTCCAGCTCGTGTTATTACATCAAAAACTCTTTATTCTATGCGAATACGCAAGATTCATGCGTTTGGAGCAGCTAAACAAGCCCCAAACGAATGCAAAGTCGCTTTATAACGAAATCGACCGATTCAGTTTTGCACTCGCTGCAGGCGTTCCAGCTCGTCTAATTAGATAAAAAACTCTTAATTCTATGCAATTACGCAAGATTCGAGCGTTTGGAGCAGCCAAACAAGCCCCAAACGAATGCAAAGTAGCATTATAACGAAATCGACCGATTGAGTTTTGCGCTAGCTTTAGGCGTTCCAGCTCGTCTTATTAGATCAAAAACTCTTCATTCTACGCAAATACGCAAGATTCATGCGTTTGGAGCAGCCAAACGAGCCCCAAACGAATGCAAAGTCGCTTTATAACGAAATTGACCGATTCAGTTTTGCGCTCGCTGCAGGCGTTCCAGCTCGTCTAATTAGATAAAAAACTTATCATTCTATGCAAATACACGAGATTCGAGCGTTTAGAGCAGCCAAACAAGCCCCCAACGAATGCAAAGTCACTTTTCTACAAAACCGACCGATTCAGTTTTGCGCTCGCTGCATTCGTTCCAGTTCGTGTTATTCGATCAAAAACTCTTCATTTTATGCAAATACGCAATATTCATGCGTTTCGAGCAGCCAAACAAGCCCCAAACGAATGCAAAGTTGCATTATAACGAAATCGACCGATTGAGTTTTGCGCTAGCTTTAGGCGTTTCAGCTCGTCTTATTAGATCAAAAACTCTTCATTCTACGCAAATACGCAAGATTCATTTTCGAGCAGCCAAACAAGCCTCAAACAAATGCAAATTCGCTTTATAACGAAATCGAACGATTGCGTTTTGCGCTCCCTGTAGGCGTTTCAGCTCGCCAAATTACATAAAAAAAACTCTTCATTCTATGCAAATACGCAAGATTCATGCGTTTGGAGCAGCCAAACAAGCCCCAACCGAATGCGAAGTCGCTTTTCTACAAAACCGACCGATTCAGTTTTGCGCTCGCTGCATTCGTTCCAGCTCGTGTTATTAGATCAAAAACTCTTTATTCTATGCGAATACGCACGATTCATGCGTTTGGAGCAGCCAAACAAGCCCGAAATGAATGCAAAGTCGCTTTATAACGAAATTGACCGATTCAGTTTTGCGCTCGCTGCAGGCGTTCCAGCTCGTCTAATTAGATAAAAAAAACTCTTCATTCTATGCAAATACGGAAGATTCGAGCGTTTGGAGCAGCCAAACAAGCCCCAAACGAATGCAAAGTCGCTTTTCTACAAAACCGACCGATTCAGTATTGCGCTCGCTGCATTCGTTCCAGTTCGTGTTATTCGATCAAAAACTCTTCATTTTATGCAAATACGGAAGATTCATGCGTTTAGAGCAGCCAAACAAGCCCCAAACGAATGCAAAGTCGCTTTATAACGAAATCGAACGATTGCGTTTAGCGCTCCCTGTAGGCGTTCCAGCTCGCCTAATTAGATGAAAAAACTCTTCATTCTATGCAAATACGCAAGATTCATGCGTTTGGAGCAGCCAAACAAGCCCCAAACGAATGCGAAGTCGCTTTATAACAAAATCAACCGATTCAGTTTTGCGCTCGCTGCATTCGTTCCAGCTCGTGTTATTAGATCAAAAACTCTTTATTCTATGCGAATACGCAAGATTCATGCGTTTGGAGCAGCCAAACGAGTCCCAAACGAATGCAAAGTCGCTTTATAACGAAATTGACCGATTCAGTTTTGCGCTCGCTGCAGGCGTTCCAGCTCGTCTAATTAGATAAAAAACTTATCATTCTATGCAAATACGCAAGATTCATGCGTTTGGAGCAGCCAAACAAGCCCCAAACGAATGCGAAGTCGCTTTATAACAAAATCGACCGATTCAGTTTTGCGCTCGCTGCATTCGTTCCAGCTCGTGTTATTAGATCAAAAACTCTTTATTCTATGCGAATACGCAAGATTCATGCGTTTGGAGCAGCCAAACAAGCCCCAAACGAATGCAAAGTCGCTTTATAACGAAATCGAACGATTGCCTTTTTCGCTCCCTGTAGGCGTTCCAGCTCGCCTAAATAGATAAAAAACTCTTCATTCTATGCAAATACGCAAGATTCATGCGTTTGGAGCAGTCAAACAAGCCCCAAACGAATGCAAAGTCGCTTTATAAGGAAATCGAACGATTCAGTTTTGCGCTCGCTGCATTCGTTCCAGCTCGTGTTATTAGATTAAAAACTTTTCATTCTATGCAAATACGCAAGATTCATGCGTTTGGAGCAGCGAAACAGGCCCCAAACGAATGCAAAGTCGCTTTTCTACTAAACCGACCGATTCAGTTTTGCGCTCGCTGCATTCGTTCCAGTTCGTGTTATTCGATCAAAAACTCTTCATTTTATGCAAATACGGAAGATTCATGCGTTTGGAGCAGCCAAACAAGCCCCAATCGAATGCAAAGTCGCTTTATAACGAAATTGACCGATTCAGTTTTGCGCTCGCTGCATTCGTTCCAGCTCGTGTTATTAGATCAAAAACTCTTTATTCTATGCAAATACGCAAGATTCGAGCGCTTAGAGCAGCCAAACAAGCCCCAAACGAATGCAAAGTCGCTTTATAACGAAATTGACCGATTTAGTTTTGCGCTCGCTGCAGGCGTTCCAGCTCGTCTAATTAGATAAAAAAAACTCTTCATTCTATGCAAATACGCAAGATTCATGCGTTCGGAGCAGCCAAACAAGCCCCAACCGAATGCGAAGTCGCTTTCTAACGAAATTGATCGATTCAGTTTTGCGCTAGCTGTAGGCGTTCCAGCTCGTCTTATTAGATCAAAAACTCTTCATTCTATGCAAATACGCAAGATTCATGCGTTTGGAGCAGCCAAGCAAGCCCTAAACGAATGCAAAGTCGCTTTATAACAAAATCGACCGATTCAGTTTTGCGCTCGCTGCATTCGTTCCAGCTCGTGTTATTAGATCAAAAACTCTTTATTCTATGCGAATACGCAAGATTCATGCGTTTGGAGCAGCCAAACGAGCCCCAAACGAATGCAAAGTCGCTTTCTAACGAAATTGACCGATTCAGTTTTGCGCTAGCTGCAGGCGTTCCAGCTCGTCTAATTAGATTAAAAAAACTCTTCATTCTATGCAAATGCGCAAGATTCGAGCGTTTGGAGCAGCCAAACAAGCCCCAAACGAATGCAAAGTCGCTTTTCTACAAAACCGACCGATTCAGTTTTGCGCTCGCTGCATTCGTTCCAGTTCGTGTTATTCGATCAAAAACTCTTCATTTTATGCAAATACGGAAGATTCATGCGTTTGGAGCAGCCAAACAAGCCCCAAACGAATGCAAAGTCGCTTTATAACGAAATCGACCGATTCAGTTTTGCGCTCCCTGTAGGCGTTCCAGCTCGCCTAATTAGATAAAAAAACTCTTCATTTTATGCAAATACGCAAGATTCATGCGTTTAGAGCAGCCAAGCAAGCCCTAAACGAATGCATAGTCGCTTTATAACAAAATCGACCGATTCAGTTTTGCGCTCGCTGCATTCGTTCTAGCTCGTTTTATTAGATAAAAAACTCTTCACTCTATGCAAATACGCAAGATTCATGCGTTTGGAGCAGCCAAACAAGCCCCAAACGAATGCAAAGTCGCTTTATAACGAAATTGACCGATTCAGTTTTGCGCTCGCTGCAGGCGATCCAGCTCATCTAATTAGATAAAAAAAACTCATCGTTCTATGCAAATACGCGAGATTCGAGCGTTTGGAGCAGCCAAACAAGCCCCAAACGAATGCAAAGTCGCTTTATAACGAAATCGACCGATTCAGTTTTGCGCTCCCTGTAGGCGTTCCAGCTCGCCTAATTAGATAAAAAAACTCTTCATTTTATGCAAATACGCAAGATTCATGCGTTTAGAGCAGCCAAGCAAGCCCTAAACGAATGCATAGTCGCTTTATAACAAAATCGACCGATTCAGTTTTGCGCTCGCTGCATTCGTTCTAGCTCGTTTTATTAGATAAAAAACTCTTCACTCTATGCAAATACGCAAGATTCATGCGTTTGGAGCACCCAATCAAGCCCTAAACGAATGCAAAGTCGCTTTATAACGAAATCGACCGATTGAGTTTTGCGCTAGCTTTAGGCGTTCCAGCTCGTCTTATTAGATCAAAAACTCTTCATTCTACGCTAATACGCAAGATTCATGCGTTTCGAGCAGCCAAACAAGCCTTAAACGAATACAAATTCGCTTTATAACGAAATCGAACGATTGCGTTTTGCGCTCCCTGTAGGCGTTCCAGCTCGCCTAATTAGATCAAAAACTCTTTATTCTATGCAAATACGCAAGATTCATGCGTTTGGAGCAGCCAAACAAGCCCCAAACGAATGCAAAGTCGCTTTTCTACTAAACCGACCGATTCAGGTTTGCGCTCGCTGCATTCGTTCCAGCTCGTGTTATTAGATCAAAAACTCTTTATTCTATGCGAATACGCAAGATTCATGCGTTTGGAGCAGCCAAACAAGCCCCAAACGAATGCAAAGTCGCTTTATAACGAAATCGAACGATTGCGTTTTGCGCTCCCTGTAGGCGTTCCAGCTCGCCTAATTAGATAAAAAACTCTTCATTCTATGCAAATACGCAAGATTCATGCGTTTGGAGCAGTCAAACAAGCCCCAAACGAATGCGAAGTCGCTTTTCAAGGAAATCGAACGATTCAGTTTTGCGCTCGCTGCATTCGTTCCAGCTCGTGTTATTAGATTAAAAACTTTTCATTCTATGCAAATACGCGAGATTCATGCGTTTGGAGCAGCGAAACAGGCCCCAAACGAATGCAAAGTCGCTTTTCTACTAAACCGACCGATTCAGTTTTGCGCTCGCTGCATTCGTTCCAGTTCGTGTTATTCGATCAAAAACTCTTCATTTTATGCAAATACGGAAGATTCATGCGTTTGGAACAGCCAAACAAGCCTGAAATAAATGCAAAGTCGCTTCATAACAAAATCGACCGATTCAGTTTTGCGCTCGCTGCATTCGTTCCAGCTCGCCTAATTAGATAAAAAACTCTTCATTCTATGCAAATACGCAAGATTCATGCGTTTCGAGCAGGCAAGCAAGCCCTAAACGAATGCAAAGTCGCTTTATAACGAAATCGAACGATTGCGTTTTGCGCTCCCTGTAGGCGTTCCAGCTCGCCTAATTAGATAAAAAAACTCTTCATTTTATGCAAATACGCAAGATTCATGCGTTTGGAGCAGCCAAGCAAGCCCTAAACGAATGCGTAGTCGCTTTATAACAAAATCGACCGATTCAGTTTTGCGCTCGCTGTATTCGTTCCAGCTCGTGTTATTAGATCAAAAACTCTTCATTCTATGCAAATATGCAAGATTCATGCGTTTGGAGCAGCCAAACAAGCCCTAAACGAATGCAAAGTCGCTTTATAACGAAATCGAAGGATTGAGTTTTGCGCTAGCTTTAGGCGTTCCAGCTCGTCTTATTAGATCAAAAACTCTTTATTCTACGCTAATACGCAAGATTCATGCGTTTCGAGCAGCCAAACAAGCCTCAAACGAATGCAAATTCGCTTTATAACGAAATCGAACGATTGCGTTTTGCGCTCCCTGTAGGCGTTCCAGCTCGCCTAATTAGATCAAAAACTCTTTATTCTATGCAAATACGCAAGATTTATGCGTTTGGAGCAGCCAAAAAAGCCCCAAACGAATGCAAAGTCGCTTTATAACGAAATCGACCAATTCAGTTTTGCGCTCGCTGCATTCGTTCCAGCTCGTGTTATTCAATCAAAAACTCTTTATTTTATGCAAATACGCAAGATTCATGTGTTTGGAGCAGCCAAACAAGCCCCAAACGAATGCAAAGTCGCTTTATAACGAAATCGAACGATTGCGTTTTGCGCTCCCTGTAGGCGTTCCAGCTCGCCTAATTAGATCAAAAACTCTTTATTCTATGCGAATACGCAAGATTCATGCGTTTGGAGAAGCCAAACAAGCCCCAAACGAATGCAAAGTCACTTTATAATTAAATCGAACGATTGTGTTTTGCGCTCGCTGTAGGCGTTTCAGCTCGTCTTATTAGATCAAAAACTCTTCATTCTATGCAAATACGCAAGATTCATGCGTTTGGAGCAGCCAAACAAGCCCTAAACGAATGCAAAGTCGCTTTACAACGAAATCGACCGATTCCGTTTTGCGCTCGCTGCATTCGTTCCAGCTCGTGTTATCAGATCAAAAACTCTTTATTCTATGCGAATACGCAAGATTCATGCGTTTGGAGCAGCCAAACAAGCCCCAAACGAATGCAAAGTCGCTTTATAACGAAATTGATCGATTCAGTTTTGCGATCGCTGCAGGCGTTCGAGCTCGTCTAATTAGATAAAAAAAACTCTTCATTCTATGCAAATACGCAAGATTCGAGCGTTTGGAGCAGCCGAACAAGCCCCACACGAATGCAAAGTCGCTTTTCTACAAAACCGACCGATTCAGTTTTGCGCTCGCTGCATTCGTTCCAGTTCGTGTTATTCGATCAAAAACTCTTCATTTTATGCAAATACCGAAGATTCATTTGTTTGGAGCAGCCAAACAAGCCCCAAACGAATGCAAAGTCGCTTCATAACGAAATCGACCGTTTCAGTTTTGCGCTCGCTTCAGGCGTTCCAGCTCGTCTAATTAGATTTAAAAAACTCTTCATTCTATGCAAATACGCAAGATTCATGCGTTTGGAGCAGCCAAAAAAGCCCCAAACGAATGCGAAGTCGCTTTATAACGAAATCGAACGATTGTGTTTTGCGCTCGCTGTAGGCGTTCCAGCTCGTCTTATTAGATCAAAAACTCTTCATTCTATGCAAATACGCAAGATTCATGCGTTTGGAGCAGCCAAACAAGCCCTAAACGAATGCAAAGTCGCTTTATAACAAAATCGACCGATTTAGTTTTGCGCTCGCTGCATTCGTTCCAGCTCGTGTTATTATATCGAAAACTTTTCATTCTATGCAAATACGCAAGATTCATGCGTTTGGAGCAGCCAAACGACCCCCAAACGAATGCAAAGTCGCTTTATAACGAAATTGAACGATTGAGTTTTGCACTCGTTGTACACGTTCCAGCTCGTGTTATTACATCAAAAACTCTTTATTCTATGCGAATACGCAAGATTCATGCGTTTGGAGCAGCTAAACAAGCCCCAAACGAATGCAAAGTCGCTTTATAACGAAATTGACCGATTCAGTCTTGCGCTCGCTGCAGGCGTTCCAGCTCGTCTAATTAGATAAAAAAACTCTTTATTCTATGCAAATTCGCAAGATTCGAGCGTTTGGAGCAGCCAAACAAGCCCCAAACGAATGCAAAGTCGCTTTTCTACAAAACCGACCGATTCAGTTTTGCGCTCGCTGCATTCGTTCCAGTTCGTGTTATTCGATCAAAAACTCTTCATTTTATGCAAATACGCAAGATTCATGCGTTTGGAGAAGCCAAACAAGCTGTTGTACCCCGGGTCAACGCCCGATTATTCGAAGAATGCGCTTACCCAATAGTCGCGGCAAGCAACGAGCGCGCGACGCATCGTTGCGAAATACGGAAGTAACCGACGACATAGCATTTAAATTCTTAAATGCTACACTATGCTTCGGTTGCCAATAGCCGAATAATTGATTACCCGAGTCAGCTATTGGGAAACGGGGAACCGGACAGGCAATCCGGAATCAATAATTGTTTAAACAATTACGAAACAGCTGACACTGTCAAAATTAAGCTGACATACCTGCTCGCATCCCTATATAAAGGACCACGAGCAGGTATTCGACAGTCTGATTTGAATCTCAACAACGTTACGGTCAGTTAGTTATACCGTAAAACCTATACTCTCTTCGGAAGGAAGATAAGCGTACAGAGTGTACTACACAACTATTGGTAAATAATCTTGAATAAACTATTGTAATTAATATTGATATAATAAATCGTGCTTTTATAATTCACTTGGGTTTCAACCCTTTACTGGATAAATCCTAAAACCTTTGAGCTAACGGCTCCCGCAGTACTCAGAGTAGCTAACTGAGCTTCTGCGGATATAACATTGGTGGCAGCGGTGGGATATCCAGAGTGAATTATTAAAATAAAATTACTAAACCCACTATTAAAAATAACAAGCAATCGCTAAAACCAAGTTGTGAAATCTCCGCGTAGTGCGGTAAATTGCGACTCTCCACGAGAGAGAGAGTTCCGCGAACCAAGGTCGAGCATCGTCGACAAGAGTTCGGGCGGACCACGAAGGCAACCAGGGCCAACGTTGGCATCCCGTTATTCAGGAGAGATAACGGAAGAGAGTCTTCGCGGATCATTGCAGGATCCACGGAGAACGTCGCCAGACGCTGGGACGTATAAGAGGGAGCCTAGAACCTCGAGGGTTAGACGTCAACAACAGAAGGGCATCCCGTAATGTGGAAGGTTAACGCACTGTAAGTGACTTCCATTATCTTACGTAACAAACGAAGAAACGCGCAGCCTTGTCGGAACCGGTGCACCCGCTACCGAGTACCTAGGAAAATTTAGTAGAATACTTAGCTCGCGCACCGGTCGAAATGAGTACGCACAGCACACCACAAGGACATCCGGGGCACGAACAGGATCCGGGGGGTGACGCGCTGCGAGCCGCGGGAAGCCTTGAACGGGTTCTGGGGGAAATCGCGGACCAATCCCGGCAGGGACCCAGCGACAGCCCTCTCAGGGACTTGCTGCGGGAACGGGAGGGCACCCCGAACCCGATGGCCCGGGTGAACACCCAGAGAGGATCTTCGTTCGGGAATAGAACCGGATGGGAGGACGTCGACGTACGCATGTTCGCACCAAGGCAGGGTGAAGTTACCCCGGCCATGGTTACCGACGAAATTAACCGTGTGCGGAGCGCGCAGCGCGGGCCAGCAGCCCCCAACTGGGACATTGAAAATGGAGTACTGGGATCTGCGGAGGAGGTAGGCCAAGGGATACCGAACTTCGCTCAGCCAGCCTCCCAAAAGGCCCGTCGGACCCTCTTCCCCACGCTCCAGCCCGTGGACGAGGGGGAAGAGTCTGTCGATCCCTCGCAAGGGCGCGACCGGACCGATGCTGAGGATGCGCTGGGGCAACGGGTTGCTCAGCTGGAACAGCTGATTCAAGAAATGTGCACGCAGATGGCCAAAGAGCGATCGGCGGTAACGCTTCAGTCAGCAAAGCACGCTCATGAAGATTCCACGACCGAGCGACTCACAGCCATGGAAGAAACGATGAGGAATTTTGTCCTGGAAGGCCAGGGTGGCCGACAAAGGGGACACGCACACGAAAGCACCACGGCCGAGCGACTCACGGCAATGGACCAAACCATGAGGGATTTCATCCTGAAGGGCCAAAAGGGGGGGCGCGGGGATGCCACCCCCCCAAAACATTCGCCACCTCGTCACCAAAGTAGGGTGACGATGGCGGATGAGGATGGACCGGAATACTTGGACCTCGGTTCCGCCCTTCGAAACATTAAAACGTTCGATGGGAACGATGTAACCAAACTCGACGGCTTCATATTATCCTGCGAAGCCGTATGGGGCATGGTAAAACCCAGACAACGGTCTACTCTTCTCTCGTTGATACGGAGCAGCAAATTAGAGGATCGAGCGACGCGGGAAATGCGCCACAAGACGATCCTAACATTAGACGATCTACGCACCGAGCTGGAAGCATTGTACGGGAAACGCGAGTCTCTCGCCTCCCTGCAATACCAATTTTGCACGCTACGTCAAGACGCAAAGGAAAACGTCTCGGCGTATGCTACGCGGGTGGAAACCCTCACAGTAGAGGTCATCGAAAAACTGTGCGAAGGAGCCGACCAACGTGACGCCCGTGCCATAGGCGAAGCAATCCGAAAAAGCGCACAGATGAATTTAGAAAACGGGCTAAAAAAGGAAATTCAGACCATCGTTCGCTCCCGTAATTACCAAGGGCTACACGACTCCGTCGTGGGGGCCATTGAGGTCGAAAAAATGACCTTGGGGCGGCCGGGAGGGCCACGTCCCAACGGGGGCGGCAACGGCGGAGGCAACGCTCGACTATCACAAGGCGCGGCAGGGGAGAAAAGGGGCGCCTGCTACACCTGCGGGAAAGCAGGGCATCTGGCAAAAAATTGCCGATCTGGAAGAGTCTCCCGGCCCCTACGCAGAAGGAAGTCAACGTCGCGAGTGTCACGTGCAATTATTGCAAAAAAACCGGTCACTTATGGAAGGATTGCCGCTCACGTAAGCAGGCTGAAAATAAGAAAAATAAAAATAATAATAATAAAAAATCCGCCGAGCCGAGGAAGGAACAACCCGGCGGACAGGCAACACAGGAGGGGACCGTAGGGGCGTTCCGCGTCGACACCGTCACAGCCACGAACCGGCCCTTAAGGGGGGCCAATATCTACACAATCGAGGCCACATCGTCGCCGGTAGCCCGGGCACCGATTACAGGACTGCTGACAGTGGCATCGTTTCGAGGGAAAAATCACAGAGTGCCGAACGAGCAACTTAAGAAGGTCAGCGTCTATGAGATTCGGTCGCCGGGGCCACACGCATCGGCCAGCGACTTTTACATTAAATCTCCGTCTAGTATCGGGGGCATACTGACACTGAAGGCCGACACCGGGGCCCAGGTGAGCCTAATACACGAAGACGTACTTCAACACGACACGCCCGCCGAAAAAACGGCTATCGAACTTACAGGGCTCGGGGGTGGCTCGCTGAACGCGTACTACGCCGCCCTCGTTGTGCTCGATACACCGAACGGGTCTGTGAAACACTGGTTTCACGTAATACCCCGCAATTTCCACATACATACGCAGGGCCTCCTCGGTATGGACTTCATTAGGGAAAAGCAGGTCGACATACTCAAAGGAGAAACCATAAGGATCAAAGGGCACTGCATGCCTCTCGTGGACGGAAGTTTGAGCATAACTTTGCCGCCACGGAGTGAGAGCATTGCGTATGTATCAATACTAAGCACCGACGAAGGAATCGTTGAGCGACGCAACGTTACCGAGGGCATTATACTCGGAGCATGCGTGACCTCGCCTCAAGGCCACAGCTGTGTAGTAAGCCTAGTAAACACAACGGCGGAATACGTCTGCATCGAACGACCCGCCGTGACACTCGAGCCGCTGGCCTCAGCAGAGGAACTGCCCGGCGCGCCCGCCACCACGACTCGCGGAATCTGCACCGTCAGCGCGGGGGCGAGCAGCACGCGACTCGAGAAACTACGAAAAGAAATTGACACCTCACACCTCAACCAGGAGGAAGCGAGCTCGTTAAAGGAGATATGCGACGAGTTCGCAGATATATTCCATCTCGAAGGGGACCAGCTGCCCTGTACCAACATGGTGGAGCACAGCATCCCCCTCGAGCCCGGGGCGCGACCTGTAAAAGTACATCCTTACCGCTTACCGGAAGCACATAAAAGGGAAGTACAGGAACAAATGAAGGGGATGTTAAAGGACGGCATTATCCAACCTAGTCGAAGTCAATGGAATGCGCCGTTGTTAGTCGTCGCGAAAAAGCCTGACGCCACGGGAAAAATAAAAATGCGCGTAGTCGTGGACTTCCGCAAACTGAACGAAGTCACCGTCGGCGACTCATACCCGCTACCGCACATCGCGGAAATATTAGACCGGCTGGGTCGAGCGCATTATTTTACGACGCTCGACCTTGCCTCCGGATTCCACCAAATTCCGATGGCAGAAGAGGACAGGGAGAAAACGGCATTCTCCACACCTCAAGGGCATTTCGAGTACACACGTATGCCTTTCGGCCTAAAAAATGCGCCGCCGACCTTCCAACGGTTGATGAGCGCAGTACTCGCAGGGCTCGAAGGCCTCAAATGCTATGTATACCTCGACGACATAGTCATATTCGGAGCCAATTTATCAGAACATAACGAACGGCTCCGCGAGGTATTCGGACGCTTAAGAGAAGCGAAATTGGCCCTTCAACCGGCTAAATGCCGATTCCTGCGATTGGAAACGCGCTACCTCGGGCACATAATTTCGAGCGAAGGAGTACGCCCGGATCCAGCTCTAGTGACCTCTGTACGGAATTTTCCGACTCCCCGAGATGCCAAGGGCGTGCAGTCCTTCCTAGGATTAGCAGGGTACTACCGTAAATTTATACAGGACTTCTCGAAGGTCGCCAAGCCCTTAACGGAGTTAACAAAAAAAGATACTAAATTCGAATGGACGGCGAAGCACGAACAGGCCATGGAGGACCTGAAACGTGCATTAACAACCGCCCCCGTGCTCCAATATCCGGACTTCGAGAGGCCCTTCGTGGTCACCACCGACGCATCAGACAGGGCCATCGGGGCGATACTATCGCAAGGGCCAATCGGCGAAGATCTACCCATCTGCTACGCCAGCCGAACGCTAAATAAAGCCGAGCAAAATTATACGACCACGGAAAAGGAACTTTTGGCAATCGTATGGGGAATTGCACAATTTCGCCCATACGTATACGGCACTCGGTTCACCGTAGTAACCGATCATAAACCACTAACGTGGCTATTCAGTGTCAAAGACCCTGGGTCGAGGCTCATGCGCTGGAAAATAAAATTATCGGAGCATGAGTTCGACGTACAGTACAAGGCGGGTAAGCAAAATACCAACGCGGATGCTCTCAGCCGCATATGTGTGGTAACCCGGTCGCACGCACACAAGAAGACGGAGCAAGTACGTAGCAGTGACGGCGACGGCGAGACTCGCCCGCACGAGGCAACGGTCAGCCAGGAGTGCGGGTCCGCGGACGGTCAGCCCGACGCGCCGTGCAACAAGGCGCACGAACGAAGCTGCCCGGACAACGACTGCCCGAGCGAGGAGGAAAAAATTAGAATACTCCACGAGCATCACGACGCACCCCTCGGAGGACATCAGGGAATCACAAGAATGCTCGCACGAATAAAACTAAGGTACAACTGGCCCGGGATGCGAAAAGACATAGAAGAATACGTGGGCCGCTGTGACAGGTGCCAGCGCAATAAAATCCGGCCGGCAATAAAGGCGCCGTTGGTCATTACCGACACACCTACCCGAGCCTTTCAAAAATGCGCCATGGACATCGTAGGTTCACTACCCGAAACGGAAGCGAGAAATAAATGTATTCTCACGTACCAGGACTTGCTTACGAAATACAGCGTAGCCATATCGCTGGAAAACCAGCAAGCAAACGAGGTTGCGAAAGCATTCGCGAAAGAAATAATATGTCGGTACGGGACACCTGAAACCATCCTTACCGACCAAGGCACGAATTTTCTGAGCGCAATCTTTAAGGGGGTGTGCAAGTTACTACGTATAGAAAAAATACAAACAACAGCATACCACCCCGAGTCGAATGGGGCCCTCGAACGCTCGCACAGGACGCTCGCCGAATACCTCAAGGGGTATATCGATGAAGACCAAGGAAATTGGGACGAATGGCTACCTTACGCCATGTTTACGTATAACACGACGCCCCACACGGCGACTGGATTTACGCCGCACTGCCTGATCTACGGCGACAACGCAGAGCTACCAACGTCCTTGAAAAGGGAACCCAGGCCCTCGTACGCGTACGACGATTATGTGCAAGAACTACGGGAACGTTTACGCGCGGCCTGGTCTACGGCGCACGACAACCTGAAAGCAGCAAAAGGAAAAGCTAAGGAACAGTACGACCGGAAGGCAAAGGAAATAAAATTCAAGGTCGGAGACCGTGTATTATTACACGACGAAACCGTGCGTCGGGGACGCTCAGCAAAATTAACCCCGAAGTGGATCGGACCGTATCCCATCGAGGAGGTACACCCGCCGTGCAACTACACCCTCCGCCAGGGACGACGGACGGTAAAAGTGCATGTAGACCGTCTAAGAAACTACGTGGACGAATAGAGGGGAAAAAAACCCTACGGGACGGTCACCGGGTTTCGACAAGGCTTCGCAATAGGAAAGAACGGAAAAGATAAATAAATGAATAAAAAATTCCAGGTTACTGGTGGTAAGCGCGCTGGCCGCGGCTCATCTCTCGGACCGGCCATACACAATTCAACAATTCAAAAACGCCCCAGGGCTCTACTTCGAAGAAATCGGAACACTATATCCATGCACCGACGTCTGGACACTGGCTATACGCATGAATCTAAAAAACATGGCCTTTATGGAGCTACGGATAAAAGCCCAGCTTGACGAGGTTCGGAAGAAGTGCGGAAAATTCGGGAGCCCGGACGGACATTGCGCCGAGATGCTGGAACACCTCGTACGACTCTCTAAAAAAATAGAGGAAAATGTGGGGGTTGTGCAGGATCTCATCGGAGTAAACCCGAGCCGCAAACGCCGAGGATTAATAAACGGACTCGGAACGGTGCTGAAAGCCATAACCGGCAACATGGACGCCGAAGATGGGGAACGGCTCGAGGCAGAAATCGCGACCCTCCGAGATACACAGGATACGCTAAAAGAAGGCATGAAGAAACAACTGCAGGTCGTAGAAACAACGATTGAAATATTCAACGAAACCTCGCAAGCATCACAACGAAACCTACAAAAATTGTTCACCATGGTGCACACCGTAGACGGTTATTTCCAAAACCGAACCGACGCACTACGCGACAGACAACACTTCGACGAAAGCCTGACTTTAATCGAAGCCTCTGTCGAAGCATACCTGCGAGAGGTAGATAGAATGACAGAATTATTCTCCGAGGTGGCATCCGGCACAGTGAGTGCCTCAACTGTGACACCAGCCACACTCACGACATACCTGACGGAGGCATTGCCACATCTACCCAGAGGACACAGCTTCCCGCGTCCCATCGCTCGACATAACGCGGCAGCCATACTCCGCCTGGCAACGGCTCGAGCTTACCGGAAAGAGACAGTGATAACTCTCATCCTAGAAATTCCCCTTATCGGATCGTCCGAATACAACCTAAATTCCGTGTATCCCCTTCCGCGGAGGGGAAGCAACAACACATATTATTACATAGATACCACGGAAGATCTCGTGGTGGTAGACCGGAAGAACCGGCAATACATCCGGATGGAGGAACGTGACCTCGAAGCATGCAAGACCGCCGACGACAAATATTACTGCAAGCCCCGACACCCAGTCATGGCGATCACCGAGGACGCGCCATGCAGTATACGATTATACATCGAGGGTGCGGTAGGTCACGGACAACCGTGTCCGAAAAAAATAATACTCCTCACACATACTCTCGTGATGGGTATGCGTCAGCCAGGGCAATGGCTGTACATAGCGCCGAGCGAAGAAACGGCGAGCGTCGGCTGTCAAGGAAAGCCGACGCAGCAGGAAATATTACACGGCGCGGGACTAGTGACCCTCCAGGAACGATGCACGGTCACCACAGCGGCCTTCAAACTCGAGACGGTGCGACGATGGAAGCAACGGATAAACGACACCTGCTATGTGCCGAGCTACAACCTCACCCTGCTCCCCGCCGAGGCAGAAGAAGTACCGAAGACAATACGCGAAAGCCGGAAGGCAACGCTCGAGCACGCAGTAACTAATCCGCGTGAATTGAACAAAGTCGGCACCCAGATAAGGGATATGCGAGAGAACCTGGACCGAACCACCACGCACGAAACGAGGAATCCCACGTCGCTATACCACGTGATCGGACAATATTCCATCGGTGCGGTCGCCCTCTTCGCACTTGCCGGCTACATAATCATTAATGCCCTGTGTCGAAGGGCGAAATCAGAGGCCGTACGCATGCCTCGTGCCGGTTAACCAAAATTCGCAACGAAGGGGAATTAACGGGAAAACACATAAAGTACGATAAAACATGTTTATTTCCCCACAAAGCAAAAACAAAATATATATATATATTTATATACAGAAAAAAAAAAAACGAAGTGAAGGTGGACTTGGCAGTCAGTACCAATCGGCCCGACGCCAGTCCATCTCGCCGATTTCGGCCCGCCGCAACCGGGATGTCGGATCTTCCTCGTCTTCCACATCGGACTCGGAGTCGGAGGCACCCGCCGGCCGGTAATTTCCCCCGGAGTAACAAACCAGCGGCGCCTCTCGGGAAGTAACTTCCGCCGGCGACGGGACCCGAACCCAGCGGTCCAACAAGGCCTGCGCCGGGCAGAACTCCGGAGAAAAATCCTCGTCAGAGGACTCCAGAAAAAAATCCTCGTCCAAGGACACCGAGGAAAAATCCCCATCAGGAGACTCCGGAGAAAAGGCCTCGCCCAAGTACTCCAAGGATGAATCCTCGCCAGGGAACTCCGGGGAGGAACACCCCGAGGAAGTGCCCGAACAAGAATCCCCATCCGAGTCGTCGTCAACGGTGAGGTCAATGACCTCCGGTTCCTCGGCGCCGACAGACGACACAGCGGGGAAGTCGCCCACGACCCCGATGATCTCGACCTCCGGGCTCGGGGAGCGATACCGCTCGGCATCCAGACTACTTTCTGGGCTATAGGCCGCCTCCCAGCAGCACAATGACACGCGTTTCCTCTGGAACATACCAAGGGAAAAATCACGTAGAAAACGGGAATCAAAAGTACAAATATATAAAACAATAGATAAAAAGACAAAAGTACATAGTCTTACCTTAATTGGCGGGCTCATGGTGATAAATCGGCGAGTCGAAGTTGTTGCTGGTCGAATTTAAAATGAATAATCAAACTACGGAACACCCGGTTAATATAGTCGCGAAAACTCATGATCAGCACCTCACCGGACATTACTCCGCGACCGTCAGCAACTTCGGTGGCGCAGCAAGCCGCACCGGCCGCGCGACCAGCCAACAAGAAAAAAAAAAAAAAAAAAAATTTAATAAAAAGAGAAGACACGGGATACATCCGAAAATCTCGCCGGATGCGAGAAAAAGGAATCACAAATTTCTTTTCCCCTTAGGGGGGAGGGATGTTGTACCCCGGGTCAACGCCCGATTATTCGAGGAATGCGCTTACCCAATAATCGCGGCAAGCAACGAGCGCGCGACGCATCGTTGCGAAATACGGAAGTAACCGACGACATAGCATTTAAATTCTTAAATGCTACACTATGCTTCGGTTGCCAATAGCCGAATAATTAATTACCCGAGTCAGCTATTGGGAAACAGGGAACCGGACAGGCAATCCGGAATCAATAATTGTTTAAACAATTACGAAACAGCTGACACTGTCAAAATTAAGCTGACATACCTGCTCGCATCCCTATATAAAGGACCACGAGCAGGTATTCGACAGTCTGATTTGAATCTCAACAACGTTACGGTCAGTTAGTTATACCGTAAAACCTATACTCTCTTCGGAAGTAAGATAAGCGTACAGAGTGTACTACACAACTATTGGTAAATAATCTTGAATAAACTATTGTAATTAATATTG
Organism: Amblyteles armatorius; assembly: GCA_933228735.2. Lineage (NCBI taxonomy): Eukaryota > Metazoa > Arthropoda > Insecta > Hymenoptera > Ichneumonidae > Amblyteles > Amblyteles armatorius. Next base: position 4,854,384 of record OW121688.1, on the reverse strand, counting down.
ATATAATAAATCGTGCTTTTATAATTCACTTGGGTTTCAACCCTTTAATGGATAAATCCTAAAAGCTTTGAGCTAACGGCTCCCGCAGTACTCAGAGTAGCTAACTGAGCTTCTGCGGATATAACAAAGCCCCAAACGAATGCAAAGTCGCTTTATAACGAAATTAAACGATTCAGTTTTGCGCTCGCTGCAGGCGTTCCAGTTCGTGTTATTCGATCAAAAACTCTTCATTTTAAGCAAATACGCAAGATTCATGCGTTTGGAGCAGCGAAACAAGACCCAAACGAATGCAAAGTCGATTTATAACGAAATTGACCGATTCAGTCTTGCGCTCGCTGCAGGCGTTCCAGCTCGTCTAATTAGATTAAAAACTCTTCATTCTATGCAGATACGCGAGATTCGAGCGTTTGGAGCAGCCAAACAAGCCCCAAACGAATGCAAAGTTGCTTTTCTACAAAACCGACCGATTCAGTTTTGCGCTCGCTGCATTCGTTCCAGCTCGTGTTATTAGATCAAAAACACTTTATTCTGTGCAAATACGCAAGATTCATGCGTTTGGAGCAGCCAAACAAGCCCCAAAGGAATGCGAAGTCGCTTTATAACGAAATCGAACGAAATCGACCGATTCAGTTTTGCGCTCGCTGCATTCGTTCCAGCTCGTGTTATTAGATCAAAAACTCTTCATTCTATGCAAATACGCAAGATTCGAGCGTTTGAAGCAGCCAAACAAGCCCCAAACGAATGCAAAGTCGCTTTTCTACAAAACCGACCGATTCAGTTTTGCGCTCGCTGCATTCGTTCCAGCTCGTGTTATTAGATCTAAAACACATTATTCTATGCAAATACGCAAGATTCATGCGTTTGGAGCAGCCAAACAAGCCCCAAACGAATGCAAAGTCGCTTTATAACGAAATTGACCGATTCAGTTCTGCGCTCGCTGCAGGCGTTCCAGCTCGTCTAATTAGATAAAAAAAACTCTTCATTCTATGCAAATACGCGAGATCAGAGCGTGTGGAGCAGCCAAACAAGCCCCAAACGAATGCAAAGTCGCTTTTCTACAAAACCGACCGATTCAGTTTTGCGCTCGCTGCATTCGTTCCAGCTCGTGTTATTAGATCTAAAACACTTTATTCCATGAAAATACGCAAGATTCATGCGTTTGGAGCAGCCAAACAAGCCCCAAACGAATGCAAAGTCGCTTTATAACGAAATTGACCGATTCAGTTCTGCGCTCGCTGCAGGCGTTCCAGCTCGTCTAATTAGATAAAAAAACTCTTTATTCTATGCAAATACGCAAGATTCAAGCGTTTTAAGCAGCCAAACAAGCCCCAAACGAATGCAAAGCTGCTTTTCTACAAAACCGACCGATTCAGTTTTGCGCTCGCTGCATTCGTTCCAGTTCGTGTTATTCGATCAAAAACTCTTAATTTTATGCAAATACGCAAGATTCATGCGTTTGGAGCAGCCAAACAAGCCCCAAAGGAATGCAAAGTCGCTTTATAACGAAATCGAACGAAATCGACCGATTCAGTTTTGCGCTCGCTGCATTCGTTCCAGCTCGTGTTATTAGATCAAAAACTCTTTATTCTATGCGAATACGCAAGATTCATGCGTTTGGAGCAGCCAAACAAGCCCCAAACGAATGCAAAGTCACTTTATAACGAAATTGACCGATTCAGTTTTGCGCTCGCTGCAGGAGTTCTAGCTCGTCTAATTAGATAAAAAAACTCTTCATTCTAAGCAAATACGCAAGATTCGAGCGTTTGAAGCAGCCAAACAAGCCCCAAACGAATGCAAAGTCGCTTTTTTACAAAACCGACCGATTCAGTTTTGCGCTCGCTGCATTCGTTCCAGCTCGTGTTATTAGATCTAAAACACTTTATTCTATGCAAATACGCAAGATTCATGCGTTTGGAGCAGCCAAACAAGCCCCAAACGAATGCAAAGTCGCTTTATAACGAAATTGACCGATTCAGTTCTGCGCTCGCTGCAGGCGTTCCAGCTCGTCTAATTAGATAAAAAAAACTCTTCATTCTATGCAAATACGCGAGATCAGAGCGTTTGGAGCAGCCAAACAAGCCCCAAACGAATGCAAAGCTGCTTTTCTACAAAACCGACCGATTCAGTTTTGCGCTCGCTGAATTCGTTCCAGTTCGTGTTATTCGATCAAAAACTCTTGATTTTATGCAAATACGCAAGATTCATGCGTTTGGAGCAGCCAAACAAGCCCCAAAGGAATGCAAAGTCGCTTTATAACGAAATCGAACGAAATCGACCGATTCAGTTTTGCGCTCGCTGCATTCGTTCCAGCTCGTGTAATTAGAACACTTTATTCTATGCAAATACGCAAGATTCATGCGTTTGGAGCAGCCAAACAAGCCCCAAACGAATGCAAAGTTGCTTTTCTAAAAACTGACTGATTCAGTTTTGCGCTCGCTGCATTAGTTCCAGCTCGTGTTATTAGATCAAAAACACTTTATTCTATGCAAATACGCAAGATTCATGCGTTTGGAGCAGCCAAACAAGCCCCAAACGAATGAAAAGTCGCTTTATAACGAAATTGACCGATTCAGTTCTGCGCTCGCTGCAGGCGTTCCAGCTCGTCTAATTAGATAAAAAAAAGTCTTTATTCTATGCAAATGCGCAAGATTCAAGCGTTTGGAGCAGCCAAACAAGCCCCAAACGAATGCAAAGTCGCTTTATAACGAAATTGACCGATTCAGTTTTGCGCTCGCTGCAGGAGTTCCAGCTCGTCTAATTAGATAAAAAAACTTTTCATTTTATGCAAATACGCAAGATTCGAGCGTTTGGAGCAGCCAAACAAGCCCCAAACGAATGCAAAGTCGCTTTTCTACAAAACCGACCGATTCAGTTTTGCGCTAACTGCATTCGTTCCAGCTCGTGTTATTAGATCTAAAACACTTTATTCTATGCAAATACGCAAGATTCATGCGTTTGGAGCAGCCAAACAAGCCCCCAACGAATGCAAAGTCGCTTTTCTACAAAACCAACCGATTCAGTTTTGCGCTCGCCGCATTCGTTCCAGTTCGTGTTATTCGATCAAAAACTCTTCATTTGAAGCAAATACGCAAGATTCATGCGTTTGGAGCAGCCAAACAAGCCCCAAACGAATGCAAAGTCGCTTTATAACGAAATTGACCGATTCAGTTCTGCGCTCGCTGCAGGCGTTCCAGCTCGTCTAATTAGATAAAAAAAACTCTTCATTCTATGCAAAAACGCGAGATCAGGGCGCTTGGAGCAGCCAAACAAGCCCCAAACGAATGCAAAGTCACTTTATAACGAAATTGACCGATTCAGTTTTGCGCTCGCTGCATTCGTTTCAGCTCGTGTTATTAGATCGAAAACACTTTATTCTATGCAAATACGCAAGATTCATGCGTTGGGAGCAGCCAAACAAGCCCCAAATGAATGCAAAGTCGCTTTATAACGAAATCGAACGAAATCGACCGATTCAGTTTTGCGCTCGCTGCATTCGTTCCAGCTCGTGTTATTAGATCAAAAACTCTTTATTCTATGCGAATACGCAAGATTCATGCGTTTGGAGCAGCCAAACAAGCCCCAAACGAATGCAAAGTCGCTTTATGACGAAATCGAACGAAATCGACCGATTCAGTCTTGTGCTCGCTGCAGGCGTTCCAGCTCGTCTAATTAGATAAAAAAAACTCTTCATTCTATGCAAATACGCAAGATTCGAGCGTTTGGAGCAGCCAAACAAGCCCCCAACGAATGCAAAGTCGCTTTTCTACAAAACCGACCGATTCAGTTTTGCGCTCGCTGCATTCGTTCCAGTTCGTGTTATTCGATCAAAAACTCTTCATTTTAAGCAAATACGCAAGATTTATGCGTTTGGAGCAGCCAAACAAGCCCCAAACGAATGCAAAGTCGCTTTATAACGAAATTGACCAATTCAGTTTTGCGCTCGCTGCAGGCGTTCCAGCTCGTTTAATTAGATTAAAAACTCTTCATTCTATGCAAATACGCGAGATTCGAGCGTTTAGAGCAGCCAAACAAGCCCCAAACGAGTGCAAAGTTGCTTTTCTAAAAACTGACTGATTCAGTTTTGCGCTCGCTGCATTCGTTTCAGCTCGTGTTATTAGATCAAAAACACTTTATTCTATGCAAATACGCGAGATTCATGTGTTTGCAGCAGCCAAACAAGCCCCAAACGAATGAAAAGTCGCTTTATAACGAAATTGACCGATTCAGTTTTGCGCTCGCTGCAGGCGTTCCAGCTCGTCTAATTAGATTAAAAACTCTTCATTCTATGCAAATACGCGAGATTCGAGCGTTTGGAGCAGCCAAACAAGCCCCAAACGAATGCAAAGTTGCTTTTCTAAAAACTGACTGATTCAGTTTTGCGCTCGCTGCATTCGTTCCAGCTCGTGTTATTAGATCAAAAACACTTTATTCTATGCAAATACGCAAGATTCATGCGTTTCGAGCAGCCAAACAAGACCCAAACGAATGAAAAGTCGCTTTATAACGAAATTGACCGATTCAGTTTTGCGCTCGCTGCAGGCGTTCCAGCTCGCCTAATTAGATTTAAAAAACTCATCATTCTATGCAAATACCTGAGATTGGAGCGTTTGGAACAGCCAAACAAGCCTCGAACGGATGCAAAGTCGCTTTTCTACAAAACCGACCGATTCCGTTTTGCGCTCGCTGCATTCGTTCCAGCTCGTGTTATTAGATCAAAAACTCTTTATTCTATGTGAATACGCAAGATTCATGCGTTTGGAGCAGAGAAACAAGCCCCAAACGACTGCAAAGTCACTTTATAACGAAATTGACCGATTCAGTTTTGCGCTCGCTGCAGGAGTTCCAGCTCGTCTAATTAGATAAAAAAACTTTTCATTCTATGCAAATACGCAAGATTCGAGCGTTTGGAGCAGCCAAACAAGCCCCAAACGAATGCAAAGTCGCTTTTCTACAAAACCGACCGATTCAGTTTTGCGCTCGCTGCATTCGTTCCAGTTCGTGTTATTCGATCAAAAACTCTTCATTTTAAGCAAATACGCAAGATTTATGCGTTTGGAGCAGCCAAACAAGCCCCAAACGAATGCAAAGTCGCTTTATAACGAAATTGACCGATTCAGTTTTGCGCTCGCGGCAGGCGTTCCAGCTCGTCTAATTAGATTAAAAACTCTTCATTCTATGCAAATACGCGAGATTCGAGCGTTTGGAGCAGCCAAACAAGCCCCAAACGAATGCAAAGTTGCTTTTCTAAAAACTGACTGATTCACTTTTGCGCTCGCTGCATTCGTTCCAGCTCGTGTTATTAGATCAAAAACACTTTATTCTATGCAAATACGCAAGATTCATGCGTTTGGAGCAGCCAAACAAGCCCCAAACGAATGAAAAGTCGCTTTATAACGAAATTGACCGATTCAGTTTTGCGCTCGCTGCAGGCGTTCCAGCTCGTCTAATTAGATAAAAAAAAATCATCATTCTATGCAAATACCTGAGATTGGAGCGTTTGGAACAGCCAAACAAGCCTCGAACGGATGCAAAGTCGCTTTTCTACAAAACCGACCGATTCAGTTTTGCGCTCGCTGCATTCGTTCCAGCTCGTGTTATTAGATCAAAAACTCTTTATTCTATGTGAATACGCAAGATTCATGCGTTTGGAGCAGCCAAACAAGCCCCAAACGAATGCAAAGTCACTTTATAACGAAATTGACCGATTCAGTTTTGCGCTCGCTGCAGGAGTTCCAGCTCGTCTAATTAGATAAAGAAACTTTTCATTCTATGCAAATACGCAGGATTCGAGCGTTTAGAGCAGCCAAACAAGCCCCAAACGAATGCAAAGTCGCTTTTCTACAAAACCGACCGATTCAGTTTTGCGCTCGCTGCATTCGTTCCAGCTCGTGTTATTAGATAAAAAACTCTTTATTCTATGTGAATACGCAAGATTCATGCGTTTGGAGCAGCCAAACAAGCCCCAAACGAATGAAAAGTCGCTTTATAACGAAATTGACCGATTCAGTTTTGCGCTCGCTGCAGGCGTTCCAGCTCGTCTAATTAGATAAAAAAAACTCATCATTCTATGCAAATACCTGAGATTGGAGCGTTTGGAACAGCCAAACAAGCCTCGAACGGATGCAAAGTCGCTTTTCTACAAAACCGACCGATTCAGTTTTGCGCTCGCTGCATTCGTTCCAGTTCGTGTTATTCGATCAAAAACTCTTCATTTTAAGCAAATACGCAAGATTCATGCGTTTGGAGCAGCCAAACAAGCCCCAAACGAATGCAAAGTCGCTTTATAACGAAATTGACCGATTCAGTTCTGCGCTCGCTGCAGGCGTTCCAGCTCGTCTAATTAGATAAAAAAAACTCTTCATTCTATGCAAAAACGCGAGATCAGGGCGCTTGGAGCAGCCAAACAAGCCCCAAACGAATGCAAAGTCGCTTTATAACGAAATTGACCGATTCAGTTTTGCGCTCGCTGCATTCGTTTCAGCTCGTGTTATTAGATCGAAAACACTTTATTCTATGCAAATACGCAAGATTCATGCGTTTGGAGCAGCCAAACAAGCCCCAAATGAATGCAAAGTCGCTTTATAACGAAATCGAACGAAATCGACCGATTCAGTTTTGCGCTCGCTGCATTCGTTCCAGCTCGTGTTATTAGATCAAAAACTCTTTATTCTATGCGAATACGCAAGATTCATGCGTTTGGAGCAGCCAAACAAGCCCCAAACGAATGCAAAGTCGCTTTATGACGAAATCGAACGAAATCGACCGATTCAGTCTTGTGCTCGCTGCAGGCGTTCCAGCTCGTCTAATTAGATAAAAAAAACTCTTCATTCTATGCAAATACGCAAGATTCGAGCGTTTGGAGCAGCCAAACAAGCCCCCAACGAATGCAAAGTCGCTTTTCTACAAAACCGACCGATTCAGTTTTGCGCTCGCTGCATTCGTTCCAGTTCGTGTTATTCGATCAAAAACTCTTCATTTTAAGCAAATACGCAAGATTTATGCGTTTGGAGCAGCCAAACAAGCCCCGAACGAATGCAAAGTCGCTTTATAACGAAATTGACCGATTCAGTTTTGCGCTCGCTGCAGGCGTTCCAGCTCGTCTAATTAGATTAAAAACTCTTCATTCTATGCAAATACGCGAGATTCGAGCGTTTAGAGCAGCCAAACAAGCCCCAAACGAGTGCAAAGTTGCTTTTCTAAAAACTGACTGATTCAGTTTTGCGCTCGCTGCATTCGTTTCAGCTCGTGTTATTAGATCAAAAACACTTTATTCTATGCAAATACGCAAGATTCATGTGTTTGGAGCAGCCAAACAAGCCCCAAACGAATGAAAAGTCGCTTTATAACGAAATTGACCGATTCAGTTTTGCGCTCGCTGCAGGCGTTCCAGCTCGTCTAATTAGATTAAAAACTCTTCATTCTATGCAAATACGCGAGATTCGAGCGTTTGGAGCAGCCAAACAAGCCCCAAACGAATGCAAAGTTGCTTTTCTAAAAACTGACTGATTCAGTTTTGCGCTCGCTGCATTCGTTCCAGCTCGTGTTATTAGATCAAAAACACTTTATTCTATGCAAATACGCAAGATTCATGCGTTTCGAGCAGCCAAACAAGCCCCAAACGAATGAAAAGTCGCTTTATAACGAAATTGACCGATTCAGTTTTGCGCTCGCTGCAGGCGTTCCAGCTCGTCTAATTAGATTTAAAAAACTCATCACTCTATGCAAATACCTGAGATTGGAGCGTTTGGAACAGCCAAACAAGCCTCGAACGGATGCAAAGTCGCTTTTCTACAAAACCGACCGATTCCGTTTTGCGCTCGCTGCATTCGTTCCAGCTCGTGTTATTAGATCAAAAACTCTTTATTCTATGTGCATACGCAAGATTCATGCGTTTGGAGCAGAGAAACAAGCCCCAAACGACTGCAAAGTCACTTTATAACGAAATTGACCGATTCAGTTTTGCGCTCGCTGCAGGAGTTCCAGCTCGTCTAATTAGATAAAAAAACTTTTCATTCTATGCAAATACGCAAGATTCGAGCGTTTGGAGCAGCCAAACAAGCCCCAAACGAATGCAAAGTCGCTTTCCTACAAAACCGACCGATTCAGTTTTGCGCTCGCTGCATTCGTTCCAGTTCGTGTTATTCGATCAAAAACTCTTCATTTTAAGCAAATACGCAAGATTTATGCGTTTGGAGCAGCCAAACAAGCCCCAAACGAATGCAAAGTCGCTTTACAACGAAATTGACCGATTCAGTTTTGCGCTCGCGGCAGGCGTTCCAGCTCGTCTAATTAGATTAAAAACTCTTCATTCTATGCAAATACGCGAGATTCGAGCGTTTGGAGCAGCCAAACAAGCCCCAAACGAATGCAAAGTTGCTTTTCTAAAAACTGACTGATTCAGTTTTGCGCTCGCTGCATTCGTTCCAGCTCGTGTTATTAGATCAAAAACACTTTATTCTATGCAAATACGCAAGATTCATGCGTTTGGAGCAGCCAAACAAGCCCCAAACGAATGATAAGTCGCTTTATAACGAAATTGACCGATTCAGTTTTGCGCTCGCTGCAGGCGTTCCAGCTCGTCTAATTAGATAAAAAAAAATCATCATTCTATGCAAATACCTGAGATTGGAGCGTTTGGAACAGCCAAACAAGCCTCGAACGGATGCAAAGTCGCTTTTCTACAAAACCGACCGATTCAGTTTTGCGCTCGCTGCATTCGTTCCAGCTCGTGTTATTAGATCAAAAACTCTTTATTCTATGTGAATACGCAAGATTCATGCGTTTGGAGCAGCCAAACAAGCCCCAAACGAATGCAAAGTCACTTTATAACGAAATTGACCGATTCAGTTTTGCGCTCGCTGCAGGAGTTCCAGCTCGTCTAATTAGATAAAAAAAACTTTTCATTCTATGCAAATACGCAAGATTCGAGCGTTTGGAGCAGCCAAACAAGCCCCAAACGAATGCAAAGTCGCTTTTCTACAAAACCGACCGATTCAGCTTTGCGCTCGCTGCATTCGTTCCAGCTCGTGTTATTAGATCAAAAACTCTTTATTCTATGTGAATACGCAAGATTCATGCGTTTGGAGCAGCCAAACAAGCCCCAAACGCATGCAAAGTCGCTTTATAACGAAATTGACCGATTCAGTCTTGCGCTCGCTGCAGGCGTTCCAGCTCGTCTAATTAGATAAAAAAAACTCTTCATTCTATGCAAATACGCAAGATTCGAGCGTTTGGAGCAGCCAAACAAGCCCCCAACGAATGCAAAGTCGCTTTTCTACAAAACCGACCGATTCAGTTTTGCGCTCGCCGCATTCGTTCCAGTTCGTGTTATTCGATCAAAAACTCCTCATTTTATGCAAATACGCAAGATTCATGCGTTTGGAGCAGCCAAACAATCCCCAAACGAATGCAAAGTCGCTTTATAACGAAATCGAACGAAATCGACCGATTCAGTTTTGCGCTCGCTGCATTCGTTCCAGCTCGTGTTATTAGATCAAAAACTCTTTATTCTATGCGAATACGCAAGATTCATGTGTTCGGAGCAGCCAAACAAGCCCCAAACGCATGCAAATTCGTCTTATAACGAAATTGACCGATTCAGTCTTGCGCTCGCTGCAGGCGTTCCAGCTCGTCTAATTAGATGAAAAAACTCTTCATTCTATGCAAATACGCAAGATTCGAGCGTTTGGAGCAGCCAAACAAGCCCCCAACGAATGCAAAGTCGCTTTTCTACAAAACCGACCGATTCAGTTTTGCGCTCGCCGCAATCGTTCCAGTTCGTGTTATTCGATCAAAAACTCTTCATTTGAAGCAAATACGCAAGATTCATGCGTTTGGAGCAGCCAAACAAGCCCCAAACGAATGCAAAGTCGCGTTATAACGAAATTGACCGATTCAGTTCTGCGCTCGCTGCAGGCGTTCCAGCTCGTCTAATTAGATAAATAAACTCTTCATTCTATGCAAAAACGCGAGATCAGAGCGTTTGGAGCAGCCAAACAAGCCCCAAACGAATGCAAAGTCGCTTTATAACGAAATTGACCGATTCAGTTTTGCGCTCGCGGCAGGCGTTCCAGCTCGTCTAATTAAATTAAAAACTCTTCATTCTATGCAAATACGCGAGATTCGAGCGTTTGGAGCAGCCAAACAAGCCCCAAACGAATGCAAAGTTGCTTTTCTAAAAACTGACTGATTCAGTTTTGCGCTCGCTGCATTCGTTCCAGCTCGTGTTATTAGATCAAAAACACTTTATTCTATGCAAATACGCAAGATTCATGCGTTTGGAGCAGCCAAACAAGCCCCAAACGAATGAAAAGTCGCTTTATAACGAAATTGACCGATTCAGTTTTGCGCTCGCTGCAGGCGTTCCAGCTCGTCTAATTAGATTTAAAAAACTCATCATTCTATGCAAATACCTGAGATTGGAGCGTTTGGAACAGCCAAACAAGCCTCGAACGGATGCAAAGTCGCTTTTCTACAAAACCGACCGATTCAGTTTTGCGCTCGCTGCATTCGTTCCAGCTCGTGTTATTAGATCAAAAACTCTTTATTCTATGTGAATACGCAAGATTCATGCGTTTGGAGCAGCCAAACAAGCCCCAAACGAATGCAAAGTCACTTTATAACGAAATTGACCGATTCAGTTTTGCGCTCGCTGCAGGAGTTCCAGCTCGTCTAATTAGATAAAAAAACTTTTCATTCTATGCAAATACGCAAGATTCGAGCGTTTGGAGCAGCCAAACAAGCCCCAAACGAATGCAAAGTCGCTTTTCTACAAAACCGACCGATATAGTTTTGCGCTCGCTGCATTCGTTCCAGCTCGTGTTATTAGATCAAAAACTCTTCATTCTATGTGAATACGCAAGATTCATGCGTTTGGAGCAGCCAAACAAGCCCCAAACGCATGCAAAGTCGCTTTATAACGAAATTGACCGATTCAGTCTTGCGCTCGCTGCAGGCGTTCCAGCTCGTCTAATTAGATTTAAAAAACTCTTCATTCTATGCAAATACGCAAGATTCGAGCGCTTGGAGCAGCCAAACAAGCCTCCAACGAATGCAAAGTCGCTTTTCTACAAAACCGACCGATTCAGTTTTGCGCTCGCCGCATTCGTTCCAGTTCGTGTTATTCGATCAAAAACTCTTCATTTTAAGCAAATACGCAAGATTTATGCGTTTGGAGCAGCCAAACAAGCCCCAAACGAATGCAAAGTCGCTTTATAACGAAATTGACCGATTCAGTTTTGCGCTCGCTGCAGGAGTTCCAGCTCGTCTAATTAGATAAAAAAACTTTTCATTCTATGCAAATACGCAAGATTCGAGCGTTTGGAGCAGCCAAACAAGCCCCAAACGAATGCATAGTCGCTTTTCTACAAAACCGACCGATTCAGTTTTGCGCTCGCTGCATTCGTTCCAGCTCGTGTTATTAGATCAAAAACTCTTTATTCTATGCGAATACGCAAGATTCATGTGTTCGGAGCAGCCAAACAAGCCCCAAACGCATGCAAATTCGCTTTATAACGAAATTGACCGATTCAGTCTTGCGCTCGCTGCAGGCGTTCCAGCTCGTCTAATTAGATGAAAAAACTCTTCATTCTATGCAAATACGCAAGATTCAAGCGTTTGGAGCAGCCAAACAAGCCCCCAACGAATGCAAAGCCGCTTTTCTACAAAACCGACCGATTCAGTTTTGCGCTCGCCGCAATCGTTCCAGTTCGTGTTATTTGATCAAAAACTCTTCATTTGAAGCAAATACGCAAGATTCATGCGTTTGGAGCAGCCAAACAAGCCCCAAACGAATGCAAAGTCGCGTTATAACGAAATTGACCGATTCAGTTCTGCGCTCGCTGCAGGCGTTCCAGCTCGTCTAATTAGATAAATAAACTCTTCATTCTATGCAAAAACGCGAGATCAGAGCGTTTGGAGCAGCCAAACAAGCCCCAAACGAATGCAAAGTCGCTTTATAACGAAATTGACCGATTCAGTTTTGCGCTCGCTGCAGGCGTTCCAGCTCATCTAATTAGATTAAAAAAACTCTTCATTCTATGCACATACGCAAGATTCAAGCGTTTGGAGCAGCCAAACAAGCCCCAAACGAATGCAAAGTCGCTTTTCTACAAAACCGATCGATTCAGTTTTGCGCCCGCCGCATTCGTTCCAGTTCGTGTTATTCGATCAAAAACTCCTCATTTTATGCAAATACGCAAGATTCATGCGTTTGGAGCAGCCAAACAAGCCCCAAACGCATGCAAAGTCGCTTTATAACGAAATTGACCGATTCAGTCTTGCGCTCGCTGCAGGCGTTCCAGCTCGTCTAATTAGATAAAAAAAACTCTTCATTCTATGCAAATACGCAAGATTCATGCGTTTGGAGCAGCCAAACAATCCCCAAACGAATGCAAAGTCGCTTTATAACGAAATCGAACGAAATCGACCGATTCAGTTTTGCGCTCGCTGCATTCGTTCCAGCTCGTGTTATTAGATCAAAAACTCTTTATTCTATGCGAATACGCAAGATTCATGTGTTCGGAGCAGCCAAACAAGCCCCAAACGCATGCAAATTCGCTTTATAACGAAATTGACCGATTCAGTCTTGCGCTCGCTGCAGGCGTTCCAGCTCGTCTAATTAGATGAAAAAACTCTTCATTCTATGCAAATACGCAAGATTCGAGCGTTTGGAGCAGCCAAACAAGCCCCCAACGAATGCAAAGCCGCTTTTCTACAAAACCGACCGATTCAGTTTTGCGCTCGCCGCAATCGTTCCAGTTCGTGTTATTCGATCAAAAACTCTTCATTTGAAGCAAATACGCAAGATTCATGCGTTTGGGGCAGCCAAACAAGCCCCAAACGAATGCAAAGTCGCGTTATAACGAAATTGACCGATTCAGTTCTGCGCTCGCTGCAGGCGTTCCAGCTCGTCTAATTAGATAAATAAACTCTTCATTCTATGCAAAAACGCGAGATCAGAGCGTTTGGAGCAGCCAAACAAGCCCCAAACGAATGCAAAGTCGCTTTATAACGAAATTGACCGATTCAGTTTTGCGCTCGCTGCAGGCGTTCCAGCTCATCTAATTAGATTAAAAAAACTCTTCATTCTATGCACATACGCAAGATTCAAGCGTTTGGAGCAGCCAAACAAGCCCCAAACGAATGCAAAGTCGCTTTTCTACAAAACCGATCGATTCAGTTTTGCGCCCGCCGCATTCGTTCCAGTTCGTGTTATTCGATCAAAAACTCCTCATTTTATGCAAATACGCAAGATTCATGCGTTTGGAGCAGCCAAACAAGCCCCAAACGAATGCAAAGTCGCTTTATAACGAAATTGACCGATTCAGTTCTGCGCTCGCTGCAGGCGTTCCAGCTCGTCTAATTAGATAAAAAAAACTCTTCATTCTATGCAAATACGCGAGATCAGAGCGTTTGGAGCAGCCAAACAAGCCCAAACGAATGCAAAGTCGCTTTATAACGAAATTGACCGATTCAGTTTTGCGCTCGCTGCAGGCGTTCCAGCTCGTCTAATTAGATAAAAAAAACACATTATTCTATGCAAATGCGCGAGATTGGAGCGTTTGGAACAGCCAAACAAGCCTCGAACGGATGCAAAGTCGATTTCCTACAAAACCGACCGATTCAGTTTTGCGCTCGCTGCATTCGTTCCAGCTCGTGTTATTAGATCAAAAACTCTTTATTCTATGTGAATACGCAAGATTCATGCGTTTGGAGCAGCCAAACAAGCCCCAAACGAATGCAAAGTCACTTTATAACGAAATCGACCGATTCAGTTTTGCGCTCGCTGCAGGAGTTCCAGCTCGTCTAATTAGATAAAAAAAACTTTTCATTCTATGCAAATACGCAAGATTTGAGCGTTTGGAGCAGCCAAACAAGCCCCAAACGAATGCAAAAACGCTTTTCTACAAAACCGACCGATTCAGTTTTGCGCTCGCTGCATTCGTTCCAGCTCGTGTTATTAGATCTAAAACACTTTATTCTATGCAAATACGCAAGATTCATGCGTTTGGAGCAGCCAAACAAGCCCCCAACGAATGCAAAGTCGCTTTTCTACAAAACCGACCGATTCAGTTTTGCGCTCGCCGCATTCGTTCCAGTTCGTGTTATTCGATCAAAAACTCCTCATTTTATGCAAATACGCAAGATTCATGCGTTTGGAGCAGCCAAACAATCCCCAAACGAATGCAAAGTCGCTTTATAACGAAATCGAACGAAATCGACCGATTCAGTTTTGCGCTCGCCGCATTCGTTCCAGTTCGTGTTATTCGATCAAAAACTCTTCATTTTATGCAAATACGCAAGATTCATGCGTTTGGAGCAGCCAAACAAGCCCCAAACGAATGCAAAGTCGCTTTATAACGAAATTGACCGATTCAGTTCTGCGCTCGCTGCAGGCGTTCCAGCTCGTCTAATTAGATTTAAAAAACTCTTCATTCTATGCAAAAACGCGAGATCAGGGCGTTTGGAGCAGCCAAACAAGCCCCAAACGAATGCAAAGTCGCTTTATAACGAAATTGACCGATTCAGTTTTGCGCTCGCTGCAGGCGTTCCAGCTCATCTAATTATAAAAAAAAACTCTTCATTCTATGCAAATACGCAAGATTCAAGCGTTTGGAGCAGCCAAACAAGCCCCAAACGAATGCAAAGTCGCTTTTCTACAAAACCGATCGATTCAGTTTTGCGCTCGCCGCATTCGTTCCAGTTCGTGTTATTCGATCAAAAACTCCTCATTTTATGCAAATACGCAAGATTCATGTGTTTCGAGCAGCCAAACAAGCCCCAAACGAATGCAAAGTCGCTTTATTACGAAATTGACCGATTCAGTTCTGCGCTCGCTGCAGGCGTTCCAGCTCGTCTAATTAGATAAAAAAAACTCTTCATTCTATGCAAATACGCGAGATCAGAGCGTTTGGAGCAGCCAAACAAGCCCCAAACGAATGCAAAGTCGCTTCATAACGAAATTGACCGATTTAGTTTTGCGCTCGCTGCAGGCGTTCCAGCTCGTCTAATTAGATTGAAAAAACTCTTCATTCTATGCAAATACGCAAGATTCGAGCGTTTGGAGCAGCCAAACAAGGCCCAAACGAATGCAAAGTCGCTTTTCTACAAAACCGACCGATTCAGTTTTGCGCTCGCTGCATTCGTTCCAGCTCGTGTTATTAGATCTAAAACACTTTATTCTATGCAAATACGTAAGATTCATGCGTTTCGAGCAGCCAAACAAGCCCCAAACGAATGCAAAGTCGCTTTATAACGAAATCGAACGAAATCGACCGATTCAGTTTTGCGCTCGCTGCATTCGTTCCAGCTCGTGTTATTAGATCAAAAACTCTTTATTCTATGCGAATACGCAAGATTCATGCGTTTGGAGCAGCCAAACAAGCCCCAAACGAATGCAAAGTCGCTCTATAACTGTAACGGCTCCAGCCTTTCTTCGCACCGATATTCATTTCTTTCCACGCAGCGATATTATTTCGCTGCGTTTCATTCATAGGAGCCCCCCCGGGTTATCTACATCCGGCCGCATGGCTAGAGCCGTGAGAAGGCCCTTATCGCGGGCGTCGCGACAGTCCGTCGCGACTTTGTTGCGGGGTCCGAGGCCCTCAGCCTCGCACCTCCGAGAGCCAGTCCAGCTCGAGCTCTCAACCGGTACACTCTCCGTTGCTCTTAACAATAATCACGCTGCGACTAATAAAGCATTCAATCTGTTAAAATATCTCACGTTCAATCATTCGCCACCCGCAACCGACCATCCGTCTCATGGTGTCAGAAGCGGTCCTACCACGTAAACACGCCTGCTTCAACAAAAAAATCTTTCATCACTTTTTTCAAAAAAAAATAAAATAATTTTTCACCCGGACCCGACAGTCGTGCTCGAGCCGTGCTCGCACACAAAAAAAAAAACCAAAAGTGAAAAAAAAACAGTGAAACAAAAACACAACGAACAGTGAAAAAAGGGAAAAACCCAACCAGTGAAAAAAAAAAAAAATACACACACAAATAGTGCAACGTGAAAAAAAAAGTGACAAATCGAGAAAAGACACGAATAATAAAAATATACACAGACACTTTATAAATAACCTAGACATTAAAAATATAACAGTGCAAAAAAAAAAAAAAAAGAGACACAGCAAACAACAGAAAAACAACAAAGAATTTTCAAGCGTCGAGTTAGTGTCGAGCGAGTGAGCGAGCGGCATCGGGGTTACCGACGGCCGAGGAAACCCTCCCGCAGTACAGCAGCCGCCGACGTTACCACCAGCGAGCCGTCATCGACCGCGGCATCGATCCGCCACGGCCGTGATCCGCCGCACCGACGCGACCCGTCCTGCCGACCGACGCACCATCCAGCACCGCAAAAAAGGTGTTAACAAAAAAGAAGGAAGGAAGGACGCCACAGAAAAAATAGAAGGAAGGAAGCAAAAAAAAAAAAGAAAACCGAGGAAAAACAAAAGGAAAAAACCTACAATCCATGCGATTATTACTCGCAATCCTCGTGGCAACGTAAGTACCCTTTATCTAATCTATCTTAAGTGTTCTTTTTACCTGTTTTATTGAAAAAAAAAGAGAGGAAAGAGGAAATTTTTTTTCCCTTTCACGACCCCACGGGAACCGAGCGCCGACACGCGACGCGTGTATAAAGCGTGCGACCGCTAGGGGTACGTAAAAAACAAAAAAAAAAACACTTACTAATATATCCACACCTTCCCCTACAATGAATAAATAAATAAATAGCAATAATAATTTAAAAAAAAAAAAAAAAAACTTTAATAAAAAGAGAAAGAAGAAATTATTTTTTCTCTTTCTCTCTTCCTCTCTCTGTCATTGGAAACACCAATGACGGAGATAATTAACGATGATAGATAAATAAATTTAAAAAAAAAAAAAATAATAATAATAATAATAATAAATTAAAAAAAAAAAAAAAAAAAAAAAAAGGAGAAGAGAGAGGAAAATATTTTTTAGCGCGCCTCATTGTAGACGGCAGTGAAATAAAAAAAATATATATATCCATATTAATAAATAGAAATAATAAATAAAAAAAAAAAATAATAATAATAATAATAATAATCCCAGACGCGCTGCACACAAGCGGCAGCAACAGCATCCGATAAATACATACATATATATACCCACAGCAACAAATAGCGATTATAGTAATAATAATAAACAAATAATTCGATAAACAAAAAAAATAATAACAAAAAATAAATAAGAAAAATAATAATAATAATAAAAAATAGAAAAAATACATAATACATATCCAAAGAAAAAATTTTTTTTTTTTTGTCCGCCTCAGACTTGATGGCAGCAAAATAAAGACATATTAGAAAAAAAAAAGAAAAAGAAAAAAAAAAAAAAACGAAATATCTATATACTATGTACCTAACATAAACATACATATATTCACAAAAAATCCAATTGCGCCTCAACCCAGACGGCAGCAACACAAAAAAAAGGGATTTATTTAAATTTTGTTTTTTTTTAAATTACTTGAGTAATTCAATAACTACACCAAAATTGCTCTACCAGAGCCGCCTCAGCGCCCCGCGCGAGCAAACAGCGGATATAATTTTCATCGCCGAGCGTTGTCTACCGAGCGACTCCCGTCGCGAACATACTTTGCGATGGCGAACAACAATAGCTCGATAACGCTCCGCGATGTACAAAACCTTATACCGAGCTTCAACGGTAAAAACATACCGTTCCATGATTTCATGCGCGCTTGCAAAAAAGCAACAAAAATTATCTCGGAGCACGATCAACCGCAGCTCCTCGAGATAATCCAACTTAAATTGTCAGGAGTCGCCGCCGATATCGCCGACGCGAAAACATACAACGCACTAGAGCCACTCCTGGGAGATCTCAGAAATGCGCTCGAAAAACCAGTCGAATTATCAGACCTCGAACTCGAACTAAAGTCAAATTCACAAAATTATAACGAGTCGGTGGTTGATTACGCGACGCGCACACGGAAAATCGCGACTAAAATTGAAAATAGGTTAAAAGAAGTTTATCGAGCAGAAAATCAGCAGCAATATTTACAAAACCGCACTGACGAAGTTCGACGAACCGTCATAAAAGCATTCATTCGCGGTCTTTTCGATCAAATTGCGAATCTCATTATGCAAAAAGATTTCGTAACTCTCGACAGAGCAGCCGACGAAGCGCTAAATATAGAAAACGAACTCGTACGTAGACAAAGCGTACACCAAGGACGAAAACGCGATAAATCGGAAACTAGGGACAAAAGCCCGGAAAAAGCGAAAGTACGATTCTCGCAAATAACTGACAACAACGGACTAAAATTTTGCGAAGTCCATCGCGAAAATCCTACAGATTGAACATCAGAATGCTATTCCGTCCAACAATTACGCGAAAATACAAATACACGCGTTAACAGCCGCCAATACCGTAACAACTCACCGGGTAATTTCAGAAACAATTCTCGCGGAAATTTCCAGTACAATACTCGTGGCGGTTACCGAAATAACTCACGCGGTAATTATCAGAATAATCCGCCCAACTATTATCAAAACGAACCACCCGGGAATTATCAAAATAATTCACGAGGGGGTTTCCGTAACAATTCACGCGGAAACTATCAGGGTAATTATCAAAACAATTCCCGTGGAAACTACCACAATGACCCGCGGAATAACTATCGAGACAATTCACAACAAAACAATCATGATAGCACGCACAATTATCAGAGTAATTCACAAGAAAGTAATTCGTGGGATTACAACTACCAAAATAATCCACAACAAAGTAATTCGTGGGATTACAACTACCAAAATAACCCACAACAAAACAATCCGCACGATCAAAATAACCGAAAGAATTCGCAAGAGCGTAATCATCGAAATAACTCACGCGACCGAGATAATCAGGGTAATTCGCGTGACCGAAATAGCCGAGACAACTCGCGAGAAAGACAGAACCCGAGTAACGGTCGAAACTCGCGAAAACCAGACCAACAGTCGAACCTCGATGCAGCGCAAATCGAGCAGATTTTCGAGCGCCTACTCCGAAAAAACGAGAGATCCGCCTCTCGCGACAGCGCGACGAGAGGTCGGACACCGGAGCGCTCGTCAACGACAAACTAATAAAAGACGCAAACAAGGCGCAAACCGAAACCGAACCTGTAAAATATGTAGGTACTAATCATGTTAAAAATATAGACGGTAGTATAACTATTAAAAAAGCGACAATCAAGTTAGGATTGTCGCGCCGGCACAAACCACCAACGGTGACCTTAGAGTCCCCAAATCTATTCACTAAACAGGCTTTGTTTCTCGCCGACACTGGAGCGGAAATAAACCTGTTAAAACAATCATTCCTGGGCTTGCGTACGGAAGTAGATCCGACGCTAATATACGAGCTCAACGGAATAACAGACGGAACAACAAAAACACTCGGTAGATGCTACCTAAAAATTAAAGAATTTAAAGTCGAATTCCACCTAGTGGAAGACTTTTTCCCGATTACACAGGACGCTATACTCGGCGACGTCTTCTTCAGGGAGACCCCAGCCGATATCCTTTATACCGAAGCCTGCATAACATTCGCTGGCTATCGAATTCCGTTCGAGAGCTTCGAACGAGTAACAATACCTGGCAGGTCAAAGCTCATTGTACCTGTCAGACTAAAGCCAACCGATCTCGAGGAGGGATATATCCCAAGGATGGACGTAGGCCATCGTCTTTACTTGGGTAACGCGCTCGTCAAAAACACCAACGGAATCGCGTATCTTTGCGCGATTAATTCGCACAATTGCGAAATTAATTTAGAAATTCCGACAATCGAGCTAATCCCAGGAGAGACTATCTCGGAAAAACCGATCGACAATCTCACATTGAGCGACCACCGCGATTCTCAGCATGAGAATCGTGCGGAGGTATGCTCGATACAATTAGAAGGTGAATCCAGACTCGAAGCCCTTCGAGCACTTTTACAACTGGATCACCTAAACGAAACAGAGAGAGACCACGTGCTTGAATTGGTCTCAAAATACCAACATCTGTTTTGTTTACCCGGAGATCGGCTAGGTCATACGACACTAACAAAACACGAAATCCATACAACGGATGACAGACCAATTAACACAAAACAATATAGGTTTCCACAGGTACACAAAAAGGAGATACAAAATCAGGTCAGCGATATGCTAGACAAGGGAATCATACAACCGTCCCTTTCTCCTTACAACTCTCCAGTTTGGGTCGTTCCCAAAAAACCGGACTCGAAAGGTAACAAAAAATGGAGAATCGTAATAGATTTTCGAAAACTCAACGATAAAACCACGCCAGACGCGTACCCACTCCCAAATATCATCGATATATTGGATCAATTGGGTAACGCCCGTTACTTCTCAACATTCGACCTGGCGTCCGGTTTCTATCAAATTGAGATGCACCCAGCTGATAAACACAAAACAGCTTTCTCGACGCCGAATGGACATTACGAGTACCATCGAATGCCATTCGGACTCAAAAACGCGCCAGCAACCTTTCAGAGGTTGATGGATGTCGTTCTATCCGGATTACAAGGCACAGACTTGTTCGTCTATTTAGACGACATAGTAATATACGCACAAGACATGACGGAACACGAAAACAAATTTAAAGCCTTAGCAAAACGCTTAACTTCAGCGGGGCTAACGCTACAAACAGAGAAGTGCCACTTCCTAAACAGAGAAGTGACCTATTTGGGACACATCATATCCTCAGATGGCGTTAGACCAAATACTCACAACATTCGCGCAGTAGAAAACTTCCCGATACCAAAAGATAAAAAAGGAATCAAGCAGTTCGTCGCACTCGCCGGATACTACCGACGGTTTATCCGCGACTTCGCGAGGATTGCTATCCCACTAACCGTACAACTAAAAAAGTCCGAA
Organism: Amblyteles armatorius; assembly: GCA_933228735.2. NCBI lineage: Eukaryota > Metazoa > Arthropoda > Insecta > Hymenoptera > Ichneumonidae > Amblyteles > Amblyteles armatorius. Next base: position 4,833,479 of record OW121688.1, on the reverse strand, counting down.
AAATTTGTATGGACAAACGAATGCCAATCGGTATTCGAGTACCTAAAAGCAAGAATCATCGAACGACCGGTTCTAAAATATCCGGATTTCGATAAAACTTGCACTCTCACTACAGACGCATCAGACTACGCCATAGGCGCAGTACTTAGCCAAAAACACGGCGACTTTGACCATCCGATAGCGTTCTACTCGAGAGCATTGAAAAAAACCGAAATCGCGTACGACGCGATGAAAAAAGAATTACTCGCAATAGTAAATGCGGTAGAGTACTTTAAAATGTACTTATACGGAAAACGCTTTACGCTCGTCACGGATAACAGAGCGTTAACGTACATCAAAAACAAACCCGATATCCCGCAACAGCTACAACGATGGCAAATAATCCTGAACGGGTACGATTACGATATCGTACACAAACCCGGAAAACTAAACGTAGTTGCCGACGCTTTGTCGAGGAACCCTGCAGAAATTATGCCGATTAGGCAACGCGACGAAAGCTCGTCGGAAAGTGTCGCAAACCAAGAGTCAAAAAAGCAAAAATTGACTCCTAAAACATCACCCGAGACTCGCAATCGGTCAACAACTGACACGGGCTCTGGGAATCCAGCGCCAAAGAAAAAGCGTATTATACAGGAAAACAGTCAGGATACATCCGACGAACCAACGGAACAAATAACAAAGAAACAAACTCAACAAGAAACGAACCAACCACCAAAAAAGACAAAATCAAAACAAAAAACGGAGAGTGTACCCACAAAAAACGATTTAATAATAGATACAGATACATCAATCTCAGAATTATCCGACAACGAAGGCGAGCTCATTCAACCAATCAAGCAAATAGTTGAAGGGCTGTACTCAAAGGAGAATACGCAACCACAATGGCGACTCTCCAAACGTCCAGTAGATACAACGGACGACGAAGGAAATAGGCAACGACCGCGCAAACAAATTAGGAAACGAAATGATACAGAAAAACAATATAAATATACAGATATAGAAGATAGTACAACAGAAGAAGAAAATGAAAAAAGCCCAACGAGGCAACAAAATGAAAAAAGCCCAACGAGGCAACAAAATGGAAAAAGCCCAACGAGGCAACAAAATGAAAAAAGCCCAACGAGGCAACAAAATGGAAAAAGCCCAACGAGGCAACAAAAAGAAAAGAGCCCAATGAGGCCACAAAAAACAAAAAGCTTATCGCAGCAAAACAAAAGCGAGTTTCGCGAAAAAGTCAGCCCTGAAGGGAAAACCGGCCACTTATACGGTGACAAAAGCGAAAAAACCAATAAATCCGAAAACAAAAACGACAACCAAAAGGCGAAACATAAGGAAAACGATACGGAATACGAAACGGAATCCGAGAACGAGAACGCTGGCAAACCACCTGTTCAGCCGACCTTTAGGTCACCACCCTCACTTCCGACACAAAAATCCAACGATCTACAAAAAGACGAAAACAGCGAAAAACGGACGATACCACCGAATTTCCGTTCACCACCCGCAATTTTAGAATCTCGGAAAACTACAAAATCAAAGCAATCAAAGAAACGATTGCCCGAACCAGTCAAAAAGCGAACGAAAAAGACGCCAAAAGAACCGACTAGACGTAGCGAAAGGTTGGCAAATAAACAACCGAAAGTACCGGATACTCAACCCAAAAATCAACCAACTACGAAAAACTTAAACGATCCTGAGAATCTGTCACCCGAAGTGACAGACGAATACTGGGATTCCAAAATTACGCGCAGCACCCGCAAAACCAAAAATCCACAACGAAAAACAAAAACTCGATTCCAACTTCCGCACACAACATCATCAGACTCAGATCCACAACCATCACCACAATTAACAACAGAATACTGGGACTCCAGAGTAACTTATACCAACGATGTAATACCAGAAACCCCAACCCAACCGGATCCTGAGGATGCACAATTAAAAACACAATCACCTGTGCCGATGTCACCTGAAATGACACAGGAATATTGGGACTCAAAAATCACAGACATTCCCGATAAAACACCATATATATAACAAACTACCGATCCACGAATCGAACAGCCAATCGCCATACCAGGGTGCTCATGGCAAATTGACGACTACACACCGGAACAATCAGTCGCCATACCAGGGTGCTCACAGCAAATCGATGACAGCACACCATCAATGGACATCGAGCCAACATTCAGATCACCAACGTGGATTCCACACGAAACAACAGATTCGAAATCGGACGAATCGAGACCAACCATATCAAACCAAAAACTAACAAACCAACACCATCAAATGTCGCCATCGTCAGAAAGTGATTCTGACAACGATTCAGCATATCAACCATCGCAATATCAACGAAAACGTCTAACATTACAAACTCCACCAACAACAAGAGGATCAACAATAACAGAAGACGTACAACTAAAAAACAATATCGTAGTAACGCAGGAAAACATCCTAGCGCAGGAAGACAATATAGCTCACTTCCTGTCAGCTGACGGTGTCATGGACACAATGGTTTCAAAAATACTTGCGGAAAAGGGTAAACTAACCCAATCGGTATTTTCGCAGTCCGATCCCGGAATCGGACATATTTTCGTCACACGCAACAAAACACTACGATACTTTACGATGATTTGCAAAAACAAATCGACAGACGCTACTAGTACACTCACGATTCAGAAGTGTCTAGAAAATCTTGTACAGACTCTAGTAGAAAACGAAATCACATCCTGTACTCTATCCAAAGACCCAAAAATCATCGATACATTTTTGTGGTCTAATATCAAAGGATACCTACGAGTACTCGCGACTAACTCAAACATTACCTTTAGGCTATGCGAAGGTCTTATAACCGTTCCAGATCAGGAAAATAGACAAAACATCATCAGAGAACTACACGCATCCGCAGTCGGAGGTCACAAAGGCGTGACGAAAACTTACCAGCGCATTATCTCACAGTACTACGGGCGAGGATTAAAAAAGGACGTAGAAACGTTCATTCGATACTGCTTCGACTGCCAGAAAAACAAACTGGTCCGAGTAAAAAATAGAGCTCCGATGATTATTACGGACACACCAGCGCAACCCTTCGATAAAGTAGCTATTGACATTGTAGGTCCATTACGCGAAACAAAAAACGGGCATACATACATACTAACTATGCTCGACTTATTCAGTAAGTTCAGTATAGCAGTACTATTAAAACATCAAACGTCAATAGACGTAGCGAGAGCACTCTGTACAACCTTGATATCAACTTTCGGTGCGCCTCGCGCGATATTAACCGATCAAGGTACGAACTTTATGTCGGAAATGTTCAGAGATTTCACGCAACTATTCCAGATAGAACAGCACAGAACAACTGCGTATCACCCACAATCGAACGGCGCAATCGAGCGCAGCCATCACGTTCTTGTGGAATATCTAAAGCACTTCATCAACAGTAATCGAGACTGGGATGAACTGCTTACATTCGCAACATTTTCATACAATACCAGTATACACGAAAGTACAGGGTTCACCCCATACGAATTAGTATTTGGTAGGAGAGCTCGAACACCTTCAGCGTTCCCACCACCCGAAAAAATCATAACCTACGACGACTATATGACAGACCTAACGAGAAATCTTAGAAACATTCAGGAACTCGCTTTAGAAAAAGCGATCAAGTTCAAAGAACGAACCAAAAGATACTACGACAAAAGAACCGTCGAACCAGAATACCAAATAGGCCAACTCGTTCTCGCAAAGAACGAACGCAAAACAAGTAAATTCGATAAGGACTGGCTAGGCCCATACAAAATTGTAGAAATTCCGAATAAACGCAACATTAAAATACAATTAGACGACAGTACGACAAAAACTCTACACGTAGATAAAATAAAACTGGCATATGTTGCAGATGCCACACCAATTACGTAAGGGCGTCCGCACCAGACGCCTTCAAAATTACACCACTGACGAAAAACCCTGGACTCTACTCAGAATCTTTGGGGACACTTCATTCATACCATACGACCTGGACGCTAATAACGTATATAGACACACATGGATTAACGTCCAGACGACAACAAATACAAGAAAACCTCGACGCCGCTAACGCATTTTGCTTCACATTAAGGGGACATTGCCTAACAAGAGGTCAACTACAAAACGTACAAGCCCGACTGAACAACATCGCAAACGCAGAAAGAACATTAGAAGAATTAATACCATCAATCGAGCTCAACCCAGCAGAAAAACGTAAAAAACGCGTACCACTAGAATTCGTAGGAAAAATCAGTAAAATACTTTTCGGAACAATGGACAGCGAGGATACAGACAGAATAGATTCACAAATAAACGCCCTAGCAAACACTACTGCCGAACTAGCAGAAATCGTACAAAATCAAACACACTGTGACGGGGCTTTTCTGCCCCGCCACAAAGAGAGCCGAATCTCTGGCTCTCCCATGTATCGGCACGGCACACGGCATTCTCCCTACCGGGAAGAGTCCCTTCCAGGCAACCAGACAGGGTCAATCGCGAGCGAACCGTTCCCACTATTAATTCCGAGTTCTATTTTATTTTTTGGTTAATCCTGTCGAGCGTACGACGGTCATAGCCGCCTCAAGGACACCGCACCGCCTCCCGGCGACCGTCAGCAGGCTGGAGCCGTGCTACCGATCTCGCCGCAGTCAGCACCGTCAGCAGGCTGGAGCCTCGCTGTCGATCCTGCCGCAGCCACACAAGACCGGCACCTCGACCAGTCTCTCGCCGTTCAGTCGCGTCGCTACCGAGGTAGCGCGCGACGTTACCGACACCGGGCTCTCCACCCTCCGAAGCCGCCTGAACACGACGAGCCACCAGCTAACGAGATCTACAGCGTCCGGCTCGTCGCTATGTCCGCATCTCGCTCGTCCCACCGAAGTTCCCGCGTCTACGCGCAACGACGCCCGTGGATTCACCTCCCACCACGAGCGTACTCAAACCCTCGCGTTCACGTCACAACGAACGCGAGGACATTCAAAGACCCGCGCGAGATCTCCGTAATTCGGGGAACTCGGACAAATAGAGTAGAGGGCGAAATAAAGACAGGCATAGGGTGGGGGGAACAAAGACCCGCGATCGCGAGAACGTTACTTCTCTCGAAGACTCAATCGTAGGCTCCCGAGAAGGAAGGACGTCGTGACCGTTGCCGATCCGTGCTTAACGTCTCGCGAGAATACCGACATCTTGCCAAACGCGAAGCGGAACTTCTGGCCGAGGACAACTCGAGAAGCTCCCGCGATTGCAACGAAACCGGTGAGATCGTCGTACGGGTTCGGTTTGAGGCTAGAGTAGAATAGAGCAAGCTCGACTCGTTATCGTGGGGACGGTACGTCTTCGCGCGCGGCACGCGGAATTAGTTCTCGGGGCAGAATCCAGTAAAGTTCGTTTCTTTCATTCCATCTAGCTTCCGTTGAATTAGTTGCCTGGAAGGTTCTCGTTAATCCTTCATTACATCCCATAGTTTGCGCCTCGTGCGAGTCCATTAGTCAATTTCCGATTATATCAATTTTCTTGCTATTAACTAATACTTCCATTTTTCCGATTTCTTATTATATTTTTCTTGTTTTTTCGATCGTATGAGATTCCGCGTACTCCCGCTGCGATCGGGCTGAATGAACATTTGTTGGTTGCAAAAGGTACCGTGGCTGCGATCCACTTTAGTTGTTTGAACGCGAGTATCGAAATCCTGAACACTGTCGATCGCCGATTATCCGTTACCGTATTGTTGTGATCAAATCTAATTACGCATTATTGTTATTATTTGGTTGTAAAGATTTTGGGTTATTGAGGGAACGAGCGTGCATGCTAGTCGCTTCTCGACCACGCTCCCGATATTCGCTAAAATAAATATCTTTTGGAGTTCCCATAATTTCGTCTCAGTCTCTGTTTCCTCCTCGCGGAGGTGACCGAACCACCCCCTCTACCAATTTCCCAAGGCTGAGCGACGCCGGGTCGCTCTCGTCTCTCGTTCGGCCCTTAAAATTAAAATTTGGTCGCGAGAGCTCTCGCTCTCGCGGTTGGCGCCCTTAAGGCCGAGAGAGACGGGTTTTGTAGCCGTCTCGATTGGGGATTTTGAAGCAGTAGGCAAAAATCGGTTACAAATTTGGCGCCCAACGTGGGGCCCGACGGCGTTAAATTATTCGATAAAGAATACGCGAAAAATTGGCCCAAGGGGAAACAGAGGAAAGAGCCAGAGCGAAATAAGAAAATAACGGTAACGGGCGAACGACTTTGTTCGAGTCGAAGCTCTCGCTACCCGCGTGAAATCCTTTAAGTATTTGTGTGATTGGGGATATTTGTTTGCATGAGTTTGGTCAGTGTCCGTTTGTATATTTCGCTTGGACCGCCGTCGCCGTGATCGGCGAGGCGAGCAGCGTTCCGAGCGTAGCCGAAGCCGCACGAGCGCGACTCGGGCCGTCGCTAGACGCTCAGTACGCTGCTGTGTGGTCGTGAGTGGACACGTGCTTCGTCACCGCCTTGTGCTACGCTCCCGTGTGAAGGACGCTAGGAGGATTTGTGGATTACCATAATAACAGGTAACGATTCCTCCTCTCTTATAACATCCAACTATCCCGGTACATCGAGGAACATTTCTCATTAGCGGATAACGTGGCGAATATTCGCGAACGATCGTTGGCTTTTGCGACGACCGTCTACGCGCCGTACGCCCGGGTGCCGGCGAGCCGCTATCGCTGTCTCTCTCCAAACAAGAGGTCGGCCGTTCCGGCTCGGGGCTCCCGTGTTTACCTTTCCGACTCGGCAGCAGCGGCCTTGTCGATTATAATATCTTTTACGAAGCGCCGTGCTAGCGAGAAATATTCCTCGAGAAATAATATTTCAGGGAGCCCGAATATTCGGGATTTTCGTCGTATAACTGTGTTTCTGTGGGCCGCTGACTTGCGACCGTTCTCGGGGCACCGTGAACACGTGCTCCCGGGACAGCGAGCAGCCGTCGGGTCCCTACATTACCGACATCTATCCCGTCGGATAATTCGTATCAGATTATTTTATTATTATTTTTTTTTCCTTCTTTTCCTTTTCTCTACAGTCCCTTCGGACTCTCCCCATACCCTTCCCCACAGTTTTTTTTTCTTTCTCCTTTGATTGATTGCCGGTTTAGTTCATTTGCCTTTTGCAAATTAATTTTTTTTTTAATTAGGTTTTTTTCATCTCGGCTATCCTCTGATTTCTTCAAAATTTTTTTTTGTTTCCTTCCGAATTAATTGATTTCGTTAAACTATTTTCTGTACACAATTCTTTTTTTTTGGTCTTGTTCATTTCGTTATCTTTTTTTTCTTATTTTTAATTTTCTTTTTTTTTAAATTCTTTTCCTATTTGCTTATTTTTGTTTGATTACCCTATTCCTTTCGTTTTTTTTTCCAATTTAATTTTTTTTTGTGTTTGTGTTTTTTTATATACTTTCTTTTTCCCTGTATATATTCTCCTTTGTGTGTTTCTTTTTTCCTTTCGATCGACTTCGCTACTCCCTTTCCCGTGTACTCTTTAGCATTTTAAAAATTTTTTTTTCTATTTTTCCTTCTCCCGAACGTAACATTTACAGAGGCCAGGGACACCCGTCACTCTCAACGGCTCCTGGTCGATCAGCCAAATAATTTCGCGTTCCTCTCGCATAAAATCCCGCGAGCTGTCAGCGGGAGTGCCGCGTCCGCGTAACCGTGCTCGCGAGTGCAAGTGTCCGCGAGTGTGAGTGGGGGTAAGAGTCGGGGAGACCGATTTCGAGCTCCCGCGCGAGATACGGTCGTCGCGCGTTCGGGTAATTTCGGGTCGCGCCGAGGCCACCCGGACTCCGGCTCTCGGGAAAATCAGGATGGCGCACGGCACAAGTGACACGGGGCCGATGGAGACCGTTCACGAGATCGACCTCTCAGCTGATCGGCTGCGCCACGAGCTGCAGCAGCGCGGACTCCCGATCGTGGGGGAACCGAACGAGCTGCGGGATCGGCTCTTGTCGAGCCTTTTAACTTCTCTCGATCCGGCGGGAGCGATCGTGAATCATCGCGCGCCGCCAAATAATAATAAGCCAAACCCCGCAAGCACCGTGCCCCGAAACGATCGAGCGCCTCCGCCGGTGGATGCGATACCGGCGTACGAGGGATTCCCCCTCCCGCGGCGGCCGCATGCCCCTCCCGCGGGGGGGCAAGGGGCAAATTCGAACGCTCCCGCGCGACGACACCGCGATTATGATCTAACGCGCTACCCTCCGTATAACAACCATTTCGACCGGGATTTTCCCTCCACCGCAAGGTCACTCGTCTCCCGTGCGTACCCGGGAATGCACGCAAAATTACTCGGGACTTAACAATTCGCGTTCGGTCGCCGATATGTTGCGGAAATGGGATCTCCGGTTCTCGGGACAAAGGGGGGAGGACGCGATGGGCTTTCTCACGCGTATCGAAGAGGCTCGCGAAGTCGCGCCAATTCCCGACACCGACCTACTCCCCTGTATACCACTCGTTTTGACAGGGATCGCGCTCACGTGGTACCGCGGGGAGCGAGCGCGCATACGCAGCTATCGGGAATTCGAGGATGTCTTTCTGGCTCGGTTCGGTGATCCCGATCTCCAATTCACGCTTCGCGAGGAATTATTGCGCCGTACCCAAGGAGAGGGAGAAGATACGGTCGACTTTTTTAACATGTCTCCGAGCGTTACTCGACCGGGTAGTCCCGCCGTTCTCGTTACGCGAACAACTCGATTACGCACATCGGAATATGCTACCGCGGTTACAGATCGCGATTCGGCGTAACGATTTCCACTCGTTCACCGACCTCGAACGCATCGCAGTACGGGTGGAACGCAGTTACCAGGCTGATCGGTACTACCAACCGCCTCCACCGCCGGAACGATCGGCCTTCCCCGATCTCGCGTACCGGCCGTCGCGATCCTACCAACGCCGAAGCGACGCAAATTACGCGGTTTTCGGGGAAGCGCGCGCGCCCAGCTCCGAGCGCTCGCGGCGTCCGGACTCTTGCGACGCGCGAAGGGGGGAACGATCGCCCTCCGCCGACCGCCAAGGTTACCGCGGCCGAACTCCGGAGAGGACAACCGATCGGGGAAATCATCGCGCGCGTACACCGGAAAAACGGGACGAAAAGAGGGATGAGCGCTCCCGATACCGGTCGCCAGGGCCCCAAGCCCTACAATATAACGGGCGGCAAGCTTATGCGCGCTCCGACTCGGCGACGCGCCACGTCCATTACACCGACGAGAAAAATCGGGCTAGCTCTCTCGCGACGCGATCGCAAACGCCTCCGGGGGTACACCGTTCCGTCGCACACCGGTCACCCACGCCGGGACGAACCGGGACACGCGACGCCGGCGCGAACCGAGAGTTGACCTGCTGGAATTGCGGGAAAGAGGGACATAGGTCGATCGGATGCCTCGCTCCGAAAACAGTTTTTTGCTACCGATGCGGGCAGAAAGACGCGCGAACCACCGACGACCATCGATGTTCGGGAAACGCGTATCGGAGCCACCAGTGAACGCGACGGTGGCTCCCGAAACCCCGATACCGGTTTCCCTTAACGCGTCTCCGCCTTTGAACGACTTCCCGGATTTCCCAAAATTATTGACCGAATATTTTTGTAGTCCTCTTCATAGCTCGCGCAACAAAATGGTACTACTCGTCGTCGTGAAGTTAGGGGAACGCCTCGTGCCAGCTATCGTAGACAGCGGGTCTACAAGCACGTACATTGGCAGTGAGGGACTCGCGATCGCTACCGAGCTGGGGTGTCTTCCCCGGAGCGTACCTCCAGCTTCCGCGACTATCGCCGACGGAGGCCAAATTACGTGCGACGAGGAAATCGATTTAACCATCACTCTCGAGGGACGCGAACGGCCAATCATAGCGCGCATCTTTCCTTCCTTACCGGTACCATTATTACTCGGCTTAGACGCGCTGAGCATTCTCGAAATAGTCATCGACCACGCCCGACGCGTATGGAGTTTTAGTGGGAATGGCTCTCGCGAATTTCGATTTATGGGACGCGACTCTGCCGCGCACGCGAATATTCTCCTCGGTATATCGGACCTCGAGCGAAGCGAGAGCGAACGGCTCTCCGCCTTTCTAAATCGCGAGTTACCGAAACTTCGCGCTGCACCGGGACGAACCGATTTAATTACGCATCATGTCGACGTTGGGGATAGCGCGCCGATCAAACAACGATATTATCCCGTGACCCCGATAATTCGCGACGCGATGAATGCCGAAGTTGACCGGATGCTCGAGGCCGGAGTTATCGAACCCTCGAGTAGCAACTGGTCCACACCGATCGTCATGGTGAAGAAACCGAATCATACCTACCGGTTTTGCCTTGATTTTCGCAAGGTCAACGGGGTCACGAAAAAGGACGCGTATCCGCTTCCGTATATGAACCAAATTCTCGATCGGTTGCGTTCGGCGAAATATATTTCGACGCTCGACTTAAGCCAGGCTTACCACCAGATCCCGTTAAGCCCGGAGTCGCGAGAGATCACGGCGTTTACCGTACCACAGCGCGGTCTTTTCCAATTCACGCGTATGCCGTACGGTTTAACGAATGCTCCCGCGACCTTCCAGCGCCTTTTAGACCGCTTGATCGGGCCGGACATGGAGCCACACGCGTTCGCATACCTCGACGATATTATTATCGTAACCGAGACCTTCGAGGAACATCTCACGTGGCTTAAGCGCGTTTTTGATACGATCACGGGAGCAGGCCTGCTGATTAACCCGGACAAATGCGAGTTTTGCTGTCCGGAGGTACGATACCTCGGCTTCCGCGTAAACCGCCACGGTCTACAAGTCGATCCTGAAAAGACCGAGCCGATACGAACTTTTCCCGCACCCACGAGTATCAAGCCATTGAGACGATTTCTCGGTATGGCCTCGTGGTACCGCCGGTTCGTTCCCCATTTCGCAGAGATCGCGGCACCGCTCACGAAGCTCACGAAGAAGAGCCAGCGGTGGATGTGGGGACCCGAACAGCAAAGGGCATTCGAAAAATTGCGCGAAGCCCTCGTGAACCCTCCAACTCTTTCGTGTCCCGATTTTAACGCGAAGTTCACGCTCCAGACGGACGCGAGTATGAGCGGCCTCGGCGCCGTACTCACCCAGTCTATCGAGGGCATCGAACACCCGATCGCGTACGCGAGCCGAGCCCTTTCCGCCGCCGAGCGAAACTATTCCACTACCGAACACGAGTGCTTGGCCATCCTCTGGTCGATTCGAAAATTCCGTGCCTATCTCGAGGGATACCGCTTCACGGTGATAACCGACCATCACAGCCTCCGGTGGCTGCAAACACTCAAAGATCCCGCCGGGAGATTGGCACGCTGGGCTCTACAGCTCGCCCAGTATGACTTCGAAGTGGTGCATAGAAAGGGTGCGCTAAATCACGTACCCGATGCCCTTTCTCGGATGTTCGAGGGACAACCACCCTCGCCCGAGAACGTTCCCGACACCGTCGATCTCGCGTCACTCGCTCTCGTAACAGGCATCACGGGGGGAGAATTAGTGGAGCGCGAACCGATCGACGCACGTGCCGATCGCTGGTACGCGAGAAAAATCCACACTATCGCGACCGCGCCGAACCGATTTCCGAACTGGAAGATAATCGAGAATCGGCTCTACGTCCACCGCCGTACGAAACGCCGAGTGTTACCGAAAGGTGACTATTCCGAGTGGAAACTCGTCGTTCCCCAAGCATCCCGTTCGGAAGTCCTCCGGGAAAATCACGACGCTCCACAGGCCGGACACCTCGGCGTCGATAAAACGTACGCCCGAATTTTTAACTCGTACTTTTGGCCAGGAATGATTCGCGACGTAATTCGCCACGTACGCCACTGCGGCGTGTGTCAACGCACGAAGGCGGAACAGCTACCACCCATCGGATTAATGGGTCGTCGAATAGTCGACGAACCCTGGACGGTCGTCGCGGCCGATATAATGGGACCGCTCCCGAAGAGCCACTCGGGATGCGCGTACGTTCTCGTGATCCAAGATCTGTTCACGAAATGGGTCGAGTGCTGTCCGCTACGTAAAGCTAACGGGAAGAAAATCGGCGAAGCTCTCGAGGAGCTAATATTCTCTCGATGGGGAACCCCGCAGGTCTTGTTAACGGACAACGGTACCGAGTTCGCCAATAATCATCTGAACGCGTTAGTTACCGACTGGGGAATTCACATCTCGCGAACGCCACCGTACCATCCCCAGGCAAATCCGGTCGAACGAGTTAATCGCGTATTAAAAACGATGATAGTGTCGTTCATCGAGAACGATCACCGTGCGTGGAACGAGCACCTGTCCGAGTTCCGATTCGCCTTTAATACCGCCTTTCACTCGTCGATAAATAATACACCCGCGTACCTGAATTTCGGTCGTGAACCCAAGCCGCATAACTTTTACCGTCGGCGCGAAGAAGGAGACGTAGAAATCCTCCCGTTACCACTCGACGAATGGTCCGAACGTATGCGAGATCTCGAGAACGTTCGGGTCAAAGTCTCCCACGACCTCGAGGAAGCGTACCAACGGCAAGCGGCCCAGTACAATAAACATCACCGCGGGCAAACTTTCGACACCGGAGATCTCGTACTCCGAAGGCAACGAATTCTATCCTCGGCGGCCCAAAATCAAGCCGCCAAACTATTTAAACGCTTCGAAGGACCCTTCCGGGTCCGCACCGTTCTCTCGCCGGGGGTCTACGAGATCGAGGACCCGCAGACGAGAAAAATCCATATCGTGGCTGCCAAAGACTTACGTGTTTATTTTCCTCCGCTACAGGACCACGTTCCCGAGGAGACCGACGATGATGGGACCCCACGGAGGACGAGGAGCCTGGAGAGGCCGTCGCTGGATCGGTCCGGGAACTCGGCCGACGACGCCCGAGCCGTCGACGTCGCCGATACCGCCCCAGGAGGCCCACGGCCCCACCGCCGAACACGCCAACGAGCAAGCGGCCGGGAAGGAAGACGGGGGCCTTAGCACCCCTAAAGCCGCGCTGGTGAGCGACCCCGGAGCCGCCGACACTCCACCACCCGCTCCGACGGCCACGGGAGCCGATTCCGGGCCAGCCGCCGAAGAGCCGGCTGCTTCGCCCGCACCTCCGACAGACCGATCCCACTACACGATCACGATCTACCCAGGGGGAGGAGCCCCTCCCCGGGTAGAGTACAGGCCGATCCCGGCGAAAACAACGACCACCACCACGGCGAGAAGGACTCCCAAACCCCGTGAGTGGACACCGGCCCCGTCGGCGAGACCGCCTCCGCCCGTGCTACCGCGTCCAGCCCTTGAGCGCCCCAGCAGGAACTGCTGGAACTGCGGAGAGGAAGGACCCGAGAGGGGTCAGTGCGGCCTCCCGAAACGGACCGACGTCGACGTATGTTACGTCTGCGGGAAAGTCGGCGTCCGGGTAAATACATGCCCCCGGTGCTCGGCGCACTGGAAGAGTCTGGGCTGCATAAAGGTCCAAGAACAACGCGCCGCCGAGGGCCTCCGCCAGGTCCTACAGGATCACCAGCGCACCTCCTCAGCCGTCAGGAACGGCCCCAGATCGCCGAAACCCGCTACCGCCCAACCTCAATAATTTTTTTTTTCCTTGTGTGTTTATCTTTCTCTTCTTTATCTTCTATTGCTATTCATCTTTATTTTCTGCTGTTAATGGAGCCTGGTCCCGAGGCCATGTATCGCGAATTACGACCGACCTCGCAGGATCGAAATAAAAACCTAAGTCAGCTATCCTAAAAGATACCGAGTTAACTGACACCGTTCCCCACTCCCACTCCCGGAATCAATATCGGTAAAGGGGTAACACGGTAAGGAATACAACACTGGTAACGGTAGTCGGACTCGTGTATTGTCTATGCATGCCGCGCTTTGATCCGCCCGCGGATCGCCATTCGCTACCGGTACCATGCACGCCGCTTCTCTTTTTGTCCACGCCGACTTGACCATGTCTGATCGCCCGTACGAAGGTTTGCCGTCTCCCGGAAAACATGTAATTGTTGCCTCCCGAGCTGTACCACGGTCTCACACGGCCGAAGACGGCCTTACCAGAGGGGGGGAGGAGTTGTGACGGGGCTTTTCTGCCCCGCCACAAAGAGAGCCGAATCTCTGGCTCTCCCATGGATCGGCACGGCACACGGCATTCTCCCTACCGGGAAGAGTCCCTTCCAGGCAACCAGACAGGGTCAATCGCGAGCAAACCGTTCCCACTATTAATTTCGAGTTCTATTTTATTTCTTTTCGGTTAATCCTCTCGAGCGTACGACGGTCATAACCGCCTCCAGGACACCGCACCGCCTCCCAGCGACCGTCAGCAGGCTGGAGCCGTGCTACCGATCTCGCCGCAGTCAGCACCGTCAGCAGGCTGGAGCCTCGCTATCGATCCTGCCTCAGCCACACAAGACCGGCACCTCGACCAGTCTCTCGCCGCTCAGTCGCGTCGCTACCGAGGTAGCGCGCGACGTTACCGACACCGGGCTCTCCACCCTCCGAAGCCGCCTGAACACGACGAGCCACCAGCTATTGAGATCTACAGCGTCCGGCTCGTCGCTATGTCCGCATCTCGCTCGTCCTACCGAAGTTCCCGCGTCTACGCGCAACGACGCCCGTGGATTCACCTCCCACCACGAGCGTACTCAAACCCTCGCGTTCACGTCACAACGAACGCGAGGACATTCAAAGAACCGCGCGAGATCTCCGTAATTCGGGGAACTCGGACAAATAGAGTAGAGGGCGAAATAAAGACAGGCATAGGGTGGGGGGAACAAAGACCCGCGATCGCGAGAACGTTACTTCTCTCGAAGACTCAATCGTAGGCTCCCGAGAAGGAAGGACGTCGTGACCGTTGCCGATCCGTGCTTAACGTCTCGCGAGAATACCGACATCTTGCCAAACGCGAAGCGGAACTTCTGGCCGAGGACAACTCGAGAAGCTCCCGCGATTGCAACGAAACCGGTGAGATCGTCGTACGGGTTCGGTTTGAGGCTAGAGTAGAATAGAGCAAGCTCGACTCGTTATCGTGGGGACGGTACGTCTTCGCGCGCGGCACGCGGAATTAGTTCTCGGGGCAGAATCCAGTAAAGTTCGTTTCTTTCATTCCATCTAGCTTCCGTTGAATTAGTTGCCTGGAAGGTTCTCGTTAATCCTTCATTACATCCCATAGTTTGCGCCTCGTGCGAGTCCATTAGTCAATTTCCGATTATATCAATTTTCTTGCTATTAACTAATACTTCCATTTTTCCGATTTCTTATTATATTTTTCTTGTTTTTTCGATCGTATGAGATTCCGCGTACTCCCGCTGCGATCGGGCTGAATGAACATTTGTTGGTTGCAAAAGGTACCGTGGCTGCGATCCACTTTAGTTGTTTGAACGCGAGTATCGAAATCCTGAACACTGTCGATCGCCGATTATCCGTTACCGTATTGTTGTGATCAAATCTAATTACGCATTATTGTTATTATTTGGTTGTAAAGATTTTGGGTTATTGAGGGAACGAGCGTGCATGCTAGTCGCTTCTCGACCACGCTCCCGATATTCGCTAAAATAAATATCTTTTGGAGTTCCCATAATTTCGTCTCAGTCTCTGTTTCCTCCTCGCGGAGGTGACCGAACCACCCCCTCTACCAATTTCCCAAGGCTGAGCGACGCCGGGTCGCTCTCGTCTCTCGTTCGGCCCTTAAAATTAAAATTTTGTCGCGAGAGCTCTCGCTCTCGCGGTTGGCGCCCTTAAGGCCGAGGGAGACAGGTTTTGTAGCCGTCTCGATTGGGGATTTTGAAGCAGTAGGCAAAAATCGGTTAAAAATTTGGCGCCCAACGTGGGGCTCGAACCCACGACCCTGAGATTAAGAGTCTCATGCTCTACCGACTGAGCTAGCCGGGCAACGAACTGTGTCTCGTAATTCAACCGTCAAATAAGTACGCCCAATATAATTATATATATATAATATATATATAATTATATAATATTAATAATTAATATATATTGGTAAAATATATTAATAAGAGGACGAGGCACCGATTTTTGCCTACTGCTTCAAAATCCCCAATCGAGACGGCTACAAAACCCGTCTCCCTCGGCCTTAAGGGCGCCAACCGCGAGAGCGAGAGCTCTCGCGACCAAATTTTAATTTTAAGGGCCGAACGAGAGACGAGAGCGACCCGGCGTCGCTCAGCCTTGGGAAATTGGTAGAGGGGGTGGTTCGGTCACCTCCGCGAGGAGGAAACAGAGACTGAGACGAAATTATGGGAACTCCAAAAGATATTTATTTTAGCGAATATCGGGGGCGTGGTCGAGAAGCGACTAGCATGCACGCTCGTTCCCTCAATAACCCAAAATCTTTACAACCAAATAATAACAATAATGCGTAATTAGATTTGATCACAACAATACGGTAACGGATAATCGGCGATCGACAGTGTTCAGGATTTCGATACTCGCGTTCAAACGACTAACGTGGATCGCAGCCACGGTACCTTTTGCAACCAACAAATGTTCATTCAGCCCGATCGCAGCGGGAGTACGCGGAATCTCATACGATCGAAAAAACAAGAAAAATATAATAAGAAATCGGAAAAATGGAAGTATTAGTTAATAGCAAGAAAATTGATATAATCGGAAATTGACTAATGGACTCGCACGAGGCGCAAACTATGGGATGTAATGAAGGATTAACGAGAACCTTCCAGGCAACTAATTCAACGGAAGCTAGATGGAATGAAAGAAATGAACTTTACTGGATTCTGCCCCGAGAACTAATTCCGCGTGCCGCGCGCGAAGACGTACCGTCCCCACGATAACGAGTCGAGCTTGCTCTATTCTACTCTAGCCTCAAACCGAACCCGTACGACGATCTCACCGGTTTCGTTGCAGTCGCGGGAGCTTCTCGAGTTGTCCTCGGCCAGAAGTTCCGCTTCGCGTTTGGCCAGATGTCGGTATTCTCGCGAGACGTTAAGCACGGATCGGCAAAGGTCACGACGTCCTTCCTTCTCGGGAGCCTACGATTGAGTCCTCGAGAGAAGTAACGTTCTCGCGATCGCGGGTCTTTGTTCCCCCCACCCTATGCCTGTCTTTCGCCCTCTACTCTATTTGTCCGAGTTCCCCGAATTACGGAGATCTCGCGCGGTTCTTTGAATTTCCCCGCGTTCGTTGTGACGTGAACGCGAGGGTTTGAGTACGCTCGTGGTGGGAGGTGAATCCACGGGCGTCGTTGCGCGCAGACGCGGGAACTTCGGTGGGACGAGCGAGATGCGGACATAGCGACGAGCCGGACGCTGTAGATCTCGTTAGCTGGTGGCTCGTCGTGTTCAGGCGGCTTCGGAGGGTGGAGAGCCCGGTGTCGGTAACGTCGCGCGCTACCTCGGTAGCGACGCGACTGAACGGCGAGAGACAGGTCGAGGTGCCGGTCTTGTGTGGCTGCGGCAGGATCGATAGCGAGGCTCCAGCCTGCTGACGGTGCTGACTGCGGCGAGATCGGTAGCACGGCTCCAGCCTGCTGACGGTCGCCGGGAGGCGGTGCGGTGTCCTTGAGGCGGCTATGACCGTCGTACGCTCAAGAGGATTAACCAAAAAACAAAATAGAACTCGGAATTAATAGTGGGAACGGTTCGCTCGCGATTGACCCTGTCTGGTTGCCTGGAAGGGACTCTTCCCGGTAGGGAGAATGCCGTGTGCCGTGCCGATCCATGGGAGAGCCAGAGATTCGGCTCTCTTTGTGGCGGGGCAGAAAAGCCCCGTCACAACTCCTCCCCCCCTATGGTAAGGCCGTCCTCGGCCGTATGAGACCGTGGTACAGCTCGGGAGGCAACAATTACATGTTTTCCGGGGGACGGCAAACCTTCGTACGGGCGATCAGACATGGTCAAGTCGGCGTGGACAAAAAGAGAAGCGGCGTGCATGGTACCGGTAGCGAATGGCGATCCGCGGGCGGATCAAAGCGCGGCATGCATAGACAATACACGAGTCCGACTACCATTACCAGTGTGGTATTCCTTACCGTGTTACCCCTTTACCGTTATTGATTCCGGGAGTGGGAGTGGGGAAAGGTGTCAGTTAACTCGGTATCTCTTAGGATAGCTGACTTAGGTTTTTATTTCGCTTCTGCGAGGTCGGTCGAAATTCGCGATACATGGCCTCGGGACCAGGCTCCGTTAGCGGCAGAAAATAAAGATGAATAGCCATAGAAGATAAAGAAGAGGAAGATAACCACACAAGGAAAAGAAAAAGTATTAAGGTTGGGCGGTAGCGGGTTTCGGCGATCTGGGGCCGTTCCTGGCGGCTGAGGAGGTGCGCTGGTGGTCCTGTAGGATCTGGCGGAGGCCCTCGGCGGCGCGTTGTTCTTGGACCTTTATGCAGCCCAGACTCTTCCAGTGCGCCGAGCACCAGGGGCATTCATTTACCCGGACGCCGACTTTCCCGCAGACATAACATACGTCGACGTCGGTCCGTTTCGGGAGGCCGCACTGACCCCTCTCGTGTCCTTCCTCTCCGCAGTTCCAGCAGTTCCTGCTGGGGCGCTCAGGGGCTGGACGCGGTAGCACGGGCGGAGGCGGTCTCGCCGACGGGGCCGGTGTCCACTCACGGGGTTTGGGAGTCCTTCTCGCCGTGGTGGTGGTCGTTGTTTTCGCCGGGATCGGCCTGTACTCTACCCGGGGAGGGGCTCCTCCCCCTGGGTAGATCGTGATCGTGTAGTGGGATCGGTCTGTCGGAGGTGCGGGCGAAGCAGCCGGCTCTTCGGCGGCTGGCCCGGAATCGGCTCCCGTGGCCGTCGGAGCGGGTGGTGGAGTGTCGGCGGCTCCGGGGTCGCTCACCAGCGCGGTTTTAGGGGTGCTAAGGCCCCCGTCTTCCTTCCCGGCCGCTTGCTCGTTGGCGTGTTCGGCGGCGGGGCCGTGGGCCTCCTGGGGCGGTATCGGCGACGTCGACGGCTCGGGCGTCGTCGGCCGAGTTCCCGGACCGATCCAGCGACGGCCTCTCCAGGCTCCTCGTCCTCCGTGGGGTACCATCATCGTCGGTCTCCTCGGGAACGTGGTCCTGTAGCGGAGGAAGATAAACACGTAAGTCTTTGGCAGCGACGATATGGATTTTTCTCGTCTGCGCGTCCTCGATCTCGTAGACCCCCGGCGAGAGAACGGTGCGGACCCGGAAGGGTCCTTCGAAGCGTTAAAATAGTTTGGCGGCTTGGTTTTGGGCCGCCGAGGATAGAATTCGTTGCCTTCGGAGTACGAGATCTCCGGTGTCGAAAGTTTGCCCGCGGTGATGTTTATTGTACTGGGCCGCTTGCCGTTGGTACGCTTCCTCGAGGTCGTGGGAGACTTTGACCCGAACGTTCTCAAGATCTCGCATACGTTCGGACCATTCGTCGAGTGGTAACGGGAGGATTTCTACGTCTCCTTCTTCGCGCCGACGGTAAAAGTTATGCGGCTTGGGTTCACGACCGAAATTCAGGTACGCGGGTGTATTATTTATCGACGAGTGAAAGGCGGTATTAAAGGCGAATCGGAACTCGGACAGGTGCTCGTCCCACGCACGGTGATCGTTCTCGATGAACGACACTATCATCGTTTTTAATACGCGATTAACTCGTTCGACCGGATTTGCCTGGGGATGGTACGGTGGCGTTCGCGAGATGTGAATTCCCCGGTCGGTAACTAACGCGTTCAGATGATTATTGGCGAACTCGGTACCGTTGTCCGTTAACAAGACCTGCGGGGTTCCCCATCGAGAGAATATTAGCTCCTCGAGAGCTTCGCCGATTTTCTTCCCGTTAGCTTTACGTAGCGGACAGCACTCGACCCATTTCGTGAACAGATCTTGGATCACGAGAACGTACGCGCATCCCGAGTGGCTCTTCGGGAGCGGTCCCATTATATCGGCCGCGACGACCGTCCAGGGTTCGTCGACTATTCGACGACCCATTAATCCGATGGGTGGTAGCTGTTCCGCCTTCGTGCGTTGACACACGCCGCAGTGACGTACGTGGCGAATTACGTCGCGAATCATTCCTGGCCAAAAGTACGAGTTAAAAATTCGGGCGTACGTTTTATCGACGCCGAGGTGTCCGGCCTGTGGAGCGTCGTGATTTTCCCGGAGGACTTCCGAACGAGATGCTTGGGGAACGACGAGTTTCCACTCGGAATAGTCACCTTTCGGTAACACTCGGCGTTTCGTACGGCGGTGGACGTAGAGCCGATTCTCGATTATCTTCCAGTTCGGAAATCGGTTCGGCGCGGTCGCGATAGTGTGGATTTTTCTCGCGTACCAGCGATCGGCACGTGCGTCGATCGGTTCGCGCTCCACTAATTCTCCCCCCGTGATGCCTGTTACGAGAGCGAGTGACGCGAGATCGACGGTGTCGGGAACGTTCTCGGGCGAGGGTGGTTGTCCCTCGAACATCCGAGAAAGGGCATCGGGTACGTGATTTAGCGCACCCTTTCTATGCACCACTTCGAAGTCATACTGGGCGAGCTGTAGAGCCCAGCGTGCCAATCTCCCGGCGGGATCTTTGAGTGTTTGCAGCCACCGGAGGCTGTGATGGTCGGTTATCACCGTGAAGCGGTATCCCTCGAGATAGGCACGGAATTTTCGAATCGACCAGAGGATGGCCAAGCACTCTTGTTCGGTAGTGGAATAGTTTCGCTCGGCGGCGGAAAGGGCTCGGCTCGCGTACGCGATCGGGTGTTCGATGCCCTCGATAGACTGGGTGAGTACGGCGCCGAGGCCGCTCATACTCGCGTCCGTCTGGAGCGTGAACTTCGCGTTAAAATTGGGACACGAAAGAGTTGGAGGGTTCACGAGGGCTTCGCGCAATTTTTCGAATGCCCTTTGCTTTTCGGGTCCCCACATCCACCGATGGCTCTTCTTCGTGAGCTTCGTGAGCGGTGCCGCGATCTCTGCGAAATGGGGAACGAACCGGCGGTACCACGAGGCCATACCGAGAAATCGTCTCAATGGCTTGATACTCGTGGGTGCGGGAAAAGTTCGTATCGGCTCGGTCTTTTCAGGATCGACTTGTAGACCGTGGCGGTTTACGCGGAAGCCGAGGTATCGTACCTCCGGACAGCAAAACTCGCATTTGTCCGGGTTCATCAGCAGGCCCGCTCCCGTGATCGTATCAAAAACGCGCTTAAGCCACGTGAGATGTTCCTCGAAGGTCTCGGTTACGATAATAATATCGTCGAGGTATGCGAACGCGTGTGGCTCCATGTCCGGCCCGATCAAGCGGTCTAAAAGGCGCTGGAAGGTCGCGGGAGCATTCGTTAAACCGTACGGCATATGCGTGAATTGGAAAAGACCGCGCCGTGGTACGGTAATCGCCGTGATCTCTCGCGACTCCGGGCTTAACGGGATCTGGTGGTAAGCCTGGCTTAAGTCGAGCGTCGAAATATATTTCGCCGAACGCAACCGATCGAGAATTTGGTTCATATACGGAAGCGGATACGCGTCCTTTTTCGTGACCCCGTTGACCTTGCGAAAATCAAGGCAAAACCGGTAGGTATGATTCGGTTTCTTCACCATGACGATCGGTGTGGACCAGTTGCTACTCGAGGGTTCGATAACTCCGGCCTCGAGCATCCGGTCAACTTCGGCATTCATCGCGTCGCGAATTATCGGGGTCACGGGATAATATCGTTGTTTGATCGGCGCGCTATCCCCAACGTCGACATGATGCGTAATTAAATCGGTTCGTCCCGGTGCAGCGCGAAGTTTCGGTAACTCGCGATTTAGAAAGGCGGAGAGCCGTTCGCTCTCGCTTCGCTCGAGGTCCGATATACCGAGGAGAATATTCGCGTGCGCGGCAGAGTCGCGTCCCATAAATCGAAATTCGCGAGAGCCATTCCCACTAAAACTCCATACGCGTCGGGCGTGGTCGATGACTATTTCGAAAATGCTCAGAGCGTCTAAGCCGAGTAATAATGGTACCGGTAAGGAAAGAAAGATGCGCGCTATGATTGGCCGTTCGCGTCCCTCGAGAGTGATGGTTAAGTCGATTTCCTCGTCGCACGTAATTTGGCCTCCGTCGGCGATAGTCGCGGAAGCTGGAGGTACGCTCCGGGGAAGACACCTCAGCTCGGTAGCGATCGCGAGTCCCTCACTGCCAATGTGCGTGCTTGTAGACCCGCTGTCTACGATAGCTGGCACGAGGCGTTCCCCTAATTTCACGACGACGAGTAGTACCATTTTGTTGCGCGAGCTATGAAGAGGACTACAAAAATATTCGGTCAATAATTTTGGGAAATCCGGGAAGTCGTTCAAAGTCGGAGACGCGTTAAGGGAAACCGGTATCGGGGTTTCGGGAGCCACCGTCGCGTTCACTGGTGGCTCCGATACGCGTTTCCCGAACATTGATGGTCGTCGGTGGTTCGCGCGTCTTTCTTCCCGCATCGGTAGCAAAAAACCGTTTTCGCAGCGAGGCATCCGATCGACCTATGTCCCTCTTTCCCGCAATTCCAGCAGGTCAACTCTCGGTCCGCGCCGGCGTCGCATGTCCCGGTTCGTCCCGGCGTGGGTGACCGGTGTGCGACGGAACGGGGTACCCCCGGAGGCGTTTGCGATCGCGTCGCGGGAGAGCTAGCCCGATTTTTCTCGTCGGTGTAATGGACGTGGCGCGTCGCCGAGTCGGAGCGCGCATAAGCTTGCCGCCCGTTATATTGTAGGTCTTGGGGCCCTGGCGACCGGTATCGGGAGCGCTCATCCCTCTTTTCGTCCCGTTTTTCCGGTGTACGCGCGCGATGATTTCCCCGATCGGTTGTCCTCTCCGGAGTTCGGCCGCGGTAACCTTGGCGGTCGGCGGAGGGCGATCGTTCCCCCCTTCGCGCGTCGCGAGAGTCCGGACGCCGCGAGCGCTCGGAGCTGGGCGCGCGCGCTTCCCCGAAAACCGCGTAATTTGCGTCGCTTCGGCGTTGGTAGGATCGCGACGGCCGGTACGCGAGATCGGGGAAGGCCGATCGTTCCGGCGGTGGAGGCGGTTGGTAGTACCGATCAGCCTGGTAACTGCGTTCCACCCGTACCGCGATGCGTTCGAGGTCGGTGAACGAGTGGAAATCGTTACGCCGAATCGCGATCTGTAACCGCGGTAGCATATTCCGATGTGCGTAATCGAGTTGTTCGCGTAACGAGAACGGCGGGACTACCCGGTCGAGTAACGCTCGGAGACATGTTAAAAAGTCGACCGTATCTTCTCCCTCTCCTTGGGTACGGCGCAATAATTCCTCGCGAAGCGTGAATTGGAGATCGGGATCACCGAACCGAGCCAGAAAGACATCCTCGAATTCCCGATAGCTGCGTATGCGCGCTCGCTCCCCGCGGTACCACGTGAGCGCGATCCCTGTCAAAACGAGTGGTATACAGGGGAGTAGGTCGGTGTCGGGAATTGGCGCGACTTCGCGAGCCTCTTCGATACGCGTGAGAAAGCCCATCGCGTCCTCCCCCCTTTGTCCCGAGAACCGGAGATCCCATTTCCGCAACATATCGGCGACCGAACGCGAATTGTTAAGTCCCGAGTAATTTTGCGTGCATTCCCGGGTACGCACGGGAGACGAGTGACCTTGCGGTGGAGGGAAAATCCCGGTCGAAATGGTTGTTACACGGAGGGTAGCGCGTTAGATCATAATCGCGGTGTCGTCGCGCGGGAGCGTTCGAATTTGCCCCTTGCCCCCCCGCGGGAGGGGCATGCGGCCGCCGCGGGAGGGGGAATCCCTCGTACGCCGGTATCGCATCCACCGGCGGAGGCGCTCGATCGTTTCGGGGCACGGTGCTTGCGGGGTTTGGCTTATTATTATTCGGCGGCGCGCGATGATTCGCGATCGCTCCCGCCGGATCGAGAGAAGTTAAAAGGCTCGACAAGAGCCGATCCCGCAGCTCGTTCGGTTCCCCCACGATCGGGAGTCCGCGCTGCTGCAGCTCGTGGCGCAGCCGATCAGCTGAGAGGTCGATCTCGTGAACGGTCTCCATCGGCCCCGTGTCACTTGTGCCGTGCGCCATCCTGATTTTCCCGAGAGCCGGAGTCCGGGTGGCCTCGGCGCGACCCGAAATTACCCGAACGCGCGACGACCGTATCTCGCGCGGGAGCTCGAAATCGGTCTCCCCGACGGTTAGCCCCACTCACACTCGCGGACACTTGCACTTGCGAGCACGGTTACGCGGACGCGGCACTCCCGCTGACAGCTCGCGGGATTTTATGCGAGAGGAACGCGAAATTATTTGGCTGATCGACCAGGAGCCGTTGAGAGTGACGGGTGTCCCTGGCCTCTGTAAATGTTACGTTCGGGAGAAGGAAAAATAGAAAAAAATTTTTAAAAAATGCTAAAGAGTACACGGGAAAGGGAGTAGCGAAGGCGATCGAAAGGAAAAAAGAAACACACAAAGGAGAATATATACAGGGAAAAAGAAAGTATATAAAAAAAATACAAACACAAAAAAAAATTAAATTGGAAAAAAAAACGAAAGGAATAGGGTAATCAAACAAAATTAAGCAAATCGGAAAAGAATTAAAAAAAAAAGAAAATTAAAAATAAGAAAAAAAAGATAACGAAATGAACAAGACCAAAAAAAAAGAATTGTGTACAGAAAATAGTTTAACGAAATCAATTAATTCGGAAGGAAACAAAAAAAAATTTTGAAGAAATCAGAGGATAGTCGAGATGAAAAAAACCTAATTAAAAAAAAAAATTAATTTGCAAAAGGCAAATGAACTAAACCGGCAAACAATCGAAGGAGAAAGAAAAAGAAACTGTGGGGAAGGGTATGGGGAGAGTCCGAAGGGACTGTAGAGAAAAGGAAAAGAAGGAAAAAAAATAATAATAAAATAATCTGATACGAATTATCCGACGGGATAGATGTCGGTAATGTAGGGACCCGACGGCTGCTCGCTGTCCCGGGAGCACGTGTTCACGGTGCCCCGAGAACTGTCGCAAGCACGGTCTTACATACAGGTCTTGCAACTCAGCCACAATAACGCTGCGGATATGAGTCGCTTATTGAAGCAGTTTTTCGTTCTTAGAACCTCCACTAGTTGTCGCTGTCATCGAGTATCGCAAATAACCGTAACCTCACTTTCTAAAAACAACAAGAGGACGGTGTTCATCGATGATATCGAAGCTTATTTAAATATATGGGACTTTTTTGTTTTTAATATGCCGAGAAAGTGTGCTGTACCGTATTGCAACAGCGGCAGCCGAACTGCGAGTTGCAAGCTTTCCGTATTTCGCGCGCCGAAAGATGTGTCTATGCGAAAAACGTGGGAAGAGACGATTCCGCGCATCAGTGCATTGCAACAAAATGACGTGGTTTGCGAGAAGCATTCCGACGCAAACGACATATCGCGTGAATGGGTCAAGCAGGACTCTAGTGGGCAGATAATTGCACGGGTAATTACATTTAGCATAAAAACGAATTCTGTACAAAATGCAATACAAGTTCCGTATTATTTTGTTAAAGGTTCCGTACAAGCATCCACACCTCAAGGATGGTGCTATTCCGAAGAACTTCTGTGTCATTGAAAGGGAGAAAGAAAATTGTGATCCATTCCATAATTATGCAACGAAGGATACACCTGCGCTCGTAATGAAAAATCCTTGGAGCGATTCGCACAATGACGATAAGTCAGCTGCGCCTTTTGATATCGACGAAACGAGTGATCAACAAACTTTCATTGAAGAGTTCTCTGCGCCTAAAGGTATGCCTCGTCACACTCCACACGTACAATGGAACAATTAAAAGCAATGAAAGCGTTCTATTGGTTTCAATTTAGTAGAGGTTGCATGTATCGCTGCTCCGGATCCAGATCATTTCTCATTGCCGCAACCTGTCGAAGCGACTAGCGATCGTCTGAAAACAGATTCATCGACGACTGCAAAGCCTGCAGAGGTATCGTTACCTCATGGTAGTAGCCAACGTGAGTATAAATACGCCTTTTTAATAGCACCAAAGTTTCAGTGTTTCAAAATTATCGCCTGAACATATTGTTACAGACATTCCGGACTCAGTTAGCACTTTGACTGATTCTTGTGCCCTTCCGGAGTCTTGGAGTGTCGTCAAGATGCCCAGTGAAAACGGCGATCAATTTATATTTTCTCACGTGATAATGAGGTTAGAAAACGGCGTGTCTTGCCCAATAACGCAATTATGCGTGAAGCTTGACGGAGACGGTGCATTGGACTATTACGTTTATGGACGTCATATCAATCTGGAAGGAACGCCACTCGAGCGAAGATTAGAAAAAAAAAACGAAAAGCTTCCGAATGTATTGGAGAAATTCAAGAGAATGAACATGTGCAACGGATTAGGAAAAATCAATGTCCATGCAGCACGAGAAGAAGGAGCATTTCAAGATTACGTCGGTGAATGGAGAAGCCACAATTGCGCTCTAATCTCGAAAAAGAAAAGATGCGATTCCTGCATAAAATTGCGAAAACGTATAGAGCAACGGGCGGCCCGATTGTCGAAGAGGCCGATGCTCTCGCGTATTCGGAATGCTTCAAATCCCGTTGATCAGATGAAATTGTCAATAATGAGGATAAAAAATAGACGTCAACGACAACAGAAACTTAGAGTAAAGAAGACCGTGCAAAATCTGATGATACGTTTACAAGAGCAACGAGAACAAATCGCGAGCATACAAGATGTTACGCTCGATAAAAAATGTGTCGGGCTCAATGTACCGGAGGCCCAAAAATTGTCACTCAAAGAAATTATAGCAGCGGCGAACAAAAAAAGTACGAAAGGCCGGCGTTATACTCAGGAGTGGATAATGTTTTGCATGCTAATGAATATCCGTTCGCCTGGTTATTACGATTTCTTGCGTAAAAACAATATCCTGCCGTTGCCATGTAAGAGAACTATCCGCGGTTACTTTTCGCTAATCAACACGAAATGCGGCTTTGATGAAAAATTTGCCGAGCTCCTCAAGATCCATTTTGCATCGAAAACCGCACAGCAGCGTCACGGCGTACTGCTACTCGACGAAATTAATTTGAGGAAATCTGTAGCAGTTTGTTCGAAGAATTTAACTTACGTCGGATTAACTGACTTCGGCGATGACGGGCCTCGGTCAGTCGACATAAATGAGCAGGCAACACACGGACTCGTGGTGATGTTCCAGCCTTTAGCCGATGTCTATACACAACCGATCGCAGTGCTTGCTTCGAAAGGTCCCGTTAAAGGGGACGAGCTCGAGAAGATAATTGTCAAAGCCATTTGTTATATCGAAGCGTGTGGAGCGAAGATTCATGGAATTATTTCAGACGGTGCTGCTACGAATAAAAAAATGCGATGCCTGTTGGGCGTAAGAGGATCGATGGACGATTCCAAAACATGGTTCACTCATCCATTGGACGATGAACGAAAAGTTTTCATGTTTTCGGACATCTGTCACGTAATTAAAAATATCCGAAACAGACTGGAAAACAAGAAGAAACTTCGGGTATGTTGCAAGAAAACTTTGTTCATAAAATATTGTATTCTTCGGAATGTTTATCGTGACCGTGACTGTTACTATCGTTTTCTAGTTATCATCGGCAGACGGCTACATCCTGTGGGAATATTTCGAAACGCTATACAAGCTCGATAACAATCACCCAGGAAACGCGAGAGTTTGTCCAAAAATAACGGATCGACACATTTATCTCGACAACACCTCAAAAATGCGCGTCAGATTAGCCACTCAGGTTCGTCTCGATAGAGTAAGATTGACGGTGCAAATGTGCGATGGTGTTATGCGGGTTATAAATAATTATCGTATAACAGATTTTTAGCAACTCCGTTGCTAACGGACTTTCATTTTACGCGTCTCACGGTTGTGAAGGATTGCGTGGATGTCAACAGACGATTGCTTTTTGCAAGCATATCAATGATATGTTCGACGCACTGAATAGGAAAATGCCGAATCAAGGACTGACACCGCAATGCAATGACTTTCAGGTACACCAATTACTCATTTACAATGTACTCTATTTTTTATTTTACAAATTCGGTTTTACAATTGCTATCACAACTGACAGTTTGCCATTGTTGTGATTTACAGTACAACCCCCGTATTCTTAATTCCTCTTAACTCGATCGCTCCCTCAACTCAACTCGTTACCATGGCAACGCTTTCTCCTAACTGCATTTTCCCTGAGTACACGGTCGCATCGTATCTACAATTGACCGGGATTGGGGACGGTAGGGTAAATGCAGAAAAGGATGCGTGTCCGGTCCCGTCGAGTTAAAAATAGGGAGGTTGTACTGTATTACACGAATGCACGAATAAAAAACCGAGGATACCTTGTGTACTACTTGATTCACTGCAATTTCTCAGAATCTCCAAAATTCATTGCGTTGGTTGAATCAATGGGAATCGGCCGTGCAAAAAAAAGACATTGAGGCAGACGAATTTCTCACCGTCGAATCTTCGCAAGGGCTAAGAATATCTCTCCAATCGACGATAGATATGTGCCAGTACATGATCGAAAAATATAACTTCAAGTACTTACTGACTGGCAAAATAAATCAAGATAATTTAGAGGTATATTCTATTATTTTTTCGCCATGTGCACATGCCCGTCAACAGCCTTGTTATTGTCTTACATGTTCTATTCGTATGTTGCAGAAATTCTTCGGCACGATTCGCCAATGCGCAGGATGTAACGACCACCCAAATGCTCCTACATTTTTGCAGCTGTACAAAGTCCTGTCGATATACAGTGCGATAAAACCTCCGAAATACGGTAACTGTACAGTGTCCGACAGTATATCAGCACCGACGCTAGTCTCGCTAAGCGAAATTAAGGCGATTTACGGCGAAAAGCGAGAAGGAAAGAGTGCGACGTATCTCCAAAAAATTAAACAGAAATTAGAAGAAATTCTGCAGCACAGTGATTGGGAGGCCGATGATATCATCGCTTCTGACTCTGAGCATGACTACGCCCTATCCCCTGTTTTGGATTGTATCATTTACTACGTGACAGGTTTCGTACACTAATCTCATATTTAATATCATCTCCGAAAGCGTAGGTTTGTTATATACTAACACCGTTAGCTATGAGTTGCCTAATTCGCATGGCTTTTTGTAATTATAGCTTATCCAGGGCAAATTCGTTGTTGAGTTGCCGTGGCACGGGAGATCAAACTTTGATTCATGGAAGACGATAATTATTATGCTTTTAGGGTACTTATGCAAACAAGTGCTCAAGAAATACAAATCGTGCGCGGCGTGTGAAGAAGCTGTGAGATTCAAGTCCGGTTGTGCATCGTCAGTATCACAATTGGTCGAAATGAAATCCCGCGGTGGTCTAATCCATGCCAATCTACATTTTTTCAAGCTCGTTAATCATATTGAAACGTCGTTCGCAAAATATTGTTCTCGAATTGACGTTTTTGACTTAACTCTCGAGGAAGTGCTCGATACTTACACGTTCACTTTTCCCTGCAAGGAACATGCATCTGATATACTATCTTATGCGATAGTTTACTATATTAGATTAAGGATGAGACAAAACGCTCATCAGGAGAATCTCAAATTAAAAAAAAAGTTCGTTGTAAAAAAAAAACTCGCGAAATTGACAAATCAATAAACGGTGTTCAAATACTCAATGTATTTTTTACTTGCTTTTTCCCTTTGAATATAGACATTTCTAACAACAATCATTCGTCTGTTTTCGCTACGCGTTCATCATATGAGCTGAAGATACACAGAAATAGGCATTTAAGAATTTATTCGGGGGTAGCATTACGCGTATGTAATGATTTGAAATGCTGCACAGCCAATCGTACCGATCATGCGGTGGCGAGGGACAAACGTATATTCGTAAGAGAGAGATCGATAGATTCATGCTATCTCACTCTCACGGCGCGGAAATTCGATAGCAGCGACGCTAGTAGCGATGCGGCGAACAAAAATTAGCCTCACTAAGCGAAGCTTCCCCCACCACCGAAGTTGCAAGACCTGTATGTAAGACCGTGGTCGCAAGTCAGCGGCCCACAGAAACACAGTTATACGACGAAAATCCCGAATATTCGGGCTCCCTGAAATATTATTTCTCGAGGAATATTTCTCGCTAGCACGGCGCTTCGTAAAAGATATTATAATCGACAAGGCCGCTGCTGCCGAGTCGGAAAGGTAAACACGGGAGCCCCGAGCCGGAACGGCCGACCTCTTGTTTGGAGAGAGACAGCGATAGCGGCTCGCCGGCACCCGGGCGTACGGCGCGTAGACGGTCGTCGCAAAAGCCAACGATCGTTCGCGAATATTCGCCACGTTATCCGCTAATGAGAAATGTTCCTCGATGTACCGGGATAGTTGGATGTTATAAGAGAGGAGGAATCGTTACCTGTTATTATGGTAATCCACAAATCCTCCTAGCGTCCTTCACACGGGAGCGTAGCACAAGGCGGTGACGAAGCACGTGTCCACTCACGACCACACAGCAGCGTACTGAGCGTCTAGCGACGGCCCGAGTCGCGCTCGTGCGGCTTCGGCTACGCTCGGAACGCTGCTCGCCTCGCCGATCACGGCGACGGCGGTCCAAGCGAAATATACAAACGGACACTGACCAAACTCATGCAAACAAATATCCCCAATCACACAAATACTTAAAGGATTTCACGCGGGTAGCGAGAGCTTCGACCCGAACAAAGTCGTTCGCCCGTTACCGTTATTTTCTTATTTCGCTCTGGCTCTTTCCTCTGTTTCCCCTTGGGCCAATTTTTCGCGTATTCTTTATCGAATAATTTAACGCCGTCGGGCCCCACGTTGGGCCCGATAATATATATAAATTATATATATATAATAATAGTACGGTTGGTTAGACGGTTATCGGTTAGAGTCGATGTTAGGCTCAACCGTAGGCTCCCGAGAAGGAAGGACGTCGTGACCGTTGCCGATCCGTGCTTAACGTCTCGCGAGAATACCGGCATCTTGCCAAACGCGAAGCGGAACTTCTGGCCGAGGACAACTCGAGAAGCTCCCCCAACTGCAACGAAACCGGTGAGATCGTCGTACGGGTTCGGTTTGAGGCTAGAGTAGAATAGAGCAAACTCGACTCGTTATCGTGGGGACGGTACGTCTTCGAGCGCGGCACGCGGAATTAGTTCTCGGGGCAGAATCCAGTAAAGTTCATTTCTTTCATTCCATCTAGCTTCCGGTAAATTAGTTGCCTGGAAGGTGCTCGTTAATGGTTTATTATCTTCCATAGTTTGCGCCTCGTGCGAGTCCATTAGTCAATTTCCGATTATATCAATTTTCTTGTTATTAACTAATACTTCCATTTTTCCGATTTCTTATTATATTTTCCTTGTTTCCGATTTTATGAGATTCCGCGCACTCCCGCTGCGATCGGGCTGAATGAACATTTGTTGGTTGTAAAAGGTACCGTGGCTGCGATCCACGTTAGTTGTTTGAACGCGAGTATCGAAATCCTGAACACTGTCTATCGCCGATTATCCGTTACCGTATTGTTGTCATCAAATCTAATTACGCATTATTGTTATTATTTGGTTGTAAAGATTTTGGGTTATTGAGGGAACGAGCGTGCATGCTAGTCGCTTCTCGACCACGCTCCCGATATTCACTAAAATAAATATCTTTTGGAGTTCCCGTAACTTCGTTTCAGTCTCTGTTTCCTCCTCGCGGAGGTGACCGAACCACCCCCTCTACCAATTTCCCAAGGCTGAGCGACGCCGGGTCGCTCTCGTCTCTCGTTCGGCCCTTAAAATTAAAATTTTGTCGCGAGAGCTCTCGCTCTCGCGGCTGGCGCCCTTAAGGCCGAGTGAGACGGGTTTTGTAGCCGTCTCGATTGGGGATTTTGAAGCAGTGGGCAAAATACGGTTACAAATTTGGCATTATATAATTTGGCATGGAGAATATAAGATAATAATTAAATCAGGTTTCAATTTTACCCAAAGCCAAATTATCGAGTTCGCGGACACAATACACGCAGAAATAAAAGACATCAAACTGAAACAAGCAACACTCCAATACGAATTGCACATAATCCAACAACTCATAACATACACCAGCCTAGTAGAGGAAACACTCATCCAGTACGAAATCGATTTAGAAACATTGACAAACGCAGTACTCTTCGCAAAAATGGGACAAATACACCCTGAAATACTCTCAGCAAAAAATATATTGATTAGTGCAGAAGCGATCCGAAAATCAACACCAAACACAATATTCCCTATACCACTCAGCGCAGAATACGTACCAGAATTAACAAAAATAATCGAGCTTACAGCGTTCCATAACAGAGAACGACTTATTTACGTTATTAAAATTCCTCTTTTGGACCTAACACAATACAAATTATACCAACACCTATCAGTTCCGGTACGCCAACTCTCGGCAGCGAAAGGCGCGAGATTCGCGTATATCAAACCAGCAATTCAATATACCGCAGTCTCCGAAGACTTTAGCAGCTATTTTAACCTGGAAAGCGAAGACGAATGTAAATTCGCAGTTAATCGATACATCTGCAAACAAATTTACCCGATAGCACAGATCAACGACGAAACTGAGTGCGAGGTCCAACTTCTCGTTAACCCGCAATTCAGCGATTTGCAATTGTGCGATATTAGGCTAAAAACACTAAAACAAACCTACTGGAAACAA
Source organism: Amblyteles armatorius (assembly GCA_933228735.2). NCBI lineage: Eukaryota > Metazoa > Arthropoda > Insecta > Hymenoptera > Ichneumonidae > Amblyteles > Amblyteles armatorius. The sequence goes on along the minus strand of OW121688.1, from coordinate 4,800,860 downwards.
ATTCGAAACTCAAACGCATGGCTATTCGCAGCTCCAAAACCCGAAAACTTATACCTTCTTTGCAACAATCACGAATCAATTATTGAAACAATAGAAAACGCTGGAATATTACAAATCGAACCCACCTGTCGAGTAAAAACTCGCACAACAACACTAACTCCTTCAATAGAAATAAAATCGTCAATCGAAATAAAATTCGCACACACACCAATTCTGAATATTACAGCAATGATACAAAAATCAATGGAAAACATAGAAAACATAAACTACACGGAAATCATAACAGAAACAGAAACTCTTACAGGCCTATCAAATTCAAATTCAATACACGACGATCTAACAAAAAACGAAGTAGCATTAAAAGCCGTTATAGCAAAAGCAAGAGAAATTTCGAAAACCCACTACATGAGCCATAGACTCTCTACACTCGAAACCATATTAAAGTATAGCGGAATTTCATTGGGTTCAATCATCCTGCTGCTAGCAGTAGGATGGAAATTCTCCCTATTCGGAAAAATATCTAATATATACAAAATTATATCCTGCGTAACGAAAAAACGAAAAACAATAACACAACAACAAGCCAATGAGGCTCCCGAACCGACCGTTGTTTATCACAGACAACCGATAGAGTTGGTCGAGACTCAGCCACAACCGATTACCGAATGTAGGGAGGTCGCTATCATCACAGACCATCCACCCCAACTAGCCCGTAGACCGATCTACGCGCTAACATACCACGATCGCAACGCGTTACCATAAAAAAAAATAAATAAAAAAAAACGCGATAAATTAACAAAATAAAAAAAAAAATCATAATAATAAATAATAATCCAATATATCCTTATCCATCTACATATACCTTTACTAAAAAAAGGACCTACTATACACTACTCTCTTTACCACATAGTACACAGATAAACTTGGCCACATTATGCATGGCTTAAAACAATTATTTTCGTCTCATTACCTTTTGGTATCATTTAAACAAAAACATACATACCCGACAGATAAAACAGAAAAAACAAAACAATACCAATAATGGACGGTCAACATTTAACACCAACATCGATAAAAGTCGAATGCCTCCTCTGCCCAAGGAGGATAAAGGCGAATAAGCTGGCCGACCATATGGCCAGATGCTACGACGAGCTGAAAAAACGAGCGGCAAATTTGGGATCACGACACACTGGATGCCCGATATGCTGCTGCGTGCTCCCAGCGAACCGACTTACGGCACACATCGACAGATGCGTCGCCTATTTACTGAGACAACAACAATACGACCAACAACAACAACAACAACAACAACAACAACAACAACAACAACAACAACAACAACAACAACAACAACAACAACAACAACAACAACAACAACAACAACAACAACAACAACAACAACAACAACAACAACAACCACCACCAGACTACACACCACACACACCCGAAGGATCACCACCAAAAAACGACACCGAAGAAGAGGACACCGAAGAAGAGGACACAGAAGAAGAAGACGCAGAAGAAGACACAGAAACCAAAGCCACAAACAACATAGATACAAACAATACAAACAAAAAAACCAGCGACGCAACAACCCAAACAAACAGAAACGGAACGGACAACGAAAACAAAACAAATTGCGACCCGACAAAATTGACAATGGAAGGAGTACTCAAGTGGATAGACACCCAGAACTTGGAGTCTCTCCGAAAATTAAAAAATAGACTAACTTCAAACATTTTCCTCGGCGAACTGAAAACAAATTTAAAAACAAACAAAAAACGACGATTGGACACAGACACACAATAGGACCTGACGAATGACGAAACACCCTTATACACAACATTCATACTCCTACCTTAACAAATAACCATATATAAATAACCACATACATAAACCCACATGCGACACGCGTCGCGCAGGCCAAGGCCCCAAAAAAAAATGATGAGAGAAAGAAAGAAAAAAATATACGAGGCCCCTTTATTTTCATTAAAAAAAAAAAGGAAAAGAAAAAAAAATCTTCTTTTTAGTTTATTTTTTTTGTGTTTTTTCTTTTCACTTCACGTCTATTTCTATTTTTGTTTTAATTCTAATCTTATTTTATTTTTATTTTATTACTTGTACCTCGTTTTCTTCTCTATATATATATATCTTGCTATTTTTTTTAACCAATACACGCTTCTTTTTTATATAATATCAATATTCGTGTTTAATCATTTTACCCATTTCCAGAAACAACTTCCATCTTTCGCCAACAAACCACATCCAAATAACATACCTAACCCAATAACCACCACTAATCAGATTTTAGAATGTTACAGGCACAATACCATCAAAATTTTAAAATTATAACCTGAACTTCGAAGAGGGAATGTTGGGACAACAGAATGTTTATACCAGTAACCAATAAACAACCAGGAAAGAGGAACCGAAACCTACCAAATATGGACAAATTTGACAAAAGGAAAACATAACAAAAAAGGAAAACAATAATTGGATCTCATCAACGAACGAAACAGGACAACATTTTTATTTTTCTCAACCATCTTGTTTTAAAACCAAATTTAATCCCATCCAACCTAACTAAACCATTCCCACTAACACGAACAAATAACAGTTTTTTTTTAGATTGTTACAGATCAGCATAGAAATCAGCATATATTATCTAAATATATTCAACAGCGAGAGTGTCCCGGAGGAAAGATAAAACCAAGGGAAAATGATTAAAATAAAACCAAACTCGGACGACAACAAAAAGCACCAACCAATAACCAACACCTAACGAAACAAAATAAACAAAAATAACACAAGTACACAAAAAATGAAAATATAAAAAAAAAACCCCCAAAACTTTGCATTTATATAGAATCACACTTAACAACAATTATTAAATGTAAATTCTGTTCAACATCCGATGCGGGGGCATCGTTTTCTCTGGAGGGGGAGTGTCACGGCTCCAGCCTTTCTTCGCACCGATGTTCATTTCTTTCCACGCAGCGATATTATTTCGCTGCGTTTCATTCATAGAAGCCCTCCCGGGTTATCTACATCCGGCCGCACGGCTCGAGCCGTGAGAAGGCCCTCATCGCGGGCGTCGCGACAGTCCGTCGCGACTTTGTTGCGGGGTCCGAGGCCCTCAGCCTCGCACCTCCGAGAGCCAGTCCAGCTCGAACTCTCAACCGGTACACTCTCCGTTGCTCTTAACAATAATCACGCTGCGACTAATAAAGCATTCAATCCGTTCAAATATCTCACGTTCAATCATTCGCCACCCGCAACCGACCATCCGTCTCAATAACGAAATCGAACGAAATCGACCGATTCAGTTTTGCGCTCGCTGCATTCGTTCCAGCTCGTGTTATTAGATCAAAAACTCTTTATTCTATGCGAATACGCAAGATTCATGTGTTCGGAGCAGCCAAACAAGCCCCAAACGCATGCAAAGTCGCTTTATAACGAAATTGACCGATTCAGTCTTGCGCTCGCTGCAGGCGTTCCAGCTCGTCTAATTAGATAAAAAAAACTCTTCATTCTATGCAAATACGCAAGATTCGAGCGTTTGGAGCAGCCAAACAAGCCCCCAACGAATGCAAAGTCGCTTTTCTACAAAACCGACCGATTCGGTTTTGCGCTCGCCGCATTCGTTCCAGTTCGTGTTATTCGATCAAAAACTCCTCATTTTATGCAAATACGCAAGATTCATGCGTTTGGAGCAGCCAAACAATCCCCAAACGAATGCAAAGTCGCTTTATAACGAAATTGACTGATTCAGTTCTGCGCTCGCTGCAGGCGTTCCAGCTCGTCTAATTAGATAAAAAAACTCTTCATTCTATGCAAATACGCAAGATTCATGCGTTTCGAGCAGCCAAAAAAGCCCCAAACGAATGCAAAGTCGCTTTATAACGAAATCGAACGAAATCGACCGATTCAGTTTTGCGCTCGCTGCATTCGTTCCAGTTCGTGTTATTTTATCAAAAACTCTTCATTTTAAGCAAATGCGCAAGATTCATGCGTTTGGAGCAGCCAAACAAGCCCCAAACGAATGCAAAGTCGCTTTATAACGAAATTGACCGATTCAGTTTTGCGCTCGCTGCAGGCGTTCCAGCTCGACTTATTAGATCAAAAACTCTTCATTCTACGCAAATACGCAAGATTCATGCGTTTCGAGCAGCCAAAAAAGCCCCAAACGAATGCAAAGTCGCTTTATAACGAAATCGAACGAAATCGACCGATTCAGTTTTGCGCTCGCTGCATTCGTTCCAGTTCGTGTTATTTTATCAAAAACTCTTCATTTTAAGCAAATACGCAAGATTCATGCGTTTGGAGCAGCCAAACAAGCCCCAAACGAATGCAAAGTCGCTTTATAACGAAATTTACCGATTGAGTTTTGCGCTAGCTTTAGGCGTTCCAGCTCGACTTATTAGATCAAAAACTCTTCATTCTACGCAAATACGCAAGATTCATGCGTTTCGAGCAGCCAAAAAAGCCCCAAACGAATGCAAAGTCGCTTTATAACGAAATTGACCGACTCAGTTTTGCGCTTGCTGCAGGCGTTACAGCTCGTCTAACTAGATGAAAAACTCTTCATTCTATGCAAATACGGAAGATTCAAGCGTTTGGAGCAGCCAAACAAGCCCCAAACGAATGCAAAGTCGCTTTATAACGAAATCGAACGAAATCGACCGATTCAGTTTTGCGCTCGCTGCATTCGTTCCAGCTCGTGTTATTAGATCAAAAACTCTTCATTTTATGCAAATACGCAAGATTCATGCGTTTGGAGCAGCCAAACAAGCCCCAAACGAATGCAAAGTCGCTTTATAACGAAATTTACCGATTCAGTTCTGCGCTCGCTGCAGGCGTTCCAGCTCGTCTAATTAGATGAAAAAAACTCTTCATTCTATGCAAATACGCGAGATCAGAGCGTTTGGAGCAGTCAAACAAGCCCCAAACGAATGCAAAGTCGCTTTATAACGAAATTGACCGCTTCAGTTTTGCGCTCGCTGCAGGCGTACCAGCTCGTGTTATTAGATTAAAAACTCTTCATTCTATGCAAATACGCAAGATTCATGCGTTTGGAGCAGCCAAAAGGGCCCCAAACGAATGCAAAGTCGCTTTATAACGAAATTGAACTATTGAGTTTTGCGCTCTCTGCAAGCGTTCCAGCTCGTCTAATTAGATAAAAAACTCATCATTCTATGCAAATACGCGAGATTGGAGCGTTTGGAGCAGCCAAACAAGCCTCAAACGGATGCAAAGTCGCTTTTCTACAAAACCGACCGATTCAGTTTTGCGCTCGCTGCATTCGTTCCAGATCGTGTTATTCGATCAAAAACTCTTCATTTTATGCAAATACGCAAGATTCATGCGTTTGGAGCAGCCAAACAAGCCCCAAACGAATGCAAAGTCGATTTATAACGAAATCGAACGAAATCGACCGATTCAGTTTTGCGCTCGCTGCAGGCATTCCAGCTCGTCTAATTAGATAAAAAAAACTCTTCATACTATGCAAATACGCAAGATTCGAGCGTTTCTAGCAGCCAAACAAGCCCCAAACGAATGCAAAGTCGCTTTTCTACAAAACCGACCGATTCAGTTTTGCGCTCGCTGCATTCGTTCCAGTTCGTGTTATTCGATCAAAAACTCTTCATTTTAAGCAAATACGCAAGATTCATGCGTTTGGAGCAGCCAAACAAGCCCCAAACGAATGCAAAGTCGCTTTATAACGAAATCGAACGAAATCGACCGATTCAGTTTTGCGCTCGCTGCATTCGTTCCAGTTCGTGTTATTTTATCAAAAACTCTTCATTTTAAGCAAATGCGCAAGATTCATGCGTTTGGAGCAGCCAAACAAGCCCCAAACGAATGCAAAGTCGCTTTATAACGAAATTGACCGATTCAGTTTTGCGCTCGCTGCAGGCGTTCCAGCTCGTCTAATTAGATTAAAAACTCTTCATTCTATGCAAATACGCGAGATTCGAGCGTTTGGAGCAGCCAAACAAGCCCCAAACGAATGCGAAGTCGCTTTATAACGAAATTGACCGATTGAGTTTTGCGCTAGCTTTAGGCGTTCCAGCTCGTCTTATTAGATCAAAAACTCTTCATTCTACGCAAATACGCAAGATTCATGCGTTTCGAGCAGCCAAACAAGCCCCAAACGAATGCAAAGTCGCTTTATAACAAAATCGAACGATTGCGTTTTGCGCTCCCTGTAGGCGTTCCAGCTCGCCTAATTAGATCAAAAACTCTTCATTCTATGCAAATACGCAAGATTCATGCGCTTGGAGCAGCCAAACAAGCCCCAAATGAATGCGAAGTCGCTTTATAACGAAATTGAACGATTGCGTTTTGCGCTCCCTGTAAGCTTTCCAGCTCGCCTAATTAGATCAAAAACTCCTCATTTTATGCAAATACGCAAGATTCATGCGTTTGGGGCAGCCAAACAAGCCCTAAACGAATGCAAAGTCGCTTTATAACAAAATCGACTGATTCAGTTTTGCGCTCGCTGCATTCGTTCCAGCTCGTGTTATTAGATCAAAAACTCTTCATGCTATGCAAATACGCAAGATTCATGCGTTTAGAGCAGCCAAACAAGCCCCAAACGAATGCAAAGTCGCTTTATAACGAAATTGACCGATTCAGTTCTGCGCTCGCTGCAGGTGTTCCAGCTCGTCTAATTAGATAAAAAACTCTTCATTCTATGCAAATACGCGAGATTCGAGCGTGTGGAGCAGCCAAACAAGCCCCAAACGAATGCAAAGTCGCTTTTCTACAAAACCGACTGATTCAGTTTAGCGCTCGCTGCATTCGTTCCAGTTCGTGTTATTCGATCAAAAACTCTTCATTTTATGCAAATACGCAAGATTCATGCGTTTGGAGCAGAGAAACAAGCCCCAAACGAATGCAAAGTCGCTTTATAACGAAATCGAACGAAATCGACCGATTCAGTTTTGCGCTCGCTGCAGGCGTTCCAGCTCGTCTAATTAGATAAAACAAACTCTTCATTCTATGCAAATACGCAAGATTCGAGCGTTTCTAGCAGCCAAACATGCCCCAAACGAATGCAAAGTCGCTTTTCTACAAAACCGACCGATTCAGTTTTGCGCTCGCTGCAGGCGTTCCAGCTCGTCTAATTAGATAAAAAAAACTCTTCATTCTATGCAAATACGCGAGATTCGAGCGTTTGGAGCAGCCAAACAAGCCCCGAACGAATGAAAAGTCGCTTTGTAACGAAATCGAACGAAATCAACCGATTCAGTTTTGCGCTCGCTGCATTCGTTCCAGCTCGTGTTATTAGATCAAAAACTCTTTATTCTATGCGAATACGCAAGATTCATGCGTTTGGAGCAGCCAAACAAGCCCCAAACGAATGCAAAGTCACTTTATAACGAAATTGAGCGATTCAGTTTTGCGCTCTCTGCAGGAGTTCCAGCCCGTCTAATTAGATAAAAAAACTCTTCATTCTATGCAAATACGCAAGATTCGAGCGTTTGGAGCAGCCAAACAAGCCCCCAACGAATGCAAAGTCGCTTTTCTACAAAACCGACTGATTCACTTTTGCGCTCGCTGCATTCGTTTCAGTTCGTGTTATTCGATCAAAAACTCTTCATTTTATGCAAATACGCAAGACGTATGCGTTTGGAGCAGCCAAACAAGCCCCAAACGAATGCAAAGTCGCTTTATAACGAAATCGAACGAAATCGACCGATTCAGTTTTGCGCTCGCTGCATTCGTTCCAGTTCGTGTTATTTTATCAAAAACTCTTCATTTTAAGCAAATGCGCAAGATTCATGCGTTTGGAGCAGCCAAACAAGCCCCAAACGAATGCAAAGTCGCTTTATAACGAAGTTGACCGGTTCAGTTTTGCGCTCGCTGCAGGCGTTTCAGCTCGTCTAATTAGATAAAAAACTCTTCATTCTATGCAAATACGCGAGATTCGAGCGTGTGGAGCAGCCAAACAAGCCCCAAACGAATGCAAAGTCGCTTTGCTACAAAACCGACTGATTCACTTTTGCGCTCGCTGCATTCGTTTCAGTTCGTGTTATTCGATCAAAAACTCTTCATTTTATGCAAATATGCAAGACGTATGCGTTTGGAGCGGCCAAACAAGCCCCAAACGAATGCAAAGTCGCTTTATAACGAAATCGAACGAAATCGACCGATTCAGTTTTGCGCTCGCTGCATTCGTTCCAGTTCGTGTTATTTTTTTAAAAACTCTTCATTTTGAGCAAATGCGCAAGATTCATGCGTTTGGAGCAGCCAAACAAGCCCCAAACGAATGCAAAGTCGCTTTATAACGAAATTGACCGATTCAGTTTTGCGCTCGCTGCAGGCGTTCCAGCTCGTCTAATTAGATTAAAAACTCTTCATTCTATGCAAATACGCAAGATTCGAGCGTTTGGAGCAGCCAAACAAGCCCCAAACGAATGCGAAGTCGCTTTATAACGAAATGGACCGATTGAGTTTTGCGCTAGCTTTAGGCGTTCCAGCTCGTCTTATTAGATCAAAAACTCTTCATTCTACGCAAATACGCAAGATTCATGCGTTTCGAGCAGCCAAACAAGCCCCAAACGAATGCAAAGTCGCTTTATAACAAAATCGAACGATTGCGTTTTGCGCTCCCTGTAGGCGTTCCAGCTCGCCTAATTAGATCAAAAACTCTTCATTCTATGCAAATACGCAAGATTCATGCGCTTGGAGCAGCCAAACAAGCCCCAAATGAATGCGAAGTCGCTTTATAACGAAATTGAACGATTGCGTTTTGCGCTCCCTGTAAGCTTTCCAGCTCGCCTAATTAGATCAAAAACTCCTCATTTTATGCAAATACGCAAGATTCATGCGTTTGGAGCAGCCAAACAAGCCCTAAACGAATGCAAAGTCGCTTTATATCAAAATCGACTGATTCAGTTTTGCGCTCGCTGCATTCGTTCCAGCTCGTGTTATTAGATCAAAAACTCTTCATGCTATGCAAATACGCAAGATTCATGCGTTTGGAGCAGCCAAACAAGCCCCAAACGAATGCAAAGTCGCTTTATAACGAAGTTGACCGATTCAGTTCTGCGCTCGCTGCAGGTGTTCCAGCTCGTCTAATTAGATAAAAAACTCTTCATTCTATGCAAATACGCGAGATTCGAGCGTGTGGAGCAGCCAAACAAGCCCCAAACGAATGCAAAGTCGCTTTTCTACAAAACCGACTGATTCAGTTTAGCGCTCGCTGCATTCGTTCCAGTTCGTGTTATTCGATCAAAAACTCTTCATTTTATGCAAATACGCAAGATTCATGCGTTTGGAGCAGAGAAACAAGCCCCAAACGAATGCAAAGTCGCTTTATAACGAAATCGAACGAAATCGACCGATTCAGTTTTGCGCTCGCTGCAGGCGTTCCAGCTCGTCTAATTAGATAAAAAAAACTCTTCATCCTATGCAAATACGCAAGATTCGAGCGTTTCTAGCAGCCAAACAAGCCCCAAACGAATGCAAAGTCGCTTTTCTACAAAACCGACCGATTCAGTTTTGCGCTCGCTGCAGGCGTTCCAGCTCGTCTAATTAGATAAAAAAAACTCTTCATTCTATGCAAATACGCGAGATTCGAGCGTTTGGAGCAGCCAAACAAGCCCCGAACGAATGAAAAGTCGCTTTGTAACGAAATCGAACGAAATCAACCGATTCAGTTTTGCGCTCGCTGCATTCGTTCCAGCTCGTGTTATTAGATCAAAAACTCTTTATTCTATGCGAATACGCAAGATTCATGCGTTTGGAGCAGCCAAACAAGCCCCAAACGAATGCAAAGTCACTTTATAACGAAATTGAGCGATTCAGTTTTGCGCTCTCTGTAGGCGTTCCAGCTCGCCTAATTAGATCAAAAACTCTTCATTCTATGCAAATACGCAAGATTCATGCGCTTGGAGCAGCCAAACAAGCCCCAAACGAATGCGAAGTCGCTTTATAACGAAATTGAACGATTGCGTTTTGCGCTCCCTGTAAGCTTTCCAGCTCGCCTAATTAGATCAAAAACTCCTCATTTTATGCAAATACGCAAGATTCATGCGTTTGGAGCAGCCAAACAAGCCCTAAACGAATGCAAAGTCGCTTTATAACGAAATCGAACGAAATCGACCGATTCAGTTTTGCGCTCGCTGCAGGCGTTCCAGCTCGTCTAATTAGATAAAAAAAACTCTTCATTCTATGCAAATACGCAAGATTCGAGCGTTTCTAGCAGCCAAACAAGCCCCAAACGAATGCAAAGTCGCTTTTCTACAAAACCGACCGATTCAGTTTTGCGCTCGCTGCAGGCGTTCCAGCTCGTCTAATTAGATAAAAAAAACTCTTCATTCTATGCAAATACGCGAGATTCGAGCGTTTGGAGCAGCCAAACAAGCCCCGAACGAATGAAAAGTCGCTTTGTAACGAAATCGAACGAAATCAACCGATTCAGTTTTGCGCTCGCTGCATTCGTTCCAGCTCGTGTTATTAGATCAAAAACTCTTTATTCTATGCGAATACGCAAGATTCATGCGTTTGGAGCAGCCAAACAAGCCCCAAACGAATGCAAAGTCACTTTATAACGAAATTGAGCGATTCAGTTTTGCGATCTCTGCAGGAGTTCCAGCCCGTCTAATTAGATAAAAAAAACTCTTCATTCTAGGCAAATACGCAAGATTCGAGCGTTTGGAGCAGCCAAACAAGCCCCCAACGAATGCAAAGTCGCTTTTCTACAAAACTGACCGATTCAGTTCTGCGCTCGCCGCATTCGTTCCAGTTCGTGTTATTAGATCTAAAACACTTTATTCTATGCAAATACGCAAGATTCATGCGTTTGGAGCAGCCAAACAAGCCCTAAACGAATGCAAAGTCGCTTTATAACGAAATCGAACGAAATCGACCGATTCAGTTTTGCGCTCGCTGCAGGCGTTCCAGCTCGTCTAATTAGATAAAAAAAACTCTTCATTCTATGCAAATACGCGAGATCCGAGCGTTTGGAGTAAGTCTAAGTAGATTTATACCGAAATTGAACGATTGAGTTTTGCGCTCGCTGTAGACGGTTCAGCTCGTGTTATTAGATCAAAAACTCTTTTTTCTATGCGAATACGCAAGATTCATGCGTTTGGAGCAGCCAAACAAGCCCCAAACGAATGCAAAGTCACTTTATAACGAAATTGACCGATTCAGTTTTGCGCTCGCTGCAGGAGTTCCAGCTCGTCTAATTAGATAAAAAAACTCTTCATTCTATGCAAATACGCAAGATTCGAGCGTTTGGAGCAGCCAAACAAGCCCCAAACGAATACAAAGTCGCTTTTCTACAAAACCGACCGATTCAGTTTTGCGCTCGCTGCATTCGTTCCAGTTCGTGTTATTCGATCAAAAACTCTTCATTTTATGCAAATACGCAAGATTCATGCGTTCGGAGCAGCCAAACAAGCCCCAAACGAATTCAAAGTCGCTTTATAACGAAATTGACCGATTCAGTTTTGCGCTCGCTGCAGGCGTTCCAGCTCGTCTAATAAGATAAAAAAAACTCTTCATTCTATGCAAATACGCGAGATTCGAGCGTTTGGAGCAGCCAAACAAGCCCCAAACGAATACAAAGTCGCTTTTCTACAAAACCGACCGATTCAGTTTTGCGCTCGCTGCATTCGTTCCAGCTCCTGTTATTAGATCTAAAACACTTTATACTATGCAAATACGCAAGATTCATGCATTTGGAGCAGCCAAACAAGCCCCAAACGAATGCAAAGTCGCTTTACAACGAAATCGAACGAAATCGACCGATTCAGTTTTGCGCTCGCTGCATTCGTTCCAGCTCGTGTTATTAGATTAAAAACTCTTTATTCTATGCGAATACGCAAGAATCATGCGTTTGGAGCAGCCAAACAAGCCCCAAACGAATGCAAAGTCGCTTTATAACGAAATTGAACTATTGAGTCTTGTGCTCGCTGTAGTCGTTCTAGCTCGTGTTGTTAGATCAAAAACTCTTTATTGTATGCAAATACGCAAGATTCATGCGTTTGGAGCAGCCAAACAAGCCCCAAACGAATGCAAAGTCGCTTTATAACGAAATCGACCGATTCAGTTTTGCGCTCGCTGCATTCGTTCCAGCTCGTGTTATTAGATCAAAAACTCTTCATTCTATGCAAATACGCAAGATGCGTGCGTTTGGAGCGGCCAAACGGGCCCTAAACGAATGCAAAGTTTTGTGCTCGCTGTAGGCGTTCTAGCTCGTGTTGTTGGATCAAAAACTCTTCATTGTATGCAAATACGCAAGATTCATGCGTTTCAAGCAGCCATACAAGCTCCAAAGGAATGCTAAGTAGATTTATACCGAAATTGAACGATTGAGTTTTGCGCTCGCTGTAGACGTTTCAGCTCGTATTAACAGATAAAAAACTCTTCATTTCATGCAAATACGCATGATGCATGCGTTTAAAGACGAGAAAAAAGCCCCCAACGAATGCAAAATCGCTTTATAACGAAATCGAACGATTGAGCTTTGCGCTCGCGGTAGGCATTCCAGCTCGTGTTATAAGATCAACAACTCTTCATTCCTTGCAAATACGCAAGATTCATGCGTTTGGAGCAGCCAAACAAGCTCCAAACGAATGCAAAGTCGCTTTATAACGAAATTGACCGATTCAGTTCTGCGCTCGCTGCAGGCGTTCCAGCTCGTCTAATTAGATGAAAACAACTCTTCATTCTATGCGAATACGCGAGATCTGAGCGTTTGGAGCAGCCAAACAAGCCCCAAACGAATGCAAAGTCGCTTTACAACGAAATTGACGGATTCAGTTTTGCGCTCGCTGCAGGCGTTCCAGCTCGTCTAATTAGATAAAAAAACTCTTCATTCTATGCAAATACGCAAGATTCAAGCGTTTGGAGCAGCCAAACAAGCCCCAAACGAATGCAAAGTCGCTTTTCTACAAAACCGACCGATTCAGTTTTGCGCTCGCTGCATTCGTTCCAGTTCGTGTTATCCGATCAAAAACTCTTTATTTTATGCAAATACGCAAGATTCATGTGTTTGGAGCAGCCAAACGGGCCCCAAACGAATGCAAAGTCGCTTTATAACGAAATTGAACTGTTGTGTTTTGTGCTCACTGTAGGCGTTCTAGCTCGTGTTGTTAGATCAAAAACTCTTTATTGTATGCAAATACGCAAAAATACATGCATTTTAAGCAGCCATACAAGCTCCAAACGAATGCAGAGTAGATTTATACCGAAATCGAACGATTGACTTTTGCGCTCGCTGTAGACGTTTCAGCTCGTATTAACAGATGAAAAACTCTTCATTCTATGCAAATACGCATGATGTATGCGTTCAAAGACGCCAAAAAAGCCCTCAACGAATGCAAAATCGCTTTATAACGAAATCGAAGGAAATCAACCGATTCAGTTTTGCGCTCGCTGCATTCGTTCCAGCTCGTGTCATTAGATCAAAAACTCTTTATTCTATGCGAATACGCAAGATTCATGCGTTTGGAGCAGCCAAACAAGCCCCAAACGAATGCAAAGTCGCATTGTCACGAAATTGACCGATTCAGTTTTGCGCTCGCTGCAGCCGTACTAGCTCGTGTTATTTATTAGATCCAAAACACTTTATTCTATCTAAATACGCAAGATTCATGCGTTTGGAGCAGCCAAACAAGAACCAAACGAATGCGAAGTCGCTTTATAACGAAATCGAACGATTGCGTTTTGCGCTCCCTGTAGTCGTTCCAGCTCGCCTAATGAGATGAAAAACTCTTCATTCTATGCAAATACGCAAGATTCATGCGTTTGGAGCAGCCAAACAAGCCCCAAACGAATGCAAAGTCGCTTTATAACGGAATTGACCGATTCAGTTTTGCGCTCGCTGCAGCCGTTCTAGCTCGTGTTATTTATTAGATCAAAAACACTTTATTCTATGCAAATACGCAAGATTCATGCGTTTGGAGCAGCCAAACAAGCCCCAAACGAATGCGAAGTCGCTTTATAACGAAATCGAACGATTGCGTTATGCGCTCCCTGTAGGCGTTCCAGCTCGCCTAATTAGATCAAAAACTCTTCATTCTATGCAAATACGCAAGATTCGTGAGCTTGGAGCAGCCAAACAAGCCCCAAACGAATGCGAAGTCGCTTTATAACGAAATCGAACGATTGCGTTTTGCGCTCCCTGTAGGCGTTCCAGCTCGCCTAATTAGATCAAAAACTCTTCATTCTATGCAAATACGCAAGATTCATGCGTTTGGAGCAGCCAAACGAGTCCCAAACGAATGCAAAGTCGCTTTATAACGAAATCGAACGAAATCGACCGATTCAGTTTTGCGCTCGCTGCATTCGTTCCAGTTCGTGTTATTCGATCAAAAACTCTTCATTTTATGCAAATACGCAAGATTCATGCGTTTGGAGCAGAGAAACAAGCCCCAAACGAATGCAAAGTCGCTTTATAACGAAATCGAACGAAATCGACCGATTCAGTTTTGCGCTCGCTGCAGGCGTTCCAGCTCGTCTAATTAGATAAAAAAAACTCTTCATTCTATGCAAATACGCAAGATTCGAGCGTTTCTAGCAGCCAAACAAGCCCCAAACGAATGCAAAGTCGCTTTTCTACAAAACCGACCGATTCAGTTTTGCGCTCGCTGCAGGCGTTCCAGCTCGTCTAATTAGATAAAAAAAACTCTTCATTCTATGCAAATACGCGAGATTCGAGCGTTTGGAGCAGCCAAACAAGCCCCGAACGAATGAAAAGTCGCTTTGTAACGAAATCGAACGAAATCAACCGATTCAGTTTTGCGCTCGCTGCATTCGTTCCAGCTCGTGTTATTAGATCAAAAACTCTTTATTCTATGCGAATACGCAAGATTCATGCGTTTGGAGCAGCCAAACAAGCCTCAAAAAAATGCAAAGTCACTTTATAACGAAATTGAGCGATTCAGTTTTGCGCTCTCTGTAGGCGTTCCAGCTCGCCTAATTAGATCAAAAACTCTTCATTCTATGCAAATACGCAAGATTCATGCGCTTGGAGCAGCCAAACAAGCCCCAAACGAATGCGAAGTCACTTTATAACGAAATTGAACGATTGCGTTTTGCGCTCCCTGTAAGCTTTCCAGCTCGCCTAATTAGATCAAAAACTCCTCATTTTATGCAAATACGCAAGATTCATGCGTTTGGAGCAGCCAAACAAGCCCTAAACGAATGCAAAGTCGCTTTATAACGAAATCGAACGAAATCGACCGATTCAGTTTTGCGCTCGCTGCAGGCGTTCCAGCTCGTCTAATTAGATTAAAAAAACTCTTCATTCTATGCAAATACGCAAGATTCGAGCGTTTCTAGCAGCCAAACATGCCCCAAACGAATGCAAAGTCGCTTTTCTACCAAACCGACCGATTCAGTTTTGCGCTCGCTGCAGGCGTTCCAGCTCGTCTAATTAGATAAAAAAAACTCTTCATTCTATGCAAATACGCGAGATTCGAGCGTTTGGAGCCGCCAAACAAGCCCCGAACGAATGAAAAGTCGCTTTGTAACGAAATCGAACGAAATCAACCGATTCAGTTTTGCGCTCGCTGAATTCGTTCCAGCTCGTGTTATTAGATCAAAAACTCTTTATTCTATGCGAATACGCAAGATTCATGCGTTTGGAGCAGCCAAACAAGCCCCAAACGAATGCAAATTCACTTTATAACGAAATTGAGCGATTCAGTTTTGCGCTCTCTGCAGGAGTTCCAGCCCGTCTAATTAGATGAAAAAAACTCTTGATTCTATGCAAATACGCAAGATTCGAGCGTTTGGAGCAGCCAAACAAGCCCCCAACGAATGCAAAGTCGCTTTTCTACAAAACCGACTGATTCACTTTTGCGCTCGCTGCATTCGTTTCAGTTCGTGTTATTCGATCAAAAACTCTTCATTTTATGCAAATACGCAAGACGTATGCGTTTGGAGCAGCCAAACAAGCCCCAAACGAATGCAAAGTCGCTTTATAACGAAATCGAACGAAATCGACCGATTCAGTTTTGCGCTCGCTGCATTCGTTCCAGTTCGTGTTATTTTATCAAAAACTCTTCATTTTAAGCAAATGCGCAAGATTCATGCGTTTGGAGCAGCCAAACAAGCCCCAAACGAATGCAAAGTCGCTTTATAACGAAGTTGACCGGTTCAGTTTTGCGCTCGCTGCAGGCGTTTCAGCTCGTCTAATTAGATAAAAAACTCTTCATTCTATGCAAATACGCGAGATTCGAGCGTGTGGAGCAGCCAAACAAGCCCCAAACGAATGCAAAGTCGCTTTGCTACAAAACCGACTGATTCACTTTTGCGCTCGCTGCATTCGTTTCAGTTCGTGTTATTCGATCAAAAACTCTTCATTTTATGCAAATACGCAAGACGTATGCGTTTGGAGCAGCCAAACAAGCCCCAAACGAATGCAAAGTCGCTTTATAACGAAATCGAACGAAATCGACCGATTCAGTTTTGCGCTCGCTGCATTCGTTCCAGTTCGTGTTATTTTTTTAAAAACTCTTCATTTTGAGCAAATGCGCAAGATTCATGCGTTTGGAGCAGCCAAACAAGCCCCAAACGAATGCAAAGTCGCTTTATAACGAAATTGACCGATTCAGTTTTGCGCTCGCTGCAGGCGTTCCAGCTCGTCTAATTAGATTAAAAACTCTTCATTCTATGCAAATACGCAAGATTCGAGCGTTTGGAGCAGCCAAACAAGCCCCAAACGAATGCGAAGTCGCTTTATAACGAAATTGACCGATTGAGTTTTGCGCTAGCTTTAGGCGTTCCAGCTCGTCTTATTAGATCAAAAACTCTTCATTCTACGCAAATACGCAAGATTCATGCGTTTCGAGCAGCCAAACAAGCCCCAAACGAATGCAAAGTCGCTTTATAACAAAATCGAACGATTGCGTTTTGCGCTCCCTGTAGGCGTTCCAGCTCGCCTAATTAGATCAAAAACTCTTCATTCTATGCAAATACGCAAGATTCATGCGTTTGGAGCAGCCAAACAAGCCCTAAACGAATGCAAAGTCGCTTTATAACAAAATCGACCGATTCAGTTTTGCGCTCGCTGCATTCGTTCCAGCTCGTGTTATTAGATCAAAAACTCTTCATTCTATGCAAATACGCAAGATTCATGCATTTGGAGCAGCCAAACAAGCCCCAAACGAATGCAAAGTCGCTTTATAACGAAATTGACCGATTCAGTTCTGCGCTCGCTGCAGGTGTTCCAGCTCGTCTAATTAGATAAAAAACTCTTCATTCTATGCAAATACGCGAGATTCGAGCGTGTGGAGCAGCCAAACAAGCCCCAAACGAATGCAAAGTCGCTTTTCTACAAAACAGACTGATTCAGTTTAGCGCTCGCTGCATTTGTTCCAGTTCGTGTTATTCGATCAAAAACTCTTCATTTTATGCAAATCCGCAAGATTCATGCGTTTGGAGCAGAGAAACAAGCCCCAAACGAATGCAAAGTCGCTTTATAACGAAATCGAACGAAATCGACCGATTCAGTTTTGCGCTCGCTGCAGGCGTTCCAGCTCGTCTAATTAGATAAAAAAAACTCTTCATTCTATGCAAATACGCAAGATTCGAGCGTTTCTAGCAGCCAAACAAGCCCCAAACGAATGCAAAGTCGCTTTTCTACAAAACCGACCGATTCAGTTTTGCGCTCGCTGCAGGCGTTCCAGCTCGTCTAATGAGATAAAAAAAACTCTTCATTCTATGCAAATACGCGAGATTCGAGCGTTTGGAGCAGCCAAACAAGCCCCGAACGAATGAAAAGTCCCTTTGTAACGAAATTGAACGAAATCAACCGATTCAGTTTTGCGCTCGCTGCATTCGTTCCAGCTCGTGTTATTAGATCAAAAACTCTTTATTCTATGCGAATACGCAAGATTCATGCGTTTGGAGCAGCCAAAGAAGCCCCAAACGAATGCAAAGTCACTTTATAACGAAATTGAGCGATTCAGTTTTGCGCTCTCTGCAAGAGTTCCAGCCCGTCTAATTAGATAAAAAAACTCTTCATTCTATGCAAATACGCAAGATTCGAGCGTTTGGAGCAGCCAAACAAGCCCCAAACGAATGCAAAGTTGCTTTTCTGCAAAACCGACCGATTCAGTTTTGCGCTCGCTGCATTCGTTCCAGCTCGTGTTATTAGATCAAAAACACTTTATTCTATGCAAATACGCAAGATTCAAGCGTTTGGAGCAGCCAAACAAGCCCCAAAGGAATGCAAAGT
This sequence comes from Amblyteles armatorius, assembly GCA_933228735.2. Classification (NCBI taxonomy): domain Eukaryota; kingdom Metazoa; phylum Arthropoda; class Insecta; order Hymenoptera; family Ichneumonidae; genus Amblyteles; species Amblyteles armatorius. The sequence continues at coordinate 4,782,655 of OW121688.1, read as the reverse complement.
CGCTTTATAACGAAATCGAACGAAATCGACCGATTCAGTTTTGCGCTCGCTGCAGGCGTTCCAGCTCGTCTAATGAGATGAAAAACTCTTCATTCTATGCAAATACGCAAGATTCATGCGTTTGGAGCAGCCAAACAAGCCCCAAACGAATGCAAAGTCGCTTTATAACGGAATTGACCGATTCAGTTTTGCGCTCGCTGCAGCTGTTCTAGCTCGTGTTATTTATTAGATCAAAAACACTTCATTCTATGCAAATACGCAAGATTCATGCGTTTGGAGCAGCCAAACAAGCCCCAAACGAATGCAAAGTCGTTTTATAACGAAATCGAACGAAATCGACCGATTCAGTTTTGCGCTCGCTGCATTCGTTATAGCTCGTGTTATTAGATCAAAAACTCTTTTTTCTATGCGAATACGCAAGATTCATGCGTTTGGAGCAGCCAAACAAGCCCCAACCGAATGCAAAGTCACTTTATAACGAAATTGACCGATTCAGTTTTGCGCTCGCTGCAGGAGTTCCAGCTCGTCTAATTAGATAAAAAAAACTCTTCATCCTATGCAAATACGCAAGATTCGAGCGTTTGGAGCAGCCAAACAAGCCCCCAACGAATGCAAAGTCGCTTTTCTACAAAACCGACCGATTCAGTTTTGCGCTTGCTGAATTCGTTCCAGTTCATGTTATTCAATCAAAAACTCTTCATTTTATGCAAATACGCAAGATTCATGCGTTTGGAGCAGCCAAACAAGCCCCAAACGAATGCAAAGTCGCTTTATGACGAAATTGACCGGTTCAGTTTTGCGCTCGCTGTAGGCGTTCCAGCTCGTCTAATTAGATGAAAAACTCTTCATTCTATGCAAATACGCGAGATTCGAGCGTGTGGAGCAGCCAAACAAGCCCCAAACGAATGCAAAGTCGCTTTTCTACAAAACCGACTGATTCAGTTTAGCGCTCGCTGCATTCGTTCCAGTTCGTGTTATTCGATCAAAAACTCTTCATTTTATGCAAATACGCAAGATTCATGCGTTTGGAGCAGAGAAACAAGCCCCAAACGAATGCAAAGTCGCTTTATAACGAAATCGAACGAAATCGACCGATTCAGTTTTGCGCTCGCTGCAGGCGTTCCAGCTCGTCTAATTAGACAAAAAAAACTCTTCATTCTATGCAAATACGCAAGATTCGAGCGTTTCTAGCAGCGAAACAAGCCCCAAACGAATGCAAAGTCGCTTTTCTACAAAACCGACCGATTCAGTTTTGCGCTCGCTGCGGGCGTTCCAGCTCGTCTAATTAGATAAAAAAAACTCTTCATTCTATGCAAATACGCGAGATTCGAGCGTTTGGAGCAGCCAAACAAGTCCCGAACGAATGAAAAGTCGCTTTGTAACGAAATCGAACGAAATCAACCAATTCAGTTTTGCGCTCGCTGCATTCGTTCCAGCTCGTGTTATTAGATCAAAAACTCTTTATTCTATGCGAATACGCAAGATTCATGCGTTTGGAGCAGCCAAACAAGCCCCAAACGAATGCAAAGTCACTTTATAACGAAATTGATCGATTCAGTTTTGCGCTCTCTGCAGGAGTTCCAGCCCGTCTAATTAGATAAAAAAACTCTTCATTCTATGCAAATACGCAAGATTCGAGCGTTTGGAGCAGCCAAACAAGCCCCAAACGAATGCAAAGTTGCTTTTCTACAAAACCGACCGATTCAGTTTTGCGCTCGCTGCATTCGTTCCAGCTCGTGTTATTAGATCAAAATCACTTTATTCTATGCAAATACGCAAGATTCATGCGTTTGGAGCAGCCAAACAAGCCCCAAACGAATGCAAAGTCGCTTTATAACGAAATCGAACGAAATCGCCCGATTCAGTTTTGCGCTCGCTGCATTCGTTCCAGTTCGTGTTATTTTATCAAAAACTCTTCATTTTAAGCAAATGCGCAAGATTCTTGCGTTTGGAGCAGCCAAACAAGCCCCAAACGAATGCAAAGTCGCTTTATAACGAAGTTGACCGGTTCAGTTTTGCGCTCGCTGCAGGCGTTTCAGCTCGTCTAATTAGATAAAAAACTCTTCATTCTATGCAAATACGCGAGATTCGAGCGTGTGGAGCAGCCAAACAAGCCCCAAACGAATGCAAAGTCGCTTTGCTACAAAACCGACTGATTCACTTTTGCGCTCGCTGCATTCGTTTCAGTTCGTGTTATTCGATCAAAAACTCTTCATTTTATGCAAATACGCAAGACGTATGCGTTTGGAGCAGCCAAACAAGCCCCAAACGAATGCAAAGTCGCTTTATAACGAAATCGATCGAAATCGACCGATTCAGTTTTGCGCTCGCTGCATTCGTTCCAGTTCGTGTTATTTTTTTAAAAACGCTTCATTTTGAGCAAATGCGCAAGATTCATGCGTTTGGAGCAGCCAAACAAGCCCCAAACGAATGCAAAGTCGCTTTATAACGAAATTGACCGATTCAGTTTTGCGCTCGCTGCAGGCGTTCCAGCTCGTCTAATTAGATTAAAAACTCTTCATTCTATGCAAATACGCAAGATTCGAGCGTTTGGAGCAGCCAAACAAGCCCCAAACGAATGCGAAGTCGCTTTATAACGAAATTGACCGATTGAGTTTTGCGCTAGCTTTAGGCGTTCCAGCTCGTCTTATTAGATCAAAAACTCTTCATTCTACGCAAATACGCAAGATTCATGCGTTTCGAGCAGCCAAACAAGCCCCAAACGAATGCAAAGTCGCTTTATAACGAAATTGACCGATTCAGTTTTGCGCTCGCTGCAGGTGTTCCAGCTCGTCTAATTAGATTAAAAACTCTTCATTCTATGCAAATACGCAAGATTCGAGCGTGTGGAGCAGCCAAACAAGCCCCAAACGAATGCAAAGTCGCTTTTCTACAAAACCAACTGATTCAGTTTAGCGCTCGCTGCATTCGTTCCAGTTCGTGTTATTCGATCAAAAACTCTTCATTTTATGCAAATCCGCAAGATTCATGCGTTTGGAGCAGAGAAACAAGCCCCAAACGAATGCAAAGTCGCTTTATAACGAAATCGAACGAAATCGACCGATTCAGTTTTGCGCTCGCTGCAGGCGTTCCAGCTCGTCTAATTAGACAAAAAAAACTCTTCATTCTATGCAAATACGCAAGATTCGAGCGTTTCTAGCAGCGAAACAAGCCCCAAACGAATGCAAAGTCGCTTTTCTACAAAACCGACCGATTCAGTTTTGCGCTCGCTGCGGGCGTTCCAGCTCGTCTAATTAGATAAAAAGAACTCTTCATTCTATGCAAATACGCGAGATTCGAGCGTTTGGAGCAGCCAAACAAGCCCCAAACGAATGCAAAGTCACTTTATAACGAAATTGATCGATTCAGTTTTGCGCTCTCTGCAGGAGTTCCAGCCCGTCTAATTAGATAAAAAAAACTCTTCAGTCTATGCAAATACGCAAGATTCGAGCGTTTGGAGCAGCCAAACAAGCCCCAAACGAATGCAAAGTTGCTTTTCTACAAAACCGACCGATTCAGTTTTGCGCTCGCTGCATTCGTTCCAGCTCGTGTTATTAGATCAAAATCACTTTATTCTATGCAAATACGCAAGATTCATGCGTTTGGAGCAGCCAAACAAGCCCCAAACGAATGCAAAGTCGCTTTATAACGAAATCGAACGAAATCGCCCGATTCAGTTTTGCGCTCGCTGCATTCGTTCCAGCTCGTGTTGATAGATCAAAAACTCTTTATTCTATGCGAATACGCAAGATTCATGCGTTTGGAACAGCCAAACAAGCCCCCAACGAATGCAAAGTCGCTTTTCTACAAAACCGACCGATTTAGTTTTGCGCTCGCTGCGGGCGTTCCAGCTCGTCTAATTAGATAAAAAAAACTCTTCATTCTATGCAAATACGCGAGATTCATGCGTTTGGAGCAGCCAAACAAGCCCCAAACGAATGCAAAGTCGTTTTATAACGAAATCGAACGAAATCAACCGATTCAGTTTTGCGCTCGCTGCATTCGTTCCAGCTGGTGTTATTAGATCAAAAACTCTTTATTCTATGCGAATACGCAAGATTCATGCGTTTGGAGCAGCCAAACAAGCCCCAAACGAATGCGAAGTCGCTTTATAACGAAATTGACCGATTCAGTTCTGCGCTCCCTGTAAGCTTTCCAGCTCGCCTAATCAGATCAAAAACTCCTCATTTTATGCAAATACGCAAGATTCATGCGTTTGGAGCAGCCAAACAAAGACCAAACGAATGCAAAGTCGCTTTTTAACGAAATCGAACGAGATCGACCGATTGAGTTTTGCGCTCGCTGCAGCCGTTCCAGCTCGTCTAATTAGATAAAAAAAACTCTTCGTTCTATGCAAATACGCGAGATTCGAGCGTTTGGAGCAGCCAAACAAGCCTCAAACCGATGCAAAGTCACTTTTCTACAAAACCGACCGATTCAGTTTTGCGCTCGCTGCATTCGTTCCAGCTCGTGTTATTAGATCTAAAACACTTTATTCTATGCAAATACGCAAGATTCATGCGTTTGGAGCAGCCAAACAAGCCCTAAACGAATGCAAAGTCGCTTTATAACGAAATCGAACGAAATCGACCGATTCAGTTTTGCGCTCGCTGCAGGCGTTCCAGCTCGTCTAATTAGATAAAAAAAACTCTTCATTCTATGCAAATACGCGAGATCCGAGCGTTTGGAGTAAGTCTAAGTAGATTTATACCGAAATTGAACGATTGAGTTTTGCGCTCGCTGTAGACGGTTCAGCTCGTGTTATTAGATCAAAAACTCTTTTTTCTATGCGAATACGCAAGATTCATGCGTTTGGACCAGCCAAACAAGCCCCAAACGAATGCAAAGTCACTTTATAACGAAATTGACCGATTCAGTTTTGCGCTCGCTGCAGGAGTTCCAGCTCGTCTAATTAGATAAAAAAACTCTTCATTTTATGCAAATACGCAAGATTCGAGCGTTTGGAGCAGCCAAACAAGCCCCAAACGAATACAAAGTCGCTTTTCTACAAAACCGACCGATTCAGTTTTGCGCTCGCTGCATTCGTTCCAGTTCGTGTTATTCGATCAAAAACTCTTCGTTTTATGCAAATACGCAAGATTCATGCGTTCGGAGCAGCCAAACAAGCCCCAAACGAATTCAAAGTCGCTTTATAACGAAATTGACCGATTCAGTTTTGCGCTCGCTGCAGGCGTTCCAGCTCGTCTAATTAGATAAAAAAAACTCTTCATTCTATGCAAATACGCGAGATTCGAGCGTTTGGAGCAGCCAAACAAGCCCCAAACGAATGCAAAGTCGCTTTTCTACAAAACCGACCGATTCAGTTTTGCGCTCGCTGCATTCGTTCCAGCTCGTGTTATTAGATCGAAAACTCTTTATTCTATGCGAATACGCAAGATTCATGCGTTTGGAGCAGCCAAACAAGCCCCAAACGAATGCAAAGTCGCTTTATAACGAAATTGAACTATTGAGTCTTGTGCTCGCTGTAGTCGTTCTAGCTCGTGTTGTTAGATCAAAAACTCTTTATTGTATGCAAATACGCAAGATTCATGCGTTTGGAGCAGCCAAACAAGCCCCAAACGAATGCAAAGTCGCTTTATAACGAAATCGACCGATTCAGTTTTGCGCTCGCTGCATTCGTTCCAGCTCGTGTTATTAGATCAAAAACTCTTCATTCTATGCAAATACGCAAGATTCGTGCGTTTGGAGCGGCCAAACGGGCCCTAAACGAATGCGAAGTCGCGTTATAAGGAAATTAAACTATTGAGTTTTGTGCTCGCTGTAGGCGTTCTAGCTCGTGTTGTTGGATCAAAAACTCTTCATTGTATGCAAATACGCAAGATTCATGCGTTTCAAGCAGCCATACAAGCTCCAAAGGAATGCTAAGTAGATTTATACCGAAATTGAACGATTGAGTTTTGCGCTCGCTGTAGACGTTTCAGCTCGTATTAACAGATAAAAAACTCTTCATTTCATGCAAATACGCATGATGCATGCGTTTAAAGACGAGAAAAAAGCCCCCAACGAATGCAAAATCGCTTTATAACGAAATCGAACGATTGAGCTTTGCGCTCGCGGTAGGCATTCCAGCTCGTGTTATAAGATCAACAACTCTTCATTCCTTGCAAATACGCAAGATTCATGCGTTTGGAGCAGCCAAACAAGCCCCAAACGAATGCAAAGTCGCTTTATAACGAAATTGACCGATTCAGTTCTGCGCTCGCTGCAGGCGTTCCAGCTCGTCTAATTAGATGAAAACAACTCTTCATTCTATGCGAATACGCGAGATCTGAGCGTTTGGAGCAGCCAAACAAGCCCCAAACGAATGCAAAGTCGCTTTACAACGAAATTGACGGATTCAGTTTTGCGCTCGCTGCAGGCGTTCCAGCTCGTCTAATTAGATAAAAAAACTCTTCATTCTATGCAAATACGCAAGATTCAAGCGTTTGGAGCAGCCAAACAAGCCCCAAAAGAATGCAAAGTCGCTTTTCTACAAAACCGACCGATTCAGTTTTGCGCTCGCTGCATTCGTTCCAGTTCGTGTTATCCGATCAAAAACTCTTTATTTTATGCAAATACGCAAGATTCATGTGTTTGGAGCAGCCAAACGGGCCCCAAACGAATGCAAAGTCGCTTTATAACGAAATTGAACTATTGTGTTTTGTGCTCACTGTAGGCGTTCTAGCTCGTGTTGTTAGATCAAAAACTCTTTATTGTATGCAAATACGCAAGATACATGCGTTTTAAGCAGCCATACAAGCTCCAAATGAATGCAGAGTAGATTTATACCGAAATCGAACGATTGACTTTTGCGCTCGCTGTAGACGTTTCAGCTCGTATTAACAGATGAAAAACTCTTCATTCTATGCAAATACGCATGATGTATGCGTTTAAAGACGCCAAAAAAGCCCTCAACGAATGCAAAATCGCTTTATAACGAAATCGAAGGAAATCGACCGATTCAGTTTTGCGCTCGCTGCATTCGTTCCAGCTCGTGTCATTAGATCAAAAACTCTTTATTCTATGCGAATACGCAAGATTCATGCGTTTGGAGCAGCCAAACAAGCCCCAAACGAATGCAAAGTCGCTTTATAACGGAATTGACCGATTCAGTTTTGCGCTCGCTGCAGCCGTTCTAGCTCGTGTTATTTATTAGATCAAAAACACTTTATTCTATGCAAATACGCAAGATTCATGCGTTTGGAGCAGCCAAACAAGCCCCAAACGAATGCGAAGTCGCTTTATAACGAAATCGAACGATTGCGTTTTGCGCTCCCTGTAGGCGTTCCAGCTCGCCTAATTAGATCAAAAACTCTTCATTCTATGCAAATACGCAAGATTCATGAGCTTGGAGCAGCCAAACAAGCCCCAAACGAATGCGAAGTCGCTTTATAACGAAATCGAACGATTGCGTTTTGCGCTCCCTGTAGGCGTTCCAGCTCGCCTAATTAGATCAAAAACTCTTCATTCTATGCAAATACGCAAGATTCATGCGTTTGGAGCAGCCAAACAAGCCCCAAACGAATGCAAAGTCGCTTTATAACGAAATCGAACGAAATCGACCGATTCAGTTTTGCGCTCGCTGCATTCGTTCCAGTTCGTTTTATTCGATCAAAAACTCTTCATTTTATGCAAATACGCAAGATTCATGCGTTCGGAGCAGCCAAACAAGCCGCAAACGAATTCAAAGTCGCTTTATAACGAAATTGACCGATTCAGTTTTGCGCTCGCTGCAGGCGTTCCAGTTTATGTTATTCGATCAAAAACTCTTCATTTTATGCAAATACCGAAGATTCATTTGTTTGAAGCAGCCAAACAAGCCCCAAACGAATGCGAAGTCGCTTTATAACGAAATCGAACGATTGCGTTTTGCGCTCCCTGTAGGCGTTCCAGCTCGCCTAATGAGATGAAAAACTCTTCATTCTATGCAAATACGCAAGATTCATGCGTTTGGAGCAGCCAAACAAGCCCCAAACGAATGCAAAGTCGCTTTATAACGGAATTGACCGATTCAGTTTTGCGCTCGCTGCAGCCGTTCTAGCTCGTGTTATTTATTAGATCAAAAACACTTTATTCTATGCAAATACGCAAGATTCATGCGTTTGGAGCAGCCAAACAAGCCCCAAACGAATGCGAAGTCGCTTTATAACGAAATCGAACGATTGCGTTTTGCGCTCCCTGTAGGCGTTCCAGCTCGCCTAATTAGATCAAAAACTCTTCATTCTATGCAAATACGCAAGATTCATGAGCTTGGAGCAGCCAAACAAGCCCCAAACGAATGCGAAGTCGCTTTATAACGAAATCGAACGATTGCGTTTTGCGCTCCCTGTAGGCGTTCCAGCTCGCCTAATTAGATCAAAAACTCTTCATTCTATGCAAATACGCAAGATTCATGCGTTTGGAGCAGCCAAACAAGCCCCAAACGAATGCAAAGTCGCTTTATAACGAAATCGAACGAAATCGACCGATTCAGTTTTGCGCTCGCTGCATTCGTTCCAGTTCGTTTTATTCGATCAAAAACTCTTCATTTTATGCAAATACGCAAGATTCATGCGTTCGGAGCAGCCAAACAAGCCGCAAACGAATTCAAAGTCGCTTTATAACGAAATTGACCGATTCAGTTTTGCGCTCGCTGCAGGCGTTCCAGTTTATGTTATTCGATCAAAAACTCTTCATTTTATGCAAATACCGAAGATTCATTTGTTTGAAGCAGCCAAACAAGCCCCAAACGAATGCGAAGTCGCTTTATAACGAAATCGAACGATTGCGTTTTGCGCTCCCTGTAGGCGTTCCAGCTCGCCTAATTAGATCAAAAACTCTTCATTCTATGTAAATACGCAAAATTCATGCGTTTGGAGCAGCCTAACAAGCCCTAAACGAATGCGAAGTCGCTTTATAACAAAATCGACCGATTTAGTTTTGCGCTCGCTGCATTCATTCCAGCTCATGTTATGAGATCAAAAACTCTTCATTCTATGCAAATACGCAAGATTCATGCGTTTGGAGCAGCCAAACGGGCCCCAAACGAATGCAAAGTCGCTTTATAACGAAATCGAACGATTGAGTTTTGCGCTCGCGGCAGGCATTCCAGCTCGTGTTATTCGATCAAAAACTCTTCATTTTATGCAAATACGCAAGATTCATGCGTTTGGAGCAGCCAAACAAGCCCCAAACGAATGCAAAGTCGCTTTATAACGAAATTGATCGATTCAGATTTGCGCACGCTGCAGGCGTTCCAGCTCGTCTAATTAGATAAAAAAACTCTTCATTCTATCCAAATACGCAAGATTCGAGCGTTTGGAGCAGCCAAACAAGCCCCAAACGAATGCCAAGTCACTTTATAACGAAATCGACCGATTCAATTTTGCGCTCGCTGCATTCGTTCCAGCTCGTGTTATTAGATCAAAAACTCTTTATTCTATGCGAATACGCAAGATTCATGCGTTTGGAGCAGCCAAATAAGCCCCAAACGAATGCAAAGTCACTTTATAACGGAATTGACCGATTCAGTTTTGCGCTCACTGCAGGCGTTCCAGCTTGTCTAATTAGATAAAAAAACTCCTTATTCTATGCAACTACGCAAGATTCGAGCGTTTCTAGCAGCCAAACAAGCCCCAAACGAAAGCAAAGTCGCTTTATAACGAAATCGAATGATTGCGTTTTGCACTCCCTGTAAGCGTTCCAGCTCGCCTAATTAGATGAAAAACTTTTCATTCTATGCAAATACGCAAGATTCGAGCGTTTGGAGCAGCCAAACAAGCCCCAAACGAATGCAAAGTCGCTTTTCTACAAAAGCGACCGATTCAGTTTTGCGCTCGCTGCATTCGTTCCAGTTCGTGTAATTCGATCAAAAACTCTTCATTTTATGCAAATGCGCAAGATTCATGCGTTTGGAGCAGCCAAACAAGCCCCAAACGATTGCAAAGTCGCTTTATAACGAAATTGATCGATTCAGATTTGCGCACGCTGCAGGCGTTCCAGCTCGTCTAATTAGATAAAAAAAACTCTTCATTCTATCCAAATACGCAAGATTCGAACGTTTGGAGCAGCCAAACAAGCCCCAAACGAATGCAAAGTCACTTTATAACGAAATTGACCGATTCAGTTCTGCGCTCGCTGCAGGCGTTCCAGCTCGTCTAATTAGATAAAAAAAACTCTTCATTCTATGCAAATACGCGAGATCTGAGCGTTTGGAGCAGCTAAACAAGCCCCAAACGAATGCAAAGTCGCTTTATAACGAAATCGAACGAAATCGACCGATTCAATTTTGCGCTCGCTGCATTCGTTCCAGCTAGTGTTATTCGATCAAAAACTCTTCATTTTAAGCAAATACGCAAGATTCATGCGTTTGGAGCAGCCAAACAAGCCCCAAACGAATGCAAAGTGGCTTTATAACGAAATTGACCGACTCAGTTTTGCGCTCGCTGCAAGCGTTCCAGCTCGTCTAATTACATAAAAAAAACTCTTCATCCTATGCAAATACGCAAGATTCGAGCGTTTCGAGCCGCCAAACAAGCCCCAAACGAATGCAAAGTCGCTTTTCTACAAAACTGACCGATTCAGTTTTGCGCTCGCTGCATTCGTTCCAGTTCGTGTTATTCGATCAAAAACTCTTCATTTTATGCAAACACGCAAGATTCATGCGTTTGGAGCAGCCAAACGAGCCCCAAACGAATGCAAAGTCGCTTTATAACGAAATTGAACTATTGTGTTTTGTGCTTACTGTAGGCGTTCTAGCTCGTGTTGTTAGATCAAAAACTCTTTATTGTATGCAAATACGCAAGATTCATGTGTTTGGAGCAGCCAAACAAGCCCCAAACGAATGCAAAGTCGCTTTATAACGAAATCGAACGAAATCGACCGATTCAGTTTTGCGCTCGCTGCATTCGTTCCAGCTCGTGTTATTAGTTCAAAAACTCTTTAGTCTATGCGAATACGCAAGATTCATGCGTTTGGAGCAGCCAAACAAGCCCCAAACGAATGCAAAGTCGCTTTATAACGAAATTGAACTATTGAGTTTTGTGCTCGCTGTAGTCGTTCTAGCTCGTGTTGTTAGATCAAAAACTGTTTATTGTATGCAAATACGCAAGATTCATGCGTTTGGAGCCGCCAAACAAGCCCCAAACGAATGCAAAGTCGCTTTATAACGAAATCGACCGATTCAGTTTTGCGCTTGTTGCATTCGTTCCAGCTCGTGTTATTAGATCAAAAACTCTTCATTCTATGCAAATACGCAAGATTCGTGCGTTTGGAGCAGCCAAACGGGCCCTAAACGAATGAAAAGTCGCTTTATAACGAAATTGAACTATTGAGTTTTGTGCTCGCTGTAGGCGTTCTAGCTCGTGTTGTTGGATCGAAAACTCTTCATTGTATGCAAATACGCAAGATTCATGCGTTTCAAGCAGCCATACAAGCTCCAAAGGAATGCTAAGTAGATTTATACCGAAATTGAACGATTAAGTTTTGCGCTCGCTGCAGCCGTTCCAGCTCGTCTAATTAGATGAAAAAAACTCTTCATTCTATGCGAATACGCGAGATCTGAGCGTTTGGAGCAGCCAAACAAGCCCCAAACGAATGCAAAGTCGCTTTTCTACAAAAGCGACCGATTCAGTTTTGCGCTCGCTGCATTCGTTCCAGTTCGTGTTATTCGAACAAGAACTCTTCATTTTATGCAAATACGGAAGATTCATGCGTTTGGAGCAGCCAAACAAGCCCCAAACGAATGCGAAGTCGCTTTATAACGAAATCGAACGATTGCGTTTTGCGCTCCCTGTAGGCGTTCCAGCTCGCCTATTAGATCGAAAACTCTTCATTCTATGCAAATACGCAAGATTCATGCGTTTGGAGCAGCCAAACAAGCCCCAAACGAATGCAAAGTCGCTTTATAACGAAATCGAACGAAATCGACCGATTCAGTTTTGCGCTCGCTGCAGGCGTTCCAGCTCGTCTAATTAGATAAAAAAACTCTTCATTCTATGCAAATACGCAAGATTCGAGCGTTTCTAGCAGCCAAACAAGCCCCAAACGAATGCAAAGTCGCTTTTCTACTAAACCGACCGATTCAGTTTTGCGCTCGCTGCATTCGTTCCAGTTCGTGTTATTCGATCAAAAACTCTTTATTTTAAGCAAATACGCAAGATTCATGCGTTTGGAGCAGCCAAACAAGCCCCAAACGAATGCAAAGTCGCTTAATAACGAAATTGACCGATTCAGTTTTGCGCTCGCTGCAGGCGTTCCAGCTCGTCTAATTAGATTAAAAACTCTTCATTCTATGCAAATACGCGTGATTCGAGCGTTTGGAGCAGCCAAACAAGCCCCAACCGAATGCAACGTTGCTTTTCTAAAAACCGACCGATTCAGTTTTGCGCTCGCTGCATTCGTTCCAGCTCGTGTTATTAGATCAAAAACACTTTATTTTATGCAAATACGCAAGATTCATGCGTTTGGAGCAGCCAAACAAGCCCCAAACGAATGAAAAGTCGCTTTATAACGAAATCGAACGAAATCGACCGATTCAGTTTTGCGCTCGCTGCATTCGTTCCAGTTCGTTTTATTCGATCAAAAACTCTTCATTTTATGCAAATACGCAAGATTCATGCGTTCGGAGCAGCCAAACAAGCCCCAAACGAATTCAAAGTCGCTTTATAACGAAATTGACCGATTCAGTTTTGCGCTCGCTGCAGGCGTTCCAGTTCGTGTTATTCGATCAAAAACTCTTCATTTTATGCAAATACCGAAGATTCATTTGTTTGAAGCAGCCAAACAAGCCCCAAACGAATGCAAAGCCGCTTTATAACGAAATTGACCGATTCAGTTTTGCGCTCGCTGCAGGCGTTCTAGCTCGTCTAATTAGATTAAAAACTCTTCATTCTATGCAAATACGCGAGATTCGAGCGTTTGGAGCAGCCAAACAAGCCCCAAACGAATTCAAAGTTGCTTTTCTACAAAACCGACTGATTCAGTTTTGCGCTCGCTGCATTCGTTCCAGCTCGTGTTATTAGATCAAAAACACTTTATTCTATGCAAAAACGCAAGATTCATGCGTTTGGAGCAGCCAAACAAGCCCCAAACGAATGCAAAGTCGCTTTATAACGAAGTTGACCGGTTCAGTTTTCCGCTCGCTGCAGGCGTTTCAGCTCGTCTAATTAGATAAAAAACTCTTCATTCTATGCAAATACGCAAGATTCGAGCGTTTGGAGCAGCCAAACAAGCCCCCAACGAATGCAAAGTCGCTTTTCTACAAAACTGACCGATTCAGTTCTGCGCTCGCCGCATTCGTTCCAGTTCGTGTTATTCGATCAAAAACTCCTCATTTTATGCAAATACGCAAGATTCATGCGTTTGGAGCAGCCAAACAAGCCCCAAACGAATGCAAAGTCGGTTTATAACGAAATTGACCGATTCAGTTCTGCGCTCGCTGCAGGCGTTCCAGCTCGTCTAATTAGATAAAAAAACTCTTCATTCTATGCAGATACGCGAGATCAGAGCGTTTGGTGCAGCCAAACAAGCCCCAAACGAATGCAAAGTCGCTTTATAACGAAATTGACCGATTCAGTTTTGCGCTCGCTGCAGGCGTTCCAGCTCGTCTAATTAGATAAAAAAAAACTCTTCATTCTATGCAAATACGCAAGATTCAAGCGTTTGGAGCAGCCAAACAAGCCCCAAACGAATGCAAAGTCGCTTTATAACGAAGTTGACCGGTTCAGTTTTCCGCTCGCTGCAGGCGTTTCAGCTCGTCTAATTAGATAAAAAACTCTTCATTCTATGCAAATACGCGAGATTCGAGCGTGTGGAGCAGCCAAACAAGCCCCAAACGAATGCAAAGTCGCTTTTCTACAAAGCCGACTGATTCACTTTTGCGCTCGCTGCATTCGTTTCAGTTCGTGTTATTCGATCAAAAACTCTTCATTTTATGCAAATACGCAAGACGTATGCGTTTGGAGCAGCCAAACAAGCCCCAAACGAATGCAAAGTCGCTTTATAACGAAATCGAACGAAATCGACCGATTCAGTTCTGCGCTCGCTGCATTCGTTCCAGTTCGTGTTATTTTATCAAAAACTCTTCATTTTAAGCAAATGCGCAAGATTCATGCGTTTTGAGCAGCCAAACAAGCCCCAAACGAATGCAAAGTCGCTTTATAACGAAGTTGACCGGTTCAGTTTTGCGCTCGCTGCAGGCGTTTCAGCTCGTCTAATTAGATAAAAAACTCTTCATTCTATGCAAATACGTGAGATTCGAGCGTGTGGAGCAGCCAAACAAGCCGAAAACGAATGCAAAGTCGCTTTTCTACAAAACCGACTGATTCACTTTTGCGCTCGCTGCATTCGTTTCAGTTCGTGTTATTCGATCAAAAACTCTTCATTTTATGCAAATACGCAAGACGTATGCGTTTGGAGCAGCCAAACAAGCCCCAAACGAATGCAAAGTCGCTTTATAACGAAATCGAACGAAATCGACCGATTCAGTTTTGCGCTCGCTGCATCCGTTCCAGTTCGTGTTATTTTATCAAAAACTCTTCATTTTAAGCAAATGCGCAAGATTCATGCGTTTGGAGCAGCCAAACAAGCCCCAAACGAATGCAAAGTCGCTTTATAACGAAATTGACCGATTCAGTTTTGCGCTCGCTGCAGGCGTTCCAGCTCGTCTAATTAGATTAAAAACTCTTCATTCTATGCAAATACGCGAGATTCGAGCGTTTGGAGCAGCCAAACAAGCCCCAAACGAATGCGAAGTCGCTTTATAACAAAATTGACCGATTGAGTTTTGCGCTAGCTTTAGGCGTTCCAGCTCGTCTTATTAGATCAAAAACTCTTCATTCTACGCAAATACGCAAGATTCATGCGTTTCGAGCAGCCAAACAAGCCCCAAACGAATGCAAAGTCGCTTTATAACAAAATCGAACGATTGCGTTTTGCGCTCCCTGTAGGCGTTCCAGCTCGCCTAATTAGATCAAAAACTCTTCATTCTATGCAAATACGCAAGATTCATGCGCTTGGAGCAGCCAAACAAGCCCCAAATGAATGCGAAGTCGCTTTATAACGAAATTGAACGATTGCGTTTTGCGCTCCCTGTAAGCTTTCCAGCTCGCCTAATTAGATCAAAAACTCCTCATTTTATGCAAATACGCAAGATTCATGCGTTTGGAGCAGCCAAACAAGCCCTAAACGAATGCAAAGTCGCTTTATAACAAAATCGACTGATTCAGTTTTGCGCTCGCTGCATTCGTTCCAGCTCGTGTTATTAGATCAAAAACTCTTCATGCTATGCAAATACGCAAGATTCATGCGTTTGGAGCAGCCAAACAAGCCCCAAACGAATGCAAAGTCGCTTTATAACGAAATTGACCGATTCAGTTCTGCGCTCGCTGCAGGTGTTCCAGCTCGTCTAATTAGATAAAAAACTCTTCATTCTATGCAAATACGCGAGATTCGAGCGTGTGGAGCAGCCAAACAAGCCCCAAACGAATGCAAAGTCGCTTTTCTACAAAACCGACCGATTCAGTTTAGCGCTCGCTGCATTCGTTCCAGTTCGTGTTATTCGATCAAAAACTCTTCATTTTATGCAAATACGCAAGATTCATGCGTTTGGAGCAGAGAAACAAGCCCCAAACGAATGCAAAGTCACTTTATAACGAAATCGAACGAAATCGACCGATTCAGTTTTGCGCTCGCTGCAGGCGTTCCAGCTCGTCTAATTAGATAAAAAAAACTCTTCATTCTATGCAAATACGCAAGATTCGAGCGTTTCTAGCAGCCAAACATGCCCCAAACGAATGCAAAGTCGCTTTTCTACAAAACCGACCGATTCAGTTTTGCGCTCGCTGCAGGCGTTCCAGCTCGTCTAATTAGATAAAAAAAACTCTTCATTCTATGCAAATACGCGAGATTCGAGCGTTTGGAGCAGCCAAACAAGCCCCGAACGAATGAAAAGTCGCTTTGTAACGAAATCGAACGAAATCAACCGATTCAGTTTTGCGCTCGCTGCATTCGTTCCAGCTCGTGTTATTAGATCAAAAACTCTTTATTCTATGCGAATACGCAAGATTCATGCGTTTGGAGCAGCCAAACAAGCCCCAAACGAATGCAAAGTCACTTTATAACGAAATTGAGCGATTCAGTTTTGCGCTCTCTGCAGGAGTTCCAGCCCGTCTAATTAGATAAAAAAACTCTTCATTCTATGCAAATACGCAAGATTCGAGCGTTTGGAGCAGCCAAACAAGCCCCCAACGAATGCAAAGTCGCTTTTCTACAAAACCGACTGATTCACTTTTGCGCTCGCTGCATTCGTTTCAGTTCGTGTTATTCGATCAAAAACTCTTCATTTTATGCAAATACGCAAGACGTATGCGTTTGGAGCAGCCAAACAAGCCCCAAACGAATGCAAAGTCGCTTTATAACGAAATCGAACGAAATCGACCGATTCAGTTTTGCGCTCGCTGCATTCGTTCCAGTTCGTGTTATTTTATCAAAAACTCTTCATTTTAAGCAAATGCGCAAGATTCATGCGTTTGGAGCAGCCAAACAAGCCCCAAACGAATGCAAAGTCGCTTTATAACGAAGTTGACCGGTTCAGTTTTGCGCTCGCTGCAGGCGTTTCAGCTCGTCTAATTAGATAAAAAACTCTTCATTCTATGCAAATACGCGAGATTCGAGCGTGTGGAGCAGCCAAACAAGCCGAAAACGAATGCAAAGTCGCTTTTCTACAAAACCGACTGATTCACTTTTGCGCTCGCTGCATTCGTTTCATTTCGTGTTATTCGATCAAAAACTCTTCATTTTATGCAAATACGCAAGACGTATGCGTTTGGAGCAGCCAAACAAGCCCCAAACGAATGCAAAGTCGCTTTATAACGAAATCGAACGAAATCGACCGATTCAGTTTTGCGCTCGCTGCATTCGTTCCAGTTCGTGTTATTTTATCAAAAACTCTTCATTTTAAGCAAATGCGCAAGATTCATGCGTTTGGAGCAGCCAAACAAGCCCCAAACGAATGCAAAGTCGCTTTATAACGAAATTGACCGATTCAGTTTTGCGCTCGCTGCAGGCGTTCCAGCTCGTCTAATTAGATTAAAAACTCTTCATTCTATGCAAATACGCGAGATTCGAGCGTTTGGAGCAGCCAAACAAGCCCCAAACGAATGCGAAGTCGCTTTATAACGAAATTGACCGATTGAGTTTTGCGCTAGCTTTAGGCGTTCCAGCTCGTCTTATTAGATCAAAAACTCTTCATTCTACGCAAATACGCAAGATTCATGCGTTTCGAGCAGCCAAACAAGCCCCAAACGAATGCAAAGTCGCTTTATAACAAAATCGAACGATTGCGTTTTGCGCTCCCTGTAGGCGTTCCAGCTCGCCTAATTAGATCAAAAACTCTTCATTCTATGCAAATACGCAAGATTCATGCGCTTGGAGCAGCCAAACAAGCCCCAAATGAATGCGAAGTCGCTTTATAACGAAATTGAACGATTGCGTTTTGCGCTCCCTGTAAGCTTTCCAGCTCGCCTAATTAGATCAAAAACTCCTCATTTTATGCAAATACGCAAGATTCATGCGTTTGGAGCAGCCAAACAAGCCCTAAACGAATGCAAAGTCGCTTTATAACAAAATCGACTGATTCAGTTTTGCGCTCGCTGCATTCGTTCCAGCTCGTGTTATTAGATCAAAAACTCTTCATGCTATGCAAATACGCAAGATTCATGCGTTTGGAGCAGCCAAACAAGCCCCAAACGAATGCAAAGTCGCTTTATAACGAAATTGACCGATTCAGTTCTGCGCTCGCTGCAGGTGTTCCAGCTCGTCTAATTAGATAAAAAACTCTTCATTCTATGCAAATACGCGAGATTCGAGCGTGTGGAGCAGCCAAACAAGCCCCAAACGAATGCAAAGTCGCTTTTCTACAAAACCGACTGATTCAGTTTAGCGCTCGCTGCATTCGTTCCAGTTCGTGTTATTCGATCAAAAACTCTTCATTTTATGCAAATACGCAAGATTCATGCGTTTGGAGCAGAGAAACAAGCCCCAAACGAATGCAAAGTCGCTTTATAACGAAATCGAACGAAATCGACCGATTCAGTTTTGCGCTCGCTGCAGGCGTTCCAGCTCGTCTAATTAGATAAAAAAAACTCTTCATTCTATGCAAATACGCAAGATTCGAGCGTTTCTAGCAGCCAAACATGCCCCAAACGAATGCAAAGTCGCTTTTCTACAAAACCGACCGATTCAGTTTTGCGCTCGCTGCAGGCGTTCCAGCTCGTCTAATTAGATAAAAAAAACTCTTCATTCTATGCAAATACGCGAGATTCGAGCGTTTGGAGCAGCCAAACAAGCCCCGAACGAATGAAAAGTCGCTTTGTAACGAAATCGAACGAAATCAACCGATTCAGTTTTGCGCTCGCTGCATTCGTTCCAGCTCGTGTTATTAGATCAAAAACTCTTTATTCTATGCGAATACGCAAGATTCATGCGTTTGGAGCAGCCAAACAAGCCCCAAACGAATGCAAAGTCACTTTATAACGAAATTGAGCGATTCTGTTTTGCGCTCTCTGCAGGAGTTCCAGCCCGTCTAATTAGATAAAAAAAACTCTTCATTCTATGCAAATACGCAAGATTCGAGCGTTTGGAGCAGCCAAACACAAGCCCCCAACGAATGCAAAGTCGCTTTGCTACAAAACCGACTGATTCACTTTTGCGCTCGCTGCATTCGTTTCAGTTCGTGTTATTCGATCAAAAACTCTTCATTTTATGCAAATACGCAAGACGTATGCGTTTGGAGCGGCCAAACAAGCCCCAAACGAATGCAAAGTCGCTTTATAACGAAATCGAACGAAATCGACCGATTCAGTTTTGCGCTCGCTGCATTCGTTCCAGTTCGTGTTATTTTATCAAAAACTCTTCATTTTAAGCAAATGCGCAAGATTCATGCGTTTGGAGCAGCCAAACAAGCCCCAAACGAATGCAAAGTCGCTTTATAACGAAGTTGACCGGTTCAGTTTTGCGCTCGCTGCAGGCGTTTCAGCTCGTCTAATTAGATAAAAAACTCTTCATTCTATGCAAATACGCGAGATTCGAGCGTGTGGAGCAGCCAAACAAGCCCCAAACGAATGCAAAGTCGCTTTGCTACAAAACCGACTGATTCACTTTTGCGCTCGCTGCATTCGTTTCAGTTCGTGTTATTCGATCAAAAACTCTTCATTTTATGCAAATACGCAAGACGTATGCGTTTGGAGCAGCCAAACAAGCCCCAAACGAATGCAAAGTCGCTTTATAACGAAATCGAACGAAATCGACCGATTCAGTTTTGCGCTCGCTGCATTCGTTCCAGTTCGTGTTATTTTTTTAAAAACTCTTCATTTTGAGCAAATGCGCAAGATTCATGCGTTTGGAGCAGCCAAACAAGCCCCAAACGAATGCAAAGTCGCTTTATAACGAAATTGACCGATTCAGTTTTGCGCTCGCTGCAGGCGTTCCAGCTCGTCTAATTAGATTAAAAACTCTTCATTCTATGCAAATACGCAAGATTCGAGCGTTTGGAGCAGCCAAACAAGCCCCAAACGAATGCGAAGTCGCTTTATAACGAAATTGACCGATTGAGTTTTGCGCTAGCTTTAGGCGTTCCAGCTCGTCTTATTAGATCAAAAACTCTTCATTCTACGCAAATACGCAAGATTCATGCGTTTCGAGCAGCCAAACAAGCCCCAAACGAATGCAAAGTCGCTTTATAACAAAATCGAACGATTGCGTTTTGCGCTCCCTGTAGGCGTTCCAGCTCGCCTAATTAGATCAAAAACTCTTCATTCTATGCAAATACGCAAGATTCATGCGCTTGGAGCAGCCAAACAAGCCCCAAACGAATGCGAAGTCGCTTTATAACGAAATTGACCGATTGCGTTTTGCGCTCCCTGTAAGCTTTCCAGCTCGCCTAATTAGATCAAAAACTCCTCATTTTATGCAAATCCGCAAGATTCATGCGTTTGGAGCAGCCAAACAAGCCCTAAACGAATGCAAAGTCGCTTTATAACAAAATCGACCGATTCAGTTTTGCGCTCGCTGCATTCGTTCCAGCTCGTGTTATTAGATCAAAAACTCTTCATTCTATGCAAATACGCAAGATTCATGCATTTGGAGCAGCCAAACAAGCCCCAAACGAATGCAAAGTCGCTTTATAACGAAATTGACCGATTCAGTTCTGCGCTCGCTGCAGGTGTTCCAGCTCGTCTAATTAGATAAAAAACTCTTCATTCTATGCAAATACGCGAGATTCGAGCGTGTGGAGCAGCCAAACAAGCCCCAAACGAATGCAAAGTCGCTTTTCTACAAAACCAACTGATTCAGTTTAGCGCTCGCTGCATTTGTTCCAGTTCGTGTTATTCGATCAAAAACTCTTCATTTTATGCAAATCCGCAAGATTCATGCGTTTGGAGCAGAGAAACAAGCCCCAAACGAATGCAAAGTCGCTTTATAACGAAATCGAACGAAATCGACCGATTCAGTTTTGCGCTCGCTGCAGGCGTTCCAGCTCGTCTAATTAGATAAAAAAAACTCTTCATTCTATGCAAATACGCAAGATTCGAGCGTTTCTAGCAGCCAAACAAGCCCCAAACGAATGCAAAGTCGCTTTTCTACAAAACCGACCGATTCAGTTTTGCGCTCGCTGCAGGCGTTCCAGCTCGTCTAATGAGATAAAAAAAACTCTTCATTCTATGCAAATACGCGAGATTCGAGCGTTTGGAGCAGCCAAACAAGCCCCGAACGAATGAAAAGTCCCTTTGTAACGAAATTGAACGAAATCAACCGATTCAGTTTTGCGCTCGCTGCATTCGTTCCAGCTCGTGTTATTAGATCAAAAACTCTTTATTCTATGCGAATACGCAAGATTCATGCGTTTGGAGCAGCCAAAGAAGCCCCAAACGAATGCAAAGTCACTTTATAACGAAATTGAGCGATTCAGTTTTGCGCTCTCTGCAAGAGTTCCAGCCCGTCTAATTAGATAAAAAAACTCTTCATTCTATGCAAATACGCAAGATTCGAGCGTTTGGAGCAGCCAAACAAGCCCCAAACGAATGCAAAGTTGCTTTTCTGCAAAACCGACCGATTCAGTTTTGCGCTCGCTGCATTCGTTCCAGCTCGTGTTATTAGATCAAAAACACTTTATTCTATGCAAATACGCAAGATTCAAGCGTTTGGAGCAGCCAAATAAGCCCCAAAGGAATGCAAAGTCGCTTTATAACGAAATCGAACGAAATCGACCGATTCAGTTTTGCGCTCGCTGCAGGCGTTCCAGCTCGTCTAATGAGATGAAAAACTCTTCATTCTATGCAAATACGCAAGATTCATGCGTTTGGAGCAGCCAAACAAGCCCCAAACGAATGCAAAGTCGCTTTATAACGGAATTGACCGATTCAGTTTTGCGCTCGCTGCAGCTGTTCTAGCTCGTGTTATTTATTAGATCAAAAACACTTCATTCTATGCAAATACGCAAGATTCATGCGTTTGGAGCAGCCAAACAAGCCCCAAACGAATGCAAAGTCGTTTTATAACGAAATCGAACGAAATCGACCGATTCAGTTTTGCGCTCGCTGCATTCGTTATAGCTCGTGTTATTAGATCAAAAACTCTTTTTTCTATGCGAATACGCAAGATTCATGCGTTTGGAGCAGCCAAACAAGCCCCAACCGAATGCAAAGTCACTTTATAACGAAATTGACCGATTCAGTTTTGCGCTCGCTGCAGGAGTTCCAGCTCGTCTAATTAGATAAAAAAAACTCTTCATCCTATGCAAATACGCAAGATTCGAGCGTTTGGAGCAGCCAAACAAGCCCCCAACGAATGCAAAGTCGCTTTTCTACAAAACCGACCGATTCAGTTTTGCGCTTGCTGCATTCGTTCCAGTTCATGTTATTCAATCAAAAACTCTTCATTCTATGCAAATACGCGAGATTCGAGCGTGTGGAGCAGCCAAACAAGCCCCAAACGAATGCAAAGTCGCTTTTCTACAAAACCGACTGATTCAGTTTAGCGCTCGCTGCATTCGTTCCAGTTCGTGTTATTCGATCAAAAACTCTTTATTTTATGCAAATACGCAAGATTCATGCGTTTGGAGCAGAGAAACAAGCCCCAAACGAATGCAAAGTCGCTTTATAACGAAATCGAACGAAATCGACCGATTCAGTTTTGCGCTCGCTGCAGGCGTTCCAGCTCGTCTAATTAGACAAAAAAAACTCTTCATACTATGCAAATACGCAAGATTCGAGCGTTTCTAGCAGCGAAACAAGCCCCAAACGAATGCAAAGTCGCTTTTCTACAAAACCGACCGATTCAGTTTTGCGCTCGCTGCGGGCGTTCCAGCTCGTCTAATTAGATAAAAAAAACTCTTCATTCTATGCAAATACGCGAGATTCGAGCGTTTGGAGCAGCCAAACAAGTCCCGAACGAATGAAAAGTCGCTTTGTAACGAAATCGAACGAAATCAACCAATTCAGTTTTGCGCTCGCTGCATTCGTTCCAGCTCGTGTTATTAGATCAAAAACTCTTTATTCTATGCGAATACGCAAGATTCATGCGTTTGGAGCAGCCAAACAAGCCCCAAACGAATGCAAAGTCACTTTATAACGAAATTGATCGATTCAGTTTTGCGCTCTCTGCAGGAGTTCCAGCCCGTCTAATTAGATAAAAAACTCTTCATTCTATGCAAATACGCAAGATTCGAGCGTTTGGAGCAGCCAAACAAGCCCCAAACGAATGCAAAGTTGCTTTTCTACAAAACCGACCGATTCAGTTTTGCGATCGCTGCATTCGTTCCAGCTCGTGTTATTAGATCAAAATCACTTTATTCTATGCAAATACGCAAGATTCATGCGTTTGGAGCAGCCAAACAAGCCCCAAACGAATGCAAAGTCGCTTTATAACGAAATCGAACGAAATCGCCCGATTCAGTTTTGCGCTCGCTGCATTCGTTCCAGTTCGTGTTATTTTATCAAAAACTCTTCATTTTAAGCAAATGCGCAAGATTCTTGCGTTTGGAGCAGCCAAACAAGCCCCAAACGAATGCAAAGTCGCTTTATAACGAAGTTGACCGGTTCAGTTTTGCGCTCGCTGCAGGCGTTTCAGCTCGTCTAATTAGATAAAAAACTCTTCATTCTATGCAAATACGCGAGATTCGAGCGTGTGGAGCAGCCAAACAAGCCCCAAACGAATGCAAAGTCGCTTTGCTACAAAACCGACTGATTCACTTTTGCGCTCGCTGCATTCGTTTCAGTTCGTGTTATTCGATCAAAAACTCTTCATTTTATGCAAATACGCAAGACGTATGCGTTTGGAGCAGCCAAACAAGCCCCAAACGAATGCAAAGTCGCTTTATAACGAAATCGATCGAAATCGACCGATTCAGTTTTGCGCTCGCTGCATTCGTTCCAGTTCGTGTTATTTTTTTAAAAACGCTTCATTTTGAGCAAATGCGCAAGATTCATGCGTTTGGAGCAGCCAAACAAGCCCCAAACGAATGCAAAGTCGCTTTATAACGAAATTGACCGATTCAGTTTTGCGCTCGCTGCAGGCGTTCCAGTTCGTGTTATTTTTTTAAAAACTCTTCATTTTGAGCAAATGCGCAAGATTCATGCGTTTGGAGCAGCCAAACAAGCCCCAAACGAATGCAAAGTCGCTTTATAACGAAATTGACCGATTCAGTTTTGCGCTCGCTGCAGGCGTTCCAGCTCGTCTAATTAGATTAAAAACTCTTCATTCTATGCAAATACGCAAGATTCGAGCGTTTGGAGCAGCCAAACAAGCCCCAAACGAATGCGAAGTCGCTTTATAACGAAATTGACCGATTGAGTTTTGCGCTAGCTTTAGGCGTTCCAGCTCGTCTTATTAGATCAAAAACTCTTCATTCTACGCAAATACGCAAGATTCATGCGTTTCGAGCAGCCAAACAAGCCCCAAACGAATGCAAAGTCGCTTTATAACAAAATCGAACGATTGCGTTTTGCGCTCCCTGTAGGCGTTCCAGCTCGCCTAATTAGATCAAAAACTCTTCATTCTATGCAAATACGCAAGATTCATGCGCTTGGAGCAGCCAAACAAGCCCCAAACGAATGCGAAGTCGCTTTATAACGAAATTGAACGATTGCGTTTTGCGCTCCCTGTAAGCTTTCCAGCTCGCCTAATTAGATCAAAAACTCCTCATTTTATGCAAATACGCAAGATTCATGCGTTTGGAGCAGCCAAACAAGCCCTAAACGAATGCAAAGTCGCTTTAT
Organism: Amblyteles armatorius; assembly: GCA_933228735.2. Taxonomy (NCBI): domain Eukaryota; kingdom Metazoa; phylum Arthropoda; class Insecta; order Hymenoptera; family Ichneumonidae; genus Amblyteles; species Amblyteles armatorius. The sequence continues at coordinate 4,758,401 of OW121688.1, read as the reverse complement.
AACAAAATCGACCGATTCAGTTTTGCGCTCGCTGCATTCGTTCCAGCTCGTGTTATTAGATCAAAAACTCTTCATTCTATGCAAATACGCAAGATTCATGCATTTGGAGCAGCCAAACAAGCCCCAAACGAATGCAAAGTCGCTTTATAACGAAATTGACCGATTCAGTTCTGCGCTCGCTGCAGGTGTTCCAGCTCGTCTAATTAGATAAAAAACTCTTCATTCTATGCAAATACGCGAGATTCGAGCGTGTGGAGCAGCCAAACAAGCCCCAAACGAATGCAAAGTCGCTTTATAACGGAATTGACCGATTCAGTTTTGCGCTCGCTGCAGCTGTTCTAGCTCGTGTTATTTATTAGATCAAAAACACTTCATTCTATGCAAATACGCAAGATTCATGCGTTTGGAGCAGCCAAACAAGCCCCAAACGAATGCAAAGTCGTTTTATAACGAAATCGAACGAAATCGACCGATTCAGTTTTGCGCTCGCTGCATTCGTTATAGCTCGTGTTATTAGATCAAAAACTCTTTTTTCTATGCGAATACGCAAGATTCATGCGTTTGGAGCAGCCAAACAAGCCCCAACCGAATGCAAAGTCACTTTATAACGAAATTGACCGATTCAGTTTTGCGCTCGCTGCAGGAGTTCCAGCTCGTCTAATTAGATAAAAAAAACTCTTCATCCTATGCAAATACGCAAGATTCGAGCGTTTGGAGCAGCCAAACAAGCCCCCAACGAATGCAAAGTCGCTTTTCTACAAAACCGACCGATTCAGTTTTGCGCTTGCTGCATTCGTTCCAGTTCATGTTATTCAATCAAAAACTCTTCATTTTATGCAAATACGCAAGATTCATGCGTTTGGAGCAGCCAAACAAGCCCCAAACGAATGCAAAGTCGCTTTATAACGAAATTGACCGGTTCAGTTTTGCGCTCGCTGTAGGCGTTCCAGCTCGTCTAATTAGATGAAAAACTCTTCATTCTATGCAAATACGCGAGATTCGAGCGTGTGGAGCAGCCAAACAAGCCCCAAACGAATGCAAAGTCGCTTTTCTACAAAACCGACTGATTCAGTTTAGCGCTCGCTGCATTCGTTCCAGTTCGTGTTATTCGATCAAAAACTCTTCATTTTATGCAAATACGCAAGATTCATGCGTTTGGAGCAGAGAAACAAGCCCCAAACGAATGCAAAGTCGCTTTATAACGAAATCGAACGAAATCGACCGATTCAGTTTTGCGCTCGCTGCAGGCGTTCCAGCTCGTCTAATTAGACAAAAAAAACTCTTCATACTATGCAAATACGCAAGATTCGAGCGTTTCTAGCAGCGAAACAAGCCCCAAACGAATGCAAAGTCGCTTTTCTACAAAACCGACCGATTCAGTTTTGCGCTCGCTGCGGGCGTTCCAGCTCGTCTAATTAGATAAAAAAAACTCTTCATTCTATGCAAATACGCGAGATTCGAGCGTTTGGAGCAGCCAAACAAGTCCCGAACGAATGAAAAGTCGCTTTGTAACGAAATCGAACGAAATCAACCAATTCAGTTTTGCGCTCGCTGCATTCGTTCCAGCTCGTGTTATTAGATCAAAAACTCTTTATTCTATGCGAATACGCAAGATTCATGCGTTTGGAGCAGCCAAACAAGCCCCAAACGAATGCAAAGTCACTTTATAACGAAATTGATCGATTCAGTTTTGCGCTCTCTGCAGGAGTTCCAGCCCGTCTAATTAGATAAAAAAACTCTTCATTCTATGCAAATACGCAAGATTCGAGCGTTTGGAGCAGCCAAACAAGCCCCAAACGAATGCAAAGTTGCTTTTCTACAAAACCGACCGATTCAGTTTTGCGATCGCTGCATTCGTTCCAGCTCGTGTTATTAGATCAAAATCACTTTATTCTATGCAAATACGCAAGATTCATGCGTTTGGAGCAGCCAAACAAGCCCCAAACGAATGCAAAGTCGCTTTATAACGAAATCGAACGAAATCGCCCGATTCAGTTTTGCGCTCGCTGCATTCGTTCCAGTTCGTGTTATTTTATCAAAAACTCTTCATTTTAAGCAAATGCGCAAGATTCTTGCGTTTGGAGCAGCCAAACAAGCCCCAAACGAATGCAAAGTCGCTTTATAACGAAGTTGACCGGTTCAGTTTTGCGCTCGCTGCAGGCGTTTCAGCTCGTCTAATTAGATAAAAAACTCTTCATTCTATGCAAATACGCGAGATTCGAGCGTGTGGAGCAGCCAAACAAGCCCCAAACGAATGCAAAGTCGCTTTGCTACAAAACCGACTGATTCACTTTTGCGCTCGCTGCATTCGTTTCAGTTCGTGTTATTCGATCAAAAACTCTTCATTTTATGCAAATACGCAAGACGTATGCGTTTGGAGCAGCCAAACAAGCCCCAAACGAATGCAAAGTCGCTTTATAACGAAATCGATCGAAATCGACCGATTCAGTTTTGCGCTCGCTGCATTCGTTCCAGTTCGTGTTATTTTTTTAAAAACGCTTCATTTTGAGCAAATGCGCAAGATTCATGCGTTTGGAGCAGCCAAACAAGCCCCAAACGAATGCAAAGTCGCTTTATAACGAAATTGACCGATTCAGTTTTGCGCTCGCTGCAGGCGTTCCAGTTCGTGTTATTTTTTTAAAAACTCTTCATTTTGAGCAAATGCGCAAGATTCATGCGTTTGGAGCAGCCAAACAAGCCCCAAACGAATGCAAAGTCGCTTTATAACGAAATTGACCGATTCAGTTTTGCGCTCGCTGCAGGCGTTCCAGCTCGTCTAATTAGATTAAAAACTCTTCATTCTATGCAAATACGCAAGATTCGAGCGTTTGGAGCAGCCAAACAAGCCCCAAACGAATGCGAAGTCGCTTTATAACGAAATTGACCGATTGAGTTTTGCGCTAGCTTTAGGCGTTCCAGCTCGTCTTATTAGATCAAAAACTCTTCATTCTACGCAAATACGCAAGATTCATGCGTTTCGAGCAGCCAAACAAGCCCCAAACGAATGCAAAGTCGCTTTATAACAAAATCGAACGATTGCGTTTTGCGCTCCCTGTAGGCGTTCCAGCTCTCCTAATTAGATCAAAAACTCTTCATTCTATGCAAATACGCAAGATTCATGCGCTTGGAGCAGCCAAACAAGCCCCAAACGAATGCGAAGTCGCTTTATAACGAAATTGAACGATTGCGTTTTGCGCTCCCTGTAAGCTTTCCAGCTCGCCTAATTAGATCAAAAACTCCTCATTTTATGCAAATACGCAAGATTCATGCGTTTGGAGCAGCCAAACAAGCCCTAAACGAATGCAAAGTCGCTTTATAACAAAATCGACCGATTCAGTTTTGCGCTCGCTGCATTCGTTCCAGCTCGTGTTATTAGATCAAAAACTCTTCATTCTATGCAAATACGCAAGATTCATGCATTTGGAGCAGCCAAACAAGCCCCAAACGAATGCAAAGTCGCTTTATAACGAAATTGACCGATTCAGTTCTGCGCTCGCTGCAGGTGTTCCAGCTCGTCTAATTAGATAAAAAACTCTTCATTCTATGCAAATACGCGAGATTCGAGCGTGTGGAGCAGCCAAACAAGCCCCAAACGAATGCAAAGTCGCTTTTCTACAAAACCAACTGATTCAGTTTAGCGCTCGCTGCATTTGTTCCAGTTCGTGTTATTCGATCAAAAACTCTTCATTTTATGCAAATCCGCAAGATTCATGCGTTTGGAGCAGAGAAACAAGCCCCAAACGAATGCAAAGTCGCTTTATAACGAAATCGAACGAAATCGACCGATTCAGTTTTGCGCTCGCTGCAGGCGTTCCAGCTCGTCTAATTAGATAAAAAAAACTCTTCATTCTATGCAAATACGCAAGATTCGAGCGTTTCTAGCAGCCAAACAAGCCCCAAACGAATGCAAAGTCGCTTTTCTACAAAACCGACCGATTCAGTTTTGCGCTCGCTGCAGGCGTTCCAGCTCGTCTAATGAGATAAAAAAAACTCTTCATTCTATGCAAATACGCGAGATTCGAGCGTTTGGAGCAGCCAAACAAGCCCCGAACGAATGAAAAGTCCCTTTGTAACGAAATTGAACGAAATCAACCGATTCAGTTTTGCGCTCGCTGCATTCGTTCCAGCTCGTGTTATTAGATCAAAAACTCTTTATTCTATGCGAATACGCAAGATTCATGCGTTTGGAGCAGCCAAAGAAGCCCCAAACGAATGCAAAGTCACTTTATAACGAAATTGAGCGATTCAGTTTTGCGCTCTCTGCAAGAGTTCCAGCCCGTCTAATTAGATAAAAAAACTCTTCATTCTATGCAAATACGCAAGATTCGAGCGTTTGGAGCAGCCAAACAAGCCCCAAACGAATGCAAAGTTGCTTTTCTGCAAAACCGACCGATTCAGTTTTGCGCTCGCTGCATTCGTTCCAGCTCGTGTTATTAGATCAAAAACACTTTATTCTATGCAAATACGCAAGATTCAAGCGTTTGGAGCAGCCAAATAAGCCCCAAAGGAATGCAAAGTCGCTTTATAACGAAATCGAACGAAATCGACCGATTCAGTTTTGCGCTCGCTGCAGGCGTTCCAGCTCGTCTAATGAGATGAAAAACTCTTCATTCTATGCAAATACGCAAGATTCATGCGTTTGGAGCAGCCAAACAAGCCCCAAACGAATGCAAAGTCGCTTTATAACGGAATTGACCGATTCAGTTTTGCGCTCGCTGCAGCTGTTCTAGCTCGTGTTATTTATTAGATCAAAAACACTTCATTCTATGCAAATACGCAAGATTCATGCGTTTGGAGCAGCCAAACAAGCCCCAAACGAATGCAAAGTCGTTTTATAACGAAATCGAACGAAATCGACCGATTCAGTTTTGCGCTCGCTGCATTCGTTATAGCTCGTGTTATTAGATCAAAAACTCTTTTTTCTATGCGAATACGCAAGATTCATGCGTTTGGAGCAGCCAAACAAGCCCCAACCGAATGCAAAGTCACTTTATAACGAAATTGACCGATTCAGTTTTGCGCTCGCTGCAGGAGTTCCAGCTCGTCTAATTAGATAAAAAAAACTCTTCATCCTATGCAAATACGCAAGATTCGAGCGTTTGGAGCAGCCAAACAAGCCCCCAACGAATGCAAAGTCGCTTTTCTACAAAACCGACCGATTCAGTTTTGCGCTTGCTGCATTCGTTCCAGTTCATGTTATTCAATCAAAAACTCTTCATTTTATGCAAATACGCAAGATTCATGCGTTTGGAGCAGCCAAACAAGCCCCAAACGAATGCAAAGTCGCTTTATAACGAAATTGACCGGTTCAGTTTTGCGCTCGCTGTAGGCGTTCCAGCTCGTCTAATTAGATGAAAAACTCTTCATTCTATGCAAATACGCGAGATTCGAGCGTGTGGAGCAGCCAAACAAGCCCCAAACGAATGCAAAGTCGCTTTTCTACAAAACCGACTGATTCAGTTTAGCGCTCGCTGCATTCGTTCCAGTTCGTGTTATTCGATCAAAAACTCTTCATTTTATGCAAATACGCAAGATTCATGCGTTTGGAGCAGAGAAACAAGCCCCAAACGAATGCAAAGTCGCTTTATAACGAAATCGAACGAAATCGACCGATTCAGTTTTGCGCTCGCTGCAGGAGTTCCAGCCCGTCTAATTAGATAAAAAAACTCTTCATTCTATGCAAATACGCAAGATTCGAGCGTTTGGAGCAGCCAAACAAGCCCCAAACGAATGCAAAGTTGCTTTTCTACAAAACCGACCGATTCAGTTTTGCGATCGCTGCATTCGTTCCAGCTCGTGTTATTAGATCAAAATCACTTTATTCTATGCAAATACGCAAAATTCATGCGTTTGGAGCAGCCAAACAAGCCCCAAACGAATGCAAAGTCGCTTTATAACGAAATCGAACGAAATCGCCCGATTCAGTTTTGCGCTCGCTGCATTCGTTCCAGTTCGTGTTATTTTATCAAAAACTCTTTATTTTAAGCAAATGCGCAAGATTCTTGCGTTTGGAGCAGCCAAACAAGCCCCAAACGAATGCAAAGTCGCTTTATAACGAAGTTGACCGGTTCAGTTTTGCGCTCGCTGCAGGCGTTTCAGCTCGTCTAATTAGATAAAAAACTCTTCATTCTATGCAAATACGCGAGATTCGAGCGTGTGGAGCAGCCAAACAAGCCCCAAACGAATGCAAAGTCGCTTTGCTACAAAACCGACTGATTCAGTTTAGCGCTCGCTGCATTCGTTCCAGTTCGTGTTATTCGATCAAAAACTCTTCATTTTATGCAAATACGCAAGATTCATGCGTTTGGAGCAGAGAAACAAGCCCCAAACGAATGCAAAGTCGCTTTATAACGAAATCGAACGAAATCGACCGATTCAGTTTTGCGCTCGCTGCAGGAGTTCCAGCCCGTCTAATTAGATAAAAAAACTCTTCATTCTATGCAAATACGCAAGATTCGAGCGTTTGGAGCAGCCAAACAAGCCCCAAACGAATGCAAAGTTGCTTTTCTACAAAACCGACCGATTCAGTTTTGCGATCGCTGCATTCGTTCCAGCTCGTGTTATTAGATCAAAATCACTTTATTCTATGCAAATACGCAAGATTCATGCGTTTGGAGCAGCCAAACAAGCCCCAAACGAATGCAAAGTCGCTTTATAACGAAATCGAACGAAATCGCCCGATTCAGTTTTGCGCTCGCTGCATTCGTTCCAGTTCGTGTTATTTTATCAAAAACTCTTTATTTTAAGCAAATGCGCAAGATTCTTGCGTTTGGAGCAGCCAAACAAGCCCCAAACGAATGCAAAGTCGCTTTATAACGAAGTTGACCGGTTCAGTTTTGCGCTCGCTGCAGGCGTTTCAGCTCGTCTAATTAGATAAAAAACTCTTCATTCTATGCAAATACGCGAGATTCGAGCGTGTGGAGCAGCCAAACAAGCCCCAAACGAATGCAAAGTCGCTTTGCTACAAAACCGACTGATTCACTTTTGCGCTCGCTGCATTCGTTTCAGTTCGTGTTATTCGATCAAAAACTCTTCATTTTACGCAAATACGCAAGACGTATGCGTTTGGAGCAGCCAAACAAGCCCCAAACGAATGCAAAGTCGCTTTATAACGAAATCGATCGAAATCGACCGATTCAGTTTTGCGCTCGCTGCATTCGTTCCAGTTCGTGTTATTTTTTTAAAAACGCTTCATTTTGAGCAAATGCGCAAGATTCATGCGTTTGGAGCAGCCAAACAAGCCCCAAACGAATGCAAAGTCGCTTTATAACGAAATTGACCGATTCAGTTTTGCGCTCGCTGCAGGCGTTCCAGCTCGTCTAATTAGATTAAAAACTCTTCATTCTATGCAAATACGCAAGATTCGAGCGTTTGGAGCAGCCAAACAAGCCCCAAACGAATGCGAAGTCGCTTTATAACGAAATTGACCGATTGAGTTTTGCGCTAGCTTTAGGCGTTCCAGCTCGTCTTATTAGATCAAAAACTCTTCATTCTACGCAAATACGCAAGATTCATGCGTTTCGAGCAGCCAAACAAGCCCCAAACGAATGCAAAGTCGCTTTATAACGAAATTGACCGATTCAGTTTTGCGCTCGCTGCAGGTGTTCCAGCTCGTCTAATTAGATTAAAAACTCTTCATTCTATGCAAATACGCAAGATTCGAGCGTGTGGAGCAGCCAAACAAGCCCCAAACGAATGCAAAGTCGCTTTTCTACAAAACCAACTGATTCAGTTTAGGGCTCGCTGCATTCGTTCCAGTTCGTGTTATTCGATCAAAAACTCTTCATTTTATGCAAATCCGCAAGATTCATGCGTTTGGAGCAGAGAAACAAGCCCCAAACGAATGCAAAGTCGCTTTATAACGAAATCGAACGAAATCGACCGATTCAGTTTTGCGCTCGCTGCAGGCGTTCCAGCTCGTCTAATTAGACAAAAAAAACTCTTCATTCTATGCAAATACGCAAGATTCGAGCGTTTCTAGCAGCGAAACAAGCCCCAAACGAATGCAAAGTCGCTTTTCTACAAAACCGACCGATTCAGTTTTGCGCTCGCTGCGGGCGTTCCAGCTCGTCTAATTAGATAAAAAGAACTCTTCATTCTATGCAAATACGCGAGATTCGAGCGTTTGGAGCAGCCAAACAAGCCCCAAACGAATGCAAAGTCACTTTATAACGAAATTGATCGATTCAGTTTTGCGCTCTCTGCAGGAGTTCCAGCCCGTCTAATTAGATAAAAAAAACTCTTCAGTCTATGCAAATACGCAAGATTCGAGCGTTTGGAGCAGCCAAACAAGCCCCAAACGAATGCAAAGTTGCTTTTCTACAAAACCGACCGATTCAGTTTTGCGCTCGCTGCATTCGTTCCAGCTCGTGTTATTAGATCAAAATCACTTTATTCTATGCAAATACGCAAGATATATGCGTTTGGAGCAGCCAAACAAGCCCCAAACGAATGCAAAGTCGCTTTATAACGAAATCGAACGAAATCGCCCGATTCAGTTTTGCGCTCGCTGCATTCGTTCCAGCTCGTGTTGATAGATCAAAAACTCTTTATTCTATGCGAATACGCAAGATTCATGCGTTTGGAACAGCCAAACAAGCCCCCAACGAATGCAAAGTCGCTTTTCTACAAAACCGACCGATTTAGTTTTGCGCTCGCTGCGGGCGTTCCAGCTCGTCTAATTAGATAAAAAAAACTCTTCATTCTATGCAAATACGCGAGATTCATGCGTTTGGAGCAGCCAAACAAGCCCCAAACGAATGCAAAGTCGTTTTATAACGAAATCGAACGAAATCAACCGATTCAGTTTTGCGCTCGCTGCATTCGTTCCAGCTGGTGTTATTAGATCAAAAACTCTTTATTCTATGCGAATACGCAAGATTCATGCGTTTGGAGCAGCCAAACAAGCCCCAAACGAATGCGAAGTCGCTTTATAACGAAATTGACCGATTCAGTTCTGCGCTCCCTGTAAGCTTTCCAGCTCGCCTAATCAGATCAAAAACTCCTCATTTTATGCAAATACGCAAGATTCATGCGTTTGGAGCAGCCAAACAAAGACCAAACGAATGCAAAGTCGCTTTTTAACGAAATCGAACGAGATCGACCGATTCAGTTTTGCGCTCGCTGCAGCCGTTCCAGCTCGTCTAATTAGATAAAAAAAACTCTTCGTTCTATGCAAATACGCGAGATTCGAGCGTTTGGAGCAGCCAAACAAGCCTCAAACCGATGCAAAGTCGCTTTTCTACAAAACCGACCGATTCAGTTTTGCGCTTGCTGCATTCATTCCAGTTCATGTTATTCGATCAAAAACTCTTTATTTTATGCAAATACGCGAGATTCGAGCGTTTGGAGCAGCCAAACAAGCCCCAAACGAATGCAAAGTCGCTTTTCTACAAAACCGACCGATTCAGTTTTGCGCTCGCTGCATTCGTTCCAGCTCGTGTTATTAGATCTAAAACACTTTATTCTATGCAAATACGCAAGATTCATGCGTTTGGAGCAGCCAAACAAGCCCTAAACGAATGCAATGTCGCTTTATAACGAAATCGAACGAAATCGACCGATTCAGTTTTGCGCTCGCTGCAGGCGTTCCAGCTCGTCTAATTAGATAAAAAAAACTCTTCATTCTATGCAAATACGCGAGATCCGAGCGTTTGGAGTAAGTCTAAGTAGATTTATACCGAAATTGAACGATTGAGTTTTGCGCTCGCTGTAGACGGTTCAGCTCGTGTTATTAGATCAAAAACTCTTTTTTCTATGCGAATACGCAAGATTCATGCGTTTGGACCAGCCAAACAAGCCCCAAACGAATGCAAAGTCACTTTATAACGAAATTGACCGATTCAGTTTTGCGCTCGCTGCAGGAGTTCCAGCTCGTCTAATTAGATAAAAAAACTCTTCATTTTATGCAAATACGCGAGATTCGAGCGTTTGGAGCAGCCAAACAAGCCCCAAACGAATGCAAAGTCGCTTTTCTACAAAACCGACCGATTCAGTTTTGCGCTCGCTGCATTCGTTCCAGCTCGTGTTATTAGATCGAAAACTCTTTATTCTATGCGAATACGCAAGATTCATGCGTTTGGAGCAGCCAAACAAGCCCCAAACGAATGCAAAGTCGCTTTATAACGAAATTGAACTATTGAGTCTTGTGCTCGCTGTAGTCGTTCTAGCTCGTGTTGTTAGATCAAAAACTCTTTATTGTATGCAAATACGCAAGATTCATGCGTTTGGAGCAGCCAAACAAGCCCCAAACGAATGCAAAGTCGCTTTATAACGAAATCGACCGATTCAGTTTTGCGCTCGCTGCATTCGTTCCAGCTCGTGTTATTAGATCAAAAACTCTTCATTCTATGCAAATACGCGAGATTCGTGCGTTTGGAGCGGCCAAACGGGCCCTAAACGAATGCGAAGTCGCGTTATAAGGAAATTAAACTATTGAGTTTTGTGCTCGCTGTAGGCGTTCTAGCTCGTGTTGTTGGATCAAAAACTCTTCATTGTATGCAAATACGCAAGATTCATGCGTTTCAAGCAGCCATACAAGCTCCAAAGGAATGCTAAGTAGATTTATACCGAAATTGAACGATTGAGTTTTGCGCTCGCTGTAGACGTTTCAGCTCGTATTAACAGATAAAAAACTCTTCATTTCATGCAAATACGCATGATGCATGCGTTTAAAGACGAGAAAAAAGCCCCCAACGAATGCAAAATCGCTTTATACCGAAATCGAACGATTGAGCTTTGCGCTCGCGGTAGGCATTCCAGCTCGTGTTATAAGATCAACAACTCTTCATTCCTTGCAAATACGCCAGATTCATGCGTTTGGAGCAGCCAAACAAGCCCCAAACGAATGCAAAGTCGCTTTATAACGAAATTGACCGATTCAGTTCTGCGCTCGCTGCAGGCGTTCCAGCTCGTCTAATTAGATGAAAACAACTCTTCATTCTATGCGAATACGCGAGATCTGAGCGTTTGGAGCAGCCAAACAAGCCCCAAACGAATGCAAAGTCGCTTTACAACGAAATTGACGGATTCAGTTTTGCGCTCGCTGCAGGCGTTCCAGCTCGTCTAATTAGATAAAAAAACTCTTCATTCTATGCAAATACGCAAGATTCAAGCGTTTGGAGCAGCCAAACAAGCCCCAAAAGAATGCAAAGTCGCTTTTCTACAAAACCGACCGATTCAGTTTTGCGCTCGCTGCATTCGTTCCAGTTCGTGTTATCCGATCAAAAACTCTTTATTTTATGCAAATACGCAAGATTCATGTGTTTGGAGCAGCCAAACGGGCCCCAAACGAATGCAAAGTCGCTTTATAACGAAATTGAACTATTGTGTTTTGTGCTCACTGTAGGCGTTCTAGCTCGTGTTGTTAGATCAAAAACTCTTTATTGTATGCAAATACGCAAGATACATGCGTTTTAAGCAGCCATACAAGCTCCAAACGAATGCAGAGTAGATTTATACCGAAATCGAACGATTGACTTTTGCGCTCGCTGTAGACGTTTCAGCTCGTATTAACAGATGAAAAACTCTTCATTCTATGCAAATACGCATGATGTATGCGTTTAAAGACGCCAAAAAAGCCCTCAACGAATGCAAAATCGCTTTATAACGAAATCGAAGGAAATCGACCGATTCAGTTTTGCGCTCGCTGCATTCGTTCCAGCTCGTGTCATTAGATCAAAAACTCTTTATTCTATGCGAATACGCAAGATTCATGCGTTTGGAGCAGCCAAACAAGCCCCAAACGAATGCAAAGTCGCATTGTCACGAAATTGACCGATTCAGTTTTGCGCTCGCTGCAGCCGTACTAGCTCGTGTTATTTATTAGATCCAAAACACTTTATTCTATCTAAATACGCAAGATTCATGCGTTTGGAGCAGCCAAACAAGAACCAAACGAATGCGAAGTCGCTTTATAACGAAATCGAACGATTGCGTTTTGCGCTCCCTGTAGGCGTTCCAGCTCGCCTAATGAGATGAAAAACTCTTCATTCTATGCAAATACGCAAGATTCATGCGTTTGGAGCAGCCAAACAAGCCCCGAACGAATGCAAAGTCGCTTTATAACGGAATTGACCGATTCAGTTTTGCGCTCGCTGCAGCCGTTCTAGCTCGTGTTATTTATTAGATCAAAAACACTTTATTCTATGCAAATACGCAAGATTCATGCGTTTGGAGCAGCCAAACAAGCCCCAAACGAATGCGAAGTCGCTTTATAACGAAATCGAACGATTGCGTTTTGCGCTCCCTGTAGGCGTTCCAGCTCGCCTAATTAGATCAAAAACTCTTCATTCTATGCAAATACGCAAGATTCATGAGCTTGGAGCAGCCAAACAAGCCCCAAACGAATGCGAAGTCGCTTTATAACGAAATCGAACGATTGCGTTTTGCGCTCCCTGTAGGCGTTCCAGCTCGCCTAATTAGATCAAAAACTCTTCATTCTATGCAAATACGCAAGATTCATGCGTTTGGAGCAGCCAAACAAGCCCCAAACGAATGCAAAGTCGCTTTATAACGAAATCGAACGAAATCGACCGATTCAGTTTTGCGCTCGCTGCATTCGTTCCAGTTCGTTTTATTCGATCAAAAACTCTTCATTTTATGCAAATACGCAAGATTCATGCGTTCGGAGCAGCCAAACAAGCCGCAAACGAATTCAAAGTCGCTTTATAACGAAATTGACCGATTCAGTTTTGCGCTCGCTGCAGGCGTTCCAGTTTATGTTATTCGATCAAAAACTCTTCATTTTATGCAAATACCGAAGATTCATTTGTTTGAAGCAGCCAAACAAGCCCCAAACGAATGCGAAGTCGCTTTATAACGAAATCGAACGATTGCGTTTTGCGCTCCCTGTAGGCGTTCCAGCTCGCCTAATTAGATCAAAAACTCTTCATTCTATGTAAATACGCAAAATTCATGCGTTTGGAGCAGCCTAACAAGCCCTAAACGAATGCAAAGTCGCTTTATAACAAAATCGACCGATTTAGTTTTGCGCTCGCTGCATTCATTCCAGCTCATGTTATGAGATCAAAAACTCTTCATTCTATGCAAATACGCAAGATTCATGCGTTTGGAGCAGCCAAACGGGCCCCAAACGAATGCAAAGTCGCTTTATAACGAAATCGAACGATTGAGTTTTGCGCTCGCGGCAGGCATTCCAGCTCGTGTTATTCGATCAAAAACTCTTCATTTTATGCAAATACGCAAGATTCATGCGTTTGGAGCAGCCAAACAAGCCCCAAACGAATGCAAAGTCGCTTTATAACGAAATTGATCGATTCAGATTTGCGCACGCTGCAGGCGTTCCAGCTCGTCTAATTAGATAAAAAAACTCTTCATTCTATCCAAATACGCAAGATTCGAGCGTTTGGAGCAGCCAAACAAGCCCCAAACGAATGCCAAGTCACTTTATAACGAAATCGACCGATTCAATTTTGCGCTCGCTGCATTCGTTCCAGCTCGTGTTATTAGATCAAAAACTCTTTATTCTATGCGAATACGCAAGATTCATGCATTTGGAGCAGCCAAATAAGCCCCAAACGAATGCAAAGTCACTTTATAACGGAATTGACCGATTCAGTTTTGCGCTCACTGCAGGCGTTCCAGCTTGTCTAATTAGATAAAAAAACTCCTTATTCTATGCAACTACGCAAGATTCGAGCGTTTCTAGCAGCCAAACAAGCCCCAAACGAAAGCAAAGTCGCTTTATAACGAAATCGAATGATTGCGTTTTGCACTCCCTGTAAGCGTTCCAGCTCGCCTAATTAGATGAAAAACTTTTCATTCTATGCAAATACGCAAGATTCGAGCGTTTGGAGCAGCCAAACAAGCCCCAAACGAATGCAAAGTCGCTTTTCTACAAAAGCGACCGATTCAGTTTTGCGCTCGCTGCATTCGTTCCAGTTCGTGTAATTCGATCAAAAACTCTTCATTTTATGCAAATGCGCAAGATTCATGCGTTTGGAGCAGCCAAACAAGCCCCAAACGATTGCAAAGTCGCTTTATAACGAAATTGATCGATTCAGATTTGCGCACGCTGCAGGCGTTCCAGCTCGTCTAATTAGATAAAAAAAACTCTTCATTCTATCCAAATACGCAAGATTCGAACGTTTGGAGCAGCCAAACAAGCCCCAAACGAATGCAAAGTCACTTTATAACGAAATTGACCGATTCAGTTCTGCGCTCGCTGCAGGCGTTCCAGCTCGTCTAATTAGATAAAAAAAACTCTTCATTCTATGCAAATACGCGAGATCTGAGCGTTTGGAGCAGCTAAACAAGCCCCAAACGAATGCAAAGTCGCTTTATAACGAAATCGAACGAAATCGACCGATTCAATTTTGCGCTCGCTGCATTCGTTCCAGCTAGTGTTATTCGATCAAAAACTCTTCATTTTAAGCAAATACGCAAGATTCATGCGTTTGGAGCAGCCAAACAAGCCCCAAACGAATGCAAAGTCGCTTTATAACGAAATTGACCGATTCAGTTTTGCGCTCGCTGCAGGCGTTCCAGCTCGTCTAATTAGATAAAAAAAACTCTTCATTCTATGCAAATACGCAAGATTCGAGCGTTTGGAGCAGCCAAGCAAGCCCCAAACGAATGCAAAGTCGCTTTTCTACAAAACCGACCGATTCAGTTTTGCGCTCGCTGCATTCGTTCCAGTTCGTGTTATTCGATCAAAAACTCTCCATTTTATGCAAATACGCAAGATTCATGCGGTCGGAGCAGCCAAACAAGCCTCAAACGGATGCAAAGTCGCTTTTCTACAAAACCGACCGATTCACTTTTGCGCTTGCTGCATTCGTTCCAGTTCATGTTATTCAATCAAAAACTCTTCATTCTATGCAAATACGCGAGATCCGAGCGTTTGGAGCAGCCAAACAAGCCCCAAACGAATGCAAAGTGGCTTTATAACGAAATTGACCGACTCAGTTTTGCGCTCGCTGCAAGCGTTCCAGCTCGTCTAATTAGATAAAAAAAACCCTTCATCCTATGCAAATACGCAAGATTCGAGCGTTTCGAGCCGCCAAACAAGCCCCAAACGAATGCAAAGTCGCTTTTCTACAAAACTGACCGATTCAGTTTTGCGCTCGCTGCATTCGTTCCAGTTCGTGTTATTCGATCAAAAACTCTTCATTTTATGCAAACACGCAAGATTCATGCGTTTGGAGCAGCCAAACGAGCCCCAAACGAATGCAAAGTCGCTTTATAACGAAATTGAACTATTGTGTTTTGTGCTTACTGTAGGCGTTCTAGCTCGTGTTGTTAGATCAAAAACTCTTTATTGTATGCAAATACGCAAGATTCATGTGTTTGGAGCAGCCAAACAAGCCCCAAACGAATGCAAAGTCGCTTTATAACGAAATCGAACGAAATCGACCGATTCAGTTTTGCGCTCGCTGCATTCGTTCCAGCTCGTGTTATTAGTTCAAAAACTCTTTAGTCTATGCGAATACGCAAGATTCATGCGTTTGGAGCAGCCAAACAAGCCCCAAACGAATGCAAAGTCGCTTTATAACGAAATTGAACTATTGAGTTTTGTGCTCGCTGTAGTCGTTCTAGCTCGTGTTGTTAGATCAAAAACTGTTTATTGTATGCAAATACTCAAGATTCATGCGTTTGGAGCCGCCAAACAAGCCCCAAACGAATGCAAAGTCGCTTTATAACGAAATCGACCGATTCAGTTTTGCGCTTGTTGCATTCGTTCCAGCTCGTGTTATTAGATCAAAAACTCTTCATTCTATGCAAATACGCAAGATTCGTGCGTTTGGAGCAGCCAAACGGGCCCTAAACGAATGAAAAGTCGCTTTATAACGAAATTGAACTATTGAGTTTTGTGCTCGCTGTAGGCGTTCTAGCTCGTGTTGTTGGATCGAAAACTCTTCATTGTATGCAAATACGCAAGATTCATGCGTTTCAAGCAGCCATACAAGCTCCAAAGGAATGCTAAGTAGATTTATACCGAAATTGAACGATTAAGTTTTGCGCTCGCTGCAGGCGTTCCAGCTCGTCTAATTAGATGAAAAAAACTCTTCGTTCTATGCGAATACGCGAGATCTGAGCGTTTGGAGCAGCCAAACAAGCCCCAAACGAATGCAAAGTCGCTTTTCTACAAAAGCGACCGATTCAGTTTTGCGCTCGCTGCATTCGTTCCAGTTCGTGTTATTCGAACAAGAACTCTTCATTTTATGCAAATACGCAAGATTCATGCGTTTGGAGCAGCCAAACAAGCCCCAAACGAATGCGAAGTCGCTTTATAACGAAATCGAACGATTGCGTTTTGCGCTCCCTGTAGGCGTTCCAGCTCGCCTATTAGATCGAAAACTCTTCATTCTATGCAAATACGCAAGATTCATGCGTTTGGAGCAGCCAAACAAGCCCCAAACGAATGCAAAGTCGCTTTATAACGAAATCGAACGAAATCGACCGATTCAGTTTTGCGCTCGCTGCAGGCGTTCCAGCTCGTCTAATTAGATAAAAAAACTCTTCATTCTATGCAAATACGCAAGATTCGAGCGTTTCTAGCAGCCAAACAAGCCCCAAACGAATGCAAAGTCGCTTTTCTACAAAACCGACCGATTCAGTTTTGCGCTCGCTGCATTCGTTCCAGTTCGTGTTATTCGATCAAAAACTCTTTATTTTAAGCAAATACGCAAGATTCATGCGTTTGGAGCAGCCAAACAAGCCCCAAACGAATGCAAAGTCGCTTAATAACGAAATTGACCGATTCAGTTTTGCGCTCGCTGCAGGCGTTCCAGCTCGTCTAATTAGATTAAAAACTCTTCATTCTATGCAAATACGCGTGATTCGAGCGTTTGGAGCAGCCAAACAAGCCCCAAACGAATGCAACGTTGCTTTTCTAAAAACCGACCGATTCAGTTTTGCGCTCGCTGCATTCGTTCCAGCTCGTGTTATTAGATCAAAAACACTTTATTTTATGCAAATACGCAAGATTCATGCGTTTGGAGCAGCCAAACAAGCCCCAAACGAATGAAAAGTCGCTTTATAACGAAATCGAACGAAATCGACCGATTCAGTTTTGCGCTCGCTGCATTCGTTTCAGTTCGTTTTATTCGATCAAAAACTCTTCATTTTATGCAAATACGCAAGATTCATGCGTTCGGAGCAGCCAAACAAGCCCCAAACGAATTCAAAGTCGCTTTATAACGAAATTGACCGATTCAGTTTTGCGCTCGCTGCAGGCGTTCCAGTTCGTGTTATTCGATCAAAAACTCTTCATTTTATGCAAATACCGAAGATTCATTTGTTTGAAGCAGCCAAACAAGCCCCAAACGAATGCAAAGCCGCTTTATAACGAAATTGACCGATTCAGTTTTGCGCTCGCTGCAGGCGTTCTAGCTCGTCTAATTAGATTAAAAACTCTTCATTCTATGCAAATACGCGAGATTCGAGCGTTTGGAGCAGCCAAACAAGCCCCAAACGAATTCAAAGTTGCTTTTCTACAAAACCGACTGATTCAGTTTTGCGCTCGCTGCATTCGTTCCAGCTCGTGTTATTAGATCAAAAACACTTTATTCTATGCAAAAACGCAAGATTCATGCGTTTGGAGCAGCCAAACAAGCCCCAAACGAATGCAAAGTCGCTTTATAACGAAATCGAACGAAATCGCCCGATTCAGTTTTGCGCTCGCTGCATTCGTTCCAGCTCGTGTTATTAGATCAAAAACTCTTTATTCTATGCGAATACGCAAGATTCATGCGTTTGGAGCAGCCAAACAAGCCCCAAACGAATGCAAAGTCACTTTATAACGAAATTGGCCGATTCAGTTTTGCGCTCTCTGCAGGAGTTCCAGCCCGTCTAATTAGATAAAAAACTCTTCATTCTATGCAAATACGCAAGATTCGAGCGTTTGGAGCAGCCAAACAAGCCCCAAACGAATGCAAAGTTGCTTTTCTACAAAACCGACCGATTCAGTTTTGCGCTCGCTGCATTCGTTCCAGCTCGTGTTATTAGATCAAAAACACTTTATTCTATGCAAATACGCAAGATTCATGCGTCTGGAGCAGCCAAACAAGCCCCAAAGGAATGCAAAGACGCTTTATAACGAAATCGAACGAAATCGACCGATTCAGTTTTGCGCTCGCTGCATTCGTTCCAGCTCGTGTTATTAGATCAAAAACTCTTTATTCTATGCGAATACGCAAGATTCATGTGTTCGGAGCAGCCAAACAAGCCCCAAACGCATGCAAAGTCGCTTTATAACGAAATTAACCGATTCAGTCTTGCGCTCAATGCAGGCGTTCCAGCTCGTCTAATTAGATAAGAAAAACTCTTCATTCTATGCAAATACGCAAGATTCGAGCGTTTGGAGCAGCCAAACAAGCCCCCAACGAATGCAAAGTCGCTTTTCTACAAAACTGACCGATTCAGTTCTGCGCTCGCCGCATTCGTTCCAGTTCGTGTTATTCGATCAAAAACTCCTCATTTTATGCAAATACGCAAGATTCATGCGTTTGGAGCAGCCAAACAAGCCCCAAACGAATGCAAAGTCGGTTTATAACGAAATTGACCGATTCAGTTCTGCGCTCGCTGCAGGCGTTCCAGCTCGTCTAATTAGATAAAAAAACTCTTCATTCTATGCAGATACGCGAGATCAGAGCGTTTGGTGCAGTCAAACAAGCCCCAAACGAATGCAAAGTCGCTTTATAACGAAATTGACCGATTCAGTTTTGCGCTCGCTGCAGGCGTTCCAGCTCGTCTAATTAGATAAAAAAAAACTCTTCATTCTATGCAAATACGCAAGATTCAAGCGTTTGGAGCAGCCAAACAAGCCCCAAACGAATGCAAAGTCGCTTTATAACGAAGTTGACCGGTTCAGTTTTCCGCTCGCTGCAGGCGTTTCAGCTCGTCTAATTAGATAAAAAACTCTTCATTCTATGCAAATACGCGAGATTCGAGCGTGTGGAGCAGCCAAACAAGCCCCAAACGAATGCAAAGTCGCTTTTCTACAAAGCCGACTGATTCACTTTTGCGCTCGCTGCATTCGTTTCAGTTCGTGTTATTCGATCAAAAACTCTTCATTTTATGCAAATACGCAAGACGTATGCGTTTGGAGCAGCCAAACAAGCCCCAAACGAATGCAAAGTCGCTTTATAACGAAATCGAACGAAATCGACCGATTCAGTTTTGCGCTCGCTGCATTCGTTCCAGTTCGTGTTATTTTATCAAAAACTCTTCATTTTAAGCAAATGCGCAAGATTCATGCGTTTTGAGCAGCCAAACAAGCCCCAAACGAATGCAAAGTCGCTTTATAACGAAGTTGACCGGTTCAGTTTTGCGCTCGCTGCAGGCGTTTCAGCTCGTCTAATTAGATAAAAAACTCTTCATTCTATGCAAATACGTGAGATTCGAGCGTGTGGAGCAGCCAAACAAGCCGAAAACGAATGCAAAGTCGCTTTTCTACAAAACCGACTGATTCACTTTTGCGCTCGCTGCATTCGTTTCAGTTCGTGTTATTCGATCAAAAACTCTTCATTTTATGCAAATACGCAAGACGTATGCGTTTGGAGCAGCCAAACAAGCCCCAAACGAATGGAAAGTCGCTTTATAACGAAATCGAACGAAATCGACCGATTCAGTTTTGCGCTCGCTGCATTCGTTCCAGTTCGTGTTATTTTATCAAAAACTCTTCATTTTAAGCAAATGCGCAAGATTCATGCGTTTGGAGCAGCCAAACAAGCCCCAAACGAATGCAAAGTCGCTTTATAACGAAATTGACCGATTCAGTTTTGCGCTCGCTGCAGGCGTTCCAGCTCGTCTAATTAGATTAAAAACTCTTCATTCTATGCAAATACGCGAGATTCGAGCGTTTGGAGCAGCCAAACAAGCCCCAAACGAATGCGAAGTCGCTTTATAACAAAATTGACCGATTGAGTTTTGCGCTAGCTTTAGGCGTTCCAGCTCGTCTTATTAGATCAAAAACTCTTCATTCTACGCAAATACGCAAGATTCATGCGTTTCGAGCAGCCAAACAAGCCCCAAACGAATGCAAAGTCGCTTTATAACAAAATCGAACGATTGCGTTTTGCGCTCCCTGTAGGCGTTCCAGCTCGCCTAATTAGATCAAAAACTCTTCATTCTATGCAAATACGCAAGATTCATGCGCTTGGAGCAGCCAAACAAGCCCCAAATGAATGCGAAGTCGCTTTATAACGAAATTGAACGATTGCGTTTTGCGCTCCCTGTAAGCTTTCCAGCTCGCCTAATTAGATCAAAAACTCCTCATTTTATGCAAATACGCAAGATTCATGCGTTTGGAGCAGCCAAACAAGCCCTAAACGAATGCAAAGTCGCTTTATAACAAAATCGACTGATTCAGTTTTGCGCTCGCTGCATTCGTTCCAGCTCGTGTTATTAGATCAAAAACTCTTCATGCTATGCAAATACGCAAGATTCATGCGTTTGGAGCAGCCAAACAAGCCCCAAACGAATGCAAAGTCGCTTTATAACGAAATTGACCGATTCAGTTCTGCGCTCGCTGCAGGTGTTCCAGCTCGTCTAATTAGATAAAAAACTCTTCATTCTATGCAAATACGCGAGATTCGAGCGTGTGGAGCAGCCAAACAAGCCCCAAACGAATGCAAAGTCGCTTTTCTACAAAACCGACCGATTCAGTTTAGCGCTCGCTGCATTCGTTCCAGTTCGTGTTATTCGATCAAAAACTCTTCATTTTATGCAAATACGCAAGATTCATGCGTTTGGAGCAGAGAAACAAGCCCCAAACGAATGCAAAGTCGCTTTATAACGAAATCGAACGAAATCGACCGATTCAGTTTTGCGCTCGCTGCAGGCGTTCCAGCTCGTCTAATTAGATAAAAAAAACTCTTCATTCTATGCAAATACGCAAGATTCGAGCGTTTCTAGCAGCCAAACATGCCCCAAACGAATGCAAAGTCGCTTTTCTACAAAACCGACCGATTCAGTTTTGCGCTCGCTGCAGGCGTTCCAGCTCGTCTAATTAGATAAAAAAAACTCTTCATTCTATGCAAATACGCGAGATTCGAGCGTTTGGAGCAGCCAAACAAGCCCCGAACGAATGAAAAGTCGCTTTGTAACGAAATCGAACGAAATCAACCGATTCAGTTTTGCGCTCGCTGCATTCGTTCCAGCTCGTGTTATTAGATCAAAAACTCTTTATTCTATGCGAATACGCAAGATTCATGCGTTTGGAGCAGCCAAACAAGCCCCAAACGAATGCAAAGTCACTTTATAACGAAATTGAGCGATTCAGTTTTGCGCTCTCTGCAGGAGTTCCAGCCCGTCTAATTAGATAAAAAAAACTCTTCATTCTATGCAAATACGCAAGATTCGAGCGTTTGGAGCAGCCAAACAAGCCCCCAACGAATGCAAAGTCGCTTTTCTACAAAACCGACTGATTCACTTTTGCGCTCGCTGCATTCGTTTCAGTTCGTGTTATTCGATCAAAAACTCTTCATTTTATGCAAATACGCAAGACGTATGCGTTTGGAGCAGCCAAACAAGCCCCAAACGAATGCAAAGTCGCTTTATAACGAAATCGAACGAAATCGACCGATTCAGTTTTGCGCTCGCTGCATTCGTTCCAGTTCGTGTTATTTTATCAAAAACTCTTCATTTTAAGCAAATGCGCAAGATTCATGCGTTTGGAGCAGCCAAACAAGCCCCAAACGAATGCAAAGTCGCTTTATAACGAAGTTGACCGGTTCAGTTTTGCGCTCGCTGCAGGCGTTTCAGCTCGTCTAATTAGATCAAAAACTCTTCATTCTACGCAAATACGCAAGATTCATGCGTTTCGAGCAGCCAAACAAGCCCCAAACGAATGCAAAGTCGCTTTATAACAAAATCGAACGATTGCGTTTTGCGCTCCCTGTGGGCGTTCCAGCTCGCCTAATTAGATCAAAAACTCTTCATTCTATGCAAATACGCAAGATTCATGCGCTTGGAGCAGCCAAACAAGCCCCAAATGAATGCGAAGTCGCTTTATAACGAAATTGAACGATTGCGTTTTGCGCTCCCTGTAAGCTTTCCAGCTCGCCTAATTAGATCAAAAACTCCTCATTTTATGCAAATACGCAAGATTCATGCGTTTGGAGCAGCCAAACAAGCCCTAAACGAATGCAAAGTCGCTTTATAACAAAATCGACTGATTCAGTTTTGCGCTCGCTGCATTCGTTCCAGCTCGTGTTATTAGATCAAAAACTCTTCATGCTATGCAAATACGCAAGATTCATGCGTTTGGAGCAGCCAAACAAGCCCCAAACGAATGCAAAGTCGCTTTATAACGAAATTGACCGATTCAGTTCTGCGCTCGCTGCAGGTGTTCCAGCTCGTCTAATTAGATAAAAAACTCTTCATTCTATGCAAATACGCAAGATTCGAGCGTGTGGAGCAGCCAAACAAGCCCCAAACGAATGCAAAGTCGCTTTTCTACAAAACCGACTGATTCAGTTTAGCGCTCGCTGCATTCGTTTCAGTTCGTGTTATTCGATCAAAAACTCTTCATTTTATGCAAATACGCAAGATTCATGCGTTTGGAGCAGAGAAACAAGCCCCAAACGAATGCAAAGTCGCTTTATAACGAAATCGAACGAAATCGACCGATTCAGTTTTGCGCTCGCTGCAGGCGTTCCAGCTCGTCTGATTAGATGAAAAAAACTCTTCATTCTATGCAAATACGCAAGATTCGAGCGTTTCTAGCAGCCAAACAAGCCCCAAACGAATGCAAAGTCGCTTTTCTACAAAACCGACCGATTCAGTTTTGCGCTCGCTGCAGGCGTTCCAGCTCGTCTAATTAGATAAAAAAAACTCTTCATTCTATGCAAATACGCGAGATTCGAGCGTTTGGAGCAGCCAAACAAGCCCCGAACGAATGAAAAGTCGCTTTGTAACGAAATCGAACGAAATCAACCGATTCAGTTTTGCGCTCGCTGCATTCGTTCCAGCTCGTGTTATTAGATCAAAAACTCTTTATTCTATGCGAATACGCAAGATTCATGCGTTTGGAGCAGCCAAACAAGCCCCAAACGAATGCAAAGTCACTTTATAACGAAATTTAGCGATTCAGTTTTGCGCTCTCTGTAGGCGTTCCAGCTCGCCTAATTAGATCAAAAACTCTTCATTCTATGCAAATACGCAAGATTCATGCGCTTGGAGCAGCCAAACAAGCCCCAAACGAATGCGAAGTCGCTTTATAACGAAATTGAACGATTGCGTTTTGCGCTCCCTGTAAGCTTTCCAGCTCGCCTAATTAGATCAAAAACTCCTCATTTTATGCAAATACGCAAGATTCATGCGTTTGGAGCAGCCAAACAAGCCCTAAACGAATGCAAAGTCGCTTTATAACGAAATCGAACGAAATCGACCGATTCAGTTTTGCGCTCGCTGCAGGCGTTCCAGCTCGTCTAATTAGATAAAAAAAACTCTTCATTCTATGCAAATACGCAAGATTCGAGCGTTTCTAGCAGCCAAACATGCCCCAAACGAATGCAAAGTCGCTTTTCTACAAAACCGACCGATTCAGTTTTGCGCTCGCTGCAGGCGTTCCAGCTCGTCTAATTAGATAAAAAAAACTCTTCATTCTATGCAAATACGCGAGATTCGAGCGTTTGGAGCAGCCAAACAAGCCCCGAACGAATGAAAAGTCGCTTTGTAACGAAATCGAACGAAATCAACCGATTCAGTTTTGCGCTCGCTGCATTCGTTCCAGCTCGTGTTATTAGATCAAAAACTCTTTATTCTATGCGAATACGCAAGATTCATGCGTTTGGAGCAGCCAAACAAGCCCCAAACGAATGCAAAGTCGGTTTATAACGAAATTGACCGATTCAGTTCTGCGCTCGCTGCAGGCGTTCCAGCTCGTCTAATTAGATAAAAAAAACTCTTCATTCTATGCAAATACGCGAGATCAGAGCGTTTGGTGCAGCCAAACAAGCCCCAAACGAATGCAAAGTCGCTTTATAACGAAATTGACCGATTCAGTTTTGCGCTCGCTGCAGGCGTTCCAGCTCGTCTAATTAGATAAAAAAAACTCTTCATTCTATGCAAATACGCAAGATTCAAGCGTTTGGAGCAGCCAAACAAGCCCCAAACGAATGCAAAGTCGCTTTTCTACAAAACCGACCGATTCAGTTTTGCGCTCGCTGCATTCGTTCCAGTTCGTGTTATTCGATCAAAAACTCTTCATTTCATGCAAATACGCAAAATTCATGCGTTTTGAGCAGCCAAACCAGCTTCAAACGAATGCTGAGTCGCTTTATAACGAAATCGAACGATTGAGCTTTGCGCTCGCTGTAGGCGTTTCAGCTCGTATCGTATGATCAAAAACTCTTCATTTTATGCAAATACGCAAGATTCATGCGTTTCGAGCAGGCAAACAAGATCCATAGAAATGCGGAGTCGCTTTATAACGAAATTGACCGATTCAGTTTCGCGCTCGCTGCAGGCGTTCCAGCTCGTCTAATTAGTTAAAAAAAACTCGTCATTCCATGCAAATACGCGAGATTGGAGCGTTTGGAGCAGCCAAACAAGCCTCAAACGGATGCAAAGTCGCTTTTCTACAAAACCGACCGTTTCAGTTTTGCGCTTGCTGCTTTCGTTCCAGTTCATGTTATTCAATCAAAAACTCTTCATTTTATGCAAATACGCAAGATTCATGCGTTTGGAGCAGCCAAACAAGCCCCAAACGAATGGAAAGTCGCTTTATAACGAAGTTGACCGGTTCAGTTTTGCGCTCGCTGCAGGCGTTTCAGCTCGTCTAATTAGATAAAAAAACTCTTCATTCTATGCAAATACGCGAGATTCGAGCGTGTGGAGCAGCCAAACAAGCCCCAAACGAATGCAAAGTCGCTTTTCTACAAAGCCGACTGATTCACTTTTGCGCTCGCTGCATTCGTTTCAGTTCGTGTTATTCGATCAAAAACTCTTCATTTTATGCAAATACGCAAGACGTATGCGTTTGGAGCAGCCAAACAAGCCCCAAACGAATGCAAAGTCGCTTTATAACGAAATCGAACGAAATCGACCGATTCAGTTTTGCGCTCGCTGCATTCGTTCCAGTTCGTGTTATTTTATCAAAAACTCTTCATTTTAAGCAAATGCGCAAGATTCATGCGTTTTGAGCAGCCAAACAAGCCCCAAACGAATGCAAAGTCGCTTTATAACGAAGTTGACCGGTTCAGTTTTGCGCTCGCTGCAGGCGTTTCAGCTCGTCTAATTAGATAAAAAACTCTTCATTCTATGCAAATACGTGAGATTCGAGCGTGTGGAGCAGCCAAACAAGCCGAAAACGAATGCAAAGTCGCTTTTCTACAAAACCGACTGATTCACTTTTGCGCTCGCTGCATTCGTTTCAGTTCGTGTTATTCGATCAAAAACTCTTCATTTTATGCAAATACGCAAGACGTATGCGTTTGGAGCAGCCAAACAAGCCCCAAACGAATGGAAAGTCGCTTTATAACGAAATCGAACGAAATCGACCGATTCAGTTTTGCGCTCGCTGCATTCGTTCCAGTTCGTGTTATTTTATCAAAAACTCTTCATTTTAAGCAAATGCGCAAGATTCATGCGTTTGGAGCAGCCAAACAAGCCCCAAACGAATGCAAAGTCGCTTTATAACGAAATTGACCGATTCAGTTTTGCGCTCGCTGCAGGCGTTCCAGCTCGTCTAATTAGATTAAAAACTCTTCATTCTATGCAAATACGCGAGATTCGAGCGTTTGGAGCAGCCAAACAAGCCCCAAACGAATGCGAAGTCGCTTTATAACAAAATTGACCGATTGAGTTTTGCGCTAGCTTTAGGCGTTCCAGCTCGTCTTATTAGATCAAAAACTCTTCATTCTACGCAAATACGCAAGATTCATGCGTTTCGAGCAGCCAAACAAGCCCCAAACGAATGCAAAGTCGCTTTATAACAAAATCGAACGATTGCGTTTTGCGCTCCCTGTAGGCGTTCCAGCTCGCCTAATTAGATCAAAAACTCTTCATTCTATGCAAATACGCAAGATTCATGCGCTTGGAGCAGCCAAACAAGCCCCAAATGAATGCGAAGTCGCTTTATAACGAAATTGAACGATTGCGTTTTGCGCTCCCTGTAAGCTTTCCAGCTCGCCTAATTAGATCAAAAACTCCTCATTTTATGCAAATACGCAAGATTCATGCGTTTGGAGCAGCCAAACAAGCCCTAAACGAATGCAAAGTCGCTTTATAACAAAATCGACTGATTCAGTTTTGCGCTCGCTGCATTCGTTCCAGCTCGTGTTATTAGATCAAAAACTCTTCATGCTATGCAAATACGCAAGATTCATGCGTTTGGAGCAGCCAAACAAGCCCCAAACGAATGCAAAGTCGCTTTATAACGAAATTGACCGATTCAGTTCTGCGCTCGCTGCAGGTGTTCCAGCTCGTCTAATTAGATAAAAAACTCTTCATTCTATGCAAATACGCGAGATTCGAGCGTGTGGAGCAGCCAAACAAGCCCCAAACGAATGCAAAGTCGCTTTTCTACAAAACCGACCGATTCAGTTTAGCGCTCGCTGCATTCGTTCCAGTTCGTGTTATTCGATCAAAAACTCTTCATTTTATGCAAATACGCAAGATTCATGCGTTTGGAGCAGAGAAACAAGCCCCAAACGAATGCAAAGTCGCTTTATAACGAAATCGAACGAAATCGACCGATTCAGTTTTGCGCTCGCTGCAGGCGTTCCAGCTCGTCTAATTAGATAAAAAAAACTCTTCATTCTATGCAAATACGCAAGATTCGAGCGTTTCTAGCAGCCAAACATGCCCCAAACGAATGCAAAGTCGCTTTTCTACAAAACCGACCGATTCAGTTTTGCGCTCGCTGCAGGCGTTCCAGCTCGTCTAATTAGATAAAAAAAACTCTTCATTTTATGCAAATACGCAAGACGTATGCGTTTGGAGCAGCCAAACAAGCCCCAAACGAATGCAAAGTCGCTTTATAACGAAATCGAACGAAATCGACCGATTCAGTTTTGCGCTCGCTGCATTCGTTCCAGTTCGTGTTATTTTATCAAAAACTCTTCATTTTAAGCAAATGCGCAAGATTCATGCGTTTTGAGCAGCCAAACAAGCCCCAAACGAATGCAAAGTCGCTTTATAACGAAGTTGACCGGTTCAGTTTTGCGCTCGCTGCAGGCGTTTCAGCTCGTCTAATTAGATAAAAAACTCTTCATTCTATGCAAATACGTGAGATTCGAGCGTGTGGAGCAGCCAAACAAGCCGAAAACGAATGCAAAGTCGCTTTTCTACAAAACCGACTGATTCACTTTTGCGCTCGCTGCATTCGTTTCAGTTCGTGTTATTCGATCAAAAACTCTTCATTTTATGCAAATACGCAAGACGTATGCGTTTGGAGCAGCCAAACAAGCCCCAAACGAATGGAAAGTCGCTTTATAACGAAATCGAACGAAATCGACCGATTCAGTTTTGCGCTCGCTGCATTCGTTCCAGTTCGTGTTATTTTATCAAAAACTCTTCATTTTAAGCAAATGCGCAAGATTCATGCGTTTGGAGCAGCCAAACAAGCCCCAAACGAATGCAAAGTCGCTTTATAACGAAATTGACCGATTCAGTTTTGCGCTCGCTGCAGGCGTTCCAGCTCGTCTAATTAGATTAAAAACTCTTCATTCTATGCAAATACGCGAGATTCGAGCGTTTGGAGCAGCCAAACAAGCCCCAAACGAATGCGAAGTCGCTTTATAACAAAATTGACCGATTGAGTTTTGCGCTAGCTTTAGGCGTTCCAGCTCGTCTTATTAGATCAAAAACTCTTCATTCTACGCAAATACGCAAGATTCATGCGTTTCGAGCAGCCAAACAAGCCCCAAACGAATGCAAAGTCGCTTTATAACAAAATCGAACGATTGCGTTTTGCGCTCCCTGTAGGCGTTCCAGCTCGCCTAATTAGATCAAAAACTCTTCATTCTATGCAAATACGCAAGATTCATGCGCTTGGAGCAGCCAAACAAGCCCCAAATGAATGCGAAGTCGCTTTATAACGAAATTGAACGATTGCGTTTTGCGCTCCCTGTAAGCTTTCCAGCTCGCCTAATTAGATCAAAAACTCCTCATTTTATGCAAATACGCAAGATTCATGCGTTTGGAGCAGCCAAACAAGCCCTAAACGAATGCAAAGTCGCTTTATAACAAAATCGACTGATTCAGTTTTGCGCTCGCTGCATTCGTTCCAGCTCGTGTTATTAGATCAAAAACTCTTCATGCTATGCAAATACGCAAGATTCATGCGTTTGGAGCAGCCAAACAAGCCCCAAACGAATGCAAAGTCGCTTTATAACGAAATTGACCGATTCAGTTCTGCGCTCGCTGCAGGTGTTCCAGCTCGTCTAATTAGATAAAAAACTCTTCATTCTATGCAAATACGCGAGATTCGAGCGTGTGGAGCAGCCAAACAAGCCCCAAACGAATGCAAAGTCGCTTTTCTACAAAACCGACCGATTCAGTTTAGCGCTCGCTGCATTCGTTCCAGTTCGTGTTATTCGATCAAAAACTCTTCATTTTATGCAAATACGCAAGATTCATGCGTTTGGAGCAGAGAAACAAGCCCCAAACGAATGCAAAGTCGCTTTATAACGAAATCGAACGAAATCGACCGATTCAGTTTTGCGCTCGCTGCAGGCGTTCCAGCTCGTCTAATTAGATAAAAAAAACTCTTCATTCTATGCAAATACGCAAGATTCGAGCGTTTCTAGCAGCCAAACATGCCCCAAACGAATGCAAAGTCGCTTTTCTACAAAACCGACCGATTCAGTTTTGCGCTCGCTGCAGGCGTTCCAGCTCGTCTAATTAGATAAAAAAAACTCTTCATTCTATGCAAATACGCGAGATTCGAGCGTTTGGAGCAGCCAAACAAGCCCCGAACGAATGAAAAGTCGCTTTGTAACGAAATCGAACGAAATCAACCGATTCAGTTTTGCGCTCGCTGCATTCGTTCCAGCTCGTGTTATTAGATCAAAAACTCTTTATTCTATGCGAATACGCAAGATTCATGCGTTTGGAGCAGCCAAACAAGCCCCAAACGAATGCAAAGTCACTTTATAACGAAATTGAGCGATTCAGTTTTGCGCTCTCTGCAGGAGTTCCAGCCCGTCTAATTAGATAAAAAAAACTCTTCATTCTATGCAAATACGCAAGATTCGAGCGTTTGGAGCAGCCAAACAAGCCCCCAACGAATGCAAAGTCGCTTTTCTACAAAACCGACTGATTCACTTTTGCGCTCGCTGCATTCGTTTCAGTTCGTGTTATTCGATCAAAAACTCTTCATTTTATGCAAATACGCAAGACGTATGCGTTTGGAGCAGCCAAACAAGCCCCAAACGAATGCAAAGTCGCTTTATAACGAAATCGAACGAAATCGACCGATTCAGTTTTGCGCTCGCTGCATTCGTTCCAGTTCGTGTTATTTTATCAAAAACTCTTCATTTTAAGCAAATGCGCAAGATTCATGCGTTTGGAGCAGCCAAACAAGCCCCAAACGAATGCAAAGTCGCTTTATAACGAAGTTGACCGGTTCAGTTTTGCGCTCGCTGCAGGCGTTTCAGCTCGTCTAATTAGATCAAAAACTCTTCATTCTACGCAAATACGCAAGATTCATGCGTTTCGAGCAGCCAAACAAGCCCCAAACGAATGCAAAGTCGCTTTATAACAAAATCGAACGATTGCGTTTTGCGCTCCCTGTGGGCGTTCCAGCTCGCCTAATTAGATCAAAAACTCTTCATTCTATGCAAATACGCAAGATTCATGCGCTTGGAGCAGCCAAACAAGCCCCAAATGAATGCGAAGTCGCTTTATAACGAAATTGAACGATTGCGTTTTGCGCTCCCTGTAAGCTTTCCAGCTCGCCTAATTAGATCAAAAACTCCTCATTTTATGCAAATACGCAAGATTCATGCGTTTGGAGCAGCCAAACAAGCCCTAAACGAATGCAAAGTCGCTTTATAACAAAATCGACTGATTCAGTTTTGCGCTCGCTGCATTCGTTCCAGCTCGTGTTATTAGATCAAAAACTCTTCATGCTATGCAAATACGCAAGATTCATGCGTTTGGAGCAGCCAAACAAGCCCCAAACGAATGCAAAGTCGCTTTATAACGAAATTGACCGATTCAGTTCTGCGCTCGCTGCAGGTGTTCCAGCTCGTCTAATTAGATAAAAAACTCTTCATTCTATGCAAATACGCAAGATTCGAGCGTGTGGAGCAGCCAAACAAGCCCCAAACGAATGCAAAGTCGCTTTTCTACAAAACCGACTGATTCAGTTTAGCGCTCGCTGCATTCGTTTCAGTTCGTGTTATTCGATCAAAAACTCTTCATTTTATGCAAATACGCAAGATTCATGCGTTTGGAGCAGAGAAACAAGCCCCAAACGAATGCAAAGTCGCTTTATAACGAAATCGAACGAAATCGACCGATTCAGTTTTGCGCTCGCTGCAGGCGTTCCAGCTCGTCTGATTAGATGAAAAAAACTCTTCATTCTATGCAAATACGCAAGATTCGAGCGTTTCTAGCAGCCAAACAAGCCCCAAACGAATGCAAAGTCGCTTTTCTACAAAACCGACCGATTCAGTTTTGCGCTCGCTGCAGGCGTTCCAGCTCGTCTAATTAGATAAAAAAAACTCTTCATTCTATGCAAATACGCGAGATTCGAGCGTTTGGAGCAGCCAAACAAGCCCCGAACGAATGAAAAGTCGCTTTGTAACGAAATCGAACGAAATCAACCGATTCAGTTTTGCGCTCGCTGCATTCGTTCCAGCTCGTGTTATTAGATCAAAAACTCTTTATTCTATGCGAATACGCAAGATTCATGCGTTTGGAGCAGCCAAACAAGCCCCAAACGAATGCAAAGTCACTTTATAACGAAATTTAGCGATTCAGTTTTGCGCTCTCTGTAGGCGTTCCAGCTCGCCTAATTAGATCAAAAACTCTTCATTCTATGCAAATACGCAAGATTCATGCGCTTGGAGCAGCCAAACAAGCCCCAAACGAATGCGAAGTCGCTTTATAACGAAATTGAACGATTGCGTTTTGCGCTCCCTGTAAGCTTTCCAGCTCGCCTAATTAGATCAAAAACTCCTCATTTTATGCAAATACGCAAGATTCATGCGTTTGGAGCAGCCAAACAAGCCCTAAACGAATGCAAAGTCGCTTTATAACGAAATCGAACGAAATCGACCGATTCAGTTTTGCGCTCGCTGCAGGCGTTCCAGCTCGTCTAATTAGATAAAAAAAACTCTTCATTCTATGCAAATACGCAAGATTCGAGCGTTTCTAGCAGCCAAACATGCCCCAAACGAATGCAAAGTCGCTTTTCTACAAAACCGACCGATTCAGTTTTGCGCTCGCTGCAGGCGTTCCAGCTCGTCTAATTAGATAAAAAAAACTCTTCATTCTATGCAAATACGCGAGATTCGAGCGTTTGGAGCAGCCAAACAAGCCCCGAACGAATGAAAAGTCGCTTTGTAACGAAATCGAACGAAATCAACCGATTCAGTTTTGCGCTCGCTGCATTCGTTCCAGCTCGTGTTATTAGATCAAAAACTCTTTATTCTATGCGAATACGCAAGATTCATGCGTTTGGAGCAGCCAAACAAGCCCCAAACGAATGCAAAGTCGGTTTATAACGAAATTGACCGATTCAGTTCTGCGCTCGCTGCAGGCGTTCCAGCTCGTCTAATTAGATAAAAAAAACTCTTCATTCTATGCAAATACGCGAGATCAGAGCGTTTGGTGCAGCCAAACAAGCCCCAAACGAATGCAAAGTCGCTTTATAACGAAATTGACCGATTCAGTTTTGCGCTCGCTGCAGGCGTTCCAGCTCGTCTAATTAGATAAAAAAAACTCTTCATTCTATGCAAATACGCAAGATTCAAGCGTTTGGAGCAGCCAAACAAGCCCCAAACGAATGCAAAGTCGCTTTTCTACAAAACCGACCGATTCAGTTTTGCGCTCGCTGCATTCGTTCCAGTTCGTGTTATTCGATCAAAAACTCTTCATTTCATGCAAATACGCAAAATTCATGCGTTTTGAGCAGCCAAACCAGCTTCAAACGAATGCTGAGTCGCTTTATAACGAAATCGAACGATTGAGCTTTGCGCTCGCTGTAGGCGTTTCAGCTCGTATCGTATGATCAAAAACTCTTCATTTTATGCAAATACGCAAGATTCATGCGTTTCGAGCAGGCAAACAAGATCCATAGAAATGCGGAGTCGCTTTATAACGAAATTGACCGATTCAGTTTCGCGCTCGCTGCAGGCGTTCCAGCTCGTCTAATTAGTTAAAAAAAACTCGTCATTCCATGCAAATACGCGAGATTGGAGCGTTTGGAGCAGCCAAACAAGCCTCAAACGGATGCAAAGTCGCTTTTCTACAAAACCGACCGTTTCAGTTTTGCGCTTGCTGCTTTCGTTCCAGTTCATGTTATTCAATCAAAAACTCTTCATTTTATGCAAATACGCAAGATTCATGCGTTTGGAGCAGCCAAACAAGCCCCAAACGAATGGAAAGTCGCTTTATAACGAAGTTGACCGGTTCAGTTTTGCGCTCGCTGCAGGCGTTTCAGCTCGTCTAATTAGATAAAAAAACTCTTCATTCTATGCAAATACGCGAGATTCGAGCGTGTGGAGCAGCCAAACAAGCCCCAAACGAATGCAAAGTCGCTTTTCTACAAAGCCGACTGATTCACTTTTGCGCTCGCTGCATTCGTTTC
Organism: Amblyteles armatorius; assembly: GCA_933228735.2. NCBI lineage: Eukaryota > Metazoa > Arthropoda > Insecta > Hymenoptera > Ichneumonidae > Amblyteles > Amblyteles armatorius. The sequence goes on along the minus strand of OW121688.1, from coordinate 4,725,670 downwards.
AGTTCGTGTTATTCGATCAAAAACTCTTCATTCTATGCAAATACGCTAGACCTATGCGTTTGGAGCAGCCAAACAAGCCCCAAACGAATGCAAAGTCGCTTTATAACGAAATCGAATGAAATCGACCGATTCAGTTTTGCGCTCGCTGCATTCGTTCCAGTTCGTGTTATTTTATCAAAAACTCTTCATTTTAAGCAAATGCGCAAGATTCATGCGTTTGGAGCAGCCAAAGAAGCCCCAAACGAATGCAAAGTCACTTTATAACGAAATTGAGCGATTCAGTTTTGCGCTCTCTGCAGGAGTTCCAGCCCGTCTAATTAGATAAAAAAACTCTTCATTCTATGCAAATACGCAAGATTCGAGCGTTTGGAGCAGCCAAACAAGCCCCAAACGAATGCAAAGTTGCTTTTCTGCAAAACCGACCGATTCAGTTTTGCGCTCGCTGCATTCGTTCCAGCTCGTGTTATTAGATCAAAAACACTTTATTCTATGCAAATACGCAAGATTCAAGCGTTTGGAGCAGCCAAACAAGCCCCAAAGGAATGCAAAGTCGCTTTATAACGAAATCGAACGAAATCGACCGATTCAGTTTTGCGCTCGCTGCAGGCGTTCCAGCTCGTCTAATGAGATGAAAAACTCTTCATTCTATGCAAATACGCAAGATTCATGCGTTTGGAGCAGCCAAACAAGCCCCAAACGAATGCAAAGTCGCTTTATAACGGAATTGACCGATTCAGTTTTGCGCTCGCTGCAGCTGTTCTAGCTCGTGTTATTTATTAGATCAAAAACACTTCATTCTATGCAAATACGCAAGATTCATGCGTTTGGAGCAGCCAAACAAGCCCCAAACGAATGCAAAGTCGTTTTATAACGAAATCGAACGAAATCGACCGATTCAGTTTTGCGCTCGCTGCATTCGTTCCAGCTCGTGTTATTAGATCAAAAACTCTTTTTTCTATGCGAATACGCAAGATTCATGCGTTTGGAGCAGCCAAACAAGCCCCAACCAAATGCAAAGTCACTTTATAACGAAATTGACCGATTCAGTTTTGCGCTCGCTGCAGGAGTTCCAGCTCGTCTAATTAGATAAAAAAAACTCTTCATCCTATGCAAATACGCAAGATTCGAGCGTTTGGAGCACCCAAACAAGCCCCCAACGAATGCAAAGTCGCTTTTCTACAAAACCGACCGATTCAGTTTTGCGCTTGCTGCATTCGTTCCAGTTCATGTTATTCAATCAAAAACTCTTCATTTTATGCAAATACGCAAGATTCATGCGTTTGGAGCAGCCAAACAAGCCCCAAACGAATGCAAAGTCGCTTTATAACGAAATTGACCGGTTCAGTTTTGCGCTCGCTGCAGGCGTTCCAGCTCGTCTAATTAGATGAAAAACTCTTCATTCTATGCAAATACGCGAGATTCGAGCGTGTGGAGCAGCCAAACAAGCCCCAAACGAATGCAAAGTCGCTTTTCTACAAAACCGACTGATTCAGTTTAGCGCTCGCTGCATTCGTTCCAGTTCGTGTTATTCGATCAAAAACTCTTCATTTTATGCAAATACGCAAGATTCATGCGTTTGGAGCAGAGAAACAAGCCCCAAACGAATGCAAAGTCGCTTTATAACGAAATCGAACGAAATCGACCGATTCAGTTTTGCGCTCGCTGCAGGCGTTCCAGCTCGTCTAATTAGACAAAAAAAACTCTTCATTCTATGCAAATACGCAAGATTCGAGCGTTTCTAGCAGCGAAACAAGCCCCAAACGAATGCAAAGTCGCTTTTCTACAAAACCGACCGATTCAGTTTTGCGCTCGCTGCGGGCGTTCCAGCTCGTCTAATTAGATAAAAAAAACTCTTCATTCTATGCAAATACGCGAGATTCGAGCGTTTGGAGCAGCCAAACAAGTCCCGAACGAATGAAAAGTCGCTTTGTAACGAAATCGAACGAAATCAACCGATTCAGTTTTGCGCTCGCTGCATTCGTTCCAGCTCGTGTTATTAGATCAAAAACTCTTTATTCTATGCGAATACGCAAGATTCATGCGTTTGGAGCAGCCAAACAAGCCCCAAACGAATGCAAAGTCACTTTATAACGAAATTGATCGATTCAGTTTTGCGCTCTCTGCAGGAGTTCCAGCCCGTCTAATTAGATAAAAAAACTCTTCATTCTATGCAAATACGCAAGATTCGAGCGTTTGGAGCAGCCAAACAAGCCCCAAACGAATGCAAAGTTGCTTTTCTACAAAACCGACCGATTCAGTTTTGCGCTCGCTGCATTCGTTCCAGCTCGTGTTATTAGATCAAAATCACTTTATTCTATGCAAATACGCAAGATTCATGCGTTTGGAGCAGCCAAACAAGCCCCAAACGAATGCAAAGTCGCTTTATAACGAAATCGAACGAAATCGCCCGATTCAGTTTTGCGCTCGCTGCATTCGTTCCAGCTCGTGTTGATAGATCAAAAACTCCTCATTTTATGCAAATACGCAAGATTCATGCGTTTGGAGCAGCCAAACAAGCCCCAAACGAATGCAAAGTCGTTTTATAACGAAATCGAACGAAATCGCCCGATTCAGTTTTGCGCTCGCTGCATTCGTTCCAGCTGGTGTTATTAGATCAGAAACTCTTTATTCTATGCGAATACGCAAGATTCATGCGTTTGGAGCAGCCAAACAAGCCCCAAACGAATGCGAAGTCGCTTTATAACGAAATCGAACGATTGCGTTTTGCGCTCCCTGTAAGCTTTCCAGCTCGCCTAATCAGATCAAAAACTCCTCATTTTATGCAAATACGCAAGATTCATGCGTTTGGAGCAGCCAAACAAGCCCTAAACGAATGCAAAGTCGCTTTATAACAAAATCGACCGATTCAGTTTTGCGCTCGCTGCATTCGTTCCAGCTCGTGTTATTAGATCAAAAACTCTTCATTCTATGCAAATACGCAAGATTCATGAGTTTGGAGCAGCCAAACAAGCCCCAAACGAATGCAAAGTCGCTTTATAACGAAATTGACCGATTCAGTTCTGCGCTCGCTGCAGGTGTTCCAGCTCGTCTAATTAGATTAAAAAAACTCTTCATTCTATGCAAATACGCGAGATTCAAGCGTTTGGAGCAGCCAAACAAGCCCCAAACGAATGCAAAGTCGCTTTTCTACAAAACCGACCGATTCAGTTTTGCGCTCGCTGCATTCGTTCCAGTTCGTGTTATCCGATCAAAAACTCTTCATTTTATGCAAATACGCAAGGATCATGCGTTTCGAGCAGCCAAACAAGCTCCATAGAAATGCAGAGGCGCTTTATAACGAAATCGAACGATTCATTTTCGCGCTCGCTGCAGCCGTTCCAGCACGGGTTATTTATTAGATCAAGAACACTTTATTCTATGCAAATACGCAAGATTCATGCGTTTGGAGCAGCCAAACAATCCCCAAACGAATGCAAAGTCGCTTTATAACGAAATTGACCGATTCAGTTTTGCGCTCGCTGCAGGCGTTCCAGCTCGTCTAATTAGATGAAAAACTCATCATTCTATGCAAATACGCAAGATTCGTGCGTTTGGAGCGGCCAAACGGGCCCTAAACGAATGCAAAGTCGCGTTATAACGAAATTGAACTATTGAGTTTTGTGCTCGCTGTAGGCGTTCTAGCTCGTGTTGTTGGATCAAAAACTCTTCATTGTATGCAAATACGCAAGATTCATGCGTTTGGAGCAGCCAAACAAAGCCCAAACGAATGCAAAGTCGCTTTTTAACGAAATCGAACGAGATCGACCGATTCAGTTTTGCGCTCGCTGCAGCCGTTCCAGCTCGTCTAATTAGATAAAAAAAACTCTTCGTTCTATGCAAATACGCGAGATTCGAGCGTTTGGAGCAGCCACACAAGCCTCAAACCGATGCAAAGTCGCTTTTCTACAAAACCGACCGATTCAGTTTTGCGCTTGCTGCATTCATTCCAGTTCATGTTATTCGATCAAAAACTCTTTATTTTATGCAAATACGCGAGATTCGAGCGTTTGGAGCAGCCAAACAAGCCCCAAACGAATGCAAAGTCGCTTTTCTACAAAACCGACCGATTCAGTTTTGCGCTCGCTGCATTCGTTCCAGCTCGTGTTATTAGATCTAAAACACTTTATTCTATGCAAATACGCAAGATTCATGCGTTTGGAGCAGCCAAACAAGCCCTAAACGAATGCAAAGTCGCTTTATAACGAAATCGAACGAAATCGACCGATTCAGTTTTGCGCTCGCTGCAGGCGTTCCAGCTCGTCTAATTAGATAAAAAAAACTCTTCATTCTATGCAAATACGCGAGATCCGAGCGTTTGGAGTAAGTCTAAGTAGATTTATACCGAAATTGAACGATTGAGTTTTGCGCTCGCTGTAGACGGTTCAGCTCGTGTTATTAGATCAAAAACTCTTTTTTCTATGCGAATACGCAAGATTCATGCGTTCGGAGCAGCCAAACAAGCCCCAAACGAATGCAAAGTCACTTTATAACGAAATTGACCGATTCAGTTTTGCGCTCGCTGCAGGAGTTCCAGCTCGTCTAATTAGATAAAAAAACTCTTCATTTTATGCAAATACGCAAGATTCGAGCGTTTGGAGCAGCAAAACAAGCCCCAAACGAATACAAAGTCGCTTTTCTACAAAACCGACCGATTCAGTTTTGCGCTCGCTGCATTCGTTCCAGTTCGTGTTATTCGATCAAAAACTCTTCATTTTATGCAAATACGCAAGATTCATGCGTTCGGAGCAGCCAAACAAGCCCCAAACGAATTCAAAGTCGCTTTATAACGAAATTGACCGATTCAGTTTTGCGCTCGCTGCAGGCGTTCCAGCTCGTCTAATTAGATAAAAAAACTCTTCATTCTATGCAAATACGCGAGATTCGAGCGTTTGGAGCAGCCAAACAAGCCCCAAACGAATGCAAAGTCGCTTTTCTACAAAACCGACCGATTCAGTTTTGCGCTCGCTGCATTCGTTCCAGCTCCTGTTATTAGATCTAAAAGACTTTATACTATGCAAATACGCAAGATTCATGCATTTGGAGCAGCCAAACAAGCCCCAAACGAATGCAAAGTCGCTTTATAACGAAATCGAACGAAATCGACCGATTCAGTTTTGCGCTCGCTGCATTCGTTCCAGCTCGTGTTATTAGATCGAAAACTCTTTATTCTATGCGAATACGCAAGATTCATGCGTTTGGAGCAGCCAAACAAGCCCCAAACGAATGCAAAGTCGCTTTATAACGAAATTGAACTATTGAGTCTTGTGCTCGCTGTAGTCGTTCTAGCTCGTGTTGTTAGATCAAAAACTCTTTATTGTATGCAAATACGCAAGATTCATGCGTTTGGAGCAGCCAAACAAGCCCCAAACGAATGCAAAGTCGCTTTATAACGAAATCGACCGATTCAGTTTTGCGCTCGCTGCATTCGTTCCAGCTCGTGTTATTAGATCAAAAACTCTTCATTCTATGCAAATACGCAAGATTCGTGCGTTTGGAGCGGCCAAACGGGCCCTAAACGAATGCAAAGTCGCGTTATAACGAAACTGAACTATTGAGTTTTGTGCTCGCTGTAGGCGTTCTAGCTCGTGTTGTTGGATCAAAAACTCTTCATTGTATGCAAATACGCAAGATTCATGCGTTTCAAGCAGCCATACAAGCTCCAAAGGAATGCTAAGTAGATTTATACCGAAATTGAACGATTGAGTTTTGCGCTCGCTGTAGACGTTTCAGCTCGTATTAACAGATAAAAAACTCTTCATTTCATGCAAATACGCATGATGCATGCGTTTACAGACGAGAAAAAAGCCCCCAACGAATGCAAAATCGCTTTATAACGAAATCGAACGATTGAGCTTTGCGCTCGCGGTAGGCATTCCAGCTCGTGTTATAAGATCAACAACTCTTCATTCCTTGCAAATACGCAAGATTCATGCGTTTGGAGCAGCCAAACAAGCCCCAAACGAATGCAAAGTCGCTTTATAACGAAATTGACCGATTCAGTTCTGCGCTCGCTGCAGGCGTTCCAGCTCGTCTAATTAGATGAAAACAACTCTTCATTCTATGCGAATACGCGAGATCTGAGCGTTTGGAGCAGCCAAACAAGCCCCAAACGAATGCAAAGTCGCTTTACAACGAAATTGACGGATTCAGTTTTGCGCTCGCTGCAGGCGTTCCAGCTCGTCTAATTAGATAAAAAAACTCTTCATTCTATGCAAATACGCAAGATTCAAGCGTTTGGAGCAGCCAAACAAGCCCCAAACGAATGCAAAGTCGCTTTTCTACAAAACCGACCGATTCAGTTTTGCGCTCGCTGCATTCGTTCCAGTTCGTGTTAACCGATCAAAAACTCTTTATTTTATGCAAATACGCAAGATTCATGTGTTTGGAGCAGCCAAACGGGCCCCAAACGAATGCAAAGTCGCTTTATAACGAAATTGAACTATTGTGTTTTGTGCTCACTGTAGGCGTTCTAGCTCGTGTTGTTAGATCAAAAACTCTTTATTGTATGCAAATACGCAAGATACATGCGTTTTAAGCAGCCATACAAGCTCCAAACGAATGCAGAGTAGATTTATACCGAAATCGAACGATTGACTTTTGCGCTCGCTGCATTCGTTCCAGTTCGTGTTATTCGATCAAAAACTCTTCATTTTATGCAAATACGCAAGATTCATGCGTTCGGAGCAGCCAAACAAGCCCCAAACGAATTCAAAGTCGCTTTATAACGAAATTGACCGATTCAGTTTTGCGCTCGCTGCAGGCGTTCCAGCTCGTCTAATTAGATAAAAAAACTCTTCATTCTATGCAAATACGCGAGATTCGAGCGTTTGGAGCAGCCAAACAAGCCCCAAACGAATGCAAAGTCGCTTTTCTACAAAACCGACCGATTCAGTTTTGCGCTCGCTGCATTCGTTCCAGCTCCTGTTATTAGATCTAAAACACTTTATACTATGCAAATACGCAAGATTCATGCATTTGGAGCAGCCAAACAAGCCCCAAACGAATGCAAAGTCGCTTTATAACGAAATCGAACGAAATCGACCGATTCAGTTTTGCGCTCGCTGCATTCGTTCCAGCTCGTGTTATTAGATCGAAAACTCTTTATTCTATGCGAATACGCAAGATTCATGCGTTTGGAGCAGCCAAACAAGCCCCAAACGAATGCAAAGTCGCTTTATAACGAAATTGAACTATTGAGTCTTGTGCTCGCTGTAGTCATTCTAGCTCGTGTTGTTAGATCAAAAACTCTTTATTGTATGCAAATACGCAAGATTCATGCGTTTGGAGCAGCCAAACAAGCCCCAAACGAATGCAAAGTCGCTTTATAACGAAATCGACCGATTCAGTTTTGCGCTCGCTGCATTCGTTCCAGCTCGTGTTATTAGATCAAAAACTCTTCATTCTATGCAAATACGCAAGATTCGTGCGTTTGGAGCGGCCAAACGGGCCCTAAACGAATGCAAAGTCGCGTTATAAGGAAATTGAACTATTGAGTTTTGTGCTCGCTGTAGGCGTTCTAGCTCGTGTTGTTGGATCAAAAACTCTTCATTGTATGCAAATACGCAAGATTCATGCGTTTCAAGCAGCCATACAAGCTCCAAAGGAATGCTAAGTAGATTTATACCGAAATTGAACGATTGAGTTTTGCGCTCGCTGTAGACGTTTCAGCTCGTATTAACAGATAAAAAACTCTTCATTTCATGCAAATACGCATGATGCATGCGTTTAAAGACGAGAAAAAAGCCCCCAACGAATGCAAAATCGCTTTATAACGAAATCGAACGATTGAGCTTTGCGCTCGCGGTAGGCATTCCAGCTCGTGTTATAAGATCAACAACTCTTCATTCCTTGCAAATACGCAAAATTCATGCGTTTGGAGCAGCCAAACAAGCCCCAAACGAATGCAAAGTCACTTTATAACGAAATTGACCGATTCAGTTTTGCGCTCGCTGCAGGAGTTCCAGCTCGTGTTATAAGATCAACAACTCTTCATTCCTTGCAAATACGCAAAATTCATGCGTTTGGAGCAGCCAAACAAGCCCCAAACGAATGCAAAGTCACTTTATAACGAAATTGACCGATTCAGTTTTGCGCTCGCTGCAGGAGTTCCAGCTCGTCTAATTAGATAAAAAAACTCTTCATTTTATGCAAATACGCAAGATTCGAGCGTTTGGAGCAGCCAAACAAGCCCCAAACGAATACAAAGTCGCTTTTCTACAAAACCGACCGATTCAGTTTTGCGCTCGCTGCATTCGTTCCAGTTCGTGTTATTCGATCAAAAACTCTTCATTTTATGCAAATACGCAAGATTCATGCGTTCGGAGCAGCCAAACAAGCCCCAAACGAATTCAAAGTCGCTTAATAACGAAATTGACCGATTCAGTTTTGCGCTCGCTGCAGGCGTTCCAGCTCGTCTAATTAGATAAAGAAACTCTTCATTCTATGCAAATACGCGAGATTCGAGCGTTTGGAGCAGCCAAACAAGCCCCAAACGAATGCAAAGTCGCTTTTCTACAAAACCGACCAATTCAGTTTTGCGCTCGCTGCATTCGTTCCAGTTCGTGTTATTCGATCAAAAACTCTCCATTTTATGCAAACACGCAAGATTCATGCGTTTGGAGCAGCCAAACGAGCCCCAAACGAATGCAAAGTCGCTTTATAACGAAATTGATCGATTCAGATTTGCGCACGCTGCAGGCGTTCCAGCTCGTCTAATTAGATAAAAAAACTCTTCATTCTATCCAAATACGCAAGATTCGAGCGTTTGGAGCAGCCAAACAAGCCCCAAACGAATGCCAAGTCACTTTATAACGAAATCGACCGATTCAATTTTGCGCTCGCTGCATTCGTTCCAGCTCGTGTTATTAGATCAAAAACTCTTTATTCTATGCGAATACGCAAGATTCATGCGTTTGGAGCAGCCAAATAAGCCCCAAACGAATGCAAAGTCACTTTATAACGAAATTGACCGATTCAGTTTTGCGCTCACTGCAGGCGTTCCAGCTTGTCTAATTAGATAAAAAAACTCCTTATTCTATGCAACTACGCAAGATTCGAGCGTTTCTAGCAGCCAAACAAGCCCCAAACGAAAGCAAAGTCGCTTTATAACGAAATCGAATGATTGCGTTTTGCACTCCCTGTAAGCGTTCCAGATCGCCTAATTAGATGAAAAACTTTTCATTCTATGCAAATACGCAAGATTCGAGCGTTTGGAGCAGCCAAACAAGCCCCAAACGAATGCAAAGTCGCTTTTCTACAAAAGCGACCGATTCAGTTTTGCGCTCGCTGCATTCGTTCCAGTTCGTGTAAATCGATCAAAAACTCTTCATTTTATGCAAATGCGCAAGATTCATGCGTTTGGAGCAGCCAAACAAGCCCCAAACGATTGCAAAGTCGCTTTATAACGAAATTGATCGATTCAGATTTGCGCACGCTGCAGGCGTTCCAGCTCGTCTAATTAGATAAAAAAAACTCTTCATTCTATCCAAATACGCAAGATTCGAACGTTTGGAGCAGCCAAACAAGCCCCAAACGAATGCAAAGTCACTTTACAACGAAATTGACCGATTCAGTTCTGCGCTCGCTGCAGGCGTTCCAGCTCGTCTAATTAGATAAAAAAAACTCTTCATTCTATGCAAATACGCGAGATCTGAGCGTTTGGAGCAGCTAAACAAGCCCCAAACGAATGCAAAGTCGCTTTATAACGAAATCGAACGAAATCGACCGATTCAATTTTGCGCTCGCTGCATTCGTTCCAGCTAGTGTTATTCGATCAAAAACTCTTCATTTTAAGCAAATACGCAAGATTCATGCGTTTGGAGCAGCCAAACAAGCCCCAAACGAATGCAAAGTCGCTTTATAACGAAATTGACCGATTCAGTTTTGCGCTCGCTGCAGGCGTTCCAGCTCGTCTAATTAGATAAAAAAAACTCTTCATTCTATGCAAATACGCAAGATTCGAGCGTTTGGAGCAGCCAAGCAAGCCCCAAACGAATGCAAAGTCGCTTTTCTACAAAACCGACCGATTCAGTTTTGCGCTCGCTGCATTCGTTCCAGTTCGTGTTATTCGATCAAAAACTCTCCATTTTATGCAAATACGCAAGATTCATGCGGTCGGAGCAGCCAAACAAGCCTCAAACGGATGCAAAGTCGCTTTATAACGAAATCGAACGAAATCGACCGATTCAATTTTGCGCTCGCTGCATTCGTTCCAGCTAGTGTTATTCGATCAAAAACTCTTCATTTTAAGCAAATACGCAAGATTCATGCGTTTGGAGCAGCCAAACAAGCCCCAAACGAATGCAAAGTCGCTTTATAACGAAATTGACCGATTCAGTTTTGCGCTCGCTGCAGGCGTTCCAGCTCGTCTAATTAGATAAAAAAAACTCTTCATTCTATGCAAATACGCGAGATCCGAGCGTTTGGAGCAGCCAAACAAGCCCCAAACGAATGCAAAGTGGCTTTATAACGAAATTGACGAACTCAGTTTTGCGCTCGCTGCAAGCGTTCCAGCTCGTCTAATTAGATAAAAAAAACTCTTCATCCTATGCAAATACGCAAGATTCGAGCGTTTCGAGCCGCCAAACAAGCCCCAAACGAATGCAAAGTCGCTTTTCTACAAAACTGACCGATTCAGTTTTGCGCTCGCTGCATTCGTTCCAGTTCGTGTTATTCGATCAAAAACTCTTCATTTTATGCAAACACGCAAGATTCATGCGTTTGGAGCAGCCAAACGAGCCCCAAACGAATGCAAAGTCGCTTTATAACGAAATTGAACTATTGTGTTTTGTGCTTACTGTAGGCGTTCTAGCTCGTGTTGTTAGATCAAAAACTCTTTATTGTATGCAAATACGCAAGATTCATGTGTTTGGAGCAGCCAAACAAGCCCCAAACGAATGCAAAGTCGCTTTATAAAGAAATCGAACGAAATCGACCGATTCAGTTTTGCGCTCGCTGCATTCGTTCCAGCTCGTGTTATTAGTTCAAAAACTCTTTAGTCTATGCGAATACGCAAGATTCATGCGTTTGGAGCAGCCAAACAAGCCCCAAACGAATGCAAAGTCGCTTTATAACGAAATTGAACTATTGAGTTTTGTGCTCGCTGTAGTCGTTCTAGCTCGTGTTGTTAGATCAAAAACTCTTTATTGTATGCAAATACGCAAGATTCATGCGTTTGGAGCCGCCAAACAAGCCCCAAACGAATGCAAAGTCGCTTTATAACGAAATCGACCGATTCAGTTTTGCGCTTGTTGCATTCGTTCCAGCTCGTGTTATTAGATCAAAAACTCTTCATTCTATGCAAATACGCAAGATTCGTGCGTTTGGAGCAGCCAAACGGGCCCTAAACGAATGAAAAGTCGCTTTATAACGAAATTGAACTATTGAGTTTTGTGCTCGCTGTAGGCGTTCTAGCTCGTGTTGTTGGATCGAAAACTCTTCATTGTATGCAAATACGCAAGATTCATGCGTTTCAAGCAGCCATACAAGCTCCAAAGGAATGCTAAGTAGATTTATACCGAAATTTAACGATTAAGTTTTGCGCTCGCTGCAGGCGTTCCAGCTCGTCTAATTAGATAAAAAAACTCTTCATTCTATGCAAATACGCAAGATTCGAGCGTTTCTAGCAGCCAAACAAGCCCCAAACGAATGAAAAGTCGCTTTTCTACAAAACCGACCGATTCAGTTTTGCGCTCGCTGCATTCGTTCCAGTTCGTGTTATTCGATCAAAAACTCTTTATTTTAAGCAAATACGCAAGATTCATGCGTTTGGAGCAGCCAAACAAGCCCCAAACGAATGCAAAGTCGCTTAATAACGAAATTGACCGATTCAGTTTTGCGCTCGCTGCAGGCGTTCCAGCTCGTCTAATTAGATTAAAAACTCTTCATTCTATGCAAATACGCGAGATTCGAGCGTTTGGAGCAGCCAAACAAGCCCCAAACGAATGCAACGTTGCTTTTCTAAAAACCGACCGATTCAGTTTTGCGCTCGCTGCATTCGTTCCAGCTCGTGTTATTCGATCAAAAACTCTTCATTTTATGCAAACACGCAAGATTCATGCGTTTGGAGCAGCCAAACGAGCCCCAAACGAATGCAAAGTCGCTTTATAACGAAATTGAACTATTGTGTTTTGTGCTTACTGTAGGCGTTCTAGCTCGTGTTGTTAGATCAAAAACTCTTTATTGTATGCAAATACGCAAGATTCATGTGTTTGGAGCAGCCAAACAAGCCCCAAACGAATGCAAAGTCGCTTTATAAAGAAATCGAACGAAATCGACCGATTCAGTTTTGCGCTCGCTGCATTCGTTCCAGCTCGTGTTATTAGTTCAAAAACTCTTTAGTCTATGCGAATACGCAAGATTCATGCGTTTGGAGCAGCCAAACAAGCCCCAAACGAATGCAAAGTCGCTTTATAACGAAATTGAACTATTGAGTTTTGTGCTCGCTGTAGTCGTTCTAGCTCGTGTTGTTAGATCAAAAACTCTTTATTGTATGCAAATACGCAAGATTCATGCGTTTGGAGCCGCCAAACAAGCCCCAAACGAATGCAAAGTCGCTTTATAACGAAATCGACCGATTCAGTTTTGCGCTTGTTGCATTCGTTCCAGCTCGTGTTATTAGATCAAAAACTCTTCATTCTATGCAAATACGCAAGATTCGTGCGTTTGGAGCAGCCAAACGGGCCCTAAACGAATGAAAAGTCGCTTTATAACGAAATTGAACTATTGAGTTTTGTGCTCGCTGTAGGCGTTCTAGCTCGTGTTGTTGGATCGAAAACTCTTCATTGTATGCAAATACGCAAGATTCATGCGTTTCAAGCAGCCATACAAGCTCCAAAGGAATGCTAAGTAGATTTATACCGAAATTTAACGATTAAGTTTTGCGCTCGCTGCAGGCGTTCCAGCTCGTCTAATTAGATAAAAAAACTCTTCATTCTATGCAAATACGCAAGATTCGAGCGTTTCTAGCAGCCAAACAAGCCCCAAACGAATGAAAAGTCGCTTTTCTACAAAACCGACCGATTCAGTTTTGCGCTCGCTGCATTCGTTCCAGTTCGTGTTATTCGATCAAAAACTCTTTATTTTAAGCAAATACGCAAGATTCATGCGTTTGGAGCAGCCAAACAAGCCCCAAACGAATGCAAAGTCGCTTAATAACGAAATTGACCGATTCAGTTTTGCGCTCGCTGCAGGCGTTCCAGCTCGTCTAATTAGATTAAAAACTCTTCATTCTATGCAAATACGCGAGATTCGAGCGTTTGGAGCAGCCAAACAAGCCCCAAACGAATGCAACGTTGCTTTTCTAAAAACCGACCGATTCAGTTTTGCGCTCGCTGCATTCGTTCCAGCTCGTGTTATTAGATCAAAAACACTTTATTTTATGCAAATACGCAAGATTCATGCGTTTGGAGCAGCCAAACAAGCCCCAAACGAATGAAAAGTCGCTTTATAACGAAATCGAACGAAATCGACCGATTCAGTTTTGCGCTCGCTGCATTCGTTCCAGTTCGTTTTATTCGATCAAAAACTCTTCATTTTATGCAAATACGCAAGATTCATGCGTTCGGAGCAGCCAAACAAGCCCCAAACGAATTCAAAGTCGCTTTATAACGAAATTGACCGATTCAGTTTTGCGCTCGCTGCAGGCGTTCCAGTTCGTGTTATTCGATCAAAAACTCTTCATTTTATGCAAATACCGAAGATTCATTTGTTTGAAGCAGCCAAACAAGCCCCAAACGAATGCAAAGCCGCTTTATAACGAAATTGACCGATTCCGTTTTGCGCTCGCTGCAGGCGTTCTAGCTCGTCTAATTAGATTTAAAACTCTTCATTCTATGCAAATACGCGAGATTCGAGCGTTTGGAGCAGCCAAACAAGCCCCAAACGAATTCAAAGTTGCTTTTCTACAAAACCGACCGATTCAGTTTTGCGCTCGCTGCATTCGTTCCAGCTCGTGTTATTAGATCAAAAACACTTTATTCTATGCAAAAACGCAAGATTCATGCGTTTGGAGCAGCCAAACAAGCCCCAAACGAATGCAAAGTCGCTTTATAACGAAATCGAACGAAATCGCCCGATTCAGTTTTGCGCTCGCTGCATTCGTTCCAGCTCGTGTTATTAGATCAAAAACTCTTTATTCTATGCGAATACGCAAGATTCATGCGTTTGGAGCTGCCAAACAAGCCCCAAACGAATGCAAAGTCACTTTATAACGAAATTGGCCGATTCAGTTTTGCGCTCTCTGCAGGAGTTCCAGCCCGTCTAATTAGATAAAAAAACTCTTCATTCTATGCAAATACGCAAGATTCGAGCGTTTGGAGCAGCCAAACAAGCCCCAAACGAATGCAAAGTTGCTTTTCTACAAAACCGACCGATTCAGTTTTGCGCTCGCTGCATTCGTTCCAGCTCGTGTTATTAGATCAAAAACACTTTATTCTATGCAAATACGCAAGATTCATGCGTCTGGAGCAGCCAAACAAGCCCCAAAGGAATGCAAAGACGCTTTATAACGAAATCGAACGAAATCGACCGATTCAGTTTTGCGCTCGCTGCATTCGTTCCAGCTCGTGTTATTAGATCAAAAACTCTTTTTTCTGTGCGAATACGCAAGATTCATGCGTTTGGAGCAGCCAAACAAGCCCCAAACGAATGCAAAGTCACTTTATAACGAAATCGACCGATTCAGTTTTGCGCTCGCTGCAGGAGTTCCAGCTCGTCTAATTAGATAAAAAAACTCTTCATTCTATGCAAATACGCAAGATTCGAGCGTTTGGAGCAGCCAAACAAGCCCCAAACGAATGCAAAGTCGCTTTTCTACAAAACCGACCGATTCAGTTTTGCGCTCGCTGCATTCGCTCCAGTTCGTGTTATTCGATCAAAAACTCTTCATTTTATGCAAATACGCAAGATTCATGCGTTCGGAGCAGCCAAACAAGCCCCAAACGAATTCAAAGTCGCTTTATAACGAAATTGACCGATTCAGTTTTGCGCTCGCTGCAGGCGTTCCAGCTCGTCTAATTAGATAAAAAAAACTCTTCATTCTATGCAAATACGCGAGATTCGAGCGTTTGGAACAGCCAAACAAGCCCCAAACGAATGCAAAGTCGCTTTTCTACAAAACCGACCGATTCAGTTTTGCGCTCGCTGCATTCGTTTCAGCTCCTGTTATTAGATCTAAAACACTTTATACTATGCAAATACGCAAGATTCATGCATTTGGAGCAGCTAAACAAGCCCCAAACGAATGCAAAGTCGCTTTATAACGAAATCGAACGAAATCGACCGATTCAGTTTTGCGCTCGCTGCATTCGTTCCAGCTCGTGTTATTAGATCAAAAACACTTTATTCTATGCAAATACGCAAGATTCATGCGTTTGGAGCAGCCGAACAAGCCCCAAAGGAATGCAAAGTCGCTTTATAACGAAATCGAACGAAATCGACCGATTAAGTTTTGCGCTCGCTGCATTCGTTCCAGCTCGTGATATTAGATCAAAAACTCTTTATTCTATGCGAATACCCAAGATTCATGCGTTTGGAGCAGCCAAACAAGCCCCAAACGAATGCAAAGTCGCTTTATAACGAAATTGACCGATTCAGTTCTGCGCTCGCTGCAGGCGTTCCAGCTCGTCTAATTAGATGAAAAAAACTCTTCATTCTATGCGAATACGCGAGATCTGAGCGTTTGGAGCAGCTAAACAAGCCCCAAACGAATGCAAAGTCGCTTTATAACGAAATCGAACGAAATCGACCGATTCAATTTTGCGCTCGCTGCATTCGTTCCAGCTCGTGTTATCCGATCAAAGACTCTTCATTTTAAGCAAATACGCAAGATTTATGCGTTTGGAGCAGCCAAACAAGCCCCAAACGGATGCAAAGTCGCTTTATAACGAAATTGACCGATTCAGTTTTGCGCTCGCTGCAGGCGTTCCAGCTCGTCTAATTAGATAAAAAAAACTCTTCATTCTATGCAAATACGCAAGATTCGAGCGTTTGGAGCAGCCAAGCAAGCCCCAAACGAATGCAAAGTCGCTTTTCTACAAAACCGACCGATTCAGTTTTGCTATTCGATGTTCGTGTTATTCGATCAAAAACTCTCCATTTTATGCAAACACGCAAGATTCATGCGCTTGGAGCAGCCAAACGAGCCCCAAACGAATGCAAAGTCGCTTTATAACGAAATTGAACTATTGTGTTTTGTGCTCACTGTAGGCGTTGTAGCTCGTGTTGTTAGATCAAAAACTCTTTATTGTATGCAAATACGCAAGATTCATGCGTTTCAAGCAGCCATACAAGCTCCAAACGAATGCAGAGTAGATTTATACCGAAATCGAACGATTGAGTTCTGCGCTCGCTGTAGACGTTTCAGCTCGTATTAACAGATGAAAAACTCGTCATTCTATGCAAATACGCATGATGTATGCGTTTAAAGACGCCAAAAAAGCCCCCAACGAATGCAAAATCGCTTTATAACGAAATTGAACGATTGAGCTTTGCGCTCGCGGTAGGCATTCCAGCTCGTGTTGTAAAATCAAAAACTCTTCATTCTTTGCAAATATGCAAGATCCATGCGTATTGAGCAGCCAAACAAGCTCCAAACGAGTGCAGGGTCGCATTATGACGAAGACGAACGATTTAGTTTTGCGCTCGCTGTAGGCGTTCCAGCTCGTGTTATCAGATCGAAAAATCTTCATTTCATGCAAATACGCAAAATTCATAAGTTTCGAGCAGCCAAACAAGCTCCAAACGAATGCTGAGTCGCTTTCTAACGAAATCGAACGATTGAGCTTTGCACTCGCTGTAGGCGTTTCAGCTCGTATCGTATGATCAAAAACTCTTCATTTTATGCAAATACGCAAGATGCGTTTCGAGCAGCCAAACAAGCTCCATAGAAATGCGGAGTCGCTTTATAACGAAATCGAACGATTCAGTTTTGCGCTCGCTGCAGCCGTTCCAGCTCGTGTTATTTATTAGATCAAAAACACTTTATTCTATGCAAATACGCAAGATTCATGCGTTCGGAGCAGCCAAACAAGCCCCAAACGAATTCAAAGTCGCTTTATAACGAAATTGACCGATTCAGTTTTGCGCTCGCTGCAGGCGTTCCAGCTCGTCTAATTAGATAAAAAAACTCTTCATTCTATGCAAATACACGAGATTCGAGCGTTTGGAGCAGCCAAACAAGCCCCAAACGAATGCAAAGTCGCTTTTCTACAAAACCGACCGATTCAGTTTTGCGCTCGCTGCATTCGTTCCAGCTCCTGTTATTAGATCTAAAACACTTTATACTATGCAAATACGCAAGATTCATGCATATGGAGCAGCCAAACAAGCCCCAAACGAATGCAAAGTCGCTTTATAACGAAATCGAACGAAATCGACCGATTCAGTTTTGCGCTCGCTGCATTCGTTCCAGCTCGTGTTATTAGATCAAAAACTCTTTATTCTATGCGAATACGCAAGATTCATGCGTTTGGAGCAGCCAAACAAGCCCCAAATGAATGCAAAGTCGCTTTACAACGAAATTGACCGATTCAGTTCTGCGCTCGCTGCAGGCGTTCCAGCTCGTCTAATTAGATAAAAAAAACTCTTCATTCTATGCGAATACGCGAGATCTGAGCGTTTGGAGCAGCCAAACAAGCCCCAAACGAATGCAAAGTCGCTTTTCTAGAAAACCGACCGATTCAGTTTTGCGCTCGCTGCATTCGTTCCAGTTCGTGTTATCCGATCAAAAACTCTTCATTTTATGCAAACACGCAAGATTCATGAGTTTGGAGCAGCCAAACGGGCCCCAAACGAATGCAAAGTCGCTTTATAACGAAATTGAACGATTGAGTTTTGCGCTCGCTGTAGACGTTTCAGCTCGTATTAACAGATGGAAAACTCTCCATTCTATGCAAATACGCATGATGTATGCGTTTAAAGACGCCAAAAAAGCCCCCAACGAATGCAAAATCGCTTTGTAACGAAATCGAACGATTAAGCATTGCGCTCGCTGTAGGCGTTCCAGCTCGTCTAATTAGATAAAAAACTCATCATTCTATGCAAATACGCGAGATTCGAGCGTTTGGAGCAGCCAAACAACCCTCAAACCGATGCAAAGTCGCTTTTCTACAAAACCGACCGATTCAGTTTTGCGCTCGCTGCAGCCGTTCCGGCACGGGTTATTTATTAGATCAAAAACACTTTATTCTATGCAAATACGCGAGATTCATGCGTTTGGAGCAGCCAAACAAGCCCCAAACGAATGCAAAGTCGCTTTATAACGAAATCGAACGAAATCGACCGATTTAGTTTTGCGCTCGCTGCATTCGTTTCAGCTCGTCTTATTAGATCAAAAACTCTTTATTCTACGCGAATACGCAAGATTCATGCGTTTGGAGCAGCCAAACAAGCCCCAAACGAATGCAAAGTCGCTTTATAACGAAATCGAACGAAATTGACCGATTCAGTTTTGCGCTCGCTGCAGCCGTTCTAGCTCGTGTTATTTATTAGATCAAGAACACTTTATTCTATGCAAACACGCAAGATTCATGCGCTTGGAGCAGCCAAACAAGCCCCAAACGAATGCGAAGTCGCTTTATAACGAAATCGAACGATTGCGTTTTGCGCTCCCTGTAGGCGTTCCAGCTCGCCTAATTAGATCAAAAACTTTTCATTCTATGTAAATACGCAAGATTCATGCGTTTGGAGCAGCCTTACAAGCCCTAAACAAATGCAAAGTCGCTTTATAACAAAATCGACCGATTTAGTTTTGCGCTCGCTGCATTCATTCCAGCTCGTGTTATGAGATCAAAAACTCTTCATTCTATGCAAATACGCAAGATTCATGCGTTTGGAGCAGCCAAACGGGCCCCAAACGAATGCAAAGTCGCTTTATAACGAAATCGAACGATTGAGCTTTGCGCTCGCGGCAGGCATTCCAGCTCGTGTTATTCGATCAAAAACTCTTCATTTTATGCAAATACGCAAGATTCATGCGTTTGGAGCAGCCAAACAAGCCCCAAACGAATGCAAAGTCGCTTCATAACGAAATTGATCGATTCAGATTTGCGCACGCTGCAGGCGTTCCAGCTCGTCTAATAAGATAAAAAAACTCTTCATTCTATCCAAATACGCAAGATTCGAGCGTTTGGAGCAGCCAAACAAGCCCCAAACGAATGCCAAGTCACTTTATAACGAAATCGACCGATTCAATTTTGCGCTCGCTGCATTCGTTCCAGCTCGTGTTATTAGATCAAAAACTCTTTATTCTATGCGAATACGCAAGATTCATGCGTTTGGAGCAGCCAAATAAGCCCCGAACGAATGCAAAGTCACTTTATAACGAAATTGACCGATTCAGTTTTGCGCTCGCTGCAGGCGTTCCAGCTCGTCTAATTAGATAAAAAAACTTCTTATTCTATGCAAATACGCAAGATTCGAGCGTTTCTAGCAGCCAAACCAGCCCCAAACGAATGCAAAGTCGCTTTTCTACAAAACCGACCGATTCAGTTTTGCGCTCGCTGCATTCGTTCCAGCTCGTGTCATTAGATCTAAAACACTTTATTCTATGCAAATACGCAAGATTCATGCGTTTGGAGCAGCCAAACAAGCCCCAAACGAATGCGAAGTCGCTTTATAACGAAATCGAACGATTGCGTTTTGCGCTCCCTGTAGGCGTTCCAGCTCGCCTAATTAGATCAAAAACTCTTCATTCTATGCAAATACGCGAGATCTGAGCGTTTGGAGCAGCTAAACAAGCCCCAAACGAATGCAAAGTCGCTTTATAACGAAATCGAACGAAATCGACCGATTCAATTTTGCGCTCGCTGCATTCGTTCCAGCTCGTGTTATTCGATCAAAAACTCTTCATTTTAAGCAAATACGCAAGATTCATGCGTTTGGAGCAGCCAAACAAGCCCCAAACGGATGCAAAGTCGCTTTATAACGAAATTGACCGATTCAGTTTTGCGCTCGCTGCAGGCGTTCCAGCTCGACTAATTAGATAAAAAAAACTCTTCATTCTATGCAAATACGCAAGATTCATGCGTTTGGAGCAGCCAAACAAGCCCCAAACGAATGCAAAGTCGCTTCATAACGAAATTGATCGATTCAGATTTGCGCACGCTGCAGGCGTTCCAGCTCGTCTAATAAGATAAAAAAACTCTTCATTCTATCCAAATACGCAAGATTCGAGCGTTTGGAGCAGCCAAACAAGCCCCAAACGAATGCCAAGTCACTTTATAACGAAATCGACCGATTCAATTTTGCGCTCGCTGCATTCGTTCCAGCTCGTGTTATTAGATCAAAAACTCTTTATTCTATGCGAATACGCAAGATTCATGCGTTTGGAGCAGCCAAATAAGCCCCAAACGAATGCAAAGTCACTTTATAACGAAATTGACCGATTCAGTTTTGCGCTCACTGCAGGCGTTCCAGCTTGTCTAATTAGATAAAAAAACTCCTTATTCTATGCAACTACGCAAGATTCGAGCGTTTCTAGCAGCCAAACAAGCCCCAAACGAAAGCAAAGTCGCTTTATAACGAAATCGAATGATTGCGTTTTGCACTCCCTGTAAGCGTTCCAGATCGCCTAATTAGATGAAAAACTTTTCATTCTATGCAAATACGCAAGATTCGAGCGTTTGGAGCAGCCAAACAAGCCCCAAACGAATGCAAAGTCGCTTTTCTACAAAAGCGACCGATTCAGCTTTGCGCTCGCTGCATTCGTTCCAGTTCGTGTAAATCGATCAAAAACTCTTCATTTTATGCAAATGCGCAAGATTCATGCGTTTGGAGCAGCCAAACAAGCCCCAAACGATTGCAAAGTCGCTTTATAACGAAATTGATCGATTCAGATTTGCGCACGCTGCAGGCGTTCCAGCTCGTCTAATTAGATAAAAAAAACTCTTCATTCTATCCAAATACGCAAGATTCGAACGTTTGGAGCAGCCAAACAAGCCCCAAACGAATGCAAAGTCACTTTACAACGAAATTGACCGATTCAGTTCTGCGCTCGCTGCAGGCGTTCCAGCTCGTCTAATTAGATAAAAAAAACTCTTCATTCTATGCAAATACGCGAGATCTGAGCGTTTGGAGCAGCTAAACAAGCCCCAAACGAATGCAAAGTCGCTTTATAACGAAATCGAACGAAATCGACCGATTCAATTTTGCGCTCGCTGCATTCGTTCCAGCTAGAGTTATTCGATCAAAAACTCTTCATTTTAAGCAAATACGCAAGATTCATGCGTTTGGAGCAGCCAAACAAGCCCCAAACGAATGCAAAGTCGCTTTATAACGAAATTGACCGATTCAGTTTTGCGCTCGCTGCAGGCGTTCCAGCTCGTCTAATTAGATAAAAAAAACTCTTCATTCTATGCAAATACGCAAGATTCGAGCGTTTGGAGCAGCCAAGCAAGCCCCAAACGAATGCAAAGTCGCTTTTCTACAAAACCGACCGATTCAGTTTTGCGCTCGCTGCATTCGTTCCAGTTCGTGTTATTCGATCAAAAACTCTCCATTTTATGCAAATACGCAAGATTCATGCGGTCGGAGCAGCCAAACAAGCCTCAAACGGATGCAAAGTCGCTTTATAACGAAATCGAACGAAATCGACCGATTCAATTTTGCGCTCGCTGCATTCGTTCCAGCTAGTGTTATTCGATCAAAAACTCTTCATTTTAAGCAAATACGCAAGATTCATGCGTTTGGAGCAGCCAAACAAGCCCCAAACGAATGCAAAGTCGCTTTATAACGAAATTGACCGATTCAGCTTTGCGCTCGCTGCAGGCGTTCCAGCTCGTCTAATTAGATAAAAAAAACTCTTCATTCTATGCAAATACGCGAGATCCGAGCGTTTGGAGCAGCCAAACAAGCCCCAAACGAATGCAAAGTGGCTTTATAACGAAATTGACGAACTCAGTTTTGCGCTCGCTGCAAGCGTTCCAGCTCGTCTAATTAGATAAAAAAACTCTTCATCCTATGCAAATACGCAAGATTCGAGCGTTTCGAGCCGCCAAACAAGCCCCAAACGAATGCAAAGTCGCTTTTCTACAAAACTGACCGATTCAGTTTTGCGCTCGCTGCATTCGTTCCAGTTCGTGTTATTCGATCAAAAACTCTTCATTTTATGCAAACACGCAAGATTCATGCGTTTGGAGCAGCCAAACGAGCCCCAAACGAATGCAAAGTCGCTTTATAACGAAATTGAACTATTGTGTTTTGTGCTTACTGTAGGCGTTCTAGCTCGTGTTGTTAGATCAAAAACTCTTTATTGTATGCAAATACGCAAGATTCATGTGTTTGGAGCAGCCAAACAAGCCCCAAACGAATGCAAAGTCGCTTTATAAAGAAATCGAACGAAATCGACCGATTCAGTTTTGCGCTCGCTGCATTCGTTCCAGCTCGTGTTATTAGTTCAAAAACTCTTTAGTCTATGCGAATACGCAAGATTCATGCGTTTGGAGCAGCCAAACAAGCCCCAAACGAATGCAAAGTCGCTTTATAACGAAATTGAACTATTGAGTTTTGTGCTCGCTGTAGTCGTTCTAGCTCGTGTTGTTAGATCAAAAACTCTTTATTGTATGCAAATACGCAAGATTCATGCGTTTGGAGCCGCCAAACAAGCCCCAAACGATCGCAAAGTCGCTTTATAACGAAATCGACCGATTCAGTTTTGCGCTTGTTGCATTCGTTCCAGCTCGTGTTATTAGATCAAAAACTCTTCATTCTATGCAAATACGCAAGATTCGTGCGTTTGGAGCAGCCAAACGGGCCCTAAACGAATGAAAAGTCGCTTTATAACGAAATTGAACTATTGAGTTTTGTGCTCGCTGTAGGCGTTCTAGCTCGTGTTGTTGGATCGAAAACTCTTCATTGTATGCAAATACGCAAGATTCATGCGTTTCAAGCAGCCATACAAGCTCCAAAGGAATGCTAAGTAGATTTATACCGAAATTGAACGATTAAGTTTTGCGCTCGCTGCAGGCGTTCCAGCTCGTCTAATTAGATAAAAAAACTCTTCATTCTATGCAAATACGCAAGATTCGAGCGTTTCTAGCAGCCAAACAAGCCCCAAACGAATGAAAAGTCGCTTTTCTACAAAACCGACCGATTCAGTTTTGCGCTCGCTGCATTCGTTCCAGTTCGTGTTATTCGATCAAAAACTCTTTATTTTAAGCAAATACGCAAGATTCATGCGTTTGGAGCAGCCAAACAAGCCCCAAACGAATGCAAAGTCGCTTAATAACGAAATTGACCGATTCAGTTTTGCGCTCGCTGCAGGCGTTCCAGCTCGTCTAATTAGATTAAAAACTCTTCATTCTATGCAAATACGCGAGATTCGAGCGTTTGGAGCAGCCAAACAAGCCCCAAACGAATGCAACGTTGCTTTTCTAAAAACCGACCGATTCAGTTTTGCGCTCGCTGCATTCGTTCCAGCTCGTGTTATTAGATCAAAAACACTTTATTTTATGCAAATACGCAAGATTCATGCGTTTGGAGCAGCCAAACAAGCCCCAAACGAATGAAAAGTCGCTTTATAACGAAATCGAACGAAATCGACCGATTCAGTTTTGCGCTCGCTGCATTCGTTCCAGTTCGTTTTATTCGATCAAAAACTCTTCATTTTATGCAAATACGCAAGATTCATGCGTTCGGAGCAGCCAAACAAGCCCCAAACGAATTCAAAGTCGCTTTATAACGAAATTGACCGATTCAGTTTTGCGCTCGCTGCAGGCGTTCCAGTTCGTGTTATTCGATCAAAAACTCTTCATTTTATGCAAATACCGAAGATTCATTTGTTTGAAGCAGCCAAACAAGCCCCAAACGAATGCAAAGCCGCTTTATAACGAAATTGACCGATTCCGTTTTGCGCTCGCTGCAGGCGTTCTAGCTCGTCTAATTAGATTTAAAACTCTTCATTCTATGCAAATACGCGAGATTCGAGCGTTTGGAGCAGCCAAACAAGCCCCAAACGAATTCAAAGTTGCTTTTCTACAAAACCGACCGATTCAGTTTTGCGCTCGCTGCATTCGTTCCAGCTCGTGTTATTAGATCAAAAACACTTTATTCTATGCAAATACGCAAGATTCATGCGTCTGGAGCAGCCAAACAAGCCCCAAAGGAATGCAAAGACGCTTTATAACGAAATCGAACGAAATCGACCGATTCAGTTTTGCGCTCGCTGCATTCGTTCCAGCTCGTGTTATTAGATCAAAAACTCTTTTTTCTGTGCGAATACGCAAGATTCATGCGTTTGGAGCAGCCAAACAAGCCCCAAACGAATGCAAAGTCACTTTATAACGAAATCGACCGATTCAGTTTTGCGCTCGCTGCAGGAGTTCCAGCTCGTCTAATTAGATAAAAAAACTCTTCATTCTATGCAAATACGCAAGATTCGAGCGTTTGGAGCAGCCAAACAAGCCCCAAACGAATGCAAAGTCGCTTTTCTACAAAACCGACCGATTCAGTTTTGCGCTCGCTGCATTCGCTCCAGTTCGTGTTATTCGATCAAAAACTCTTCATTTTATGCAAATACGCAAGATTCATGCGTTCGGAGCAGCCAAACAAGCCCCAAACGAATTCAAAGTCGCTTTATAACGAAATTGACCGATTCAGTTTTGCGCTCGCTGCAGGCGTTCCAGCTCGTCTAATTAGATAAAAAAACTCTTCATTCTATGCAAATACGCGAGATTCGAGCGTTTGGAACAGCCAAACAAGCCCCAAACGAATGCAAAGTCGCTTTTCTACAAAACCGACCGATTCAGTTTTGCGCTCGCTGCATTCGTTTCAGCTCCTGTTATTAGATCTAAAACACTTTATACTATGCAAATACGCAAGATTCATGCATTTGGAGCAGCTAAACAAGCCCCAAACGAATGCAAAGTCGCTTTATAACGAAATCGAACGAAATCGACCGATTCAGTTTTGCGCTCGCTGCATTCGTTCCAGCTCGTGTTATTAGATCAAAAACACTTTATTCTATGCAAATACGCAAGATTCATGCGTTTGGAGCAGCCGAACAAGCCCCAAAGGAATGCAAAGTCGCTTTATAACGAAATCGAACGAAATCGACCGATTAAGTTTTGCGCTCGCTGCATTCGTTCCAGCTCGTGATATTAGATCAAAAACTCTTTATTCTATGCGAATACCCAAGATTCATGCGTTTGGAGCAGCCAAACAAGCCCCAAACGAATGCAAAGTCGCTTTATAACGAAATTGACCGATTCAGTTCTGCGCTCGCTGCAGGCGTTCCAGCTCGTCTAATTAGATGAAAAAAACTCTTCATTCTATGCGAATACGCGAGATCTGAGCGTTTGGAGCAGCTAAACAAGCCCCAAACGAATGCAAAGTCGCTTTATAACGAAATCGAACGAAATCGACCGATTCAATTTTGCGCTCGCTGCATTCGTTCCAGCTCGTGTTATCCGATCAAAGACTCTTCATTTTAAGCAAATACGCAAGATTTATGCGTTTGGAGCAGCCAAACAAGCCCCAAACGGATGCAAAGTCGCTTTATAACGAAATTGACCGATTCAGTTTTGCGCTCGCTGCAGGCGTTCCAGCTCGTCTAATTAGATAAAAAAAACTCTTCATTCTATGCAAATACGCAAGATTCGAGCGTTTGGAGCAGCCAAGCAAGCCCCAAACGAATGCAAAGTCGCTTTTCTACAAAACCGACCGATTCAGTTTTGCTATTCGATGTTCGTGTTATTCGATCAAAAACTCTCCATTTTATGCAAACACGCAAGATTCATGCGCTTGGAGCAGCCAAACGAGCCCCAAACGAATGCAAAGTCGCTTTATAACGAAATTGAACTATTGTGTTTTGTGCTCACTGTAGGCGTTGTAGCTCGTGTTGTTAGATCAAAAACTCTTTATTGTATGCAAATACGCAAGATTCATGCGTTTCAAGCAGCCATACAAGCTCCAAACGAATGCAGAGTAGATTTATACCGAAATCGAACGATTGAGTTTTGCGCTCGCTGTAGACGTTTCAGCTCGTATTAACAGATGAAAAACTCGTCATTCTATGCAAATACGCATGATGTATGCGTTTAAAGACGCCAAAAAAGCCCCCAACGAATGCAAAATCGCTTTATAACGAAATTGAACGATTGAGCTTTGCGCTCGCGGTAGGCATTCCAGCTCGTGTTGTAAAATCAAAAACTCTTCATTCTTTGCAAATATGCAAGATCCATGCGTATTGAGCAGCCAAACAAGCTCCAAACGAGTGCAGGGTCGCATTATGACGAAGACGAACGATTTAGTTTTGCGCTCGCTGTAGGCGTTCCAGCTCGTGTTATCAGATCGAAAAATCTTCATTTCATGCAAATACGCAAAATTCATAAGTTTCGAGCAGCCAAACAAGCTCCAAACGAATGCTGAGTCGCTTTCTAACGAAATCGAACGATTGAGCTTTGCACTCGCTGTAGGCGTTTCAGCTCGTATCGTATGATCAAAAACTCTTCATTTTATGCAAATACGCAAGATGCGTTTCGAGCAGCCAAACAAGCTCCATAGAAATGCGGAGTCGCTTTATAACGAAATCGAACGATTCAGTTTTGCGCTCGCTGCAGCCGTTCCAGCTCGTGTTATTTATTAGATCAAAAACACTTTATTCTATGCAAATACGCAAGATTCATGCGTTCGGAGCAGCCAAACAAGCCCCAAACGAATTCAAAGTCGCTTTATAACGAAATTGACCGATTCAGTTTTGCGCTCGCTGCAGGCGTTCCAGCTCGTCTAATTAGATAAAAAAACTCTTCATTCTATGCAAATACACGAGATTCGAGCGTTTGGAGCAGCCAAACAAGCCCCAAACGAATGCAAAGTCGCTTTTCTACAAAACCGACCGATTCAGTTTTGCGCTCGCTGCATTCGTTCCAGCTCCTGTTATTAGATCTAAAACACTTTATACTATGCAAATACGCAAGATTCATGCATATGGAGCAGCCAAACAAGCCCCAAACGAATGCAAAGTCGCTTTATAACGAAATCGAACGAAATCGACCGATTCAGTTTTGCGCTCGCTGCATTCGTTCCAGCTCGTGTTATTAGATCAAAAACTCTTTATTCTATGCGAATACGCAAGATTCATGCGTTTGGAGCAGCCAAACAAGCCCCAAATGAATGCAAAGTCGCTTTACAACGAAATTGACCGATTCAGTTCTGCGCTCGCTGCAGGCGTTCCAGCTCGTCTAATTAGATAAAAAAAACTCTTCATTCTATGCGAATACGCGAGATCTGAGCGTTTGGAGCAGCCAAACAAGCCCCAAACGAATGCAAAGTCGCTTTTCTAGAAAACCGACCGATTCAGTTTTGCGCTCGCTGCATTCGTTCCAGTTCGTGTTATCCGATCAAAAACTCTTCATTTTATGCAAACACGCAAGATTCATGAGTTTGGAGCAGCCAAACGGGCCCCAAACGAATGCAAAGTCGCTTTATAACGAAATTGAACGATTGAGTTTTGCGCTCGCTGTAGACGTTTCAGCTCGTATTAACAGATGGAAAACTCTCCATTCTATGCAAATACGCATGATGTATGCGTTTAAAGACGCCAAAAAAGCCCCCAACGAATGCAAAATCGCTTTGTAACGAAATCGAACGATTAAGCATTGCGCTCGCTGTAGGCGTTCCAGCTCGTCTAATTAGATAAAAAACTCATCATTCTATGCAAATACGCGAGATTCGAGCGTTTGGAGCAGCCAAACAACCCTCAAACCGATGCAAAGTCGCTTTTCTACAAAACCGACCGATTCAGTTTTGCGCTCGCTGCAGCCGTTCCGGCACGGGTTATTTATTAGATCAAAAACACTTTATTCTATGCAAATACGCAAGATTCATGCGTTTGGAGCAGCCAAACAAGCCCCAAACGAATGCAAAGTCGCTTTATAACGAAATCGAACGAAATCGACCGATTTAGTTTTGCGCTCGCTGCATTCGTTTCAGCTCGTCTTATTAGATCAAAAACTCTTTATTCTACGCGAATACGCAAGATTCATGCGTTTGGAGCAGCCAAACAAGCCCCAAACGAATGCAAAGTCGCTTTATAACGAAATCGAACGAAATTGACCGATTCAGTTTTGCGCTCGCTGCAGCCGTTCTAGCTCGTGTTATTTATTAGATCAAGAACACTTTATTCTATGCAAACACGCAAGATTCATGCGCTTGGAGCAGCCAAACAAGCCCCAAACGAATGCGAAGTCGCTTTATAACGAAATCGAACGATTGCGTTTTGCGCTCCCTGTAGGCGTTCCAGCTCGCCTAATTAGATCAAAAACTTTTCATTCTATGTAAATACGCAAGATTCATGCGTTTGGAGCAGCCTTACAAGCCCTAAACAAATGCAAAGTCGCTTTATAACAAAATCGACCGATTTAGTTTTGCGCTCGCTGCATTCATTCCAGCTCGTGTTATGAGATCAAAAACTCTTCATTCTATGCAAATACGCAAGATTCATGCGTTTGGAGCAGCCAAACGGGCCCCAAACGAATGCAAAGTCGCTTTATAACGAAATCGAACGATTGAGCTTTGCGCTCGCGGCAGGCATTCCAGCTCGTGTTATTCGATCAAAAACTCTTCATTTTATGCAAATACGCAAGATTCATGCGTTTGGAGCAGCCAAACAAGCCCCAAACGAATGCAAAGTCGCTTCATAACGAAATTGATCGATTCAGATTTGCGCACGCTGCAGGCGTTCCAGCTCGTCTAATAAGATAAAAAAACTCTTCATTCTATCCAAATACGCAAGATTCGAGCGTTTGGAGCAGCCAAACAAGCCCCAAACGAATGCCAAGTCACTTTATAACGAAATCGACCGATTCAATTTTGCGCTCGCTGCATTCGTTCCAGCTCGTGTTATTAGATCAAAAACTCTTTATTCTATGCGAATACGCAAGATTCATGCGTTTGGAGCAGCCAAATAAGCCCCGAACGAATGCAAAGTCACTTTATAACGAAATTGACCGATTCAGTTTTGCGCTCGCTGCAGGCGTTCCAGCTCGTCTAATTAGATAAAAAAACTTCTTATTCTATGCAAATACGCAAGATTCGAGCGTTTCTAGCAGCCAAACCAGCCCCAAACGAATGCAAAGTCGCTTTTCTACAAAACCGACCGATTCAGTTTTGCGCTCGCTGCATTCGTTCCAGCTCGTGTCATTAGATCTAAAACACTTTATTCTATGCAAATACGCAAGATTCATGCGTTTGGAGCAGCCAAACAAGCCCCAAACGAATGCGAAGTCGCTTTATAACGAAATCGAACGATTGCGTTTTGCGCTCCCTGTAGGCGTTCCAGCTCGCCTAATTAGATCAAAAACTCTTCATTCTATGCAAATACGCAAGATTCATGCGCTTGGAGCAGCCAAACAAGCCCCAAACGAATGCGAAGTCGCTTTATAACGAAATCGAACGATTGCGTTTTGCGCTCCCTGTAGGCGTTCCAGCTCGCCTAATTAGATAAAAAACGTTTCATTCTATGCAAATACGCAAGATTCGAGCGTTTGGAGCAGCCAAACAAGCCCCAAACGAATGCAAAGTCGCTTTTCTACAAAAGCGACCGATTCAGTTTTGCGCTCGCTGCATTCGTTCCAGTTCGTGTTATTCGATCAAAAACTCTCCATTTTATGCAAACACGCAAGATTCATGCGTTTGGAGCAGCCAAACGAGCCCCAAACGAATGCAAAGTCGCTTTATAACGAAATTGAACTATTGTGTTTTGTGCTTACTGTAGGCGTTCTAGCTCGTGTTGTTAGATCAAAAACTCTTTGTTGTATGCAAATACGCAAGATTCATGCGTTTCGAGCAGCCATACAAGCTCCAAACGAATGCAGAGTAGATTTATACCGAAATCGAACGATTGAGTTTTGCGCTCGCTGTAGACGTTTCAGCTCGTATTAACAGATAAAAAACTCTTCATTCTATGCAAATACGCATGATGTATGCGTTTAAAGACGCCAAAAAAGCCCCCAACGAATGCAAAATCGCTTTATAACGAAATTGAACGATTGAGCTTTGCGCTTGCGGTAGGCATTCCAGCTCGTGTTATAAAATCAAAAACTCTTCATTCTTTGCAAATATGCAAGATCCATGCGTATTGAGCAGCCAAACAAGCTCCAAACGAGTGCAGGGTCGCTTTATGACGAAGACGAACGATTTAGTTTTGCGCTCGCTGTAGGCGTTCCAGCTCGTGTTATCAGATCAAAAAATCTTCATTTCATGCAAATACGCAAAATTCATAAGTTTTGAGCAGCCAAACAAGCTCCAAACGAATGTTGAGTCGCTTTCTAACGAAATCGAACGATTGAGCTTTGCGCTCGCGGTAGGCATTCCAGCTCGTGTTATAAAATTAAAAACTCATCATTCTTTGCAAATATGCAAGATCCATGCGTATTGAGCAGCCAAACAAGCTCCAAACGAGTGCAGGGTCGCTTTATGACGAAGACGAACGATTCAGTTTTGCGCTCGCTGTAGGCGTTCCAGCTCGTGTTATCAGATCAAAAAATCTTCATTTCATGCAAATACGCAAAATTCATGCGTTTAGAGCAGCCAAACAAGCTCCAAACGAATGCTGAGTCGCTTTCTAACGAAATCGAACGATTGAGCTTTGCACTCGCTGTAGGCGTTTCAGCTCGTATCGTATGATCAAAAACTCTTCATTTTATGCAAATACGCAAGATTCATGCGTTTCGAGCAGCCAAACAAGCTCCATAGAAATGCGGAGTCGCTTTATAACGAAATCGAACGATTCAGTTTTGCGCTCGCTGCAGCCGTTCCAGCTCGTGTTATTTATTAGATCAAAAACACTTTATTCTATGCAAATACGCAAGATTCACGCGTTCGGAGCAGCCAAACAAGCCCCAAACGAATGCAAAGTCGCTTTATAACGAAATTGACCGATTCAGTTTTACGCTCGCTGCAGGCGTTCCAGCTCGTCTAATTAGATAAAAAAAACTCTTCATTCTATGCAAATACGCGAGATTCGAGCGTTTGGAGCAGCCAAACAAGCCCCAAACGAATGCAAAGTCGCTTTTCTACAAAACCGACCGATACAGTTTTGCGCTCGCTGCATTCGTTCCAGCTCGTGTTATTAGATCTAAAACACTTTATTCTATGCAAATACGCAAGATTCATGCGTTTGGAGCAGCCAAACAAGCCCCAAACGAATGCAAAGTCGCTTTATAACGAAATCGAACGAAATCGACCGATTCAGTTTTGCGCTCGCTGCATTCGTTCCAGCTCGTGTTATTAGTTCAAAAACTCTTTAGTCTATGCGAATACGCAAGATTCATGCGTTTGGAGCAGCCAAACAAGCCCCAAACGAATGCAAAGTCACTTTATAACGAAATCGAACGAAATCGATCGATTCAGTTTTGCGCTCGCTGCATTCGTTCCAGCTCGTGTTGTTAGATCAAAAACTTTTTATTCTATGCGAATACGCAAGATTCATGCGTTTCGAGCAGCCAGACAAGCTCCATCCGAATGCGGAGTCACTTTATAACGAAATCGAACGATTGAGCTTTGCGCTCGCTGTAAGCGTTCCAGCTCGTGTTATAAGATCAAAAACTTCTCATTCCATGCAAATACGCAAGATCCATGCGTATTGAGCAGCCAAACAAGCTCCAAACGAGTGCAGAGTCGCTTTATGACGAAATCGAACGATTCAGTTTTGCGCTCGCTGTTGGCGTTCCAGCTCGTATCGTATGATCAAAAACTCTTCATTTTATGCAAATACGCAAGATTCATGCGTTTCGAGCAGCCAAACAAGCTCCATAGAAATGCGGAGTCACTTTATAACGAAATCGACCGATTTAGTTTTGCGCTCGCTGCATTCGTTCCAGCTCGTGTTATTAGATCAAAAACTCTTTATTGTATGCGAATACACAAGATTCATGCGTTTGGAGCAGCCAAACAAGCCCCAAACGAATGCAAAGTCGCTTTATAACGAAATTGAACGATTGAGTTTTGCCCCCGTTGTACGCGTTCCAGCTCGTGTTATTACATCAAAAACTCTTTATTCTATGCGAATACGCAAGATTCATGCGTTTGGAGCAGCTAAACAAGCCCCAAACGAATGGAAAGTCGCTTTATAACGAAATGGACCGATTCAGTCTTGCCCTCGCTGCAGGCGTTCCAGCTCGTCTAATTAGATAAGAAACTCTTCATTCTATGCAAATACGCAAGATTCGAGCGTTTGGAGCAGCCAAACAAGCCCCAAACGACTGCAAAGTTGCATTATAACGAAATCGACCGATTGAGTTTTACGCTAGCTTTAGGCGTTCCAGCTCGTCTTATTAGATCAAAAACTCTTAATTCTACGCAAATACGCAAGATTCATGTGTTTCGAGCAGCCAAACAAGCCCCAAACGAATGCAAAGTCACTTTATAACGAAATCGAACGATTGCGTTTTGCGCTCCCTGTAGGCGTTCCAGCTCGCCTAATTAGATCAAAAACTCTTCATTTTATGCAAATACGCAACATTCATTTGTTTGGAGCAGCCACACAAGCCCCAAACGAATGCAAAGACGCTTAATAACGAAATTGACCGATTCAGTTTTGCGCTCGCTGCAGGCGTTCCAGCTCGTCTAATTAGATAAAAAAAACTCTTCATTCTATGCAAATACGCAAGATTCATGCGTTTGGAGCAGCCAAAAAAGCCCCAAATGAATGCGAAGTCGCTTTATAACGAAATCGAACGATTGTGTTTTGCGCTCGCTGTAGGCGTTCCAGCTCGTCTTATTAGATCAAAAACTCTTCATTCTATGCAAATACGCAAGATTCATGCGTTTGGAGCAGTGTTATGCCGCAGAATCCCGGTTAGCTATTCCGGGTTCGCGTGAAACTGTTTCTCGGGATTATCCAGTAAAGGGTTGGAACCCACGTGAATTAATGACACAATATTTATAAAACAATATTTATTCGTAATGGTTTATTTAACAGAGTCCGATGATGATTTATTTAACGAAGTTAAATAATGGTCAATTAACAATGTTTATTTGTTTTATAACTTGGTTAACTATTTATTTTATCGCTATTTGAATTTTACCGATTGCGTACACTATGCACCCTTGTCGTTCCCTTTACGAGTCCTTCAGGAACGATCTTTTGTATTCAACCGTACTGGTCAGAATTGTATTCAGACTGCCGACTACCTGCTCTCGATCCTCTATATATATTCCTCCAGGGCAGGTATGTCCGCTTAACATCTAGCGCGAGTTTAATATTTACAAAAACTCTGTAAACAATTTCTTTCCAAATTCTCGCTTTTTCGCGAGCGGGATTTGGAGCATGTTTTCCCTTTCGTAATTCTCGCCTCGGTATTCTCGAGTCGATGCTCCAGTTACCGAGGCGCTCTCGGTTGCCTAACTGCTGCGTCAGCAGTATCGATGCTCGACGCTCGGCGTTCGACGCTCGACGTACGCCTGGTGCGTAACGCAACCGAATTCCTCGCAACTGAAATAATCGGGGTCGAGGAATAATGCGAATAATAATGTCGCTATACCCGGGGCACAACAGCAGCCAAACAAGCCATAAACGAATGCAAAGTCGCTTTATAACAAAATCGACCGATTTAGTTTTGCGCTCGCTGCAGGCGTTCCAGTTCGTGTTATTCGATCAAAAATTCTTCATTTTATGCAAATACGCAAGATTCATGCGTTTCGAGCAGTCAAACAAGCCCCAAACGAATGCAAAGTCGCTTTATAACGAAATCGAACGAAATCGATCGATTCAGTTTTGCGCTCGCTGCATTCGTTCCAGCTCGTGTTATTAGATCAAAAACTTTTCATTCTATGCAAATACGCAAGATTCGAGCGTTTGGAGCAGCCAAACAAGCCTTAAACGAATGCAAAGTCGCTTTTCTACAAAACCGACCGATTCAGTTTTGCGCTCGCTGCATTCGTTCCAGTTCGTGTTATTCGATCAAAAACTCTTCATTTTATGCAAATACGCAAGATTCATGCGTTTCGAGCAGCCAAACAAGCTCCATAGAAATGCGGAGTCGCTTTATAACGAAATCGAACGATTCAGTTTTGCGCTTGCTGCAGCCGTTCTAGCTCGTGCTATTTATTAGATCAAAAACACTTTATTCTATGCAAATACGCAAGATTCATGCGTTTGGAGCAGCCAAACAAGCCCCAAACGAATGCAAAGTCGCTTTCTAACGAAATTGAACGAAATCGACCGATTCAGTTTTGCGCTCGCTGCATTCGTTCCAGCTCGTGTTATTAGATCAAAAACTTTTTATTCTATGCGAATACGCAAGATTCATGCGTTTGGAGCAGCCAAACAAGCCCCAAACGAATACAAAGTCGCTTTATAACGAAATTGACCGATTCAGTTTTGCGCTCGCTGCAGGCGTTCCAGCTCGTCTAATTAGATAAAAAAAACTGTTCATTCTATGCAAATACGCAAGATTCGAGCGTTTGGAGCAGCCAAACAAGCCCCAAACGAATGCGAAGTCGCTTTATAACGAACTCGAACGATTGCGTTTTGCGCTCCCTGTCGGCGTTCCAGCTCGCCTAATGAGATGAAAAACTCTTCATTCTATGCAAATACGCAAGATTCATGCGTTTGGAGCAGCCAAACAAGCCCCAAACGAATGCAAAGTCCCTTTATAACGAAATTGACCGATTTAGTTTTGCGCTCGCTGCAGGCGTTCCAGCTCGTCTAATTAGATAAAAAAAACTCTTCATTCTATGCAAATACGCAAGATTCGAGCGTTTGGAGCAGCCAAACAAGCCCCAAACGAATGCAAAGTCGCTTTTCTACAAAAGCGACCGATTCAGTTTTGCGCTCGCTGCATTCGTTTGTAACGGCTCCAGCCTTTCTTCGCACCGATATTAATTTCTTTCCTCGCAGCGATATTATTTCGCTGCGTTCCATTCGTAGAAGCCCTCCCGGGTTATCTACATCCGGCCGCACGGCTTAGAGCCGTGAGAAGGCCCTTATCGCGGGCGTCGCGACAGTCCGTCGCGACTTTGTTGCGGGGTCCGAGGCCCTCAGCCTCGCACCTCCGAGAGTCAGTACAGCTCAGACCTCGGTACGGTACACTCTCCCAAATAACACTTAACGCTCCGACCAATAAACGAACAATTATATTTAACAAATTCATCCGTTTCTTAAATCATCCATTACCCGCAACCGACCATCCGTCTCATGGTGTCAGAAGTGTGCGAATCACATAAACACGCCTACATAAAAAATAAATAAGTAAATTTAAAAAAAAAGTTTTTACAATTAAAAAAAAATAATAATAATAAAATCTGACACCCGTGTACATCCGTCTCATGGTGTCAGAAGCGGTTTACCTTACAAACACGCCTACATAAAAAAAAAATATATAAATATATTTTTTTCTTTTTTCTTCACTTTGCCAAAATTTTTTTTTTACACCCGGACGCGACAACCGTGCTCGAGCCGTGCTCGCACACAAAAAAAAACCAACAGTGAAACGTGAAAAAAAAAAAAAAGTGACACTAAAAAAGAAAAAAAAAAAAAATACAGTGAAAAGACACGAAATAGTAAGTAGTGACACTTAGTGAAAAAAAAAAAGAAAAAAAAATACAGTGAAAAGACACGAAATAGTAGAATACACAGTGAACAGACGCTAATTAGTTGATATATTAAACATTAAGGCGACAAACGGATGCACAAAAAAAAAAAATTACAACAAAAGTGTCGAGTGAGCGAGCGACGTCGGGTTACCGACCGCCGAAAGTTCTCGCGCGGCGGCAGCCGCCGACGTTACCACCAGCGAGCCGTCATCGACCGCGGCATCGATTCACCGCGACCGTGATCCGTCGCACCGACATCTCGACGCCCACCGTCATCCACCATCCACGTCCGCTGTATATAAATAGAAGGAAGGAAGGACGACAAAAATGCAATAAAATAGAAGGAAGGAAGGAAGAACAACATACGACAGAAAAGCTATAAATAAAAAACAATAACAACAAAATGTCCAACCAAAACTGATGAAAGTTTTATAAAACTATTATTTATCCTCATCGTACACGTAAGTACCAATCAATTAATAAAATTGTTTTTGTTATTATAATTTAACAGTGTATATCGATTGTTGAGCCAATTATTATTATTATTACCTATTTTGAATTCTTATTCAATACGTTAAATATAAGCGCCGACTCGCGAAAGCGTATTACAAAAACCTTGTTGCGTGCTCGTAGCGCATGTCACGACGTACGACCACTATAGTTCATGGCATTTCACACGGGACAAGTAGAATTTCCCTTTTTCTCAAATACGTCTCAATTCTCTTTTTGCCTTCTGCTTCACTTCGACACAAAGTAAACGCCCCTCACGTAGATGGCAGCGAATAAAAAAAAAAAAAAAATTATTACAACATTTATTGAGATACACAAAAAAAAATATAACGAAAAATTGAAAAAATTATATCGATGCGAGAAAAAAGAAGCAATTTTGAATAAGACGAATCGAATCGAGTATTACAAATATTTATAAACAATATTTACCAACAATTATAATACCCCTTTTTTTACCTCAATAAATTATCAAACCTCTTTGAACGTTAACAAAAATCTTTTTTTTTATTCTCATAATTCAATTAAATTTTTCATACATAACGTCGAATTTAATTGTCATTTCGCTTTTATCGGTGTTTTGTTTTTTTTCTTCTGTGCATATCAAATAAATTCAATTTCGATTTCAATCCATTCTTTTTTCACATATTCGATCAAATATTGTAGCAAATGCAATAAAAAAAAAAAATTAATTAAAATACAAAATTCAAACTTTTACGATTAGTACACAGTTCTAAGAAATTTTTTTTTTTCTTTCTCTCTTCCTCTCTCTGTCATTGGACACACCAATGACAGTAATAATTAACGATGATAGATAAATAAAAAAAAATAATAATAATAAAAAAAAAGAGAGAAGAGAAGAAAATCTTTTTTAGCGCGCCTCATTCCAGACGACAGCGAAATAAAAAAAAAAAATATACATATTGATGAATAGAAATGATTAAATAAAAAAAAATAATAATAAATACAACCGATATCCATATATATACACACATTTACAAAAACAAATAATAAGCAAAAAAAATAATAATCCCAGACGCGCTGCTCACAAGCGGCAGCAACAGCATCCGATAAATACATACATATATATATACCCACAGCAACAAATAATGATAATGGCAATAATAAACAAATAATTCGATAAACAAAAAAAAAGAATAATAATAAAAAATACAAAAAATACATAATACATATTAGAAAAAAAAAGAAAAAGAGAAAGAAAAACGAAATATCTATATACTATATATCTAATATAGACATGCATATATTCACAAAAAGGAATCCAATTGCGCCTCATGCCAGACGGCAGCAACACAAAAAAAATTTTATTTAAATTTTGTTTTTTAATTGCTTGGGTGGTTCAACAACTACACCAGGATTGCTCCACCGGAGCCGCCTCAGCGCCCCGCGCGAGCAAACGGCGGATATAATTTTCATCGCCGAGCGTTGTCTACCGAGCGACTCCCGTCGCGAACATACTTTGCGACGGCGAACAATAATAGCTCGATAACGCTCCGCGATGTACAGGACCTCATACCTGGTTTTGGCGGTGGAAGCATACCGCTCCATGATTTCATGCGCGCTTGCAGAAGGGCAGCAAAAATCATCTCGGAGCACGATCAACCGCAGCTCCTCGAGATCATCCAACTTAAATTGTCAGGAGTCGCCGCCGATATCGCCGACGCGAAGACATACAACGCACTAGAGCCACTCCTGAGAGATCTCAGAAATGCGCTCGAAAAACCAGTCGAATTATCGGACCTCGAACTCGAACTAAAATCAAATTCGCAAAATTATAACGAGTCGGTGGTTGACTACGCAATGCGTACGCGGAAAATCGCGAAAAAAATCGAAGAACACCTCAAAGAAGTATACACGGATTAAGAAAAACAACAGTACCTGAAAAACAGACTGCAAGAAGTAAGCCAAACAGTAATAAAATCGTTTATCCGTGGACTTTCTGACCGGGTAGTACTTGGTCACAATTTGCTCTTGTCAAAAAACTTTTTAACACTCGAAAATGCGATCGACGAGGCCTTGAATATTGAAAATGAACTCATTCGCAGACAAGCAATGTACCAAACGACGAAACGCGAAAAATTCGAAGCTAGGGAAAATAGTCCCATTAAAACGAAAATTCGTTCCGCACAGTCTAACGAGCAACATAGACAACGAGCGTTTTGTGAAAAAAGTTTCGAGAATGCAACTCAAACAACATCAGATCGCTACATTAATTCGCGATCCAATAACTATCAAAATCGCAACAGAAATTCTTGGGATCAATTCGACGATCGTGATAGAGATTCACACGATCGAAACGACTATCATAGGCGAGATTCACGAGGTTGTGACTATCGAAACAATTCGCGGAACCGAAATTATCGAGATAACTCACGCGATCAAGATTATCGTGATAACTCCCAAGACCGAAATTACAGAAATTATTCTCGATATTGCAAAAATAATTCGCGTGATCAAAACTGCAGAGAGAATTCACGAAACCAAAAGTATTGCTGTCGAGTGAGAGATAACAGAAACGAATCGCGTCACCAACAATATCGTGACGACTCGCGCGACCGAAAATATCGTGACAACTCACGCGGCAACTACCGCAATAACTATCGCGACAACTCTCGCGACAACTGCCGCGACAACTCTCGCAACAACTATCGCGACAACTCGCGCGACAATTACAACAATTCCCGCGACAATCGAAACAACTCGCGACGAGACGATTCACAAGATCGCAATTATCAAAACGATCGAAATAGTCGAGATAATTCACGCGATCGAACCAACTCACGAAAAGGACAAAACACCAGTAACCCCGGAAACTCACGAAAATCAGATTATCAATCAAGTATCGACACATCACAGATCGAACAGATAGTTCAACGACTACTTCAAAAGAAAGGAGTAATGTGGTCCACAAAACTTCGCAACAATATTCAGGTCACAACAATGGGCGACGCAAGTGCCGAAAAAACTGAACAAATTCTCCCTAAACAGACACAGCAACCACAAGAAGAAACAAACCAATTACCGAAACAGACGGAATCAAAACAATAACGGAGAGTGTACCCACAAAAATTGATTCAAATATTCACAACGAA
This sequence comes from Amblyteles armatorius, assembly GCA_933228735.2. Classification (NCBI taxonomy): domain Eukaryota; kingdom Metazoa; phylum Arthropoda; class Insecta; order Hymenoptera; family Ichneumonidae; genus Amblyteles; species Amblyteles armatorius. Next base: position 4,686,518 of record OW121688.1, on the reverse strand, counting down.
ACACCGCAAACTGAAACATTAGAAAACAAAGCTGAACTCATAAAAATACCTACATGGAAACAGACCAGGCAAATATTAAAAGGAAAACGCAGAATCAAACTACAATGGAAACCGATCGAAAAATGTCTAGCGGACTCATCTGAAGACGAAGATAGAGAAATAAACGAACCACGCAAACAAATTACGAAACGAGAAGATAAAACGATTATGGAATACGAAAATAAAGAAAAATCGAAAAGCCCAACGAGGCCACAAAAAGCAAAAAGCCCAATGAGGTTACAAAAAATAGAAAGCTTATCGCAGCATAGCAAAAGCGAGATTCGCCAAAAAGTCAGCCCTGACGGGGCAACCGGCTACTTATACGGTGACAAAAGCGAATATAACGACGGAAACAGAGTGGAAAGCAACCTAAGTGAAAAATCCGGCAACTTATACGGTGAAGCTGATGGTACTGTCGTCGAAAATATCGATGGCAAACGCATAGAAACTCAAAAACATGACAACTATCAGGCAAAAAATAAGGAAAATGAAACGGAAAACGAAACAGAATCCGAAAACGTAAATTCCAACATACAAGGATTCAAACCGTTGCCGACGTACATCGGAGAATCGTCTGGTGACGAAAATAATGGTAAACCACCCGTAAAACCATCCTTCAGATCACCTCCAACAATTATACAGCAAAAGGACTGCCCTCCGAAAGCCGCACAAATACTTGTGCAACTTGATAACTCACTGCCAACTCGCGACAGAAAAATATCAAATTCGGAAAGCTCAGTACAACCATCACTACAACTGAATCCTGAACTGTCACGAGAACGTAATGCCGCGAAAGTCAAGAATCAGCCAGTAAATAGCGATACAATAAACGAAACGCGATCATCACCAATAGCATTTGATTTGCGAGAATTCGTTCTACCATGGCATCGAGAAACGAGCACATCGGAGAAAAATGAAAACAGCATACCACAGGAAGTACAACCGAACTTCCGATCACCACCAATTCCCAGAAACGCCTTGGAACTCGGAAATTTATCACCGCCTTTCAGCTGTGTTGAATACGTAACGAAATTCGCAATGGATGCACCTCCATCACCTGTGCATCCCAAAATCAGGCTACCACCGAAAAACGTAGAACGAACAAATGATTCTGAACAACATCCTGCACAAACACCAGTGCAACCGAACTTCAGGTCACCACCAATACTTCATTGTGACGAAAAAATTTATGGACTGGAAGCTAACAATTATCAACCAATGACACTCATACCACGCAAAAAAGCACTACCAGAAACGATCAGCAATCTTCTATCGAAACTAACAGCAAATCGCAGAACATCGCCTGGAAGCGTATAATATGCATTATGGCCTTAAACAAACATACCGATCATTGACCACAAAAAAAAAAAAAAAAAATAGGAAAATATTCATTAGCGTTTAACCTAAAAATAAACATAAGGTAAATTAATTCCTACACTTAAATGCAACTAACACTTTTCTACGTTTAAATACAACACTATCCACACTAAAAAAAAAAAAAAAAAAAACCTAATAAAACAGATACACAGAAAATTGAAAAAGTCAGAATGTAGACGAAAAACCAAGCCACCAAGATACATAATAGAATCAAATGAACCGCAAATTTTTTTCGGACTACCAGACAATTTGACAAACTACAGTAATAGGGTTATACTACTCACAAACAAATCACGACTAAACAAATACACACAAAACCCATGTACTTATTCACACGTACATTTAAGCTGCATTTACTCCGATACAATCGCGCATTTATCAATATATTTGATTATTAAATTTACTTCGTAAATAGAAACATGAGGAAAATGGAAGTTAAGAAGGAGGATAAGATCGAGACAATGACAATCTAACAAAAAAACAGATGTTTATATACAATGTCTGAGAAATGCTCTGCGACACACGTATTTTAATGCAACAAAGAAAAAACGAAATGCAGCAACTTTATAATTATAACAAAAAAATCGTATGGGAACAATCATATCCCAATATCAATCAATATCAATATCAATTTGATTTTTTTTTTTTTTTTTTTTCTTTCGCAACGAAATTATTGTCTACCCTTTTGGCCGATATATATTTGCTATGTTTTTTTTACTATAAATATTCGTCTTAATCATTTTAACCATTCCAGAAACAACTCCCATCTTGTGCCTACAGAACCACTCCAAATAACACGCCCAACCCACTAACCACCACTAATCAGATCTTAGAATATTACAGGCACAATACCATCAAAATTCCAAAATTATGTCCTAAACTTCGAAAAGGGAATATTGGGACAACAGAATGTTTATACCAGTAACCAATGGACAACCAGGAAAGAGGAACCGAAAGATACCAAATATGAAAAAATTTGACAAAAGGAAAACATAAAAAAAAAAAAAACAAAAATTGGATCTCATCAACGAACAAAACAAGACAACATTTTACGTTTTCTCAACCATTTTGTTTTAAAACCAAATTTAATCCCATCCAACCTAACTAAACCATTGCCACTAACACAAACGAATAACAGTTTTCTTGGATTGTTACAGATCAGCATAGAAATCAGCATCCACTACCTAAATATATTCAACAACGAGAGTGTGCCGGAGGAAATATAAAACCGAATGGAAATAATTAAAATGAAACCAAACTCGGACGACAACAAAAAGGACCAACCAACAACCAACAACTAACGAAACAAAGTACACAAAAATAACACAAGTACACAAAAAATGAAAATATAAAAAAAAAAACAAAAACCCCCAACACTTTTCATTTATATAGAATCACACTTAACAACAATTATTAAATGTAAATTCTGTTCAACATCCGATGCGGGGGCATCGTTTTCTCTGGAGGGGGAGTGTAACGGCTCCAGCCTTTCTTCGCACCGATATTAATTTCTTTCCTCGCAGCGATATTATTTCGCTGCGTTTCATTCGTAGAAGCCCTCCCGGGTTATCTACATCCGGCCGCACGGCTTAGAGCCGTGAGAGGGCCCTTATCGCGGGCGTCGCGACAGTCGGTCGCGACTTTGTTGCGGGGTCCGAGGCCCTCAGCCTCGCATCTCCGAGAGTCAGTACAGCTCAGACCTCGGTACGGTACACTCTCCCGAATAACACTTAACGCTCCGACCAATAAACGAACAATTATATTTAACAAATTCATCCGTTTCTTAAATCATCCATTACCCGCAACCGACCATCCGTCTCACGTTCCAGTTCGTGTTATTCGATCAAAAACTCTTCATTTTATGCAAATACGCAAGATTCATGCGTTTGGAGCAGCCAAACAAGCCCCAAACGAATGCAAAGTCACTTTATAACGAAATCGAACGATTGCGTTTTGCGCTCCCTGTAGGCGTTCCAGCTCGCCTAATTGGATTAAAAACTCTTCATTCTATGCAAATACGCAAGATTCATGCGTTTGAAGCAGCCAAACAAGCCCTAAACGAATGCAAAGTCGCTTTATAACAAAATCGACCGATTAAGTTTTGCGCTCGCTGCATTCGTTCCAGCTCGTGTTATCAGATCGAAAACTCTTTATTCTATGCAAATACGCAAGATTCATGCGTTTGGAGCAGCCAAACGGCCCCCAAACGAATGCAAAGTCGCTTTATAACGAAATTAAACGATTGAGTTTTGCACTCGTTGTACGCGTTCCAGCTCGTGTTATTACATCGAAAACTCTTTATTCTATGCGAATACGCAAGATTCATGCGTTTGGAGCAGCTAAACAAGCCCCAAACGAATGGAAAGTCGCTTTATAACGAAATGGACCGATTCAGTCTTGCCCTCGCTGCAAGCGTTCCAGCTCGTCTAATGAGATAAGAAACTCTTCATTCTATGCAAATACGCAAGATTCGAGCGTTTGGAGCAGCCAAACAAGCCCCAAACGAATGCAAAGTTGCATTATAACGAAATCGACCGATTGAGTTTTACGCTAGCTTTAGGCGTTCCAGCTCGTCTTATTGGATCAAAAACTCTTCATTCTACGCAAATACGCAAGATTCATGCGTTTCGAGCAGCCAAACAAGCCCCAAACGAATGCAAAGTCACTTTATAACGAAATCGAACGATTGCGTTTTGCGCTCCCTGTAGGCGTTCCAGCTCACCTAATTAGATCAAAAACTCTTCATTTTATGCAAATACGCAAGATTCATTTGTTTGGAGCAGCCACACAAGCCCCAAACGAATGCAAAGACGCTTAATGACGAAATTGACCGATTCAGTTTTGCGCTCGCTGCAGGCGTTCCAGCTCGTCTAATTAGATAAAAAAAACTCTTCATTCTATGCAAATACGCAAGATTCATGCGTATGGAGCAGCCAAAAAAGCCCCAAATGAATGCGAAGTCGCTTTATAACGAAATCGAACGATTGTGTTTTGCGCTCGCTGTAGGCGTTCCAGCTCGTCTTATTAGATCAAAAACTCTTCATTCTATGCAAATACGCAAGATTCATGCGTTTGGAGCAGCCAAACAAGCCATAAACGAATGCAAAGTCGCTTTATAACAAAATCGACCGATTTAGTTTTGCGCTCGCTGCAGGCGTTCCAGTTCGTGTTATTCGATCAAAAACTCTTCATTTTATGCAAATACGCAAGATTCATGCGTTTCGAGCAGTCAAACAAGCCCCAAACGAATGCAAAGTCGCTTTATAACGAAATCGGCCGATTCAGTTTTTCGCTCGCTGCAGGCGTTCCAGCTCGAGTTATTAGATCAAAAACTCTTTTTTCTATGCAAACACGCAAGATTCATGCGTTTCGAGCAGTCAAACAAGCCCCAAACGAATGCAGAGTCGCTTTTTTACAAAACCGACCGATTCAGTTTTGCGCTCGCTGCAGGCGTTCCAGCTCGTCTAATTAGATAAAAAAAACTCTTCATTCTACGCAAATATGCAAGATTCATGCGTTTCGAGCAGTTAAACAAGCCCCAAACGAATGCAAAGTCGCTTTAGAACGAAATCGAACGATTGCGTTTTGCGCTCCCTGTAGGCGTTCCAGCTCGCCTAATTAGATCAAAAACTCTTCATTCTATGCAAATACGCAAGATCCATGCGTTTGGAGCAGCCAAACAAGCCCCAAACGAATGCGATGTCGTTTTACAATGAAATCGAACGAGTGCGTTTTGCGCTCCCTGTAGGCGTTCCAGCTCGCCTAATGAGATCAAAAACTCTTCATTCTATGCAAATACGCAAGATTGATGGGTTTGGAACAGCCAAACAAGCCCCAAACGAATGCAAAGTCGCTTTATAACGAAATCGGCCGATTCAGTTTTTCGCTCGCTGCAGGCGTTCCAGCTCGAGTTATTAGATCAAAAACTCTTTATTCTATGCAAACACGCAAGATTCATGCGTTTCGAGCAGTCTAACAAGCCCCAAACGAATGCAAAGTCGCTTTTTTACAAAACCGACCGATTCAGTTTTGCGTTCGCTGCATTCGTTCCAGTTCATGTTATTCGATCAAAAACTCTTCATTTTATGCAAATACGCAAGATTCATGCGTTTCAAGCAGCCAAACAAGCTCCATAGAAATGCGGAGTCACTTTATAACGAAATCGAACGATTCAGTTTTGCGCTCGCTGCAGCCGTTCTAGCTCGTGTTATTTATCAGATCAAAAACACTTTATTCTATGCAAATACGCAAGATTCATGCGTTTGGAGCAGCCAAACAAGATCCAAACGAATGCGAAGTCGCTTTACACCGAAATCGAACGATTGTGTTTTGCGCTCGCTGTGGGCGTTCCAGCTCGTCTTATTAGATCAAAAACTCTTCATTCTATGCAAATACGCGAGATTCATGCGTTTCAAGCAGCCGTACAAGCTCCAAACGAATGCAGAGTAGATTTATACCGAAATCGAACGATTGAGTTTTGCGCTCGCTGTGGACGTTTCAGCTCGTATTAACAGATGAAAAACTCTTCATTCTATGCAAATACGCATTATGTATGCGTTTAAAGACGCCAAAAAAGCCCCCAACGAATTCAAAATCGCTTTATAACGAAATCGAACGATTGAGCTTTGCGCTCGAGGTAGGCATTCCAGCTCGTGTTATAAGATCAAAAACTCTTCATTCTTTGCAAATACGCAAGATTCATGCGATTCGAGCAGCCAAACAAGCTCCATACGAATGCGGAGTCACTTTATAACGAAATCGAACGATTGAGCTTTTCGCTCGCTGTAAGCGTTCCAGCTCGTGTTATAAGATCAAAAACTTCTCATTTCATGCAAATACGCAAGATCCATGCGTATTGAGCAGCCAAACAAGCTCCAAACGAGTGCAGAGTCGCTTTATGACGAAATCGAACGATTCAGTTTTGCGCTCGCTGTAGGCGTTCCAGCTCGTGTTATCAGATCAAAAAATCTTCATTCCATGCAAATACGCAAAATTCATGCGTTTTGAGCAGCCAAACAAGCTCCAAACGAATGCTGAGTCGCTTTATAACGAAATCGAACGATTGAGCTTTGCGCTCGCTGTAGGCGTTCCAGCTCGTATCGTATGATCAAAAACTCTTCATTTTATGCAAATACGCAAGATTCATGCGTTTGGAGCAGCCAAACGGGCCCCAAACGAATGCAAAGTCACTTTATAACGAACTTGAACTATTGAGTTTTGTGCTCGCTGTAGGTGTTCTAGCTCGTGTTGTAACATCAAAAACTCTTCATTGTGTGCAAACACGCAAGATTCATGCGTTTCGAGCAGTCAAACAAGCCCCAAACGAATGCAAAGTCGCTTTTTTACAAAACCGACCGATTCAGTTTTGCGCTCGCTGCAGGCGTTCCAGCTCGTCTAATTAGATAAAAAAAACTCTTCATTCTATGCAAATACGCAAGATTCATGCGTTTGGAGCAGCCAAAAAAGCCCCAAATGAATGCGAAGTCGCTTTATAACGAAATCGAACGATTGTGTTTTGCGCTCGCTGTAGGCGTTCCAGCTCGTCTTATTAGATCAAAAACTCTTCATTCTATGCAAATACGCAAGATTCATGCGTTTGGAGCAGCCAAACAAGCCATAAACGAATGCAAAGTCGCTTTTCTACAAAACCGACCGATTCAGTTTTGCGCTCGCTGCAGGCGTTCCAGTTCGTGTTATTCGATCAAAAACTCTTCATTTTATGCAAATACGCAAGATTCATGCGTTCGCAGCAGCCAAACAAGCCCCAAACGAATGCAAAGTTGCATTATAACGAAATCGACCGATTGAGTTTTGCGCTAGCTTTAGGCGTTCCAGCTCGTTTTATTAGATCAAAAACTCTTCATTCTACGCAAATACGCAAGATTCATGCGGTTCGAGCAGCCAAACAAGCCCCAAACGAATGCAAAGTCGCTTTATAACGAAATCGAACGATTGCGTTTTGCGCTCCCTGTAGGCGTTCCAGCTCGCCTAATTAGATCAAAAACTCTTCATTTTATGCAAATACGCAAGATTCATGCGTTTGGAGCAGCCAAACAAGCCCCAAACGAATGCAAAGTCGCCTTATAACGAAATCGAACGAAATCGACCGATTCAGTTTTGCGCTCGCTGCAGGCGTTCCAGCTCGTCTAATTAGATAAAAAAAACTCTTCGTTCCATGCAAATACGCGAGATTCGAGCGTTTGAAGCACCCAAACCAGCCCCAAACGAATGCAAAGTCGCTTAATAACGAAATTGACCGATTCAGTTTTGCGCTCGCTGCAGGCGTTCCAGCTCATCTAATTAGATAAAAAAAACTCTTCATTCTATGCAAATACGCAAGATTCATGCGTTTGGAGCAGCCAAAAAAGCCCCAAATGAATGCGAAGTCGCTTTATAACGAAATCGAACGATTGTGTTTTGCGCTCGCGGTAGGCGTTCCAGCTCGTCTTATTAGATCAAAAACTCTTCATTCTATGCAAATACGCAAGATTCATGCGTTTGGAGCAGCCAAACAAGCCCTAAACGAATGCAAAGTCGCTTTATAACAAAATCGACCGATTTAGTTTTGCGCTCGCTGCAGGCGTTCCAGTTCGTGTTATTCGATCAAAAACCCTTCATTTTATGCAAATACGCAAGATTCATGCGTTTGGAGCAGCCAAACAAGCCCCAAACGAATGCAAAGTCGCTTTATAACGAAATCGACCGATTCAGTTTTGCGCTCGCTGCATTCGTTCCAGCTCGTGTTATTAGATCAAAAACTCTTCATTCTATGCTATTACGCAAGATTCATGCGTTTGGAGCAGCCAAACGGGCCCCAAACGAATGCAAAGTCGCTTTATAACGAAATTGAACTATTGAGTTTTGTGCTCGCTGTAGGCGTTCTAGCTCGTGTTGTTAGATCAAAAACTCTTCATTGTATGCACATACGCAAGATTCATGCGTTTCAAGCAGCCATACAAGCTCTAAACGAATGCAGAGTAGATTTATACCGAAATCGGACGATTGAGTTTTGCGCTCGCTGTAGACGTTTCAGCTCGTATTAACAGATAAAAAACTCTTCATTCTATGCAAATACGCATGATGTATGCGTTTAAAGACGCCAAAAAAGCCCCCAACGAATTCAAAATCGCTTTATAACGAAATCGAACGATTGAGCTTTGCGCTCGAGGTAGGCATTCCAGCTCGCGTTATGAGATCAAAAACTCTTCATTCTTTGCAAATACGCAAGATTCATGCGTTCCGAGCAGCCAAACAAGCTCCATACGAATGCGGAGTCACTTTATAACGAAATCGAACGATTGAGCTTTGCGCTCGCTGTAAGCGTTCCAGCTCGTGTTATAAGATCAAAAACTTCTCATTTCATGCAAATACGCAAGATTCATGCGTATTGAGCAGCCAAACAAGCTCCAAACGAGTGCAGAGTCGCTTTATGACGAAATCGAACGATTCAGTTTAGCGCTTGCTGTAGGCGTTCCAGCTCGTATCGTATGATTAAAAACTCTTCATTCTATGCAAATACGCAAGATTCATGCGTTTGGAGCAGCCAAACAAGCCCCAAACGAATGCAAAGTCGCTTTTCTACAAAACCGACCGATTCAGTTTTGCGTTCGCTGCATTCGTTCCAGTTCGTGTTATTCGATCAAAAACTCTTCATTTTATGCAAATACGCAAGATTCATTTGTTTGGAGCAGCCACACAAGCCCCAAACGAATGCAAAGACGCTTAATAACGAAATTGACCGATTCAGTTTTGCGCTCGCTGCAGGCATTCCAGCTCGTCTAATTAGATAAAAAAAACTCTTCATTCTATGCAAATACGCAAGATTTGAGCGTTTGGAGCAGCCAAACAAGCCCCAAACGAATGCAAAGTCGCTTTATAACGAAATCGACCGATTCAGTTTTGCGCTCGCTGCATTCGTTCCAGCTCGTGTTATTAGATCAAAAACTCTTTCTTCTACGCAAATACGTAAGATTCATGCGTTTCGAGCAGCCAAACAAGCCCCAAACGAATGCAAAGTCGCTTTATAACGAAATCGAACGATTGTGTTTTGCGCTCGCGGTAGGCATTCCAGCTCGTGTTATAAGATCAAAAACTCTTCATTCTTTGCAAATACGCAAGATTCATGCGTTTCGAGCAGCCAAACAAGCTCCATACGAATGCGGAGTCACTTTATAATGAAATCGAACGATTGAGCTTTGCGCTCGCTGTAAGCGTTCCAGCTCGTGGTATTCGATCAAAAACTCTTTATTTTATGCAAATACGCAAGATTCATTTGTTTGGAGCAGCCACACAAGCCCCAAACGAATGCAAAAACGCTTAATAATGAAATTGACCGATTCAGTTTTGCGCTCGCTGCAGGCGTTCCAGCTCGTCTAATTAGATTAAAAAAACTCTTCATTCTATGCAAATACGCAAGATTCATGCGTTTCGAGCAGCCAAACAAGCCCCAAACGAATGCAAAGTCGCTTTATAACGAAATCGAAGGATTGCGTTTTGCGCTCCCTGTAGGCGTTCCAGCTCGCCTAATTAGATCAAAAACTCTTTATTCTATGCAAATACGCAAGATTCATGCGTTTGGAGCAGCCAAACAAGCCCCAAACGAATCCAAAGTCGCTTTTTTACGAAAGTGACCGATTCAGTTTTGCGCTCGCTGCATTCGTTCCAGTTCGTGTTATTCGATTAAAAACTCTTCATTTTATGCAAATACGCAAGATTCATGCGTTTGGAGCAGCCAAACAAGCCCCAAACGAATGCGAAGTCGCTTTATAACGCAATCGAACGAAATCGACGAATCAGTTTTGCGCTCGCTGCAGGCGTTCCAGCTCGTCTAATTAGATAAAAAAAACTCTTCATTCTATGCAAATACGCGAGATTCGAGCGTTTGGAGCAGCTAAACAAGCCCCAAACGAATGCAAAGTCGCTTTTCTACAAAACCGACCGATCCAGTTTTGCGCTCGCTGCATTCGTTCCAGCTCGTGTTATTAGATCAAAAACTCTTCATTTTATGCAAATACGCAAGATTCATGCGTTTGGAGCAGCCAAACGGGCCCCAAACGAATGCAAAGTCGCTTTATAACGAAATTGAACGATTGAGTTTTGTGCTCGCTGTAGGCGTTCTAGCTCGTGTTGTTAGATCAAAAACTCTTCATTGTATGCAAATACGCAAGATTCATGCGTTTCAAGCAGCCATACAAGCTCTAAACGAATGCAGAGTAGATTTATACCGAAATCGAACGATTGTGTTTTGCGCTCGCGGTAGGCATTCCAGCTCGTGTTATAAGATCAAAAACTCTTCATTCTTTGCAAATACGCAAGATTCATGCGTTTCGAGCAGCCAAACAAGCTCCATACGAATGCGGAGTCACTTTATAATGAAATCGAACGATTGAGCTTTGCGCTCGCTGTAAGCGTTCCAGCTCGTGGTATTCGATTAAAAACTCTTTATTTTATGCAAATACGCAAGATTCATTTGTTTGGAGCAGCCACACAAGCCCCAAACGAATGCAAAAACGCTTAATAATGAAATTGACCGATTCAGTTTTGCGCTCGCTGCAGGCGTTCCAGCTCGTCTAATTAGATTAAAAAAACTCTTCATTCTATGCAAATACGCAAGATTCATGCGTTTCGAGCAGCCAAACAAGCCCCAAACGAATGCAAAGTCGCTTTATAACGAAATCGAAGGATTGCGTTTTGCGCTCCCTGTAGGCGTTCCAGCTCGCCTAATTAGATCAAAAACTCTTTATTCTATGCAAATACGCAAGATTCATGCGTTTGGAGCAGCCAAACAAGCCCCAAACGAATCCAAAGTCGCTTTTTTACGAAAGTGACCGATTCAGTTTTGCGCTCGCTGCATTCGTTCCAGTTCGTGTTATTCGATTAAAAACTCTTCATTTTATGCAAATACGCAAGATTCATGCGTTTGGAGCAGCCAAACAAGCCCCAAACGAATGCGAAGTCGCTTTATAACGCAATCGAACGAAATCGACGAATCAGTTTTGCGCTCGCTGCAGGCGTTCCAGCTCGTCTAATTAGATAAAAAAAACTCTTCATTCTATGCAAATACGCGAGATTCGAGCGTTTGGAGCAGCTAAACAAGCCCCAAACGAATGCAAAGTCGCTTTTCTACAAAACCGACCGATCCAGTTTTGCGCTCGCTGCATTCGTTCCAGCTCGTGTTATTAGATCAAAAACTCTTCATTTTATGCAAATACGCAAGATTCATGCGTTTGGAGCAGCCAAACGGGCCCGAAACGAATGCAAAGTCGCTTTATAACGAAATTGAACGATTGAGTTTTGTGCTCGCTGTAGGCGTTCTAGCTCGTGTTGTTAGATCAAAAACTCTTCATTGTATGCAAATACGCAAGATTCATGCGTTTCAAGCAGCCATACAAGCTCTAAACGAATGCAGAGTAGATTTATACCGAAATCGAACGATTGTGTTTTGCGCTCGCTGTAGGCGTTCCAGCTCGTCTTATTAGATCAAAAACTCTTCATTCTATGCAAATACGCAAGATTCATGCGTTTGGAGCAGCCAAACAAGCCCCAAACGAATGCAAAGTCGCTTTTCCACAAAACCGACCGATTCAGTTTTGCGTTCGCTGCATTCGTTCCAGTTCGTGTTATTCGATCAAAAACTCTTCATTTTATGCAAATACGCAAGATTCATTTGTTTGGAGCAGCCACACAAGCCCCAAACGAATGCAAAGACGCTTAATAACGAAATTGACCAATTCAGTTTTGCGCTCGCTGCAGGCGTTCCAGCTCGTCTTATTAGATAAAAAAAACTCTTCATTCTATGCAAATACGCAAGATTCATGCGTTTGGAGCAGCCAAACAAGCCCCAAACGAATGCAAAGTCGCTTTTCTACAAAACCGACCGATTCAGTTTTGCGTTCGCTGCATTCGTTCCAGTTCGTGTTATTCGATAAAAAACTCTTCATTTTCTGCAAATACGCAAGATTCATTTGTTTGGAGCAGCCACACAAGCCCCAAACGAATGGAAAGACGCTTAATAACGAAATTGACCAATTCAGTTTTGCGCTCGCTGCAGGCGTTCCAGCTCGTCTAATTAGATAAAAAAAACTCTTCATTCTATGCAAATACGCAAGATTCATGCGTTTGGAGCAGCCAAACAAGCCCCAAACGAATGCGAAGTTGCTTTATAACGAAATCGACCGATTGAGTTTTGCGCTAGCTTTAGGCGTTCCAGCTCGTCTTATTAGATAAAAAACTCTTCATTCTACGCAAATACGTAAGATTCATGCGTTTCGAGCAGCCAAACAAGCCCCAAACGACTGCAAGGTCGCTTTATAACGAAATCGAACGATTGCGTTTTGCGCTGCCTGTAGGCGTTCCAGCTCGCCTAAGTAGATCAAAAACTCTTCATTCTATGCAAATACGCAAGATTTGAGCGTTTGGAGCAGCCAAACAAGCCCCAAACGAATGCAAAGTCGCTTTATAACGAATTCGACCGATTCAGTTTTGCGCTCGCTGCATTCGTTCCAGCTCGTGTTATTAGATCAAAAACTCTTTTTTCTATGCGAATACGCAAGATTCGTGCGTTTGGAGCAGCCAAACAAGCCCCAAACGAATGCAAAGTCGCTTTATAACGAAATCGAACGATTGTGTTTTGCGCTCGCTGTAGGCGTTCCAGCTCGTCTTACTAGATCAAAAACTCTTCATTCTATGCAAATACGCAAGATTCATGCGTTTGGAGCAGCCAAACAAGCCCTAAACGAATGCAAAGTCGCTTTATAACAAAATCGACCGATTCAGTTTTGCGTTCGCTGCATTCGTTCCAGCTCGTGTTATTAGATCAAAAACTCTTCATTTTATGCAAATACGCAAGATTCATGCGTTTGGAGCAGCCAAACGGGCCCCAAACGAATGCAAAGTCGCTTTATAACGAAATTGAACTATTGAGTTTTGTGCTCGCTGTAGGCGTTCTAGCTCGTGTTGTTAGATCAAAAACTCTTCATTGTATGCAAATACGCAAGATTCATGCGTTTCAAGCAGCCATACAAGCTCTAAACGAATGCAGAGTAGATTTATACCGAAATCGAACGATTGAGTTTTGCGCTCGCTGTAGATGTTTCAGCTCGTATTGACAGATAAAAAAACTCTTCATTCTATGCAAATACGCATGATGTATGCGTTTAAAGAAACCAAAAAAGCCCCCGACGAATTCAAAATCGCTTTATAACGAAATCGAACGATTGAGCTTTGCGCTCGCTGTAGGCGTTCCAGCTCGTATCGTATGATCAAAAACTCTTCATTTTATGCAAATACGCAAGATTCATGCGTTTGGAGCAGCCAAACAAGCCCCAAACGAATGCAAAGTTGCTTTATAACCAAATCGACCGATTGAGTTTTGCGCTAGCTTTAGGCGTTTCAGCTCGTCTTATTAGATCAAAAACTCTTCATTCTACGCAAATACGTAAGATTCATGCGTTTCGAGCAGCCAAACAAGCCCCAAACGACTGCAAAGTCGCTTTATAACGAAATCGAACAATTGCGTTTTGCGCTCCCTGTAGGCGTTCCAGCTCGCCTAATTAGATAAAAAAAACTCTTCATTCTATGCAAATACTCAAGATTCATGCGTTTGGAGCAGCCAAACAAGCCCCAAACGAATGCGAAGTCGCTTTATAACGAAATCGAACGGTTGCGTTTTGCGCTCCCTGTAGGCGTTCCAGCTCGTGTTATAAGATCAAAAACTTCTCATTCCATGCAAATACGCAAGATCCATGCGTATTGAGCAGCCAAACAAGCTCCAAACGAGTGCAGAGTCGCTTTGTGACGAAATCGAACGATTCAGTTTTGCGCTCGCTGTAGGCGTTCCAGCTCGTGTTATCAGATCAAAAAATCTTCATTCCATGCAAATACGCAAAATTCATGTGTTTTGAGCAGCCAAACAAGCTCCAAACGAATGCTGAGTCGCTTTATAACGAAATCGAACGATTGAGCTTTGCGCTCGCTGTAGGCGTTCCAGCTCGTATCGTATGATTAAAAACTCTTCATTTTATGCAAATACGCAAGATTCATGCGTTTCGAGCAGCCAAACAAGCTCCATAGAAATGCGGAGTCACTTTATAACGAAATCGACCGATTCAGTTTTGCGCTCGCTGCATTCGTTCCAGCTCGTGTTATTAGATCAAAAACTCTTTATTCTATGCGAATACGCAAGATTCATGCGTTTGGAGCAGCCAAACAAGCCCCAAACGAATGCAAAGTCGCTTTATAACGAAATTGATCGATTCAGTTTGGCGCTCGCTGCAGGCGTTCCAGCCGTCTAATTAGATAAAAAAAACTCTTCATTTTATGCAAATACGCAAGATTCGAGCGTTTGGAGCAGCCAAACAAGCCCCAAACGAATGCAAAGTCGCTTTTCTACAAAACCGACCGATTCAGTTTTGCGCTCGCTGCAGGCAATCCAGTTCGTCTAATTAGATCAAAAACTCTTCATTCTTTGCAAATACGCAAGATTCATGCGTTTTGAGCAGCCAAACAAGCTCCAAACGAATGCTGAGTCGCTTTATGACGAAATCGAACGATTGAGCTTTGCGTTTGCTGCAGGCATTCCAGCTCGTGTTGTTAGATTAAAAACTCTTTATTGTATGCAAATGCGCAAGATTCGTGCGTTTTGAGCAGCCAAACATGCTCCAAACGAATATAGAGTCACTTTACAACGAAATCGGACGATTGAGCTTTGCGCTCGCTGTAGGCGTTCCAGCTCGTATTGAATAATCGAAAACTCTTCATTTTATGCTAATACGCAAGATTCATGCGTTTCGAGCAGCGAAAAAGATCCAAACGAATGCTGAGTCGCTTTATAACGAAATCGAACGATTGAGCTTTGCGCTCACTGTAGGCGTTCCAGCTCGTATTGTATGATCAAAAACTCTTCATTGTATGCAAATGCGCAAGATTCATGCGTTTTGAGCAGCTAAACAAGCTCCAAACGAATGCAGAGTCGCTTTATAACGAATTTGAACTATTGAGTTTTGTGCTCGCTGTAGGCGTTTCAGATCGTATCATATTACGAAAAACTCTTTATTCTATGCAAATACGCCTGATTCATGCGTTTCGAGCAGCCAAACAAGCTCCATACAAATGCGGATTCGCTTTATAACGAAATCGAACGATTGAGCTTTGCGCTTGCTGCAGGCATTTTAGCTTGTGTTGTTCGATCAAAAACTCTTTATTCTATGCAAATACGCAAGATTCATGCGTTTCGAGCAGCCAAACAAGCTCCAAAGAAATGCGGAGTCGCTTTATGACGAAATCGAACGATTGAGCTTTGCGCTCGCTGTAGGCGTTCCAGCTCGTATTATATGATGAAAAAATCTTCATTTCATGCAAATACGCATGATTCATGCGTTTCGAGCAGCCAAACAAGCTCCATACGAACGCGGAGTCGCTTTGTAACGAAATCGAACGATTGAGCTTTGCGCTTGCTGTAGGCGTTCCAGCTCGTATTGTATGATCAAAAACTCTTTATTTAATGCAAAAACGCAAGATTCATGCATTTCGAGACGCCAAACAAGCCCCAAACGAATGCAAAATCGCTTTATAACGAAATCGAACGATTGAGCTTTGCGTTCTCTATAGGTGTTCCAGCTCGTGTTATATGATAAAAGACACTTCATTCTATGCAATTACGCATGATCATGCGTTTCGAGCAGCCAAACAAGCTCCATACGAATGCGGAATCGCTTTGTAACGAAATCGAATGATTGAGCTTTGTGCTTGCTGCAGGCACTCCAGCTCGTGTTGTTTGATCAAAAACTCTTTATTCTATGCAAATACGCAAGATTCATGCGTTTCGAGCAGCCAAACAAGCTCCATAGAAATGCGGAGTCGCCTTATAATGAAATCGAACGATTGAGCTTTCCGCTCGCCTAGGGCGTTTCAGCTCGTATTAACAGATGAAAAACTCTTCAGTCTATGCAAATACGCAAGATTTATGCGTTTCGAGACGCCAAAAAAGCCCTAAACGAATGCAAAATCGCTTTATAACGAAATCGAACGACTGAGCTTTGTGCTGGCTGTAGGCGTTCCAGCTCGTATTATATAATAAAAAAACTCTTCATTCTATGCAAATACGCAAGATTCTTGCTTTTCGAGGAGCCAAACAAGCCCCAAACGAATTCAATGTCGCTTTGTAACGAAATCGAACGATTCAGTTTTGCGCTCACTGTAGGCGTCTCAGCTCGTGTAATTAGATCAAAAGCTCTCCATTCTTAGCAAATACGCAAGATCCATGCGTTTTGAGCAGCCAAACAAGCTCCAAACAAATGCAGAGTCGCTTTACAACGAAATCGAAAGATTGAGCTTTGCGCTCCCTGTACCCGTTCCAGCTCGTAATATATGATTGAAAAACTCCTCATTCTATGCAAATACGCAAGACTTATGCGTTTCGAGCAGCCAAACTAGCCCTTAACAAATGCAAAGTCGCTTTGTAACGAAATTGACCTATTGAGTTTTCTGCTCGCTGTAGGCGTTCCAGCTCGTGTTGTTAGATCAGAAACTCTTCATACTATGCAAATACGAAAGATTCATACGTTTCGAGCAGCCAAACAAGCCCTAAACGAATGCAAAGTCGCTTTATAACCAAATTGAACGGTTTTGTTTTGCGCTTGCTGTGGGCGTTCCAGCTCGTGGTATTAGATGAGACGTATGGTCGGTTGCGGGTGATAAATGATTTGAGAACGGATGAAGTAAAATGTTATTTGGGAGTGTGTACCGTACCGAGGTCTGAGCTGTACTGACGCTCGGAGGTGCGAGGCTGAGGGCCTCGGACCCCGCAACAAAGTCGCGACGGATGTTCGTGACGCCCGCGATAAGGGCCTTCTCGCGGCTCTAAGCCGTGCGGCCGGATGTAGATAACCCGGGAGGGCTTCCACGAATGAAACGCAGCGGAATAATTTCGCTGCGAAGGAAGAAATTAATATCGGTGCGAAAGAGGCTGGAGCCGTTACACTCCCCCTCCAGAGAAAACGATGCCCCCGCATCGGATGTTGAACAAAATTGACAATTAATAATTTTTTGTTGTGTGATTTTATATAAATAAAAGGTTTGGGGGTTTTTGTTTTATGTTTCTAAATACTTTCATTTTTGTGTGAATGTGTTACTTTTTTTTTTTCTTTGTTTATACATATATATATATATATTTATTTTTATTTTGGTGGTTGTTAATTATTGATTGTTGAAGCCGTTAGAAGTTCCTGATTGTTGTCCGAACTGGTTTTATTTTAATTATTTTCCCTTGGTTCTATATTTTCTCCGGCACACTCTCGTTGTTGAATATATTCAGGTAGTGGATGCTGGTCTCTATGCTGATCTGTAACAATCTAAGAAAACTGTTGTTTGTTCGTGTTAGTGGGAATCGTTTAGTTAGGTTGGATGGGATTAAATTTGGTTTTAAAACAAAATGGTTGAGAAAAATTAAAATGCTGTCCTGTTTTGTTCGTTGATGAGATCCAATTATTGTTTTTTCAAAATGTTTTCCTTTTGTCAAATTTGTCCATATTTGGTAGGTTTCGGTTCCTCCTTCCTGGTTGTCCATTGTTTACTGGTATAAACATTCTGTTGTCCCAATATTCCCTTTTCGAAGTTTAGGTTATAATTTTGGAATTTTGATGGTATTGTGCCTGTAACATTCTAAGATCTGATTAGTGGTGGTTAGTGGGTTAGGTATGTTATTTGGATGTGGTTTGTTGGCGAAAAATGGAAGTTGTTTCTGGAAATGGGTAAAATGATTAAACACGAATATTGATATTATATAAAAAAGAAGCGTATATTGGTTAAAAAAAAAACAAAGCAAGATATATTAGATATATATATAGAGGGAAACGAGGTACAAGTAAAAAAATAAAAATAAAATAAGATTTAAAATAGAACAAAAATAGAGATAAACGTGAAGTGAAAAGAAAATTTAAAAAAAACTAAAAAAAGATTCTTTTTTCTTTTCCTTTTTTTTTTTTATAAAAATAAAGAGGCCTCGTATATATTTTTTTTCCTCTCCTTTTTTTTTTGGGCCTTGGCCTGCGCGTTGCGTGTCGCGTGTGCGTTTATGTATGTGATTATGTTTTATGTTTGGATTATTTGTATATGGTTATTTGTTAAAGTAGGAGTATGAATGTTGTGTATAAGGGTGTTTCGTCATTCGTCAGGTCCTATTGTGTGTCTGTGTCCAATCGTCGTTTTTTGTTTGTTTTTAAATCCGTCTTTAGTTCGGCGAGAAAAATGTTTGATATTAATCTATTTTTTATTTTTCGGAGGGACTCCAAGTTTTGGGCGTCGATCCATTTAAGTACGCCTTCTATTGTTAGTTTTGTCGGGTCGCAATTTGTTTCGTTTTCGTCGTCCGTTCCGTTTCTGTTTGTTTGGGTTGTTGCGTCGTTGGTTTTTTCGTTTGTATTGTTTGTGTTCTGGATATCTATGTTGTTTGTGTCTTTGGCTTCGGTGTCTTCTTCTGTGTTTTTATTCTCTATGCCTTCTTCTTCTGCGTCCTCTTCTTCTGTGTCCTCTTCTTCGGTGTCTTCCTTTAGCGGTGGTGGTGATCCCTCGGGTGTGTGTGGTGTGTAGTCTTGTGGTGGTTGTTGTTGCTGTTGTTGTTGTTGTTGTCTGTCGTATTTTACAACGTCTTGTTGTTGATCGTATTGCTGTTGCTTCAGCAAATAGGCGACGCACTTGTCAATGTGCGCCGTCAGTCGGTTTGCTGGGAGCACGCAGCAACATATTGGACATCCCGTATGCCGTGATCCCAAATTTGCCGTCCGTTTTTGTAATTCAGCGTAACATCTGGCCGTATGGTCAGCCAACTTATTCGCCTTTATCCTCTTTGGGCAGAGGAGGCATTCGACTTTTGTAGATGATGGTGTTAATTGCTGACCGTCCATTGTTGCTATTGTTTTGTTTTTTTTTTGTTTTATCTGTCGGGTATGTATGTATTTGTTTAAATGATACCAAAAAGTAATGAGACGAAGATAATCGTTTTAAGCCATGCATAATGTGGCCAAGTTTATCTGTGTACTATGTGGTAAAGAGAGTAGTGTATAGTAGGTCCTTTTTTAGTAAAGGTATATGTAGATGGATAAGGATATATTGGATTATTATTCATTATTATGTTTATTATTTTTTTTTTGTTAATTTATCGCGTTTTTTTTTTATGGTAACGCGTTGCGATCGTGGTATGTTAGCGCGTAGATCGGTCTACGGGCTAGTTGGGGTGGATGGTCTGTGATAATAGCGACCTCCCTACATTCGGTAACCGGTTGTGGCTGAGTCTCGACCAACTCTATCGGTTGTCTGTGATAGACAACGGTCGGTTCGGGAGCCTCATCGGCTTGTTGTCGTGTTATTGTTTTTCGTTTTTTCGTTACGCAGGATATAATTTTGTATATATTAGATATTTTTCCGAATAGAGAGAACTTCCATCCTACTGCTAGCAGCAGGATGATTGAACCCAAAGAAATTCCGCTGTACTTTAATATGGTTTCGAGTGCAGAGAGTCTATGGCTCATGTAGTGGGTTTTCGAAATTTCTCTTGCTTTTGCTATAACGGCTTTTAATGCTACTTCGTTTTTTGTTAGATCGTCGTGTATTGAATTTGAATTTGATAAGCCTGTAAGAGTTTCTGTTATGATTTCCGTGTAGTTTATGTTTTCTATGTTTTCCATTGACTTTTGTATCATTGCTGTAATATTCAGAATCGGTGTGTGTGCGAATTTTATTTCGATTGACGATTTTATTTCTATTGAAGGAGTTAGTGTTGTCGGGCGAGTTTTTACTCGACAGGTGGGTTCGATTTGTAATATTCCAGCGTTTTCCATTGTTTCGATAATTGATTCGTGGTTGACGCAAAGAAGGTATAAGGTTTCGGGTTTTGGAGCTGCGAATAGCCATGCGCTTGCGTTTCGAATTTGTTTCCAGTAGGTTTGTTTTAGTGTTTTTAGCCTAATATCGCATAATTCCAAATCGCTGAATTGCGGGTTAACGAGAAGTTGGACATCGCACTCAGTTTCGTCGTTGATCTGTGCTATCGGGTAAATTTGTTTGCAGATGTATCGATTAACTGCGAATTTACATTCGTCCTCGCTTTCCAGGTTAAAATAGCTGCTAAAGTCTTCAGAGACTGCGGTATATTGAATTGCTGGTTTGATGTACGCGAATCTCGCGCCTTTCGCTGCCGAGAGTTGGTGTACCGGAACTGATAGATGTTGGTATAGTTTGTATTGTGTTAGGTCCAAAAGAGGAATTTTAATAACGTAAATAAGTCGTTCTCCGTTATGGAACGCTGTGAGCTCGATTATTTTTGTTAATTCTGGTACATATTCCGCGCTGAGTGGTATAGGGAATATTGTGTTTGGTGTTGATTTCCGGATTGCTTCTGCGCTAATCAATATCTTTTTTGCTGAGAGTATTTCAGGGTGTATTTGTCCCATTTTTGCGAAGAGTACTGCGTTTGTCATTGTTTCTAAATCGATTTCGTACTGGATGAGTGTTTCCTCTACTAGGCTGGTGTATGTTATGAGTTGTTGGATTATGTGCAATTCGTATTGGAGTGTTGCTTTTTTCAGTTTGATGTCTTTTATTTCTGCGTGTATTGTATCCGCTAACTTGATGATTTGGCTTTGGGTGAAATTGAAACCTGATTTAATCATGTGTGTTTGATTTTGTACGATTTCTGCTAGTTCGGCAGTAGTGTTTGCTAGGGCGTTTATTTGTGAATCTATTCTGTCTGTATCCTCGCTGTCCATTGTTCCGAAAAGTATTTTACTGATTTTTCCTACGAATTCTAGTGGTGCGCGTTTTTTACGCTTTTCTGCTGGGTTTAGCTCGATTGATGGTATTAATTATTCTAATGTTGTTTCTGCGTTCGCAATGTTGTTCAGTCGGGGTTGTACGTTTTGTAGTTGACCTCTTGTTAGGCAATGTCCCCTTAATGTGAAGCAAAATGCGTTAGCGGCGTCGAGGTTTTCCTGTATTTGTTGTCGTCTGGACGTTAATCCATGTGTGTCTATATACGTTATTAGCGTCCAGGTCGTATGGTATAAATGAAGTGTGCCCAAAGATTCTGAGTAGAGTCCAGGGTTTTTCGTCAGTGGTGTAATTTTGAAGGCGTCTGGTGCGGACGCCCTTACGTAATTGGCGTGGCATCTGCAACATATGCCAGTTTTATTTTATCTACGTGTAGAGTTTTTGTCGTATTGTCGTCTAATTGTATTTTAATGTTGCGTTTATTCGGAATTTCTACAATTTTGTATGGGCCTAGCCAGTCCTTATCGAATTTACTTGTTTTGCATTCGTTCTTTGCGAGAACGAGTTGGACTATTTGGTATTCTGGTTCGACGGTTCTTTTGTCGTAGTATCTTTTGGTTCGTTCTTTGAACTTGATCGCTTTTTCTAAAGCGAGTTCCTGAATGTTTCTAAGATTTCTCGTTAGGTCTGTCATATAGTCGTCGTAGGTTATGATTTTTTCGGGTGGTGGGAACTCTGAAGGTGTTCGAGCTCTCCTACCAAATACTAATTCGTATGGTGTGAACCCTGTACTTTCGTGTATACTGGTATTGTATGAAAGTGTTGCGAATGTAAGCAGTTCATCCCAGTCTCGATTACTGTCGATGAAGTGCTTTAGATATTCCACAAGAACGTGATGGCTGCGCTCGATTGCGCCGTTCGATTGTGGGTAATACGCAGTTGTTCTGTGCTGTTCTATCTGGAATAGTTGCGTGAAATCTCTGAACATTTCCGACATAAAGTTCGTACCTTGATCGGTTAATATCGCGCGAGGCGCACCGAAAGTTGATATCAAGGTTGTACAGAGTGCTCTCGCTACGTCTATTGACGTTTGATGTTTTAATGGTACTGCTATACTGAATTTACTGAATAAGTCGAGCATAGTTAGTATGTGTGTATGCCCGTTTTTTGTTTCGCGTAATGGACCTACGATGTCGATGGCTACTTTATCGAAGGGTTGCGCTGGTGTGTCCGTAATAATCATCGGAGCTTTATTTTTCATTCGGACCAGTTTGTTTTTCTGGCAGTCGAAGCAGTATCAAATGAACGTTTCTACGTCCTTTTTTAATCCTCGCCGGTAGTACTGTGAGATAATGCGCTGGTAAGTTTTCGTCACGCCTTTGTGACCTCCGACTGCGGATCCGTGTAGTTCTTTGATGATGTTTTGTCTATTTTCCTGATCTGGAACGGTTATAAGACCTTCGCATAGCCTAAAGGTAATGTTTGAGTTAGTCGCGAGTACTCGTAGGTATCCTTTGATATTAGACCACAAAAATGTATCGATGATTTTTGGGTCTTTGGATAGAGTACAGGATGTGATTTCGTTTTCTACTAGAGTCTGTACAAGATTTTCTAGACACTTCTGAATCGTGAGTGTACTAGTAGCGTCTGTCGATTTGTTTTTGCAAATCATCGTAAAGTATCGTAGCGTTTTGTCGCGTGTGACGAAAATATGTCCGATTCCGGGATCGGACTGCGAAAATACCGATTGGGTTAGTTTACCCTTTTCCGCAAGTATTTTTGAAACCATTGTGTCCATGACACCGTCGGCTGACAGGAAGTGAGCTATATTGTCTTCCTGCGCTAGGATGTTTTCCTGCGTTACTACGATATTGTTTTTTAGTTGTACGTCTTCTGTTATTGTTGATCCTCTTATTGTTGGTGGAGTTTGTAATGTTAGACGTTTTCGTTGATATTGCGATGGTTGATATGCTGAATCGTTGTCAGAATCACTTTCTGACGATGGCGACATTTGATGGTGTTGGTTTGTTAGTTTTTGGTTTGATATGGTTGGTCTCGATTCGTCCGATTTCGAATCTGTTGTTTCGTGTGGAATCCACGTTGGCGATCTGAATGTTGGCTCGATGTCCATTAATGGTGTGCTGTCGTCGATTTGCTGTGAGCACCCTGGTATGGCGACTGATTGTTCCGGTGTGTAGTCGTCAATTTGCCATGAGCACCCTGGTATGGCGACTGGCTGTTCGATTCGTGGATCGATAGTTTGTTCTATAGATGGTGTTTTATCAGGAATGTCTGTGGTTTTTGAGTCCCAATATTCCTGTGTCATTTCAGGTGACATCGGCACACGTGATTGTGTTTTTAATTGTGCATCCTCAGGATCTGGTTGGGTTGGGGTTTCTGGTATTATATCATTGGTGTAAGTTACTCTGGAATCCCAGTATTCTGTTGTTAATTGTGGTGATGGTTGTGGATCTGAGTCTGATGATGTTGAGTCCGGAAGTTGGAATCGAGTTCTCGTTTCTCGTTGTGGATTTTTGGTTTTGTGGGTGCTGCGCGTAATTTTGGAATCCCAGTATTCGTCTGTCACTTCGGGTGACAGATTCTCAGGATCGTTTAAGTTTTTCGTAGTTGGTTGATTTTTGGATTGAGTATCCGGTACTTTCGGTTGTTTATTCGCCAACCTTTCGCTACGTCTAGTCGGTTCTTTTATTGTCTTTTTCGTTCGCTTTTTGACTGGTTCGGGCAATCGTTTCTTTGATTGCTTTGATTTTGTAATTTTCCGAGATTCTAAAATTGCGGGTGGTGAACGGAAATTCGGTGGTATCGTCCGTTTTCCGTTGTTTTCGTCTTTTTGTAGATCGTTGGATTTTTGTGTCGGAAGTGAAGGTGGTGACTTAAAGGTCGGCTGGACAGGAAGTTTGCCAGCGTTCTCGTTCTCGGATTCCGTTTCGTATTCCGTATCGTTTTCCTTATTTTTCGCCTTTTGGTTGTCGTTTTTGTTTTCGGATTTATTGGTTTTTTCGCTTTTGTCACCGTATAAGTGGCCGGTTTTCCTATCAGGGCTGACTTTTTCGCGAAACTCGCTTTTGTTTTGCTGCGATAAGCTTTTTGTTTTTTGTGGCCTCATTGGGCTCTTCTCTTTTTGTTGCCTCGTTGGGCTTTTTTCGTTTCGTTGCCTCGTTAGGCTTTTTTCGTTTTGTTGCCTCGTTGGGCTTTTTCCGTTTTCTTCTTCTGTTGTGCTATCTTCTATATCTGTATATTTATATTGTTTTTCTGAATCATTTCGTTTCCTAATTTGTTTGCGCGGTCGTTGCCTATTTCCTTCGTCGTCCGTTGTATCTACTGGACGTTTGGAGAGTCGCCATTGTGGTTGCATATTCTCCTTTGAGTACAGCTCTTCAACTATTTGCTTGATTGGTTGAATGAGTTCGCCTTCGTTGTCGGATAATTCCGAGATTGATGTATCGGTATCTATTATTAAATCGTTTTTTGTGGGTACACTCTCCGTTTTTTGTTTTGATTTTGTCTTTTTTGGTGGTTGATTCGTTTCTTGTTGAGTTTGTTTCTTTGTTATTTGTTCCGTTGGTTCGTCGGGTGTATCCTGACTGTTTTCCTGTATAATACGATTTTTCTTCGGCGCTGGATTCCCGGAGCCCGTATCAGTTGTTGACCGATTGCGAGTCTCGGGTGATGTTTTAGGAGTCAGTTTTTGCTTTTTTGACTTTTGGTTCGCGACACTTTCCGACGAGCTTTCGTCGCGTTGCCTAATCGGCATAATTTCTGCAGGGTTCCTCGACAAAGCGTCGGCAACTACGTTTAGTTTCCCGGGTTTGTGTACGATATCGTAATCGTACCCGTTCAGGATTATTTGCCATCGTTGTAGCTGTTGCGGGATATCGGGTTTGTTTTTTATGTACGTTAACGCTCTGTTATCCGTGACGAGCGTAAAGCGTTTTCCGTATAAGTACATTTTGAAGTACTCTACCACATTTACTATTGCGAGTAATTCTTTTTTTATCGCGTCGTACGCGATTTCGGTTTTTTTCAATGCTCTCGAGTAGAACGCTATCGGATGGTCAAAGTCGCCGGGTTTTTGGCTAAGTACTGCGCCTATGGCGTAGTCTGATGCGTCTGTAGTGAGAGTGCAAGTTTTATCAAAATCCGGATATTTTAGAACCGGTCGTTCGATGATTCTTGCTTTTAGGTACTCGAATACCGATTGGCATTCGTTTGTCCATACAAATTTCTCGGACTTTTTTTGTTGTACGGTTAGTGGAATAGCAATTTTCGCAAAGCCGCGGATAAACCGTCGGTAGTATCCGGCGAGTGCGACGAACTGCTTAATTCCTTTTTTGTCTTTCGGTATCGGGAAGTTTTCTACTGCGCGAATGTTGTGAGTATTTGGTCTAACGCCATCTGAGGATATGATGTGTCCCAAATAGGTCACTTCTCTGTTAGGAAGTGGCACTTCTCTGTTTGTAGTGTTAGCCCCGCTGAAGTTAAGCGTTTTGCTAAGGCTTTAAATTTGTTTTCGTGTTCCGTCATGTCTTGTGCGTATATTACTATGTCGTCTAAATAGACAAATAAGTCTGTGCCTTGTAATCCGGATAGAACGACATCCATCAACTCTGAAGGTTGCTGGCGCGTTTTTGAGTCCGAATGGCATTCGATGGTACTCGTGTAATGTCCATTCGGGGTCGAGAAAGCTGTTTTATGTTTATCAGCTGGGTGCATCTCAATTTGATAGAAACCGGACGCCAGGTCGAATGTTGAGAAGTAACGGGCGTTACCCAATTGATCCAATATATCGATGATATTTGGAAGTGGGTACGCGTCTGGCGTGGTTTTATCGTTGAGTTTTCGAAAATCTATTACGATTCTCCATTTTTTGTTACCTTTCGAGTCCGGTTTTTTGGGAACGATCCAAACTGGAGAGTTGTAAGGAGAAAGGGACGGCTGTATGATTCCCTTGTCTAGCATATCGCTGACCTGATTGTGTATCTCCTTTTTGTGTACCTGCGAAAACCTATATTGTTTTGTGTTGATTGGTCTGTCATCCGTTGTATGGATCTCGTGTTTTGTTAGTGTCGTATGACCTAGCCGATCTCCGGGTAAACAAAATAGATGTTGATATTTTGAGACCAATTCAAGCACGTGGTCTCTCTCTGTTTCGTTTAGGTGATCCAGTTGTAAAAGTGCTCGAAGGGCTTCGAGCCAGGATTGATTATCTGATTATATCGAGCATACTTCCGCACGGTCCTCATGCTGAGAATCGCGGTGGTCGCTCAATGTGAGATTGTCGATCGGTTTTTCTCAGATAGCCTCTACTGGGATTAGCTCGACTGTCGGAATTTATAAATTAATTTCGCAATTGTACGAATTAATCGCGCAGAGATACGCGATTCCGTTGGTGTTTTTAACGAGCGCGTTACCCAAGTAAAGACGATGGCCTACGTCCATCCTTGGGATATATCCCTCCTCGAGATCGGTTGGCTTTAGTCTGACAGGTACAATGAGCTTTGACCTGCTAGGTATTGTTACTCGTTCGAAGCTCTCGAACGGAATTCGATAGCCAGCGAATGTTATGCAGGCTTCGCTATAAAGAATATCGGCTGGAGTCCCCCTGAAGAAGACGTCGCCGAGTATAGCGTCCTGTGTAATCGGGAAAAAGTCCTCCACTAGGTGGAATTCGACTTTAAATTCTTTAATTCTCAAGTAGCATCTACCGAGTGTTTTTGCTGTTCCGTCTGTTGTTCCGTTAAGCTCGTATATTAGCGTCGGATCTACTTCCGTACGCAAGCCTAGGAATGATTGTTTTAACAGGTTTATTTCCGCTCCAGTGTCGGCGAGAAACAAAGCCTGTTTAGTGAATAGATTTGGGGACTCTAAGGTCACCGTTGGTGGTCTGTGCCGGCGCGACAATCCTAACTTGATTGTCGCTTTTTTAATAGTTATACTACCGTCTATATTTTTTACATGATTAGTACCTACATATTTTACAGGTTCGGTTTCGGTTTGCGCCTTGTTTGCTTCTTTTACTAATTTGTCGTTGACGAGCGCTCCGGTGTCCGACCTCTCGTCGCGCTGTCGCGAGAGGCGGATCTCTCGTTTTTTTGGAGCAGGCGCTCGAAAATCTACTCGATTTGCGCTGCATCGAGGTTCGACTGGTGGTCTGATTTTCGCGAGTTCCGACCGTTACTCGTGTTCTGTCTTTCTCGCGAGTTGTCTCGGCTATTTCGGTCGCGCGAATTATCCCGATTATCTCCGTCGCGTGAGTTATTTCGATAATTACGCTCTTGCGAATTGTTTCGGTTATTTCGATCGCGCGGATTGTTTTGTTGTGGATTATTTTGGTAGTTGTAATCCCACGAATTGCTTTGTTGTGGATTACTCTGATAATTGTCCGTGCTATCACGATAATTTTCGTGTGAATTGTCTCGATAGTTATTTCGCGGATTATTGTGGTAGTTTCCACGGGGATTGTTTTGATAATTGCTTTGATAGTTTCCGCGTGAATTGTTACCGAAATCCCCTCGTGAATTATTTTGATAATTCCCGGGTGGTTCGTTTTGATAATAGTTGGGCGGATTATTCTGATAATTACCGCGTGAGTTATTTCGGTAACCGCCACGAGTGTTATACTGGAAATTTCCGCGAGAATTGTTTCGGAAATTACCCGGTGAGTTGTTACGGTATTGGCGGCTGTTAACGCGTGTATTCGTATTTTCGCGTAATTGTTGCACGGAATAGCATTCTGATGTTGAATGCGTAGGATTTTCGCGATGGACTTCGCAACATTTTAGTCCGTTATTGTCAGTTACTTGCGTAAATCGTACTTTTGCTTTTTCCGGGCTTTTGTCCCTAGTTTCCGATTTATCACGTTTTCGTCCCTGGTGTACGTTTTGTCTACCTACGAGTTCGTTTTCGATATTTAGCGCTTCGTCGACTGCGCTGTCGAGAGTTATGAAATCTTTTTGCATAATAATATTCGCAATTTGATCGAAAAGACCGCGAATGAAGGCTTTTATGACGGTTCGTCGAACTTCGTCGGTGCGGTTTTGTAGATATTGCTGCTGATTTTCTGCTCGATAGACTTCTTTTAACCTATTTTCAATTCTAGTCGCGATTTTTCGCGTGCGCGTCGCGTAATCAACCACCGACTCGTTATAATTTTGCGAATTTGATTTTAGTTCGAATTCGAGGTCCGATAATTCGACCGGTTTTTCGAGCGCATTTCTGAGATCTCTCAGGAGTAGCTCTAATGCGTTGTACGTTTTCGCGTCGGCGATATCGGCGGCGACTCCCGACAATTTAAGTTGGATGATTTCGAGGAGCTGCGGTTGATCGTGCTCCGAGATGATTTTTGCTGCTTTTTTGCAAGCGCGCATGAAATCATTGAGCGGTATGTTTTTTCCGTTAAAACTAGGTATGAGGTTTTGTACATCGCGGAGCGTTATCGAGCTATTATTGTTCGCCATCGCGAAGTATGTTCGCGACGGGAGTCGCTCGGTAGACAACGCTCGGCGATGAAAATTATATCTGCCGTTTGCTCGCGCGGGGCGCTGAGGCGGCTCTCGTGGAGCAATTTTGGTGTAGTTGTTGAACTACTCAAGTAATTGAAAAACAAAATATAAATAAATTTTTTTTTTTTGTTGTGTTTCTGCCGTCTGGCATGAGGCGCAATTGGATTTTTTTTTGTGAATATATGTATGTCTCTGTTAGATATATAGTATATAGATATTTAGTTTTTCTTTCTCTTTTTCTTTTTTTTTTCTAATATGTCTTTATTTTGCTGCCATCCGGTGTGGGGCGCGTTAGGAAAAAATACAAAAATTAAAATAAAATAAATTTTTGTATTTCTCTCTCTTTTTTTTTTAAATATGTATTGTATATTTTTTGTATTTTTTAATATTATTTTTTTTGGTTTATCGAATTATTTGCTTATTATTGCCATTATCGTTATTTGTTGCTGTAGGTATATATATATGTATGCATTTATCGGATGCTGTTGGTGCCGCTTGTGTGCAGCGCGTCTGGGATTATTATTTTTTTGCTTGTTATAATTTTTTTGTAAATCTGTGTACATCTATGTACATCGGTTATTATTTTTTTTTTTTTAAATTCATTATTTCTATTTATTAATATGTATATTTTTTTTTTTTCGCTGCTGTCTAGAATGAGGCGCGCTAAAAAATATTTTCTTCTCTTCTCTCTTTTTTTTTTTGTTATTATTATTATTATTATTTTTTTTAAATTTAATTATTTCTATTTATTAATATGTATATATTTTTTTTTTATTTCGCTGCCGTCTAGAAGGAGGCGCGCTAAAAAATATTTCCTTCTCTTCTCTCTTTTTTTTATATTATTATTGTTATTATTTTTTTTTTATTTATCTATCATCGTTAATTATCTCTGTCACTGGTGTTTCCAATGACAGAGAGAGGAAGAGAGAAAAAAAATTTCTTCTTTCCCTTTTTATTAAAAGTTTTTTTTTTATTTTATTTTTTTAAATTTTTATTATTGCTGTTTCTTTATTTATTCATTTTAGGGAGGGTGTGTATATGTTAGTTAGTGTTTTTTTTTTTTGTTTTTTACGTACCCTTAGCGGTCGCACGCTTTGTACACGCGTCGCGTGTCGGCGCTCGGTTCCCGTGGGGTCGTGAGAGGGAAAAAATTTGCTCTTTCCTTTTTCTTTTTTTTTTTTTTTACAATAAAATAGGTAAAAAAAACACTTAAAATAAATTAGATAAAGGGTACGCACGTTGCCACGAGGATTGCGAATAATAATCGCATGGATTATAGGTTTTTCCCTTTTTTTTTTTTATTCCTCGGTTTTTTTTCTGCTTCCTTCCTTCTATTTTTTCTGTGACGTCCTTCCTTCCTTCTGTTTATTGAAAAATGTCTGTATCGGATGGTCGACGATGGCGGACAGCTGGCGGGTGAGTCGCGTCGGTGCGGCGGATCACGGCCGTGGCGGATCGATGCCGCGGTCGATGACGGCTCGCTGGTGGTAACGTCGGCGTCTGCTGCTGCTGCGCGAGGGTTTCCTCGGCCGTCGGTAACTCCGAACGTCGCTCGCTCACTCGACACTTTTATTGTTATATTTTTTTTTTTGTGTGCAACCGTTTGTCGCCTTAATGTTTAATATATCAACTAATTAGCGTCTGTTCACTGTATTCTACTATTTCGTGTCTTTTCACCGTATTTTTTTTTTTTTCACTATGTGTTACTATTTGTTGATATTTCCGGATTTCGTTCACTGTTGGTGTTTTTTTTTTTTTTTGCCGAGTGTCACTTTTTTTTTTTTCACGTTTCACAATTTGTGTGGGTATTTTTTTGTTTCACTGTTTTTTTGTGTGCGAGCACGGCTCGAGCACGGTTGTCACGTCCGGGTGAAAAGAATTTTTTTGAAAAAGTGAAGAAAAGAAAAAAAATATATATATATTTTTTTTTTATGTAGGGGTGTTTGCGTGGTAATCCGCTTCTGACACCATGAAACGGATGGTCGGTTGCGGGTGATAAATGATTTGAGAAACGGATGAAATTGTTAAATGTAGTCGTTCGTTTATTAGTCGGAGCGTAAAATGTAATTTGGGAGAGTGTGGCGTACCGAGGTCCGAGCTGTCCTGACGCTCGGAGGTGCGAGGCTGAGGGCCTCGGACCCCGCAACAAAGTCGCGACGGATTGTCGCGACGCCCGCGATAAGGGCCTTCTCACGGCTCTAAGCCGTGCGGCCAGATGTAGATAACCCGGGAGGGCTTCTACGAATGAAACGCAGCGGAATAATATCGCTGCGAAGAAAGAAATTAAAATCGGTGCGAAAGAGGCTGGAGCCGTTACATAGATCAAAAACTCTTCATTTTATGCAAATACGCAAGATTTATGCGTTTCGAGACGCCAAACAAGCCCCAAACGTATTCAAAGTCGCTTCATAACGAAATCGAAGGATTGAGCTTTGCGCTCGCTG